>JASSKH010000018.1:5463369-6165624 GCA_031763025.1 Macrocystis pyrifera | reverse complement strand
TGCGACAGCCAGAAGGTTCTGCGGGTGTTGTACCAGGATACCCCATATCTCCTCGAGTACTGGCCCGTTTTTGTTACACGATGGCCTCAATGGTAGCCTATGTCATCCTGCGACTATACTGATAGCGCTTTGCCGATCCGGAGCGTGTGCGGCAACCACGTCGCGGTGTCGCAAATACGGTATTTGTGACACCGATCTGAACATTTTGCGGGTGCACCAAGAGGCCAGATATCTCCTCGGGTCCTGGCCCGTTTCGGCAATGCGATAGCTTCAATGATGGCCCTGCACCATGCCAACACATCCCTGGCGGTTCGGAGTCATCTGAGGTATGTGCCGCGAACGTGACGCGGTTTCGCAAATAAGAAATTACGACACCGGTGTCGCAAATAAGAAATTATGACAGCGGTGTCGCAAATAGCATTACCTTTCATTACTATATGCAAGGGTAAGCAAGCGACGGGCGAAGGAAAGTACCAAGGACGGGGCGCGACCAAATCGCAATGCAAGGGTATATGCGGCAGGGCTAAAACGTCGCGACACAAAATCGCAGGGCAAGGGTATGCGACATGGGAAAGTCGCCAAACGAAACCACAGTTGGTTCAAAGGGGATTCGGCAGGACGCAGCAGTACAGGGGCCACATCTCAACCATGGTGCAGTAGTTCGATGCGCGGCCGGCGGCTTACTATTTCTAGTTCATTGCGCCACAACACTGCAGCACTACAGGGGGCACATTTCAAACACAGCACAGTGGTGCGATGCGCGGCCAGCTGCGTACGATTTCTGGTTTATTGCGTGATATAATGCAGCAGTCCAGGGGGTTCGATGCGCGGCCAGCGGCTTACTATTTTTAGTTTCTTGCGCAACACAACCGCAAACGTACTGGGGCCACATCTCAACCATGGTGCAAGGGTTCGATGCGCGGCCAGCGGAGTACGGTTTCCAGTTTATTCAGAGATCAAAACCGCAGCAGCCCAAGGGTTACATCGCTACTATGGGGCAGTACTGCGATGCGCGGCCATCGGCTTAGCACTTCTAGTTGTATTGCGCGAAAACCCCGCGACTGTACAGTGGCCACATCTCAACCATGCTGCAGTGGGTCGATGCGCGGCCAGCAGCTTTGCCTTCTCTATTTTTATTTTTATTTTTTTCCTGATTTTATGTTCTCAAATGCATATTTTATGGTCCGAGCGCGAGAAAACAGCAGCAGTCCAAGGGCCACATCTCACCCATGGTGCATTGGTTCGATGCGCGGCCAGCACCTTTGACTTATATAATAAATTATATTTTATCTCCTGGTTTTTATATGCTCAAACGAATATTTTATAGTTTCGAGCGAGAGAAAACAGCAGCAGTCCAAGGACCACATCTGAACCATGGTGCAGTGGTGCGATGCGCGGCCAACAGCTTTGACTTCTGTAATTTTGTTTATTTTATCTCTTGATTTTTGATGCTCAAACGTATATTTTTACGGTCTCGAGCGCGGGAAAAAAAACAAAATCAGTCCAACGGTCACATCTCAACCCCGATGCAGAGGTTCGATGCGCGGCCAGAGGCATACGGTTTCCAGTCTATTGCGCGAAAAACCGCGACAGCCCAAGGGTAACATATCTACCATGGTGCAGTGGTGCGATGCGCGGCCAGCGGCTTACTATTTCAAGTTTATTGCGAGACGAAACCGTAACAATACGGGGGCACATCTCAACGATGGTGCAGTGGTTCGATGCGCGGCCAGCGGCGTACGATTTTTAGTTTTATTGCACGATAAACCACAACAGTACAGGGGCCATATCTCAACTTTGGTGCAGTGGTTCGATGCGCGGCCAGCGGCTTACTATTGCTTGATTATTGCGCGTCAACACCGCAGCACTACAGGGGCCACATCTCAATCATTGTGCGGTGGCTCTGGTCGCGGCCAGCGGCGTAATATTTCTAGTTTATTGCGCGACAAAACCGCAACAGTACAGAGGCCACATCTCAAACAGTGGTGCGATGCGCGGTCAGCGGCGTACGTTTTCTAGTTTAGTCCGCGACAAAACCGCAACGGTACAGGGGCCATATCTCCACCATAGTGCAGCGGTGCGACGTCCGGCCAGCTGCTTAATAGTTTTTGTCATTGCCTGACAAGCACCGCAGCAGTACAGGGGCCACATATCAACCATGGTGCAGTGGTTCGACGCGCCGCCAGCGGTTTTTATTAACATGCTCAATTTTACGTCTCATTGTTTTCAGTTCAGTTTGTTCCTTTGTTTGTTTTTGTTTGTTTTTATTTTTCGTGCTTCTTTTTCTAGTTATTCCGCCATAGAACCGCAGCAGTCCAACGGCCACATCTCAACCATGAGGCAGTGGTCCGATGCGCGGCCAGCAGCTTACCATTTCTTGTTATTGCGCGGCACAACCGCAATAGTACAAGAGACACATCTCAACCATGGTGCAGTGGGTAGATGCGCGGCCAGCGACGTACGGTTTATAGTCTATGGCGCGGTAAACCCGCAGCAGCCGAGAGGCCACATCTCCACCATGGTGCAGTGGTTCGCTGCGCGGCCAGTGGCTTACTATTTCTAGCTTTTTGCGCGACAAAACCGCAGCATTGCAGGGGCCACATCTCAACGATGGTGCAGTGGTTCGATGCGTGGCCGGAAACGTACGGTTTTTAGTTTTATTGCACGATAGAACTGCAGCAGCGAGGGGGACCACATCGCAACCATTGTGCAGAGGTGGGATGCGCGGCCAGCCGGTTTTATTGTCGGGCTCAATTTTATGTTTCATTGTTTCTAGCTCATTTGGTTTTGCGTTGAGGTGCTTTTGGTTAGAAATGTGATTGCGTGGCTTGGTGTATTAGCCACGGGACAGACATCACGTGGAAAGCGATACCGTTGAGGGAATGGGCGAGCATGCAAGGTGGCGTAAACGATTTAAGGACGACACGCCGTCGAGGTCGGACGAGAACAGCATGATATGGAAAGCGCGAGATCCCGGCGGCATTGGTAGCGCCTCGCACGTTGACGCGAAAGCCAGAGGCTTTGGGCTGACACAGGGTGCTTCTCCTGCGTGCCGCTGCCTCCTTTCCCCCCCCTCGCCGCGCCACGGCTACTTTGGAGATTCACTTAGTGTTCGTGCCCTTGCTAAACACTTTGCGTAACGCCACGGGTAGGGCGACCTGGGTTCATTTCGACAAGCAGCTACGCGTCGCCGCGGAGCTGACATTTGACCTGGGCCGGATAAAGGAACGTCAAATCCTTGATTCGGTGATGTTCAGGGGGAAGCGCCTCCTCGATCAAGGGTCCGACCCTTGGAGGGTCATATATACTATTTCCGGACAAACTCTCAAACGCTCGCGGGGTAGACCGGAGCAGCTGGCAATGGACAAACTGGCAATGAAGGCCCTCGTGAAAGCGAGTCGAGCAGTGGAGGGCGCTGGAAGCCGAAGTAACCTTGGTGCCCAGGCCCCGGGACGTTGGAACCGTGGTGATGCATCGTCGCACGCGACATCCGGAGGGCCTCGTATCCGTCGACGGCCCCTCACCAGGGTCCGGCACCAAGGGCAGCGTTGGGGTATACCGCGCCGACGAGGTCGGCGCGGGCAACCTCCACGCACTCCACCCACACCGGTAAACGCGGGCTGGGCAGCCGGGAATTCACCGGCCGGGGGGCAAGGAGGGGGGCAACCCCCGGGCTCCGTGTCGAATCGCGATCTGCAGGAGCGGGAGAGGAGTTGGAGGAGCATCAGAAGACCTTCAAGCACGTACCGGGACCGCCTACGTGTGATAACCGTGCTCGAGCGTCGCGCAATCCGTACTATGACTTTAGGCAGAGTGCACGTTTTGTGTGCCGGCGCTGCAAGCTGGGCGGGCATCGCGTAAACGCGTGCCCGAACTAGGTTGGGCGTAGATGACCGACGAGTACAATGGACTCGTGATATTCCGGGAAAAAGAAGGGGGGGCGGAATTTGGGCGTCGTGAGTTGCCGAGCGCGGATTTGGTTACGGTTGGAACAAGCATAGGCCAGCGGCCGCGTTCGCTGTAAGATAGGTCCACACACACTGGACCGTAGTGTGGCCAACACATGAAACGATTGTAGCATGGAATCACACAAATTAGGTGGGATTGTATCGGAGGCAACAGGCGGCGAAGACGTAAGCGCCCGTGGTACAATCGGGACCACGCAGGGTAGAGCGGGGGCGGGGGAAGAAAAATTGGGGTAGAGTAGCGGAGGGCGAGGGCGTGCGAGCGTAGAGCGTCCGTGGCGACGATTACGTGTCGGTACAAGCCTACACTAGGGGGGCTTGTACGATACTACTTCATGTGTCCTACCCATGATATGATTGTAGCATCAATGAACAAACGGCGTGTCCAGAAAGAGAGGACGGGGTAGAGCGGAAGGAAGTGGTATATAGTTGCGGAGGGCGAGGGGCGTGCGAACATAGAGCGTGCATAGAAAACATTACGGGTCGGGACAGGCCTACTCAAAGGGACTCATACGATAGTACGTTATGTTTCCCGCCCATTAAAATGATTGTAGTATAAATCAATGAGGAGGTGTGTCCAGAATGAAGGGACGGAGTTAGGTGGTTAGTATAATTATATGATCGCGCAAGACACGCGGTGAAACGATACCTTCCATGTCTGCCGGGCTACTTCGTTTTACTGTTTCTCTTATGCACGTATTTATTTGTGTTCGGTGGCGCCGTACTCGGGCTCTGGCTCGAGGGGGCTATATCTCCGGCTGGGGCTTGGCAGTTTAAGGCTACTGTATAAATGTTAGCACGCTGTGTCTTGACCGGCCATCGGCAAGCGAGTCGATCGCAGCATGCACTACGAAACATATAAGGCGCCCATTTGCACGGAACGTCGGCCATGTACGGCCCAAAAACGCGGCCAGGATATCGCTCTTGTCACCGAGCTGAGCGTACGTACACCAGCTGGGGCATCGTATCGCTTGAGTTTAAGCGTCATAATCATACACGTTCAGTATAGGCGCCACAAGTCGTGGCAAGCCGAGCCAACCGCTCTAAACACCTGGTCCTCTCGCAGCCGCATTCGTTCTTAAATCGGGCACCCCTTGTATCCCGGACGCTCTAAATTCGAAAACACCGCGTGTAACTCGGTCGCGCTAACATCATGCCCCCAACGAGACCCGTCTCGACTATATATTACTTGTCGGTGTGGACGGTGTATATGGTATATACTCTGTTTAGCTACATAATTTACTCCATTCAAGTATTGTTCAGGCATTTAGTTTTGTATCATGCTCATCTGCGCTGACATATGAGTCCAGGACCCACAGATGCACAATATATATGATCACGATTCATTTGCGGTTACATATGCGTACTACCGTATCGTGCTCTACCGATACGGGTCATGCTATTTGGTTTGCAAATATACTGGATACTGACCTTTTCAGTGGAGACTTTCGCATCGGCTTCAGGTACATATTAAACCCGGCAGGCAGTACGTCAATGGGACATCATCTGGAGTCGCCTTGCTCGTGTCTGCGTGGCCGTCATGGTTTCTCGATGGTTTGCTTAGACTCACAGCATTGCTTCCATCTTCGTAGTGTTTACGAGAAGAGTAGGACACGTTGATCAAAAATTTGAAATGCTGTGGATGAATGTTTGCATAGACTCACAGCATTGCTGCTATCTTCGTACTGTCGTTACGAGAAGGTAGAAAACGTTGATCAAAACGCAAAATGCTGCGGATGAACCCCTTTAAAACCGTGTAATCATAAGCGAACGCGAGGTACAGAAACATGCTTTCGGGCAATAAAATACATAAACCAATGCATAAATAAACGAGTATATTGACTACATCATACATAAAAACAAGCAAGCAAACAAGAACGAAACAGATTTAAAGAAAGCAACAGTCATGCCGTTCTGTCCCGGGTACACAAGCGAGCCGGATATTGTGCACGGTAAGGGGGGTGCACGGGGCGAGAGTAAGACGTAAACGCGGCGGGCGCGCGCCACCAGAGGGGAACGAGGGCAATGGGTTCCCAAGCATGCAGAATCGATGCGGATCGCAGTGTACACACACGAAATATTAAAAAAAAGATCATTAATCGGTTAGTACTCGTACGCGCGCGGTAGGTGGACGAGAGGCAATGGTTCCGTCGACTCGACCAGCGCCACGCTTTAGTGCAACCGATACTGCCCGCGACGCCGACGCTCAACATGCGGGAAATCGGTTGGGTGACCTCGGGCGGTATGCCAGCTGCGCTAGAGGAATGGCCGACATGGGCGGATATGGCTTGCGATCCCATGCAGGGGCATTTACGTCGGATACCGTGGCGAGCCCGGATATGGGACGCCGGAGAGGGCGGGAATAAATTCGTGCCAGGTTTTCTGCGAAAACACGCCACCGTTTGGGACGGGGTTATCCTTCCCGGCCACCACCTTCGCGAGTCGTTGGGGTCTTACGTTCGGGAGGGGGTTAGCGTCCACGAGCTCCTCGTTTACTCGCATAGAGGTACATCGGTGAACTCACCGTACAACGGGGCCACGTTCAAGGGCGCCGTATTCGGCAACCGGATCCCGCCAGTCCATCAGGCATTCGTGAAATCAGAGATGAATGTGCTTATCGCACGCGGGTGCGTAGTGATTTGGGCGGACGTGAGCGGCCCGGAGGGCCCGAACGACCACGGTTGATTCAGGCATTGCCCGTCGAGGAAACCCAACCACGCCTGATTTACGATGTTCGGCCATTGAATAAGGTATGTAGGAGGATCCCGTTTTCCATCGACACTGTGGCACGCGTGGCCCTGGTAGCGTCGGAAGGGTGTTTTCAGACTCGCTAGACGACACATCGGGTTTCCACCACGTACTCCTGCACCCGGCGTCGTGGCCATTATTTGGGTTACGGTACCAGGGCGTACACTATGTATGGACCGTCTTGCCGTTTGGGTGGTGCAAAAGCCCGTACGTGTACCACTGGTTGAGCGAGGCTGAGGTGTCGTTATTGCGGTCTAAGGGCATCCCAGCGCTAGCGTACATAGACGACTCGTGGTGGGCAAATGTGCGCGATACACACGGGCAATCACCACGGCGGCAGTGGTTGGCCGCAGCAGAGGCGGTTGACGTAGGATTGCTGGTGTCATGGATGTGAGGTTATTTTCTGTCGCCAAAGAAGTGCGACCTATGCCAGACTAAGGTACAGTGATACTTGGGTAAACATTGCGACGCTGACACAGCATACTTCAGAAGCCCGCAGGACAAGATGGATTCGTTGCCCCAACTCCTGCACACAGCCCTCGAAGCGAAGGGGCTATCGTTCCGCACCATATAGCTCATCGCAAAAACGTTCATGAGCATGACGGTCGCCATCCGACCGGCGTCGCTCTGGACACACGCCATGTTCACGGTGCTCTCGAAGCTCGAAAAATCCGGGGTGCGTCAGATCAACCTGTCGAGAGTCGAGTTTGGAGATCTCGGAGGGGAGTTCCGCCAGTGGATACGCATCTCGTCAACATCGCACCAAGGTCCCTGGCCGAAGGCCCTTCACTTTACAGCCACTCTCACCGGCGGTGCCACGGATGCATCTTCCACTGCGTGGGGAGGGGTAGTCAATGCGAGGCCTGTACCTTTCCACGCGGGTGGGGGGTTTCCCAGAGGACTGGTTGAGACGTCACATCAACAGTAAGGATCTATTTGTCTTGTACCACGTCCTGCTCCAGTTCTGCACCCGACACCCCGACACCCTACGACGCGCGCAGTTCCGGGCAGATGTGGACAACGAGTCCGTCGTGGGCGCTCTCCGGAAGGGAATATCAAAATACCCTGTGACGCACGCGCTATTGGCCAAGCTCTTTTCGCTGCAGGTCGAGTTTGGTTTTTTATGTTGGTATTAATATGGGTCCCATCGGCAAACAACAGCGTCGCAGATGCCATCTCGCGGCCATCTCGCGGCCATCGCAAGAATCACTGATCCGCCTTAAGCCACTAGCTTTCCAAGAGCTGTGGGATGCACTTGTGTCGTTTAACAACGTTGACCTCATAGCGTCTTCGGAGTCCACCCAGAGAGTCCCTGGCAGGAATGACACAATTCCTTTCTTTTCGCAGTACGACCGTGAAGGCTCCTCGGGTACGGACGTGTTGGCCCAAGATGTATCGAGATAGCCGGGAATGCACGAGGAAATGTTCGGTTACTGTTTCCCCCCTCCAGTGATGGTAGGGGTTATAGTTCAGCACTTGGTAGGATGGAAGGCCCACGCAGTCATCGTTGTGCCGGATATCGGGGCGTTTTGGTTCCCGGTCGGGCAACGAGCTGCTACCTGGTCTATCGTCGTGGCGCCAACCGCCGCGCGTGGGTTCTTTCAGTGGCCTAGCCACCACGAGGGCTTGGAAAATTGGCGTTACACCAAATGAGCGATGCGTGCGTATGAGTTGGACTTCGGTCAAGAATGTTAGGCAGCCCATGCTAACGAGGTTGGGACGCGAAACCGTACAAATCTCAGGACCACCAGTCGGTGAGTTTCCTTTTCCCATATCGGCGGTGTGTGCGGAGCATAATCCAGGTGGACGGGACGCCGGAGGCCAGCAGGGCGGATCGGCCGCAGGCGAGGCTACTCGCACACGCGAGGGGATCCCAGGCGTACATTGCGTTACATGAGCATTGGATAACAGGGACTCAAGTAACGTTTGCTCGCATTGCAGAACACCGCGGTATCGAGGCCCACGGGTCCCGCGGCACACCCAGGCAAAACACGTTGAGATTGACTTAGAAAAATTACAAGCCCGCCGGGTGTCAATCCTAGCTAGATTGAAAGGCCGACCAGGCCAACAGCGTAAGAGTAAGATTGCGGAAAAAATTGACGCGTTCCTCTTTGCTTACTCGGACGGGCACTGTGGGTGGGAAACCGCGACGGATAACGACGTAGTTGACTGGTGCTGCTACCTAGACTCGCATGGCCGGGGGACGACGTGGGTACACGACGCGTCGTGCCCAGGAGTCGGATCCACTGAGGGGGGGGCGTGTTCTCCCCTGGGTGGGTGCGCAAAGCAGTACGCAGCCGGGTCAATCAATAAAGGCTTTGTATCGATGTTGCGGATGGCTATGAAAGAAATGTTGCACAAGGGGGAAGAATGGGACCCCGTAGAAAAGAGGGGAAACTCTTGTTCTAGCCCCTTGGTAGAGTCTTACCTCACATGTGTGAGCAACACCCAGCAACAGGTAGGGGTCCCGGTAAAGCAAGCAGCCCCACTGCTGACACACGACTTTGCCAGGTTGCTGCATGACATGCGGCAAAGAGCTCAGTCCCCTGGGTCGACGGCCACACGGATCGACATCACCCGCGACATCGCCCTGTTTTCTTTGGCGTTCGATTCGATGAGGCGAGGGTACGACCTCTCTTTTACCATGGGATCCCAGGTGTTTCGACTACCCGAGTCAGCCGGGTTTATCTTCAACTTTCAGTTCGGGAAGACGTTGCGGCGATCGGCCGAAGCGGTGGTCGTATTGACGGACAAAGAGTGCCCACAGGTCTGCGCGTTTTGGGGGGGTACGGAATAAATTTTCGCCGCAAAGAATATTGACTGGGACTTGACGAAAAGCCACCTGTTCCCGGTAGTCCTTGCGGACGGGAGCCGAGGACCAGCACCTATGACAGCACAGCGCATGACAGCGGCGCTCCTGGGGCACCGGCGAGCGAAGAAAATGCCCGACCATTTCACGATGTACTCCTTTCGCGTGGGAGGCTCGGTGAGCAAGTAATTAGCGGGTACGGCGGTGAACGAGATATTGAAGATAGGGAGATGGAATACAGAGAGAATAGCGAAGTACTACATCGGGTCGATGACAAGTGCACGGGTCTCAGAATCCAAAAGGAAATGGGACCGCGACTATGCGGCAGCGGGCGAGCTACCGTTGTCTAAGGCATTTGAGTCAGATGTTTCCACGTGCTCGCCGAAGTACGCCTAATCAAGACGGTAATTTCACGAAGTTTGGGTGAGACCACAGAGCATCCGGCCGGTGGCCAAGGATAACCTAAGGAATACATCGAAGTTTGGGTAGGCCCACCAACCGGGGCAGGAGGCCTCATCCAACCCAACGCTTACATTGAATGATCGGCAAGAGCGCGAAAGAATACTGCAGCAAAATCGCCAACCAATCAACGGAAACTCAGGTGGGTACAAAAATGTGGTTCCAGGGTTTGGAGTGATTGTCTGCGTTTCAATATAGCCCAACGATTCATTCGGCCCAAACCGAGCCTCGCAGCGAGGACAGGGAAATGGGTGCAGGTAAGAATACAGACCATCCCACCCTCCCTACGAGCGTAGTATAGTCTTTTCTGCACGGCCATTTCAATCCCAGGAAGAGACACCGCGCTGAGTACGCACTCAGCGCGGAGTATATCCCGGGCGAGTCCACCTGCTCTGCGGCAGGAGGCCTCATCCAACCCAATACTTACATTGAATGATCGGCGGCAGCGCGAAAGAATACTGCGGTAAAACAAAATGTCGATTTTTTCGGGATCCACGGTCGGTGTCACTCGCTAGCTGTTCGGTTGGTACCACAATCGGTCGGTACGACAAGCCTAAGCAGGCTAGAGTTTAGCGTCGGCAGCTGATAGCAGGCGACGATGCACAGCACGACTAGCTTGCAGTAATCGGGCGTTCATTTGTGGTATATATATTCTATCTGTGATCTACGTGTCATTTGTCACTACTGTCTGGCCGTGCGAAAATCGCCAGAAATATATTGTTTTTACTTTTTTTACTATCACGCTTGTATATGTGTTTTGAGTGCTACGGTTTCCTTGCCTTGTTGTCACGTACAGCCATTTAATGCGTGGGTTTTGACTATTTCGTGCTTCATCGTAGTTCAGTACTTGGGCACTGCGTCCAGGGTGGGTGTGTCTGTCGGTGGGTTTGTCGATGATTCGTGGGTGGGTGTGTAGGGAAGTGCGTACGTCGGTCGCTTTGTACGTGGGTGAATGCTTTCGTCGTGCATGTCGGTACGTAGTACCCTTGTTCATAGCAATAATTACAATGTATATAAGTGTAGTTAAACGAACAATGTACAAAAGCATAGGTATAGATAGATAGATAGATAGATAGATAGATAGATAGATAGATAGATACATGAGTATCCAGGCGTATTGGTTTGGGCTTTTTCTTCCGTGACCGACGTTATTGTCAAACCACAACAACTCCGAAGGGAACTCTCGTTTCTAAATCGCGGCCGCGCAACAACTGTACGACGTAAATTTCCAAAATCGCACCTTATAGTTGTTGCGGTCAATCCCACCTTCCCCCGTGTACGGAACCCTCCGACAATCAATAACCTATTGGTAGTATGTCATCCCCATGCCATGCACAACTCAATCCTTGCGCGGGACATACCTGGTATTATCCTGTTGTTGTTGCCCGTGTTTAGACCTTTCTCTTACGTCACCCCCTCATGGTTGACAGTTTAGCTGTCAATATAATATTTTTGTTTGATACCAAACACAACTTGTTCGATTGGCTTTCTGTGGGCTATTCCGCAAAAATTGGCGAAATAGCCTAAAGTCGTTAACCATGCGCATGCTCTATGATTTTCAACTCGGTCTTGCACCATTCCCCCAGGCCTTTCCCGGAGGGGAACCATGGATAACATATATATGAGGTTTCTTGGGCTGAGCAACTTGATACAACAGCAGCTGATCATGCTCAAAACATAGAACATGTATGTACAACGGAATAACATCGCGGTAGGCGTAGTACATGACTGTAGTTAAAATCTCGGACAGTTCCGAGAATTTGTCACCATCCTCATTTCCCCCGTTCGTATATTCCAGAGATTAATCCGACTGTCCTCTCAAAAAATACCTGAATGGAAATTTGAGCGAGCCGTGCCAGAATAGAGGGCAGATCTTCCGTCCGGAATGTGTAGCCCGTGCCAGATGCTTGCATACTTTGACGCACCCGTACATCGTTGAAACGCACAGTTGCATATGGTACATTGCAAACTGCGCGTATATATTTCCATCTGTGAGAGATGTTTCTGAACCGCCGGGGGGCGTACATTTGTCACTGAAGGCTGCTCACATCGACAGAGTCGTTTGTCATATAGAGACACCCATGCCTCATAGAAGAGGGTATATGTTAGGACATGTGTAATAAGTACAGGTCGCGTGAGAAGTCCCGATGAGCACCGTTGGTACAAGATGTCACGCAGTAAGTCTCCACCGTCACGATTTTTTTTGTCTTGGCAGAATGGCACACGGGGTACAGATGTTGTCCGGGCAGCGGCCGTGGGAGACGATGGATCTGTTGTTCTGGCTGGAACCTCAAAACGGCGACGTCCAAAATCGAGAGACAGGAGCTACGACGTTGTTGCAGTCTAGTTGGACAAAACTGGCATCGATCTTTGGCGTTGGAAGGTGATCGTCCGCCGCGATGTCGATTCCGGACAGACTATACCGCCAACACCCCCTTTGTCGGCCTCGCCGAGTTCCCCGAATATATCCGTTCCGCTCCGTGTTTTTCCCACTTAACAGGCCGGCCGTTTCGAGTCTATGTATCGTACACCTGCAGCCATTGCGCTAGGATACAACGGCTGGATGGTCTGCGTCGTCTCAACGGCAAACGCCTGGAGCAACGAAACGGGCGTCCGTTACCACTTTGCCGCTGTGATGATAGAATTGGGTACCTCGTGCACGGTTTCGCCTAAGCTTGGGGTGCCTTCTGGCGCAGATGCACACGCCACATGTGCTCCGACGCCGACATATCTACTTACGACGCGTACGTGCACCCGTGCTGCGGAGACAAGATCGCCAATGCCCACACCGCCGACCACAGCACCACCGAATTCCTCGACCACGCATGTATTTTCTCTCACACTAGCCTCGAACGCAGCGGCGCCTGTCACATTGCCTACAACACACACGCGGACGGATGTACCCAAAACGCCAACGCCCACTTTCCCTTCGGAAGTTGTGCCACCATCACCGTCACCAGTTCCAACGTCTACACCATTGCCGAGCTCAGCACAGCCAAGTGTCTTTGCTGCTTGTACACAACCTCCCAAGCCTACCGTTCCTTTGTCCGCCCGTAATCTTGCCATTAGCTCTTCGTCGTCCGTGGTACCATCGGCCGCACCGCATCTATCAACAACTACGTGGCTACCAGCAGGAGTTCCGCCACCAAAGCCAACAACTACGTGGCTACCAGTAGGAAATCCGCCACCAAAGCCACATCCACTACCATCACCGGCGCCAACAATAATACCGTCACCAAGCCAACCGGTACCACCGCCACCAAAGCCAACAACTACGTGGCTACCAGCAGAACTTCCGCCACCAAAGCCACATCCACTACTATCACCGGCGCCAACAATAATACCGTCACCAAGCCAACCGGTACCACCGCCACCAAAGCCATATCCACTACCATCACCGGCGCCAACAATAGTACCGTCACCAAGCCAACCGGCACCACCGCCACAATTGCTACCGGCACTAACATCACCAGCACCAACACCACTGGCAACATCACCGGCACCAACACCACTGGCAACATCACCAGCACCAACATCACCGGTACCAACATCACCGGCACCAACATCACAGACCCCGACACCACTGGCAACAACAACACCGGCACCAGACCCACCGGCACCAGCATCACCGGCGCCTACATTGCCTGCACAATTACAGGTAATATCATCGATACCACCAGCAGCACCCACAGGAGCAACTTCTTCACCACCAGCAAGGGTACCTACGTCGCTGCCAGCATCACCAGTGCCAACTCCACCCGACGCTCATAGTAGTTCTCCCACCACTGGAGCAGGCACCCTTGCCCTTAGTCCGACGACAATCGTGGCAATTGTCGCGTCAGTGGCAATGATTGTATCTGTAGTTCTTTTAGCGGTATGTCTGCGAAAGAGACGAAACACCAAAAAACAGAACAACGTACAGGTCGGTCCCCTTTCTCAGCGAAATCTGAGCTATTCTTCAGACGTAGCGGTCGTTGCTCTTGATTCCTCTGCGGCAAAAACCTCCACACCCAGGGCCAACCGATCGAGTACTAGGGGCCATCTGAGCACCTCCTATGACGCAGTGAATAAAAGTGACGCTCCACACGCGGCGGAGCGATCTTCAGCAAAGATCGATCAGACGAAGTGTAGTGATCAAACCGTCCCCGCGGTCGACTGTAACGAACTGGCGAATTTTGACGTCGTTCCTGTCTCCGCGGGGTCAAACATCGATGTATTCGGACCCAAACCCGCGACGACGGTAGGTGCCGGTCCTTCTCCCCCGCCCAAAGGAACGCGAGTTGCAAAAGCTGTTGTGGAAGCGGTGTGCAAGTTAGCGATGCAGTCTCATTGTCCCGGGGTCTGAGAGGCGGCCACACTTGTGTCAATTTTGGTGGAGATGGTCTCGGACGATCAAGGCAACCTAGCCGAAGTGGAGTCGAGGCTAAAGCGGTGCCGTCTCGTCATAATGATTCTGGAGCGAGCGTCATTGGTTTTGGGAAAGGTAAGGTTATCGTGCTGTGGCCACCAAACGTTTCACACGTCGATACATCCCAAACTGCATCCATTGCATGTTCAACTGGATCTGTATAGTACAGATCAAACCCGTGAAACATGGTCTATATCATGCAAACATTACAGCTACCGAGCAATAAGGTCTGGTTCATATATATCAGGAAAATGTATGTCTGTAACGATGTACACCATGCAGTGGGTTGTCTGATGTGTGAAACAGTCGACGTTCCGCTGGCAGGTTCGACAACAGCTGACGCGGTAGGAAGGAGGGACTCGTTTTACTGTAGCAGTCACCGCTTCGTTTTTCGAGGGTCTTACCTTAAGGTCGTCAACTTCATCCAGCAGCCGACTTTCAACACAAAGAACTACATTAATTCCAGAACACTCGCGCTGATGGTCCAGATGAGTTACGTTTATTTTGAAAAATGGGTTTCTGGTCCAACGACATTGGGTCGAGGAACGCCGTAAGGAGACAAAATGTTGGCCTCAAACGTGCAGTCTATACTGTGGACCGAGTCAAACGGGCAAGGGTGAGTGCTGTGCTACGATAGAAGTAGCACGTTTTGAACCGTAACCAAATCTGCCTGATTGAACGAAACTCTTTGAACAGGGAGCTACGAAACATTATTGAAATGCCAATCAGTTGTGTTGGGCTCGTTGTATACCTAGCCCATGGTATTGTTCATATTGACTTGTTGTTTCGGGAGTTGTGTCCAATGAGGTAAACGAGATCATCGTATGAAAAGCCTCGCAAAATCAAGGGACAACCATCACCCTGGAACGCGTCCTAGACGAAAAGGAAAACGCACGGGATGTTGATGCCGCCGGTAGGTTTGCGGGATCGCCCTCATTTATGACTGATATGCACGAAACGTTGCGTCTACATCGTGGAGACGACGATTATAATCACGTCGCAACTTCTTAGTTTATCGGATCGTATCTTCTCACAAGGCGAAAACCTTTATCAGATCTAAACTAGTCACATCGGAACGTAATATGAGTGGTTTCCTCCTCCTCTACGCCTCTTCGCCAACGAGGGCGTTGCCTCGAAGGCGTTTGTTCAGCTCTCCACCCCATTCAAAAACTGACGAAGGTGAGGAAGAGATCTATCGCGGTGCACCCTTCCACCTCCCGCGCGATACTGGAAGGTTGTTCGAGAACGAACGCAAACGACATTTTCACCATGTAGTGTGCCTGCACGTATTTGTGTCCAACTGAAAAGATCCAACCTCGTACCGGTTCCGCCCCGATATTTAATGAACGGTTTGACGCTTGTTGTGGATGACGGCCTGCTACAATCGTCCCCGGTAAAGCCAACGGGTCAACCAGTACTAACATTGTACACACCACTGATATCCAAGTTTTTGAGCAGCACAAGGCGGTGGACCGGCACAAATCGTCTAATGTCGTATTCTCTGGCAGAGCAGCCAACAATGGACGTGTCACGTCTTGCGGCCCAAACGACCGCTAGGTTACGTATGGACTAATTTCCCACCACGGTGCCTTCCTACTGATGAATACCTCAATGTGTTACACGAAGGGCAACGACTTCGATGGGGAGATGGGGCGAATGTTAATCGAGGACGTGCAAACGGCCGTCGGGGACATGGTGGAGCTCATCAAAACGTACAGGAGCAAGAGGAGGCTTTCTCAGGTTATTGTTTCCCCAATGTTCAAGCGGCGCCTAGCGGAGACGGAAGCGGTTATCGACCGAGCTATTCTGGATTTGAAAGTGGGTTTATTCGCGGATTCTGAAGAAATCCCGGGAGCTGCTGGTAGGCGTCATACTATCCAGGGCCTTGGGGAATCTGCTCGCTTGGGGATTTGTTTTATTTGCTAGAAATAACTGAGTTTTTCAGCTGTCGAGTACATTCAGATCCGTGTTGACTGACGGGTGCCCCTCACGTACATTTAACGTGGTGCTTACTGTTCGCCGGTCCCACAGCTACACAGAACACAATCGTAGACAACTTGGGTATCCATGGTATTGTGCTCAAGTCACGTGCGTTGGTGAGACCTCAAGAAAACAATCTAAGAGCCGTCGGACCGCATCTGCCATTGTTAAGCTCACATCTCGCCATACGTAGCCGACTTCTGTACCCCGCTTTGCTTGAAACGTGTCGTGCTTCCACAAGGGACTACGTGGGGCGGTAGCTGCGGCGAAATGTCTCCCAACGTGCACCGACGCGTCAAGCGGTACTGAACTCGACCAGCCCCATCTGCTCTGGGACACTTCTCGTGTTCAGCGTGTAAAGTGATCGCATGCTAACGAGTGCCGGTGCTCCCTTCTCGAATACTGCAGCTGGGCTTACACGTACATGCCGAGGCCAACCAAAAAGAACATCGCCAAACCGCGGGCAAGCATTGGAACCGCTTGAGTGCATTCGTGCACAGCCGGACCAACGACGTCGATAGGAACGCGACCGAGCAGCTGAATCATCAGAGACAAACGATGGAGGTATACTGTATTGCGTTTCCTGGGAGGCTTTAATCACGTTAAGCGTAGCGCACATAGTTCGAACGCTGAATATATAGCCCATGTTAAACCACGACGGCACCACGACTTAGTTCTCATTTAATTGAATGGGGAAGTCATGTGCATTATATACTATCTAGGGGGACATCGTCTCACGTCGCCAGAGGGCAACTAGTGTGTCGGTTTTCCTTCGTCTATTTTGTCCAACAGTTTGGGCGTGTTTCCCCCCGTGGTATCGCGATTGCATTGTCAGTCGATTGCGGAGTCCATGGCATCTGCCCGTCGCTTACGGCGCCAGTGAAACCTGACCCAGGTGGAAATCCCCGAGGAGCATGTGACGATATCCGACGAACTCCTCGGAAAGGGGGGGTTTGGCTCTGTCTACATCGCCGACTACAACGGACGAAACGCCGCCGCTAAAGTAAGTCTTCGTGCCTCTTCGACGGAGGGCAAAGAACAAACCGGACCCCTTCCCGTGCACGACCCGAATGACTTGCCGCTCTTACCCCGTTGCAAGCAATAGTCTCACGACTTATTCAAGGAACTGTTTGCTGGGTTCAGTGGCTACGGATAGCTTTGTTTGCAACTGGGCTAGTTGAGGCTGAAAACAAACACTTTTTTAGCTTATTATTGCTATGATGAGGGTGTCCCTACCTTTGGTTGAGGCGTCTAGACCCACAAGCTAACGTGTACGGGCGGAACTCTTTGGTTGCTGATTCCGTTGGATAAACCCATGGATTTTCCCGGTCTCTCGGAATAAGCGTCTATGTCTGCCCTCCCCTGTGCCCCCGCGACTCACGATCGGCGGACGATCAGGTGATGGACGTCGATATGGGCCGTTGTGACATCGATGGCCGCGGCGGTAATTACGCCAGGACGGCAGCGGGTGGCTGCAAGAAAGAAACAAACCGCCAGCACGTTTCGTTTCTACTAGAGCTGCAATCAATGATACGGCTGAGAAGCCCGTACACGGTTAACGTCTATGGGGCGATCACGTCTCGCGAAGACCGACTTGTGCTTGTCATGGAACTACTCACGGGCGGTGACCTGCGCTCGTTTCTGAGACACAGCGAAGAACGGCTTCTAGAAGCTCGGGCCAGGCAGATTATTCAAGACGTTTGCACTGGCATGAATTTCTTGCACGACAAGAACGCCGTCCACGGCGATCTCAAGTCTGGGAATATCCTATTCGATGGAGAAGGCAGGGTAAAGGTGAGACAACGCCTACGTTCCACTAGTGGAGTATGCTTCCAACCGCTAGCATGATCCACGGCGTCCTAGGTTAACGACGACACCTAACTCTGGCCTCATTTCGTGCTTTTATTTAACCCTGATTAAATGGTTGTCCGTGTCGCAGTTTGTACTCGCATCGCCCTTCGCACGATCGAATCTTTGCCTGCCTCAAGCACCTAAGTCATCCATGAAACGTCGGCTGTTTGTTCAATATCTCGTCGGTTCCAGATCGCGGACTTTGGGACCTCGCGATGGGCGCAGCACTGTGACTCCACGGGTCTCACCAGTTACACATCTAGCTCATCAACCGCCCCGCAGACGATAAGCTTTGCATGGGCTGCTCCCGAGGCATATGAAATTCGACAAAACGCAGAAAAATAGTGGCACGATGAGAGCGACGTAGGACTCGGGATCAAATGCCGCGATTTTTTTGAGGCGGGCCTTGCCAAGTGTTGTTGTCGAACACGTCCCATGTTCACGAGGCGCCAATGCAGTCGTCCGCGTATCAAGCGCATTGTTCATGGACTGGCGTTGACACCGTCCGAAGCGGCAGCGAATCAGTGGCGTGTGGTGTAAACCGACCTGCTTGTGTGGGTTGACCTTCATCATTCACTGTTGGAAGGAAGGTCGTGGCGGTGGTGGGACCATTTTATGTATCCCACATATGGCATGTGTATAAAGGCGTCGGTAGTTGGCGGTAAATTTCTCTCCGCCCACGCTTTGACATACTAGAAACGTGTCCCGAAGGCAAAATCTTCGCACCTCCATATTAGCACAGTTGTTATATATTACGCAGCAGACCCAGTTGCGTCAGGCGTTCAGACCTCATATTATTCGGCCTTCCTCCGTATTATACACAAAATCCCTGAAAAACAAAAACGTTGTTGAGAGGACAGCCTCTGCCCCTCGAGGTTTCATTCGCCTTCCCTCCGTCTGGATTGGTCTACTTAGGTGCTCCGCTGCAATGGAAGCTCCTACGCGAGCGACGTTTACAGCTTCGGCGTCGTGGCTTGGGAGGTGCTGTCGCTAGAGGTCCCTTGGGCGGACGAAGCTTTTCCCTTTGTTATCTACCAACGCGTGGTGTTCGGAGAAGAGCGTCCCGTCCTTCCTGCAGATGCCCCTTCGGACCTCGCAGACATCGTGCGCGAGTGCTGGGCTGGGCCACCTATGAAACGGCCGACCTCCAGAGAGATTTTGAAGAGACTTGGGTGCACTAACGAAGAAGCGTAGTTTCATACGATTTATGGTCCTGCCGATCGTCTGGGTATCAAATATGGGGTGCTATGTTACGTATCTTTCGGAATCGTGCATCAACCAGGTCTCCTGCTTGACAGCGTTGTTTTTATACTTCCCGAGCGTGCTAGACAAACGCTCGATCAGTTCATGTGAGCTATTGTTGGCTCTACAAGCGAAATAATATCGACTTACAGGGATATCCTTGAATCAGCGTCCGAGCGCGATTACAGCCGCGGGGAGAGCAGAGTGCGGCCGCCGTTCGGATGCACGTCGTGAAATTGCCAAAGATACAATGAAATGTAAGGAAAGAGGGCGTTTCGTGTCGCACGACTCCGGGGTGAAGGGGCTGCGTCCCTTTCAGCCTTCGCACGTGCTCTTTTAGCGAGACGTATGACCGCGGAAACCGTTTGTTCGCAAAATCGTTTTTGTTCGTTTTCTGATGAAGCATCGGTTGTTTTCCGCGTCCTCCCTCCTGTGCGGAGATAACGAGCCCTCGCTCTACGGGCCGCAAACGCTCGGTGTCTCTACCGTCAAGGCATTGTCTTTTCTGAGGGTTGCAACATATCAGCGCTCATCTTGGGTTGGAAAAACCAAGGCGAGAGAAGACGGGACTGTTTTGAACCTGTTTAGCGGGAGACATGTGGAAGACCGGACCGGACAGGAACACACGAGAAATATAGTTCGCTGCGCGGAACGTTTAGTTGGCTGGACGGAACACGACCGGGTAGTATGTATAAAAGGTATCGACGGTGCGGTGCAGCACCGTTCTGTTCTGGTTGTTAGGACAGGGCGGCGAACGGTTCATCATGACAGGACTAGACGATATTTGTAGTGCAACGAGTAGGTTTAGAGTTCGTGAATTCGAAATTTATGATGTCCTAAATACGGAAATTCAAAGATACTGTATGTTTTTGGACGATTATCATTATTTATTAGGAATTCTAGTAGGTAATAGGTTGATATAAATGCCAGTTGGTATGTTGGAGCAGAAACTTCCTCTCTTATACTTCCAATAATATCGGTAAATATTAAATGAATAGATGTACTACAGTAGCTTATTTTGTCTAGACGGAAAAAGGCACTCCTATTCACGGCGTCATGGCGGGAAGGTGGAAGGGCAGGGGCGGGACGGGTCTGTGAACTATGGTTTTGACGGCAGGACAGGCCCATACGGGTACGTTTGCTTGATGGGTCTGGGAGGCAAATTACGCAGTTGTAGGATTTGACATGCTGTAGAACTCGCTGATATCGATCTTCAGCTCCCCATGTGTTGGTTGTGATGCGGTTTGTTCTCTAAACAGTAGCGTTTGTCGACGAGTGAGTGTATACCAATATATAAGTAGAGATACATTTTTTGTTCAATTTTATTTCAATTCCCAGGAGAAAAACAATCAGGAACAGAGTTGAATTACACAACACAGCGCGAGCTGTTTACCTTATCAACTGACTGAGCAATCAAAAACTTTTGCATCAGATACCATAATAGGACAAAGGTGCGTGATTCCGGCGCGGCGCGTTGCGCAATTACTAAGCCAAAAACGGACTGCTAGAACCCTAAACAAAGGGAATGCCTTGTAGCATACCAGGTATAATTTGCTGGTCTGTAAAGACCGGAGATAGTTTAGGGAAGAGGAGGGACCAAAGTGGTCGGGTGTAAACTCTAATGAAGCTGACATAATCATGGAATCATTTATTTTTAACTTGTACCTACGAGTAATAGTTATCTGCAAAGATGTTGCTACGTACGCAAGCCGTACGTTTGTACATTCCATCAAACAAAAAATCCGTATGCAACAAGTATTTCATCGAAGATCCTACCTTCTACGCAACACGCGCGTGTATTTATTCAACTACTGCTGTAGTCTGTACCATGCGCACGTAAAGTATACATAACTTCGACTGGTCGTCCCTATGTACATACGAACAACATGACTAATGTACTTTAACTTACTTATATTCGTACGTACTTACTCATGGAGGCAGCTAAACAGCTTGCTAACGTCACGTGCATATGTGTCTCCCTTACAGATCAACGTCGGTGTTTCACATGGAATACAAAGGTGTTACTTTCTGAAAACAAAGCCAACCTTCGACCAAGAGTACAGTATGATATTATACTCTCATTGTGTAAAATTGAGTCTCAACTGCGATATTTGCAAACGTTTCTGTCTGTCTGTCCGTATGGCTCATATTTTCGAACCTTTTCCAATGGCCGATATATAAGGCCGTTACAAAAAATATTCATACGACATATTCGACCCTTACGGACCTTATATACTGAAAAACACCCTACCACGAGAAAAAAATATTTAGACAGTAAATATATCCACGACATCGTACCATCGTACCATACCGCCAACGTACCATACCACATACTGTGTTTTTCCCCGTACCATACCACCAACAAATCCCATATCCCATGCCGGGTTTTTCCCATATAGTATATCAAACCGCAGTACCATCATACCAGGTACCGTTTATCAACATACGATATCACATCAAGTACGCACAAGAAGAGCATACGTTGAAGGTGCAATGTGATGAGGTGGTAAGTGAGGTGAAGGTGCACGGTGATGAGGTCATGTGTGAGGAGGAGAAAGTGCAAAGGGAGAGCGATGGTACCAGGGAGCAGCAGAGCAGCAGCCGCAACGGCAACAGCAGCTTCAGCAGTCGCGCAGGGCCACAAGAAGAGCATTTGTATGTTGAAGGTGCAAGATGATAAGTGAGGCGACGGTGCAAGATAATGAGGTGATACATAAGGAGGTGAAGTGCAACGGAGAACGATGGCACCAGGGACCAGCAGGTGCCGCGAGGCAACAGCAACCAGCAGTCACGTCTGCAGCAGCAGCAGCAGCAGCAGCAGCAGCAGCAGGACCAAGTGAGCCCGCTAAGCGCTTGCGACGATCGCTCCGAAGAACAACAACAGCAATAAGAAGTGCACAAGAGTGTGCTATTGCTCGTTAGATATATTACTGCTGCAGTACCAAAGCGCTTGTTGGGATCTCTTTTATAACGAGCGATGGCAGAGCGTCAAGTGCACAAGAAGACTTAGATCATATTAAGCCTTCAGGGCGACAGAGCAGGAACGAATGTAGATACTCTAACCCGCTGTTCAAAACAAGTCAAGTGCACGAGAGCATAGATATGCCTTCAGGGCGACAAAGCAGGAACCATGCTACTGCTGCTCCAACACGAGAAGCGCATTTCTTGAGCGATCTCAAATATTTCGCGGTACAGCAATCTCTTGTCAATCTGTCATTAACAAATTTGTACCAGTAGTAAACAACCGACGACACATTTCTCATTGGCCAACAGAACTTCGTCAACTCTCTGATGGGGATCTCTTCTCCCCGTTCATGTTTGTGTTCCACCGACAGGCGGGTTGTACTTGGGTTGATAGTTATAATTTTTGTATGGCGGTGCTATATATGCGCTGTTGCTGAAGAGCTGTGTGGCTGCTCCTGCTGCATGCTGCTGCAGAGCTGTGCGGTGTGCTGTGCGTTTTTGCTTGGTCAGGAGGTGCAACAACAACAAAAACAAAACAAACTGGATAACGCAGAACCCCGAAAGATACTCGTTAGCTCATCATGAGCAAGATCGCAGACATTAATTTTTGCTACCGCGGTACACTGCTGCTGCTGCTGCTGCTGCTGCTCAAGGTTCGAAACTCGATACCACAGATACCAGCAAACAGATATGTGTTGTCGTCTGTGAACTGTGCGTGTCCTTCACACTTCACCGTCCTTTCTACCCGTCGACATCCAGTACGATCAGTTTCCGTGCCGATTCTTCAATCCTAGACTGATACAGCAATTTCTGCTGTCAGTCACAAAACTGCGGCACAGCGAAACTACTCCTGTACATTGTTATTCAGTAAGCTATGTGCTACAGGTGTACTCGTGTCAATAATCCAGCTCTGCACACAGTAGTAATTCGGGTGCGATTCTTGAGAGGTTGTCCGCAGGCGTATAGTATTGATATGGATTTCATGCACTACAACAACATGGTCCACGCTAATTACTTACGACATCGATCATGTGTATGGCCCCACGCCCATGGTGTTACCTGCAGCGGGCAATGAAATTAAAGTGGCGCGAAGAGCCAAAAACGAGGGAAAGCGACCAAAGATTTGTTTCGCCGATAGGCGAATTTTGTTTTTTCGTATAGCGGTGGGTACAGGCTTCGTCTGTCTGTAACTAAAGTTTTGTTTTTGAAAAACTGACTGTGAGAGCTGTACCTGACCGATTTCCGCACACTCGACATCTACAGAAGCGGACGATCGTGGACAAACGCATGTAACTTGTTTCGCAGCACAAGTTGGCTCGAGTTGGTCACTGTCGGAGTGCTGCTATGGTCTTGGTGATGATGTGGGGGCGGGACTATTTCATTTGGGAGTTTCACTTCGTTTTCTGTGAACGTACACGGCCTACGGCATGTAACAGACATACTCGCTTTCTCTATATATCTCCTGATACTGGCCGACAATACGAGTACTACAGCTTTTGGATCTGTTGACACTTGTCCGCAACACGGATGCTGGGTACGTTTACCTTGATGTTTTCCATCTATTAGATACTCTTCTTTCTTCTCGCCCTTCCTCTGGATATTTTCAGTAGATCAGTCGATGGTTTTCTGCAGCGATCGGTTCAGGTTGCCTATGATAATTCCACGAGCACTGACTTACCGTGAGAAAGCAGCTAGCTTGGCCGGGTGAAGTCAATTCTCATTTTGTAAAACTGAGTCTCAGCTGCGGCAATTGCAACCTTGTCTGTCTGTCTGTCTGTATGTATGTATGTATGTATGTATGTATGTCTGTCTGTCTGTCTGTCTGTCTGTCTGTCTGTCTGTTCGCAAGGCTTGCATTTTCGAACACTTTCCAATGGCTGATCTATAAGCTCGTTACAGTTGATATTCGTACGACGTTTATGACCTCTCAGACCTTATATACTGAAACATACACAACCACCAGGCAAATTTAGCCATATAATACATCCACGACATCATACCATGGTACCATACCACAAACGTACCATACCATATACTGTGTTTTTCCCGTACCATCCCGTCAACACATACCATACCACATACGGTGGTTTTCCCATACTCCCATATACCATACCACCAATATCCCATATTCCCATATACCATACCACCAACATATCCCATGTCCCATATTCCCATAACATACCAACATATCCCATGTCCCATACCGAGTTGGGGAGACGGCTGTACACCAGACCAGGTGCCTGCTACTGCTGTAGTGACGTCTTGTTGTGCAAGGATGGCGATGAATACAAGAGTTGGCTTAGACGCCCATACCGAGTTGGGGAGACATCTATACACCAGACCAGGTGCCTGCTACTGTGGTAGTGCTGTCTTGTCTTGTTGTGCAAGGGTGGCGATGAATACAAGAGTAAGAGTTGGCTCAGACGCTTGGGTCCCACGCTCAGTGCAGCGCATTGGTCGCTGGTGTACACGAAATAGATGAAAAACATTAGCTACGAGTACTTCTACTGCTGCATTCGTCTCGAATGGCAAAAAATGGGCGTTTTTTCAGGTTTGGGATGATACCGTAGGACACTGCCGGCAAGCTCTGGCCCCCTAGAGCATGCATCCACTTCGTTTGTTCGAGCCCGTCATCTATACTAGTTGATCTTGCCCGCCACCGTGCGGGTTGCCCGTGGGCTGAGTCTCTGTCGAGATCGAGCGTCAATCGTGTATCGTCGCACGAGCTGAAATAATACTTTTTTGGTGTACTTCGCGTTTCCATTCGCATACTATAGCAGGTTTTTTGGAGTACAACAGGAGTGGGTTATTTTTTGTGTCACCGCAAAATTAGCCACGAGTACTGCTGTACTGCAGAGTGCTGTATCCAAGCAGTATCATAACAGAATGGCAAAAGAAATGCATTGTGTCTATCAGTCCATCAGTACAACAAACGTCTCGAATGGCAAAAAATGTTTTTTTTCAGTATTGGGAGGATACCGTTGGACGCCGCCGGCAAGCTCTTGCCTCCTAGAGCATGCATCCACCTCATTTCTTCGAGCCCGTCATCTGTACTAGTTGATCTTGCCCGCTACCGCGCGGGTTGTCCGTGGGCTGAGTCTCTGTCGAGATCGAGCGCCTATCGTGTATCGTGGCACGAGCTGAAATATCACTTTTTTGGTGTACTTCGCGTTTCCATTCGCATACTATAGGAGGTATTTTAAAGTACAACAACAGGAGTGGGTTACTTTTTGTGCCACCGCAAAATTATCTAGAAGTACTGCTGTGTCTCGAATGGCAAAAAAAAAAGCATGCTATCGCAAGTCTTTTACAGCAGCGAAAGGCAAAAAATGGGCTTTTTTTAGGTTTGGGGGGATACCGTAGGACGCCGCCGGCAGCAGTGGAATACTTCCTACTTTCGCCTTTATTTGTTTGAGATCGTCATGGTATGTTTCCGTACGCATATATACTACAATGAATAACCCGCCAGTTGAAAATACATGTCAATCTGTCGAATGTGTAACAACCCACAAAATGTTTGTCATTAGCAACAAAGCGTCGTCACTCGCATACTATAGCAGCAGTAGAGCCTGAAAACTACTACACTGAAAAATTGCATACGAACTATCGTCGGTCTTTTACAACAACAGCAGTTAGTTGATCACTTTCTACTTTTCGCCTTTATTTGTATTTTGCGATCCTCGTCGTATGTTTCGGTGAGGTACTCGCAAAATGAATGACCCAAAATTGCATACTACTATCGTAGGTCTTTTACAACAGCAGTTAGTTGATTACTTTCTACTTTTCGCCTGTATTTGTTTGCGATCGCCATCGTATGTTTCCGTACTCGCAAAAATAATATCCCAAGAGAGCGTCGTCAGCTTTCTGACTGATTGTTGGAGATCTCTCCCCGTTCAGGTTTCGTTTTTCATTGGCCAACACTCTTGTATTTAGCCGTGCAACCCCAATTACACCTCAATGATATCGATCCCATTGCTGTGGTACTGGTGCGGGTGCTCTTTCCGTCTTCGTGTGCTGCTGCTGGATATATGTCCCCGCCGAGTACCATAACAAGTGGTACCGTTAGTCAACAAGTAGGCGCTCTGTCTGAGCCAAACAGAGCACTCTGGGGTTTCGTCAGTGCTGGTCCCAACTGGCGTTTGCCGGCACTCGCAACAACTCCACCTGCGACTTCACAAACAAGAGATAAACACACTGAGAACAGCGCTCGAATGCATTTCATCGACGGTAATAACAAAAATTACTAACTACGTGCAGGTGGCAGAACGTGCCAATGGGAAGTCATCACCGGCTTTACAGGTGTGCGCATCGCATGTTGTCTTGAACCTAAATCGAGTAGTTTCTCGAATAAAACGTATTTCCATTACGCTCGCGAGTCTTTGTTGGGGGCAACACGTAGAAACAATCTGTGCGCATCGCATTTTCTCTTGCATCTACATCGAGTAGTTTCTCAAACAAACTATATCTCCATTACGCTCGTGAGTCCTTGTTGAAGTCAACACGCAGAAACAGGTTTCGTCGCTCACTGCTCTTACAGCCTCCCGACACATATAAACCCAACAAATTCTTCGCATATATCTCAAATGCATTCCGCTCTCAGACGCTGTGCCCCGCCCGCAAGTGTCGGATGTATTTTGCAAGGACAGCATCTACATTTCGTGCAGAATAATCAAGCCACGTGAACCATACGTTGATTAAAAGAATGCCCAACACAAGAATACAACCATCTTCGTAACATCAAAGGAGTAAAAAGGTCTCCTACAAGCGGTGGCAGAATCTATCCCGGAAGCATATTGAGACAGTGCACATGCTGCACGCATCGTGCTCCACAAGGTATAATCTGAACGTTATTATTCGGGCCGCCCGCACTCTACGTGCGCCATCATCGTGGGCTAGAATTGCAGCCCGCGTGACACATTTCGTCTCGGGCGTATACAACTCGCACTCTCCACTGAATTTCCAATTAACGTCGTCTCCTTGAGATGCTTAAAAGTCCCGGGAAAGCTCGTCGGGTGCACAGCACTTAATACACCTTCAACCTTGATGCCGCTGCGAAAAGTGATCATGATGGTCTTTCTATGCCGCCACTGCCATCTCATACCCGCTGGCAAACCCGCGAAAATCTGGATGGCATTGGCCACAGCACAGCTACCCTCTGCCCCCCCCTGATCACGGGCAGCTTGATGTTCTGCATGTAATCTGCTCAAACTGAAGGTCGTCAGCGATTCAAGCAAACCTTTGCCACGAGTGGTACTTGCGGGGCCTCCACCACCGACGAAAGCGCGGCAGTTGGTCTTGATGGTTGCAGCTTTTGCGCAAACAGCCCTTAGAGGTATATCTATTTATACAAGGGGGCATATATATGTGAATATGTGTGGTGTGTGTTGTGTGCTGTGGGTGCGAAGGTGGCGTAATTGACACCTTGCTTTCTGTATTTTGGAGACGATGTACAACGACCCCCACACCATAGGAGTGCTCGTATGTGCTATGACATGAATACTCGTATAGGCAGTGAGGACTATCGACGACGCAGACAGAAAGTCGCTGGCGTGTGAATTTCGTGCTGTAAACTGCCGTAACCATAAAAATCATTGGTTAGTCGGCTACCTTGCTACACCCATTGGCAGTGCGAAACAGCGAAGAACCGTGATGATACAAGCCACACGAACGCACTACTACCACTACTACTACTACTACTTCTTTTACTGTTGTAACTACCAGGATATAATTAGTAGTGGTCCGGTGTGTGTTGCGCGCAGCGCAACAGGCGATGCAAGGCGTGTTGCGGGGAGGCCGCCGGAGGCTAATAAATTGCGATCTATGCGCGAATATATGCCCGAAAACCAAGTAACAAAGTGCGTTAAACGCCTGCCAGACCACGAAAAGGCGTGTATCGGGATCAGAATATAGAACTAGTTTTATTTTTGTTTCACCACAGGCGAATAGAAAAAGGGCCAAAAAAAATGTTTCGAGCGGCGAATTCAAAAAGCGGGCTCGATTTGTTTTTGTCAAAGGCGAGTTTGAAAAATAGTGTTGAGAAATTGAAATCGCCAACGGCGAACGAAAAAGGCGGCAACCAGACCCTCTGCGGCTGTCGCGGAAAACCGCTATTTTGAACAGAATGTTACGCCAGCGTAACAGCGTAACAACAGCTAGTACCCATATCCATGGTAACTCACTGTAGGGAGGGGTGAGTGTTACGCTAAGTTACGACACGCTAACCGCTGACTGGTGTTTGGTGTTTGGTCGTCTTCGGGGGGGGGCACCAATCGATGCAAAGTCAAACGTGAAATAGGCGATGAATTACTCACTAGCGGCGGTTGTTTTTTTTGGTCCCACGCATTGCATCAGCGGGACACCTGTAGCATTTCCTGTTCTCGCTCTAGTCTCCTGTGATACATGACCACGGGCGGGTTCCGTGCTAAATCTGAGTGTCCGCTCCTGGACTCATAAACAAAATATCGAAAAGTCGACCTTGGGGATCTAGTTTTTACTCCCCAACACGATGTTTGAAAAAACGTTCACAAGAAAAAAAAAGGCCCCCTTGTTTTCGACGCGTTCCCGAACTTTTTAATTTCTTAACTTGCGTCAATCGACCCCGCTTGGCCAAATGAGGGGGGGTAGAGCCGCTCAGAGAGTTGATCAGACAACAAAAACACGTCAGGAACTGCCCTGGAATGAGTCGGTCTCAGTTTTTCGGGAGGCGGCGAATGCCTTCGCATCGTGCATGCTGGCTCGGAACCAAACACGGTGCGGCACTAATGGCAGCTGCACACAGACCGCAGCAGACCAGCAAATTGTGGCCTTCAACTTCTTGCTGACCACAAGGATAATAAGGCAAGGGGCGGATGGACAAAGCCGCTTGTCAAATCCTTTCTTTCTTGGATGTGTTCTACGCCGGCGACGAATAAAAACAAAACGGGGCATAAAGTTGCATAATAACTTTGCACCAAATGAAATTAGGCAATTTTCGACTCTGGATTCGTGATCCCCGCCCCAACTTTAGAATAAATGTAGAAGAATGTCCGAACAGTCTGGGGTTTGGCGAATCGGAGAGAAAAATAAACAAAATCGGGGTGGGGGGGGGGGGGGGGTGTAGTGCCAGTGGGGTAATATCTGGTGATGGGTGGTTCACGGCAGGATCACAGCTGCACGTATATTCAGGGCAAGCACACGCAGAGGCATCGGTACAGCAGTGGCAGCAGCAGCAGTACAGCAGCAGCAACGGCAGCAGTAGCAGCAGCTACAGCAGTTGGGAGGATCGACGGGCCGGGAGTAGAGATATAGTACGTGGGTTTTTCGATCGCAATCATGCCCAAGAGCACCACCGACGTATATGAAGACGCGTCATCGTCACAAGAGAGGGAAATGCGAAGTGACAGGAAGATAGCGAAATTGAGATCGGAGCTGGAGGAAGCCTTGCAACCAAGAGATGAAGAGCTGGCCAAGGAGGCCGAAGCCAGGAAGGAGAAAGGCAGAGGAGCGGGAGGAGCGGCAGGCGTGGCCGAAGAAGAGAGAGGTCGTCGAGAAAATTCGGCGGAGGACAGCAGCGGGGGCTATCGGGGAGAGGAGAGTCAGGAACAAAGTACGGGTGAGCGCGAAGAACGGGGGACGGAGAGAAGTAAGATGGCGGCAGAGAAGCGCTTGCTTGAACAAGAGGTTGAAAGAGAAGTAGGCAGGAGGATGCATGCTTCAGGTGTACGCGGACGAACCAACGTGGCGTGCAGTAAATTCGCAGGCGCGCCTTCAGAGCGCGCGGGGCACAGAGACCGCGTCATGGACAACCAGTGAGAGCCCCCGAGCAACATGGGAGAACCCTCGAAGCACTGGGGGGTTTCCTATGAGACGGAAGCCTGGGGGGATCGGGGACAATTCGGCCTGAGATGGAAAAATGAGCACAGGGGGCGCCGGGACAACCAGGCTACGGATGTAGGAAGGTGGGAAGCAGGGGATAGAGGTCCCCAGGGGGGAGCGACAGAGGGAGACGGTTATTGGACGACAATTCGAGGTGGGGATCAAGGAGAGTCGAGCTGGGAAGGGAAAAAATGGGAGCTGGAAAAGAGGAGTGGACCATGGTCAGCGGGGCGGGGAGACGTGGGCGGGGAGCTGGAAGGGAGAAAAGGGGGATGTGTCGATGAGCCGAGGAGTGGGAGGGGAAACGACGAGGGGTAGTGGGGGGGGGGGGGAAGCAAATTCAGGCGGTGGGGGGGGGTCGGCGGGGTAGATGGCGATACGGAACATAGCAGTTTTTTCAAGGAGCCTGAGCCAGCATCATGGACGCACGTGACAGACATGAGCATGATCATGTGGGGGGTGATTCGCGTGGATGGCGGGTTACCGCCGTGGGGTTCCATGAAGGAACGAGCAATGTCATCGCTGTGCCCGGGACTATTTTTCATGACCAGAAAAGGCGAGGGACCTGATAAGCTTCGCCGACCTCGATCTGACTATGTACGCGAGGACGGAGCTGTCGGGGAGGCGCAGAAGCGAGGGTGGGGCATCGCTGCCAGACAGGGTGGAGGCTACGATGGGCGTGATCATGTATATGGCACCGTTGGCGACGGACGACAACACGCGGATGGGAAGGGAGGCGTTGCGTCGGGTGGAGATGCAGTGGGGGCGACAATTTCAACCGGTGAAGGAAAAGATCAACCATTTTTCACGTGACGAATAGGAGGAGGGTGGAGACAGAGGCCTTCCTTCGAGGAGGGGTTCACGAGGCGCTTCAATGCGGACCTGCTGAGGTCGGGAGAGGCGGTGCGGATGACGGCCATTAAACTAAAACGGAGGGGATCTACGCGCCCCACAGCCAAGGAGGCAGGGCCGTTGCCGGAACCGACCTTCCGGGAGACGGCGACGTGGTTGCAGTGGGCGCCGCTACACATCAGGGCCGAGTACGGGTGGAAGACGGGGGGCGGGGCAGGGGGGGGGGGTGGCATTGCTGAGAGCATAACCGCCGAGGAGGTGAAGGGCGAGGGTTCGCGGACAGCAATCGCCGGGGAGGAGACTGGCCGGAGGGGAAATAGAGAAGGGGAAATGGGGGGGGGGGGGGGGGGGGGGGGGGGGGGGGGGGGGGGGGGGGGGGGGGGGGGGGGGGGGGGGGCGACAAGACACGCGGGCCAGCAGGGAGTGTTTTTTCTTCAAGAAGGATGGGCATTGCCCGTTCATGGAGAAATGGGGGGACTGTAAATTCGAGCACGGGGGGGAGAAGAGGGGGACGCGACGAGAGGCGGGGGGGGGGGGGACGGAAGGAGAAGCAGTCATCAGGAGGTGGGGAAAAAGGGGGGGATGGGAAGAGAAGGAGACGCGAATGAGGGCACGGGCTCTGCGAATGCGCGGAGCCAGCCGGGGAGACGCGGAGGAGGGGGGAAGCACAGGCGCAAGGTGGGGGTAATCGCGGGCCAGCACAGCTGGGAGACGACCATTGCAGGGGGGCCGGCGCCCGGGTCCATCAGGTTTGCCAGTTCAGGTGGGGAGAAGTAGCAGGGGGAAGAAGGGGGTGGGGACGGGGGAGGGGGAGATGGGGAGCGCAGTGAAGGGGTAGAGCAAGGAGAAGGGGGGGTAGCGTGCGGTAACGGGGACACGCAGGAAGAAGAGGGGAGTATGCAAATATAGGGGGGGCGCGTACGGGAGCGAAGGGGAGACGGGGGGCAACGGGGATATAACGGGAGCGGGACGGCACGTGAGTGACGGGGCCACGCACGGGAAGGAGGGACAGGTCCGCGGCGGGGCCGCGCACGAAACAAAGAAAATGTTACGCGACGAGGCCGAACGAGGAGCGGACCGGGGAGCGCGCGGCGGGGCCGTGTACGAGACAAGGGGGAGAGCGCACGGCGGGGCCGTGCACAGAACGAGAGGGGAGGCGCGCGGCGGGGCCGCACACGGGACAGGAAGGGAGGTGCGCGGCGGGACCGTGGACGGAACGAGGGGGGAAATACGCGGCGGGGCCGTGCAGGGATCGAGAGGGGAGATGCGCGAAGGGCGCGCACAAGGAACGAGAGAGGAACGGGGGGGCCGAACGAGGAGCGCACCGGGGAGCGCGCGGCGGGGGGCCGTGTACGAGACAAAGGGGAGATTGTACGGCGGGGCTGTGCACGGAACGAGAAGAGAGGCGAGCGGCGGGGCCGCACACGAGACAGCAGGGGAGGAGCGCAGCGGGGCCGTGCACGGAACGAGAGGGGAAATGCGCGGTAGGGCCTTGCAGGGGTCGAGAGGAGAGACGCGCGAGGGGCGTGCACAAGGAACGAGAGGGGTAGTCCGCGGCGGGGCTGTGGACAGGTCGGGATGGGATGCGCAGCGGGGCCGGACACGGAACAAGAGGGGAGAGGCGCGGCGGGGCCGTGCACGCAACGAGGGGAGAGATGCGCGGCGGGGCCGTGCAGGGAACGAGAAAGGAGACGCACGAGGGGGGCGCACAGGGAACGAGCGGGGGAATTAGCGGCGGGGTCGTGTTCAGATCGAGGGGGGAGGCGCGCGGCGGGGCCGCACGCGGAACAAGAGAGGAAGGGCGCGGGGGGGGCGCGCACGGAGAAGAGGGGGCGAGACGCACGGCAAGGCCGGAGACGCAACGGGGGTGCAACAAGCGAGGGCAGTAGAGTGGGAAGAGTCACGACAGTGGAAGGGGGCGTTAGGGAATTTGAGGAGAACAGGGCGTGAGGCGGGAGAGCGGGATCGACTGGTACGGGTGGGTGGCGGAGGCAGGGGGTAAGCGGTTACAACGGGAGGGAGGTGATCTGGCGAAGATGGTGTGGGAGTTGGGGGGGGGGTTGTTGGCACCCCATATTGATGCGGAGCGGGTGACGAGATTTTTCGGGGAACAGTACAACATAGACCAATTCGAACGGCTAGAGCAGATTGCGAGGACGGGCGTACCGGTGGATGTAGGTCCAGGGAGTGATCTCGAGCGTGAGCCGGCGTACGGGAACCATAGCAGCGCCAACAGACACGCGAACGAGGTGTGGGAGAAGGCGGTGGGCGACGTCAAGTTAGGGAGAGCATTTGTGGTTCCAGCGAGATTGGCGAGGATGGTGCGAGGCCTGGGGGTAAACTCAGTGGAAGTGGTGGAAGAGAAAGGGAAGAAGAGGATCATCCACGATGCGACTTTCAGCGGCGAGCCAAAAGGGGGACGAGAGGGGGGGCGGCTAGTGAACGAACGACGTATTGGGACCAGATCCCGGAGTACCACTTGGGGGACGTGATGCTCCAGATCGCGCGGAGGATCCTGGGGCTGAGGGACAAGTTCGGGACGGGAAGGAGGATACTGATACAGAAAATGGACGTGAAGAGTGCCTTTCGTCAAGTGGGGGTAGACCCCGCAGGGGCCGTGAACTTCGGGTACGTCCTGGGGGGATTACCTGTTCGTCGACCTCCGGTTGCAGTTCGGGTGGGAAGGCAGCCCCGGGTGGTGGGGGGTACTGGCCAGTGCCATTCAACATGCGCAGCGACAGACGACCGGGGAATCAGCGACGATCCTGGCGGCAGGAGTGGCGGCTACAGCGCATGTCCAGGTCACAGCGGACACGGGAGCGGAGGTGGAACCGTTGCCAGAGAGTTGCACAGTTAAGGCGGTAGAAGGGGGAGGGGCGGAGGACACCGCGTGGGTGGTTTTCTTCATGGACGACGCGGTGTCGGTGGAGGTACAGTGGCAACCGGACGGGGGGAGATGCATAGCACTGGGGGCAGTCGCTGGCGTCGATTCATTTCCAGGCCATGGGGGAGAGGGGGGAGGGGGAGGAGCCCCTGCTGTCGCACAAGAAGGTCACGGACTGGGCGCCACAGCAGGAAGTTCTGGGGTTCAACTTGGACACCGTGAAAATGACGATATAATTACCACCCAGAAAGATCAGGGAGTTGCAGGAGCTGCTGGAGGAGTGGCCCGAGGGGAGGCCCACGGCGACGGTACGGGAGGTTCTCGTGTTGGCCGGAAAACTGCACCACTTGGCGTACGTGATCAGGCCAGTGAGGTGTTTGGTGCGGCGGCTTCTGCAGCTGAGCAAGCTGCATCTGAATGGGCAGGAGAAAGGAGAGGGAGGGGGGGGCGTGGGGGAGGAGCAGGAAGAAGGAGGAAGCCATGAGGTGTTCAGATTGACGGATGAGTTCATGGAAGACGTGGGGTGGTGGAGATGGTGCCTGAAGGAGGGCATGGCTGGGGAGGGAGAAAGGTTGGTTGCGCCGTTCTTCAGATTCGTGAAGCAGTCCCACAAAAGGATATGGTTTTCGGACGCGTCGTTCGAGGCCGTTGGGGGGCTGTGCCTGGAAATGGGAGTGTACTGGAGATACAGTCTGTCGGAGGAGGAGAGGAAGAGGACGATTAGGAGCAGGGAGGGCGGGAACGGGAATGGGTTGTCTGCCAACGTTCTGAAGTTGATGGGAATGGTGATGACGGCTTACGTGATGATAGTGATCAGAAAGGATAGACCAACGAAGGAAGGAGAATCGGTGCTGATGAAGGAGGACAGTTCATCGGCGGTGCAGTGGGTAAATAACTGCGGGGGGGGGGAGAGGGGTGGAGAGGTCGGGGGGGATGATGAGGATTATGGGGGTGTTGGAGAGGATAGGAGGGTGGAGCTTCCAGGCAAAGCACGTACGGGGCGTGGAGAATGTTCTGGCGGACGAGATAACGAGGTGGGAGGAAAGTGAAATCCAAACCAGGCTGACCGCAGAACACCCCACCGTCCTATGGCAGGTCCAGGAGCTCGGAGAAGAGGGGGAGAAGATGTGTTCGGTGATTTTGCGCGCGGCTACGCACTCGGACGAGTTGCGAGGTCGACTAGGAAGGCTTATGCGCAAGGTTGGAGGATGTGGGTGAGCTGGAGGATCATGCGGGGAAAGGGGAATTGGCTGGGGGGGGAGATAACGACTGGGAGATGGTAGAAGAGTTGACGGAGTTCATGGCCTACTGCTGTGCGGAGAGGAAGAACAAGGAGTCGACCGTAGCGGGGAAGCTGATGGCGGTAAACTTTTACCACTAGCAGTGGGTGGGGTTGTCATTACCGCTGCAGCACTTCAGGATCAAGGCGGTGAAAAGGGGGATTAAGAGGGCGCACGTGGAGGCAGGGAACCAAACGCGGGTGAGGAGACCGCCAACATGGGAGATGATCAAGGTGATGGAGGGGAGCATAAGGGAGTGGGGTGTGGGGGGGGGGGGGTAGGTAGCGTGTATCGGCTTGGCATTGTCGTACCAGCCGTTGCTGAGGGCATCGGAATTGTTTCCAAGGGAGGGGGGGGGGGGGGGGGGGGGGGGGGGTGCACTAGGTTTACTGCCTGAGGAGGGGGGACATTGCCTTTTTCGAGAGAGGCGTCCAGCTGGGGTCGGAGGAGCGGGGGGCGGCGGACACGGTGGAGGTGCATTCCAAAGGAGGAAAAGGGGACCAGGGGAGGAAAGGGGCGGTCATGGTGAGAACGATAGAAAAAATGTTGGGGGGGCTGGGGGGAAATGTGGTGGACTTGTTGCTGGAGCTGTTCGAGTACTACCGGACAACAATCCCTGGGGGAGAGAGCGCGCCGCTGATGGCTTACAGGAGCGGAGGGAGTTGGAAGGTGTGGACGAGAGGGCAGGCAACCTACTGTCTAAGGAGCGGGCTGGAGAGGGTGGGTGAGACATGGCGATCGCGAGGGAGAGGGGCAGTGGCGGAGCTGATTCCGGAGGAGTTCGCGCTGCACTCGGGGAGGGTCGGAGGAGCGACGAGGTTAGCGGAGATGGGAGCCCCGCCGTGGGTGACTCAGAGGGAGGGAAGGGGGCGTCGCAGGCATTTCTGGGATACGTGAGGTGGAATTTGGAGGATCCATTGTGGGTCTCCAGAGTGCTAGTGGTAGGACGGGATTGCCGAGCAGGCAGCCGGAGAAGGGGACCAGATGGGGGGTGTGGGGGGTGTGGGGGGGGTGTGGGGGGTGTGTGGGGGAAGAGTAGGCGGAGAACGCGGCTTCTGAATGGGAATTTGGTTGTTGAGGTTGTCTGTCAGAGTAGTGGGCAGGTCAGCCGCGTACAAGAGCTGGAGGAGGAGTCGGGGGAGGGGGTGCAGGGGGAATTGGACGAGGGGGATCCGTCACAGTTCCACCCACCTCCCCCGTGGGCGACACGGGCTACTTATGGACATGCTTTTTTCGTGAAGAGTAGACCAAAGTAGAAGAATGTCCGAACAGCCTGGGGTTTGGCGAATCGGAGAGAGAAATAAAAAAAAATCGGGGTGTGGGGGGTTGTAGTTCCAGTGGGGAAATACCCGGTGATGGGTGGTTCACGGCAGGATCACAGCTGCACGTATATTCAGGGCAAGCATACGCAGAGGCATCGGTACAGCCATGGCAGCAGCAGCAGTACAGTAACAGCAGCAGCAGCAGCAGCAGCAACAGCAGTTGGGAGGATCGACGGGCCGGGAGTAGAGATATAGTACATGGGTTTTCGATCGCAATCTCCCAGCCACCCACCCGACTTCGTCACGAGCACGGAGGTTAAAGGGGAGGGGGAGGAGGGGGAGAGAGAGAAGGGGGGGGGGGATGGGAATTTGGCTGTTGAGGTTGTCTGTCAGAGTGGTGGGCAGGTCAGCCGCGTACAAGAGCTGGAGTAGGAGACGGGGGAGGGGGGGCAGGGGGGATTGGACGAAGGGGATCCGTCACAGTTCCTCCCACCTCTCCCGTGGGCGACACGGGCTACTTATGGACATGCATTTTTCGTGAAGAGTAGACCAAATGTTCACCTTCATCCGAGTCATTTTCAACTCCTGAGATTTTCGTTACTATCTAAGATTCTCCGCTTTCTGCGTTTCGATTATTTACAGCAGTAGCCACCGAAATATACTAGTAGTACTCACTGAAACACGGGCAAGACGAACGAAATTTTCCCTCAAAATTTAAACATCACAATAACAACAATTCACTGAAGCATGTTGAAAAAAAATTGAGGGGCAAGAGGTAGATAGTAAGAATTCACGGAACCCCCACCAGAAATATTCAGCTTTTAAAATAGCGCGGAACCCGCCCACGGTCCATGCTGACTTCTTGTGTAAAACCCTGATAATAAGGGTATCACCATTATAATATACCAGGAACGCCTTTTTATACGTATCAGGTAAACAATTAAACTCGTCGGGCCTGCAGCACGTCCTCCATGCCTCAATTTGTTCTAGAGATTGCTACCTGGTACATTATTACCAGAGTAATTTTTGGGCCTTGTAGGGCTGCAGTAGTTGAAGCTCTATACACAAATAAATGCATGATATACCACCAGGTGGCAGGTGTACGGTACTACTCTTCTGTGCTACTGCAGCATGCTGTATACTTCACAGTAGTACATATATAGATAAGCAAGGCCTTGTATTATTCCATGAAATCACGTCACCCCCTACCATAACGTGCTGCTGTCATGGCAGTCAGTGCCACACCACCTCATATGTTTATGGTCGCACACCACTACTGGACCGAAATCCTTAAACTTTAATAAACACCGCGTATTGGACGCAAAATTGCCGTTTAGTTCAATGATATGGAGGCCTTTCACATCATAACTTCCGGTTTGAACCGGTTTTCGGAACCCGGTTAAAAAACCGGTTAAAACCGCGGGTAAAAAAAAAACGGTATTATCCGCTTTTCATTTTCAGAGTAACGCCTCGTTATCCGGTTTTCGTCTCTTTTTTTTCCCCCTTCAGTAAGGTGCCCACCTCTCCTAGACCAAGTGTGGAAGACTAATTAAAGCGCCGATGATGGACTGCCCACAAAACACAAAAACGCCCCGACAACGAAGACAATGGACGCACATCTGCCACTTTTTTTTGTGAACACTTCGTTTGTCTTGGCTCTAGCTCAGGGCGTTTCTTTCGAGCCAAACATTGGCAGGGCAGGAGGAGGTCCTCGTTCACTCCCGTGGGTATATGCCAAAGCGAATGCACGTACTTTTTTTCCTGTTCTACTTCGGGGCGGACCTTGTCGCTGAAGTTAAAAAACGTAGCCCAGGCGCTTGGATTATGAATTTCTTGTGGTGTACCAGGTAGGTAGCCAATAGCCGAGTACATTTATTCGGCTCTAGAACAACCAGAAAACCCAGAAGCTACGAGTACGTTTCTTTTTCTCCTTTTACCGATGAATATGCCGGCGTCCCCGGTGTGGCTTGGTAGGTGGTCCGCGTGCCTGTCAAGATCAATTTCGTGGGTTCGAGTCTCACCGAGTGCATGCTCGTAGGGACTTTTCTTTGTGTAAAAAAAATTGATTAGCGGAAAGCGCGAGAGCGTGAGTTAGCTACATTCGATGAAAATCGACGAGCAGTGGGAATGCTGAACCCTATGCGCGACAAAAAATAAAGGCACGAACCGGGGGGGAGAAGGGACGACACCTGTGACCACGGCTTGTCCAGAAGATCGCTGAGGGTAAAACCTCCTACGAGTTAGTCTGGAAAGTAAAAGTGATGATAAAAAAAAACAATAAAAAGAAAATAAAAAAAAATCCTTGAGACCAAGAATAATAAAATGCGAGCGCCTGGAACCACATTTCAAAACTCAACGACGACTTGCGCCCAGAAGTAGGACACTCAAAGTAAGTGATGTTGCTGCGGCATACTCACGGAAGTGCACCAAGAAACTCATACCTGCCCTGCCAATTTCTGGTTCGATGGAAACGTTCGGAGCTGGAGAAAAAACACGAAAGGTCCTCAGAACAAAAACGGCAGGTGACGTGATTCCAGAATCTTTGTTGTCGGGACTTGTGGCAAAAAAAAAAAAAATCGTGTGCAGGGCAACACGGGTGCACGCACCATTCCGCAACTCCAGCAGATTGTGCGTATTGACTTGGCCAGTCAGATAATGCGAAGACTCCGCATCCAGCTACGCAGTCTATTCCCGATTGCTTTGGTTGTGCTGGTCGGTTGCGGCAGTGTGGGGTCTGCTGTATTTGTTTCGCGCTCATAGTCCATCGTTATTTTTTGTCTAAGCTGTGGTAGTAGTAGTAGTAGTAGTAGTATTAATAGTAGTAGTAGTAGTAGTAGTAGTAGTAGTAGTAGTAGTAGTAGTAGTAGTAGTAGTAGTAGTAGTAGTAGTAGTATAGTAGTAGTAGTAGTAGTAGTAGTAGTAGTAGTAGTAGTAGTAGTAGTAGTAGTAGTAGTAGTAGTAGTAGTATAATAGAAGTACAGCAGTACCATCGTAGAAGGACCAGCTTGAGTATTCTGACAGTCAGTGCACTAGGATCACCAGGATATCACCTAAAATTTCCTCGACTACAGGCCCTTTTTGGCCCCAACATGGCTTCAATGGTAGACCTACACCATGCCAATACACTCTTAATATATATATGGCGATTCCGGCGATTTGGCCTAGTTCCGGGCGTTGAGTTCCGTGTTTTGGGAAATTCCAGTTCCGGCCGGCAATTCCGGGCCCCGGAACATGGAGGGGGCTCCGCAGAATCAGAATATCAGTTATTAGGGGTGTTTTTTCTTCAGTATGTATCCTCATGACAGTCTCCGGAAAAGCGCAAATGAAGCCCAACAAAGCTCCTAACGTTGTATCGTCGACTGCTGTTGTGTGCACGTGTGTACACGCCGCCTCAGGTAGAGTGGTGTATATATACCGCGGACCCCCTTCAGAATTCTATAATTCCGTGGGAAAAAATAATTCCGTTCGACTGGATACAATTCCGGCGAATTCCGGAATCGCCGGAATTGCCATCACTGCCCCTATTAAATAATGGTATTAATAGTGCGTATTAATAGTGCGTCTCCGACACGGAGTTTGTATCACACACGGCGCAGACAGCAGTGTCGTAAAAAATATCGTATTTGCGACACCCATCCATGTCGTAAATATGGAAGGCAGAAAAATCTGCGGGTGTACCAGGAGATCGCTGATTTCCTCGAACACTGCTTCGATTAGACTGTGCTATGACTTCAATGATAGACGTACACCGCCGTGCAGACACGTACATGGTAGTAGTGCTTTTCAAACCCGATGAGTCCGCCAAAACATGGCGAGATGTCGTAAATAAAAGTTATTCGCGACACCCCGATGTTGTATGTAAGGTATATCTGCGGCACTGATCTCGGAAGGTTTAGCGGGTGCGCCAGGGTGCCAGATATATCCTCAAGTGCTTGCCCGTTTTGGCTATGCGATAGATGCAACATGGCTCTGCACTATGTCAACACATTCCTGGTGGTGCGGAGCCAATCTGATATATGTGCCGCGAACGAACGTGGCGCGGTGTCCCAAATGTGCGGCTTCTTTACGACACCATTTCGCAACTAAGACCTTACGACACCGGTGTCACAAAGAACTACCCATCAATAACGAGATACAAGCTCTGTGGTCACAAACAAACTCAGTCCGCAGATTCAACAGTGTTTCTAGTTATGTATGCAGTAAGCAGAGTAGATGATTGTACTGGATACGACAGGCTAGACGTACACATTATATAAAAGTTCGCCGAACGAAAGAAAGAAAAAAAACGAATAGGAGAAGAAAAATAGGAGAAAAATTCCGTCTGATGACGTGGTGATGTGGCAGACACTGCAAAACGAGTTCAAGAACTGTACCCGCCAACATATAAACTGCGAAAGACCGAAAACCAAGGAATCAAAGGGACAAATCGAAGCAACAACAACAATAACATCGCTATCAAAAATAAGGAACGAACAAAAACAAAACACCCTCCAGGCAGGCGCAGCAGTTTCTGGTACGAGTAGCATATTTGCATAATAAGCAGATTCTGCCTATTTACTAGTCGGTCAGGTAGCTTGCTACCCAGTTTACCGCCTTCCTCTTGCCTTCGTCCACCATACTCCACCCTCGAGGAGTATGCGTCAGAAAACACGAAACATGAAAAGCGGCAGTTTTGTCGTTCACCCAGCCCACAATGTTCAGGAACACGTACCAAAAAGTAAAAAGGATTATAAATATAGGAGGATCAAAAAGCCCAAAAACAAAAAGGAAACAAAAGGAAATTCACGTTCGAACCAGCTGCCGCAGTTGGTGGTACGAGTAGCATAGGTAAGTTCTATCTACCACTCAGTATAGTCGGCCTGGTATATTGTTACCCCCTGTCTGCCGTTTCCTTCCCACGTTCGTCCACCGTACTCAGCCCACCGTACTCCAATACGATGGCATGTTATTGCATTGTTGTGCAATGCCTTGTCTATCGTACAGGATACGGCAGACCCAACATACACATACTACAGCAGTAGTTTAGCAGTCCAAGTCATGTTAATAAATAAGAGAAGAACGAACGAAACAAGGGAAAGTAGAAACTAAGATAAACATTAAAAACAAGTGTCGTGCTCGCCTGTAGGAGATGGGACTGACAACACAAAACAAATAATGAAAGACACAGAAAACACACACATGTGTGATTATTTTATTAATACCCGTCGACATCAAACACAACCAGTGTCCGAACGGAATATTTAACTGTTAATCCTAGAGAGACGTATGATACAAGTTCTGCGATCAGCTACGTCACAGAGATATTAATAGTACATTGTATTGCAGTACACAGAGTAGACAATGCAAGGCCACGTCATCGTACTGGGTACGACAGGAACGACATACACATTGTTGAAAATATACAATGTTGTTGTTGTTTCTTTACATGCATTAAACCGTTTTTTCTACCCGTCGACATCCAGCACAACCAGTGTCCGTGCCGATTCTTCAATCCTACTACTGACTGTACAAGACTGTGTAGAGAGATACAAGTTCTGTGGTCACAGCCTACGCCACAGAATGTTGCCACGTATTCACTGCAATGCCCTTATGTCATCATCCTGCATACGACAGGCATGACACACACATTCCATGACCTAGAGAAACGAATTGAAAAAAAAACAAAAAAAAAACAAGGAAGACATTTCGAAAAAAAAAAAAAAAAAAAAAAAAAAACAAGAAAAATATATAAGAAACAAACCATCGTGCCCAACCTGCACTGTTGACAACGACAATTAATAGTGGTGTTTTCTTCTTTTTTCCTTTTTTTTTTCCAGCTCGTTCTTTTCAAGTGTCTGCCAGATCCCCTGCGGGGGGGGCACGATGGTTTGTTGTTATATATATACCAGGCATATGTTTGTTTTGTTTTTTTTCTTGTTTCTTTTTCTCTTTCGAATTGTATTCTTTGTTTTTGTTTTTTTTTCTCTTTGTTTCGTTTCGTTTCTCTAGGTCATAGAATGTGTATTTCGTGCCTTACGTACGCAGTATGATGGCATGGCATTGCATTGCATACGTCGCAACGTAGTATCTCTGTGGCGTAGCTTTGTGACCACAGAACTTGTATCTCTCTAAGATTGAAGATGAAGAATCGGCACGGACACTGGTTGTGCTGGATGTCGACAGGTAGGAAGAACGGTTGAATGTGAAGAAAAAAAAACAACAACAACAACGCGATCAGATAAAACGTAAAAGAAGAAAAAACCACTAGTCGTGATCAACAGAGTAAGACTAATAAATAGAATAAAGAAGAAAGACATGGAAGGGAGATAGACCGTGTACATACTGCTGTAGGTTTCCTTTGTTTCCGGGGATTTCTTCATTCAGGGATGTTTTGAGTGATTATGCTGCACATTGTCGGGTGGCAAGCATAATTAGTATTGAAAATATACGAAAAAAAAAACCTGAACATGAACAAATAGCAGAGAACAATCGAAACAAATCGAAAGAGAACAAGGAAAAATCAAACTAAAAACTGCTGTGGCACCCCCCTGAACGAGGATACGGGAGATTCTAAAAAAAATATGAACTGAACAAATTTAGAACGGAGAACCAAGGCAAGCAACACGCTAACCGAAGAACAAAGCACCCTCAAAGTTGCCGCAGCAGTTTGAGGTAAGAGTAGTATATCCAATTTCTCCCTAGCAGTCGCCGGTCGGTCTGATGTGCATTGATGTCCTTTCTGTGCCGTCTCCGTACTGATTTCGTCAAATATGCCCCACCCCCGGAGAGGATGCACCAGACACTGCGAAACAAGCAAACACAGCAGGCTCGTCATGCGCCCACGCCACAAGATTCCCTTCATAAGGGCCAGAAAAAAGAAAGATAGAGTAATAACATGAAAATCACTAACGATCAACCGCGAAAATACACGGAGGACAAAGGAATACCACGTTCGAACTAGCTGCGCAACTATTAGGCGGCACAGGTAGGTGTATTTATTTACTATAATAGTCGATCTGGTGCCTTTTTCCCCTATCTGCCGTCTCCTTCCTACTTTTGTCCACCGCGTTTTCCCTTCCACTGCTGCTCCTATTGCCCCCCCTTCCCCCCTTTCCCTGGTCGGGTTTCCTTCGACTTCTCATGTTGCCCCCTTCTCCCATTCCCTTGGGCACCACCCACGGCGGGTGCGTGGCGCTGCTTCATCCTCGTCCCACCTCACCATGAACCCTTCCGCTGACTCAAGGACCCGTCGGTACAACGTCCCCGCTTTTTTTGCTGACGTGGACCACAGCGCGGTCTCAACTCCCAACACCAAGGGGCAGCAGTGTTGACTCATTGGTGGCTCAGAACTCCGTAAGGTCTTCATGGAAACAGCAGTGCATATATTACTCTACAGCTAGCTCTAGTAGGAAACACAAACGGTGTCAGAGGTATAGAACACACAGCACAGACAACAGGTATATCGAGATGCGTTGCATAGATCAGACAATAACATGCTGATGCAGAACCAGATGTGAATTGTGGAACCTTGAGCTGTACGCCATGTTCAAAATCGTGTACTTTCACTAGGCCTGCCCCGTCCTTGGGGTGGGCCGAGGAAGTCCGCCGGGACCTGCAACGGTCTAGCGACAGTCACACGAACATCGAGCTTCGGGCTGAGTAGAGAGGGTACCTTGCGCGGTCCGGCTGGTGGCCTGGTCGCTTGAAGGACCGCGTGGGGTGGTGGTGATGTTTTTTCTTCTTTACCCCGACGCCAAGGAGTTCATCCCTCAGGCGGGACGGGTACATCACCACAGCAGAGAGCGCTACACGGGCAGTCGGGGGAGTGGAGAGGCAGGGTTCTACACTAATTGACCTTGTCGTGGGCATGCCGTGGCATTGCCATGGTACCACCCATGGCATACCACGACATCACCACGGCATCCCATGGTGTGGCATAAGATCCCATGGCACGCTGTGGGGCTTGCCATGACATGCCATTGGTAGTACCATGGCAACCCCCGCGGCTACCGCCACGGAACTCCATGGCAACCCCACGGCATGCCATGGCAACCCCCACGGCACCCTGTTGATTGATCTCTAAAGGTATAGGCGCAGCTGGCACGGGAACGCGTGGTTGACTCCAGACAGTAACACGGAACTCCTCTTGTATTATATCCGAGCTGTCGAGTTGACTCGCCTCACATGCAGTGTAGGGTTGCACCTGACGAGTGGCATTGGTGGGCACACATTACCCCGATATCCCAATACCCAACTGCCGGAATCCCTTTCCAGCGTGGAACTCCCCAATCTACCTATGGATCTTATATGTCGTGTATCTGAGTACAATCAACATCCCCCCTACTCAATATACACGACCATACTCATATCCCCCCTGCTCCTGTGCATGAGCAACATACCCCTCAGCTCTGTACATGAAAATGTACGACATCGCAGGGCTGATACATCTCAATAAAAAGATCAACTCGAATCAAACTCAGAAAGTCAAAAATCCAATCTGTAACCCAAAAATCAAATTCTTGAATCAACACTCAAACCCTCAAAATCAGTATTCAAATGCTCAAATCCCCAGCCTCTCTGTTGCAAACACATAAAACTCTCGAAATCCAATGCCAGGTAAAACGGCATTCTTCTCGGACTCAGTCAGGTAAAACGGCATTTTCCGCGGAATTGGTCAAAAGATATTCAGTGGAATCTCGTCGACTTAGTACAGTGATCTCCGGGGCCCTCCCCTCGCCAAACGCTACTGGTGTCTACAGGCACACTATCATAATCATTCGTATTGTCTCCAGCGCGCACGCTCGAAAAGATCAACTTGCGAATTCGGCGAGACTTCAACTCCCGACCCACCCTAGGGAATTATATAGCACTACCTGCCAGACCACTCAGTCAGTACTGACTTTGAACAAAAGCACAAATTTCCAAGAACCAAAAAAAATCAAACTGTCAATTCCCGAAGTACTACCCAAACCTTCCAAATCAGAAAACATTTCCTATGGACCGCACACGCCCCCAGGCGCTTCATAGTCTCTCTTCAACCTTATCCAAAAAAAAAATTCCCTCTATTTCATGAGGAATTAATGCAAATCATATAAAACATCACAGTAGTCATACTCATCAGAATAAAAATTAAGCCAAGAAAATAAATGCCAGAGATCGCAAGGAACCCCGTTCCCTCGGACAAGGGTCTCCCCTTGCCCCCTACTCCCGCCATAGATACACAGATCGCGACGGTAATGCGAGATAGCATACATTCCTTCACTTGAATTTTATTTGACGTGGGGACTACTCGAAAACACCAAAATCCTCCAAAACCCAGACTCAAACCAATTCAATCAAGGTGAAACAATATATTGGCCTTACTCCAACCTCTTTCCGGTAATCAACATACAGCCTTCCCTATGGTAGGTTCAACTGCATGAAATAGGAAAAATAGTAGATTGGCCTTCCAGATTTCAGTACCAATCTCAATATAATCTCAAAAATGAAAGACTCTGAAATTCCTCCATCAGTCGAATACCAAATCAATATAATTCCCTCAACTATCATACCAGCTTGTCATTCGATAACCATGTACCACTCAAAGCCAATAGCCTCTCTTCTGTGGGCACACATTTAATGACATCCAAGAAAAGCGTCAAAGATCTCATTGACCAACACACTGCGGTCCCACAAGCCGGGTATGGGTATAGAGCACACCAGAGTTGTACGGTGAGATTCGACTCATTTCATGCAATAGGGCATGCCCAAAAACTATACCAGCGGATTTACCAATCTTCTCGTTTCTTAACTGTAAAATCACGAGAAAGTGCGCCGGTTCTTAATATTAATAGCTCCAAAATGTAATTTTTCGAGTTTCTTAACCCATGCAGAACTGAAAAACTGATCCCGACACTAATTCCAAGTAGTTTGTCCCCAAATACGTGGGACCAGTTCTTAAGGGGTTAACTCCAAAGGAAACTAATCATACGCGAGCATCAGGTATATATGCGTGATACCAGATTCCTGGTACCAAGTGAGACACCTGTCAGCTGAGTATACGGCTGCGGTATTATACACCCAAGTCGTCATATGATACGATCCTGCAGATATGTGAGAGATCAAGATGGTTGATCGCTCAACAGTCAAAATGGCGGTAGAACTTGTGTCGGCAAGATCTGACTGGAAGAAGCCACACACAATTTCAAGCAAAAACGAACCACTACCTGCGCTTACACAGCAGTAGCAGTACCGAGCTAAATAATAAAAAAAGGCACAACAAAAACACTATCAATACCAACCGTTACCCAATATAATAGTACCACTACAAACACACATCACGACCGTCGAGCATCCACCTCATTTTCTCCGTCCACCATGCCCGGTCGTGATTTGGTCCTCTCGTCAACCGTCCACCTGATGCAATCGACGCAGTGCAGTCTCCAAGCAGACATTCGGCAAATCATCGACAGCGAAAGGGGGGAAAAGCAAGGGTACTCGAATGAGGGAATCTGGTGACTCTTCATCCTATCGGACGAAACGTTAATAGCTTGGTGATAGTTGGAAGAGAATATCACCCGCATGGCCTGTGTACACCTCAAATATTGTCTGTGGGGGGAGCAACCAGGGTCATGCAAACTATCAATCAAGATACCCGGTATTCCGTGTGAATTTCCGATGTGCTCAAACTGAACTCTCATACTACCCTCCCTAGTTTGTGCCCATCGCAAACATTATATATACCAGTCAAGTTTTCTATCCTCCAGCCGCGCTCGTCTCAGTAGTTTTTACTCGTATACGAACTGCGTTTTTGTTATCCAACACGTTACGTGTATCGTATATTACGTGAATCGTACATACGTCCGGAACTTGATACGTATACTCGTAGATGAAAGCTCAAAGTTCCAAAAGTTGCAGTCACACACGCCACGCATCAAATGGCCATCACCTCGCACCCCCACCCCACGAAGGTGCCGCTGCATGGGTCGTGCTACACACCAACCCAACAACTCAAAAACGAGATACCCGCATACAAAGATGTAAATATGTGAAATGCCGCAAACAGACACGTTGCTGTAGTTGGGCACAAGGGTTCATCACATACACCTCTTCCTGCTGTACTCGTGTCGATGCTCAACCAGAGCCCTCGACCAGTCAACCATAAAACAGACAGACGTCATAGTCCTGCAGCAGTGCGTCTCCAGAAAAACCTCAGTGAGGGAAGCTATACGTTTACGTATACGTATACGTATACGTCTGTTCATCTCATTTCATTTCCAGTATTCCCAAATAAATCTGAATCTCCAGTGTTTGCAGATTCTCTCCTACTCTCAAATCGATACACAATCAAATTAGAAACGAAAATCACCACAGCAGTCAATCAACAAAGCCAAACGTGCCTGGTGCGGACGTAAGTCCTTGCCGGTGGCGCCTCGATTCCTTCTCTTTCCTCCTCTCTCTTGGGGCACCGCATCCCGAACAGATGATGATGCAGACTCCTCCCCCTGCGCCCATCTTCACGCTCTCCCTCGACTCCTTCCTCGGGGGCAACGTCCCCCCCATCAACCACCTGCGGGCGTGGTGCTTCAGCAGTCCAGGCGGATTCTGCCAGAACGCTTTCAGCGTCGCTCCCGCGGTCTCCACGTCTCCACCGTCCCTCCCGGCTCCAGCCGGCCAAACTCTCTCTTTCATATAAAAATATACGTTCTACATTTATGTCGCCAGCGCGCAGCGAACCCACAGGTTCAGGCAGATGCCTGGCTATCCCGGGGTGTTGCAGCAGCGACGGTTACGCGGCGGTCGACACGACGGCGGCGGTAACGGTGCTTACTGCATGCGCTTCATCGTCGCAACAAAAGTGCAGCAATCCTCTGACTGCCGACGTTGCTGACGGTGCTGCTGGAGCTGCTGCTGTCCCTGCAACTACTACTCTCAGCGCCTTCGCCACCAGTGCCAAGCGATTCTACCAGGTCCGGCTCAAACTTGGCCCCGCTGGGATCGCTGCTGCTCTCCTGGTGCGGCATCTCCTCACTCTTCTCACACACACGTCCTTTCCTCCAGGACCTCGATCTCATCTTCAAAATACACACACACGCTGGCTCCCTCACGAAGCACATCTAAAAAGAAAAGACATGCTGGAAGCAGGTTCCCGCCTCTTTGGGTTGGCCTGGGCTACGCTTGCCAATAGAAGATCACCGGTCTCTCACTAGTGTTAGGGTTGGGGTTGGGGTTAGGCTTCATTAGCCTGCAGGAAACCCGGAGGGCCGGTAGCACGACGTTTCGTGCGGCATGGTATCGCGTTTTCTGTTCAGGTCAGGAAACAACAGCTGCTAGGCAAGGGCTGTACGGAGTAGGTCTAGCTGTAAAGGAATCGTTGTGCAGTAAGGCTGTGTACACTCATCAGTTCATTGACGAACGGCTTATGTCTATGCGCTTTGAGCTGGCTAGCAAATGCGAGGCAGTCAATTTCGTCGTTGCGTATGCTCCAACTGATTGTACCAAGGACGTTGAACTGAAACGTAGTTTCTGACAGAAGCTGGAGGACTTGGTGGAAAAGGTCCCGACGAAAGAGTGTCTGTTTGTACTGATGGATGCCAACGCGCGAACTGGACATAGGATGGAAGGGTGTGGTGATGATGAAAGTAGAGTGCTTGGAGCATATGGGCGTGATGTTCGCAACGATAATGGCAGAAGACTCCTGTTGTTCGCCACCAATTGCAAGTTAGCTCTCACCAACACGTTTTTCAGCACGCCTAAGGGTGGGATTTTGCATACACACAACGGCACCAGCCCGACTGACCGTAAGCGGATCGACTACATCCTAACCCGCCAAGCCCATCGACCTAGAGCTCAAGTCCCACGGCCTCCTCCCCCAGCTAAGGCTGACTCAGACCACAACATCTTGTATATCAAAGTCCCACTCAGTGGTCACTTTGCGTCCAACAGACAAATACGTAGACCGACAAAACGCCGAGGGTTCGACAGGCAGCTTTTTATGTCCGATGAAAAGTGTCGTGAACGAGTAGTCGCGAGGTTCATCTCCACTCTCAACTAGCTTAACCAGCCCCGTAATACGTCTGGCATGGTTGGGCTTTTCACTGCGGCTATTATTGATGCGGTCGAAAAAGAGGTACCACCCCCTCCACGTCGCCAGCGCAGACATGGATGGTGTGAGTCTGCCGAAACCTTGGCCGCATTCATATTAGCATTGGACAGCGAGGGAGGATGCACGGCAATTCTTGCGTGCCCACCCCCGGGATAGAACCGCGTGGAAGACACTGAGATCTGCGTGTGCGAACCTGCAGAAAGTGATTGCCGCAAGACTGCATGCGTACTTCGAAGCGTACCTCGCTGAAACCGAACGACTACTAGCGAACAACGACCAGAGAGGCTTTTACAAGCACCTTAAAAGTACGATAGGATTGGAAGGGACTAAAGCGAGAAGCGAACAGTTCATTAGGGACGAGGATGGCACGCTGTTGCGGGATAAGGTGCGAATTCGTGAACGGTGGAGGGGGTTTTGCCACAAACTTTTGAACACGAAATCGCTTAAACTCGATTCCACGATCATCGACCTCTTGCCACCACGACCCCTTAAACTGTCGCTCGGAGATGAACCATCCATGGACGAGATGACGGAAGCACTTAAGGGGACGTCAAACTGGAAAGCTGTCGGGCCAGGTGGTCTCCCCGCCGAACTCCTGAAAATCGACCACACCCCGCATTCGCCCAGTGCTTTCACAACATCCTTGTCACTGTTTGGGTAACAGGAGAAGTCCCCTAGCAATGGAACGATGCGATCATCAAGGTTCTTCACAAAAAGAAGGACCGAACTGATTGCAACAACTACAGAGGGATTTCGCTTGTTGCCCACGCAGGGAAAGTCTTGTTGAAAATCGTCGCGTCCCGCCTCAGCAACTACTGCGAGACCGAGGAATTACTCCCGGAGGAACAGTGCGGTTTCCGCCCCGCACGAGCAACGATTGATATGTTGTTCGTCGTGCGCCGGTTGCAAAAACTTGTAAGACAGAGAAAAATCCCCCTGTACCTGTGCTTCATCGATCTGCAGAAAGCGTACGACTCTGTCGACCGAGAGCTGTTATGCGAAGCAGTCACACGTTTTGGCGTACCAACCAAGATGCTGAGAATTATCCGTAATTTCCACGATGGCATGCGCGCTCGCGTGCGTACGGATGACGGCGAGCACTCGGAAGGGTTTGATGTCACGCAGGGGCTGCGGCAAGGCTGTGTGCTGTGTCACCGTTACTGACTGTTCAACGTATTTTTCGCTGCTGCGTTGCGCGTCGTACTATTACGGGGGTCCATAGTTAACAGGACCTACGGCATACATAAAAACCTATATATTTAGGTATTTTTACTAACAATATTTGGTCCGGTTAACTATGGACCCCCGTAATAGTGCGCTTTAGCCATGACGAAGCCATCGTATGGGATTTGGTCCAGCTCAGTGATGCTGGAGTAGTCGGAACGGAGGAGCAGGAGCCGTTGGCGTGCGTGTGAAGGGCTGAATGGGGCATGTTGTACGCCGATGACGCAAGGCTTGTCTCTCGGTCGGCTGAAGGGCTTGCGAAAATGATGACAGTCATCGTGACTGTCTTCGAAGCAGCAGGCCTTACGGTGTCAGAAAAGAAGACAGAGACTATGCTTCTACAAACGCCAGACCAGAAAACCCTCGCACCACCGCTCGTTATCGAAGCAGCAGGCCAGAGGTATAAGCAGACGGCCCAGTTCTTGTACCTAGGCGGCATTGTCCACGAAACCGCTGGCCTCTCTCTCGAAATCGACCGACGGATCCGCCTCATGTGAGCATGCCTCAAACGGTTCGGCCCGGAGCTGTATGATAGGACGACCGCCCCCCTTAGCCTGAAAGTCCGAATGCTGGAGGCCGAGGTGTTTGAGATACTGCTGTACGGGTGTATGACGTGGACCCTCAGAGCGGAACACTTTGCCAAGCTTCGAACGGCTCACCACCAAGTCCTGTTGCGAGTCATTGGCTTCCAGCGCCGACTTCGTACTGACCATGCCACCCTCTCGTACGCTAAGGCCCTCAAGATGACACGTTGCGAGAGCATCGAAACGACCATCCGCAAACGGCGTCTCTTCTTCGCGGGGGGGGGGGCACGGCAAAGCAAGGATCGATTACCCAGTCGGGCACGGGTAATGTTCGGGACGATTGCTGGTGGGGAGAACCCGAGACCTGGCGGACAGGTCAAGACCTGACATAGATGCATAGTCGAAGACCTTAGGGAGTTCCGAGCCATCGAAGGGTCAACGGAACTTGCTCCCTTGGTGTTCGGAGTTGAGAGACCGCGCTGTGGCCCACTGCTGCAAAAAAGGCGGGGAAGTGGTACCGGGGGATCCTGGAAGCAGCCGAACGGTTCATGGTGAGGTGGCACGAGGCTGAGGCTGAGCTGAGCAGGCAGCGCCGCGCATCCGCCGTGGGTGGTGTCCAAGGGAATGGGGGGAGGGGGGCAACAAGAGGAGTAGCAGAAAACCCGACCAAGGGAATGCGGAGAGGGGAGGGAAGAGGAGTAAAAGGGAAACTGCAGTGGACGAAAGTAGGAAGGAGATGGCTGATAGGGTAGCCAGGTACCGGGCAGACTAAGGAGTAGAAACATGCCCACACTACTCGTACCACCAACTGGTGCAGCTGGTTCAAACGTGGTCTTCCTTTGTCTTCTTTGCGGTGACCCTATGTGATTTTCATTTCTCTTCCTTTCTCCGATTGATAAGCCTTATTGAAGGAGTCGTGTGGCGTGGGTGAATGACGAGCCTGCTCTGCTTGTTTCGTATTGTCTGACGCCGAGAGGGGCCGGACACAGTTGACGAACGCTTGACGAAGGTGGCAGACAGGGTAGCAATGTACCAGGCAGGCCAGCAGGGAGACCCTGGCTGTGCGCGTACCATAATGTGATATGATGTAGTACCGGGCTATAGAAGTGGTTGAGCAGTGTTCTAGAAGTACCAAAGTCCACAAGTACCGAAGCCCTTGAGGCGCTGTAGTTTTCCTTGGTGAACAAGAATGATAGCGCTGAATACTCTTAAGAGTATTCCTGAAGCTCGGAAGTTTCTCTCGGTAGATAACAAGCCAGCACGGCTTACGTGAGGATCCGAGGAATGTTTGTAGAACAGATTGAAGAACCCATAGTACGTGTTTTTAGTGGACTTTCAGAAGTATCGCAAGGTATGACTACTGTCGTACCAACCAAGATGCTGAGAATTATCCGTAATTTCCACGATGGCATGCGGGCTCGCGTGCGTACGGATGACGGCGAGCACTCGGAATGGTTTGATGTCACGCAGGGGCTGCGGCAAGGCTGTGTGCTGTCACCGTTACTGTTCAACGTATTTTTCGCTGCTGCGTTGCACGTCGTACTAGTACGCTTTAGCCATGACGAAGCAATCGTAAGGGATTTGGTCCAACGTAGTGATGCTGGAGTAGTCGGGACGGAGGAGCAGGAGCCGTTGGCGTACGTGTGAAGGGCTGTATGGGGCATGTTGTACGCCGATGACGCAGGGATTGTCTCGAAGTCGGCTGAAGGGCTCGCGAAAATGATGACAGTCATCGTGACTGTCTTCGAAGCAACAGGCCTTACGGTGTCGGAAAAGAAGACAGAGACTATGCTTCTACAAACGCCAGACCAGAAAACCCTCGCACCACCGCTCGTTATCGAAACAGCAGGCCAGAGGTATAAGCAGACGGCCCAGTTCTTGTACCTAGGCGGCGTTATCCACGAAAATGCTGACCTCTCGCTCGAAATCGACCGACGGATCCGCCTCATGTGAGCATGCCTCAAACGGTTCGGCCCGGAGCTGTATGATAGGACGACCGCCCCCCTTAGCCTGAAAGTCCGAATGCTGAAGGCCGAGGTGATTGAGACCCTGCTCTACGGGTGTGTGACGTGGACCCTCAGAGCGGAACACTTTGCCAAGCTTCGAACGGCTCACCACCAAGTCCTGTTGCGAGTCATTGGCTTCCAACGCCGACTTCGTACTGGCCATGCCACCCTCTCGTACGCGAAGGCCCTCAAGATGACACGTTGCGAGAGCATCGAAACGACCATCCGCAAACGGCGTCTCTTCTTCGCGGGGGGGGTGGCACGGCAAAGCAAGGATCGATTACCCAGTCGGGCACGGGTAATGTTCGGGACGATTGCTGGTGGGGAGAACCCGAGACCTGGCGGACAGGTTAAGACTTGGCATAGATGCGTAGTCGAAGACCTTAGGGAGTTCGGCGCCATCGAAGGGTCAACGGAACTTGCTCCCTTGGTGTTTGGAGTTGAGACCGCACTGTGGCCCACTGCTGCAAAAAAGGCGGGGAAGTGGTACCGGGGGATCCTGGAAGCAGCCGAACGGTTCATGGTGAGGTGGCACGAGGCTGAGGCTGAGCTGAGCAGGCAGCGCCGCGCATCCGCCGTGGGTGGTGTCCAAGGGAATGGGAGGAGGAGGGGCAACATGCGGAGTAGCAGAAAACCCGACCAAGGGAATGCGGAGAGGGGGGGGAAGAGGAGTAGCAGGGAAACTGCAGTGGACGAAAGTAGGAAGGAGATGGCAGATAGGGTAGCCAGGTACCGGGCAGACAAAGAAGTAGAACATGCCTATACTACTCGTACCACCAACTGGTGCAGCTGGTTCGAACGTGGTCTTCCTTTGCCTTCCTGTTGTTTTTGTTTATTTTTATTTCATTTTATTGTCTTCTTTGCGGTGACCCTATGTGATTTTCATTTCTCTTCCTTTCTCCGATTGATAAGCCTTATTGAAGGAGTCGTGTGGCGTGGGTGGATGACGAGCCTGCTCTGCTTGTTTCGTACTGTCTGACGCCGAGGGGCCGGGCATAGTCGACGAACGCTGGACGATGGTGGCAGACAGGGTAGCAAGGTACCAGGCGGGCCAGCAGGGAGACCCTGGCTGTGCTACTCGTACCATAAACTGCTGCCGCTACCTGGAGCATGCCTTGTGCTTTGTTTGGTTTGACTGTTATTTTTACCTTGGTTCTTAGTCTTACTCTGTTGACGACTAGTGGTGTTTTCTTCTTTTTCTTTTAATTTCCAGCTCGTTCTTTTCAAGTGTCTGCCACGTCCCCTACGTGGGGGTACGATGGTTTGTTGCTATACTGAAGTATATACATATACCAGGTATATTTTTGTTTCTTTTTTTTGTTTCTTTTCTCTTTCGAATTCTCTTTGTTTTTGTTTTTGTTTTTTTCTCTTTGTTTCGTTTTTGTTTCTCTAGGTCAGGGAATGTGTACGATGTCGTGCCTGTCGTACGCAGTATGATGACATGGCATTGCATTACATACGTGGCAACGTAGTATCTCTGTGGCGTAGCTTTGTGACCACAGAACTTGTATCTCTCTAGGTTTGAAGAATCGGCATGGACACTGGTTGTGCTGGATGTCGACGCGTAGAAAGAACGGTTTAATGTAAAGAAAACAACAACAACAACATTAATAGTTCGGGCCATTTGCGCCAGGGGGAAACACATGCTTTATTAGTCCTTGAAAAACAACTTTCAGTGTACAGGTCATTTTTTTTTTTTTTTTTTTTTTTCATCATCACTTTTACTTTCCAGCCCACTCGTAGGAGGTTTTACCCTCGACGATCTTCTGGACAAGCCGTGGCCACAGGTGTCGTCCCTTCTCCCCCCCGGTACGTGCCTTTATTTTTTATCGCGCATAGGGTTCAGCATTCCCACTGCTCGTCGATTTTCATCGAATGTACAGCTAACTCACGCTCTCGCGCTTTCCGCTAATCAATTTTATGCAAGAAAAAGTCCCTATGAGGATGCACTCGGTGAGACTCGAACTCACGAAATTGATCTTGATAGGCTCGCGGACCACCTACCAAGCCACCGGGGACGCCGGCACATGGTCACCATTGATGCGTTTGCTGGTCGAAAGACAACAGGAGTACAGGTCATGGTCACCATTTATGCGTTTGCTGGTCGAAAGACAACAGGAGTGGATGAAATGCTACGCGTTACATACGTAGCATTTCATATTTACCTATTTTTTCACGGTGTATTTTTTTTGCCGCCTGTACATGCATCGCACACGCAGGAGTGCGCACGTCCTTGAAACGAAGTATACGAACAACGCAATGTAATATCATCAAACTAGCATCACCACACCACCCTCACCCAGCTGTTCGCGACCTCGACCGGCCACAACGACGCTTCCCGGGACGAAAATACTGGAGCTCGGTCGTATCGGAATTGCCGCGAGAGGCGAAGGTCGCATTCCCCCCCCGTTTACAACGCTGTCGGTGAGATTCACAATGTAGAACGCCGGAAGAAACGATTGCCTAATATTAATAGCTTGCGACACACGGTTTTTTAGGACTGAAAAGCTTGTAATTATACTTGTATAATATGTACAACACACTTTATTTACAAATGACTCACAATCGGTTTTGGGGCTGCTCGTCGGGGCTACACACAGCAGTACTCACATTCACTGCTGTGGTCTTGTTTCAGTTTCCTTTTCTGTTTCTAGACCTGCACTATTAACACCTGGACGTCGTATACCTCGGTATGTGTTCCTCAGCACCACGCGCCGATTCGGGACACCACAGCAGCTATTGGGTGCCTAGTGCTAATTCTGCCGGACCGGGTGATCTATTACTGCTGTTCCATTGTGTGTATATACTGCTGTACTGCTGTAATGTTACATCAACACAGAAACATATCGTTTGTGTTTTGTGTTGGCATCCATCCCAACGCTAGGAACAACCCACTGAGCGCTTGTGGCGCATATATTACTAATAATAGTATGCCTGTATCATCGTAAATAATTACCAAAACTTGTTGACAAAGACTACGAGACTGGGCGAAAGTGAAAACCAGTACCAAGCACATCGCTCGTGGTGCGCAATCTCAGTCCATCGGGTGGTACTGCTGTAGCGCAAAGCACGCGCAAAGTTGGTGATGTTTAATGTACGGCCAGATCTCGACATCTGAGTTTTTTTTTTCTCGACAGGTCTTGGCGCTAAGTGTATGTACAGAATACGTGGCTTGTTTGCTCCGTACCAAAATGAGGGTATTCTACGGTAGACCGTAGTAATTTTTTTTTTTTTTTTTTTTTTTTCATCGTCACTTTTACTTTCCAGCCCACTCGTAGGAGGTTTTACCCTCGACGATCTTCTGGACAAGCCGTGGCCACAGGTGTCGTCCCTTCTCCCCCCCGGTACGGGCCTTTAGTTTTTATCGCTCATAGGGTTCAGCATTCCCACTGCTCGTCGACTTTCATCGAATGTACAGCTAACTCACGCTCTCGCGCTTTCCGCTAATCAATTTTATGCAAGAAAAAGTCCCTACGAGCATGCACTCGGTGAGACTCGAACTCACGAAATTGATCTTGATAGACTCGCGGACCACCTACAAAGCCACCGGGGACGCCGATATCAGTAATGCTGTATAGGGACCCTCTTCAAAAAATCAAGTTGGCTGATGGGGCTCTTCATCCGACCGTCGACCGATACATAGAAATAGTAACAAAAAGACCAGATGAATCACCACAAATCAATACATCCGAGTCCGACACAGACTGCGGTACCCTGCAACAACAACGAACAAAGGTAGCGCTTGACACCGCCGAAAGAGTCCAGTTCGACTGCCGCGGCTTAGGACAGGGAGTTCGACAGCTCGATGTAAACTCACCGTCCACCTATTTAGTGGATCGGCGATCGATGATAACGCCCGAAACGAGCGGCGCGCTCCTGTGTGACGTCTGTATACTTCCGTTCCGGTCGAGGGAAGCCCATCGTCGATTACGTCACCGACTGTGCCTACGTGGCAATGGCGCCTGATGCGGGTCACCGCGTGACGTTAGTTGTCGAGGTGTGCAAGCGCCGTACGTGAGACAGCTGTATGCGGTACCATCGAACGGCTGCACAGATAGCCAGGACCCAGAACCCGCGAACAATGTGGACGTGAACAATGAGTTGTCGAGATATTGAACAGTACAACCCTGACAAGGGGTCGGCAACCTCCTTATTTTGTGTCTAACGGTGTTGTGCACACATTGTTCGCGATGTGAATTGTACGCCCACGTTGTGCGAGGGGAGTGGGGTTGGGGGTTTTGGGAGGAGCAGGGAACCGCAAGTAGTAGCACCCCGTTGTACAGAACCGTAAGGGTTGACTACTCGCCGACTCACGAAGGCGTGGGCAATTCTATGGTGGCGGACGGCGTGCAGATGATCCAGGGGGGGAGGCTCCTACGACATGTCAAACCAGGATGCCATCGACCTGTTCAATAGTGTGCATATCGCCCTGACAACGCCATCCTGTTGACGGCATCATCACAAACCGTTATTCGTGAGTTCCTGTGATGCGACAGGTTCAATCCTACTATTAAAAATAATATGATACACGATAAACTTGCCCCTACGCATGGTCAGTTCGATGAGTTTTTCGCTCTACGAGCACTGGCTTTGAGAGTTTACAGGTGAAGCAAAGTTGGCAGTAACCGGTCCACCGAGATGAACCCAAATTCGGTCTCAAAATTAGATCGAAGTTTATTGTAGTTTCTCGAGAAAAATACTCGGGAGTAAAGCAAAGTATGTTCGAGAAAGTACTGCTGCTATTACCGTAGGTACTTCGTACACTCGCAGTATTTCGGGGTTTCTGTACTCGAGATACTGCGAGTACTCGCAGTATCTTGAGGTTATTCTGTAGATACTACTGCGTATACTTTCGGACTCGCACTGATGCGGGTTCGCTACTGCTGCTGGCATGGATACCGCCTGTTGTGCTTCATGTATCTCGGGGTCTGTACCGTGGGTACTACAAGTATACCAGTACTAGTCTAGCAGTATTTCGTCTGTGGGTAGTGTTGGTACTGCTGCTTCTGCGAGATTCAGTACTCGCAGTCGTAATGAAATACCCCCGGTGGCTTGGTAGGTGGTCCGCGTGCCTGTCAAGATCAATTTCGTGGTTTCAAGTCCCACCGAGTGCATGCTCATAGGGACTTTTTCTTGCATAAAAAATTGATAAGCGGAAAGCGCGAAAGCGTGAGTTGGCTACATTCGATGAAAATCGACGAGCAGTGGGAATGCTAACCCTATGCGCGACAAAAAAAATAAGGCACGTACCGGGGGGGAGAAGGGACGACACCTGTGGCCACGGCTTGTCCAGAAGATCGTCGAGGGTAAAACCTCCTACGAGTGGGCTGGGAAGTAAAAGTGATGGAAAAAAATATATTTATATATATATATAAATATATGCCCAGTATACTTCGAGCATGAAGTTCACCGTGTCGACAGGCTCAGCGTTCGGCACAAAACACACCCAGATAGTCCCAGACGAGTGGGACTTGGAGCAAACTACTTTCGCTGGAGACAATTTGAGCACTTAAAGCAGTCTGGCAGTATTTCGAGATATGCGTTTGCGCGGAAAATCGGAGCTGATTTGCGCGGACCGAGTCTGCTTCCGACCAAACAAAAAGCCCATGTTGGTTTTAACAAGTCGGTTTCAAAATTTCGAGCCGATTTTGATATATCCCAGACGAAAAGGCCGAAAACCGTTTATTGAGGTTTCGACAAATATCGAGGAAGACGGTTTCTTGTCTTTTTGGGAGCCGAAAAACGCGAGGTGCAGGAGCTGGGGAAGGCTCAGCGTAGTCAAACCTAACGTCAACCCCTTTAGTACCGCAGTGTCAATTTGGGGAAAAAGCATTCTAATTCCAGGTGATTTGTCCCCGAAACGGGACTAGGGTCCTAACTGGGTTACCTCCAGATCACTGCTGCTTTTGGTGTTTACACTGCTAAACAATCTCTGAACAACGTAAGAGTTTGTATTTATAGTACCTGCATACCTGATATTGTTTTGGCGGAAAAACAATGTTTAAAATCCGATACGACCCCCGATTCAACCATGTACAACATAACCTTTTTTTTAACGAATGTTCACAAAGTCGCTATTTTAGTGAGTCCCGACGAAAACGAATAGAAAGTTCCCTACATCTGATGTGCCTGAACCAGGGACGTTTTATGGTATGTCCTATTAATAGAATATGTGGGTGTTCTTCACATTAAACCGTTCTTTCTACCCGTCGACATCCAGCACAACCAGTGTCCGTGCCGATTCTTCAATGCTATTAATAAGGAGATACACGTTAGGTGGTCGCGAAACTACGCCACAGAGATGCTGCGTTGCCACGTATGCAGTAAGCACAAGTGGACAGTAGTGCAATATTTATGTCATTATACTGGAGACAACAGGCAGGACATACACATTTTACGAAAGAGAGAAACGAAAGAATACAAGGAAAAAACAAAAACAAAAGAAGACAAATCGAAATAGAAAAAGAAAAAGAAAAAGAAAAAATAGAATGAACAAACTGTTGTACCCCCCCAGCAGGGGATGTGGCAGACACTTGGAAAAAAAGAGCTGAAAAAAAATAACAAGCGTAAACCACCACTACTTGTAAACAGAGTGAGACTAAGAACCAAGGGAAAACAACGGGCAAACCCAAGCACGAAGCACCCTCCAGGCGCGGCAGCAGTTTGTGGTACGAGAAGCATAGTAGTAGTAGCCAGGTTCTCCCTACCAGTCCGCCTTATACTTTGCCACCCTGTCTGCCGTCACCGTCCTTCGTTCTTTAAACATGCCGCGTTAGACGATCCGAAACAAGCAAAGCAGGCTCGTCATCCACCTACGCCACACGACTTCTTTGATAAGGCTTTACAATGGAAGAAACGAAGAGAAAGGAAAAAATGAAAATCACAGAGGATCAACGCAAGAAACAAAAAAGAGAGGAAAAAGGAAGACCACGTTCAAACTGGCTGCACCATTTGGCGGCACGAGTAGTGTGGGCATGTTTTACTTCCTAGTCAGCTAGGTGCCTCTATATCCCGTCTGCCATCTCCCTCTTACTTTCGCCCACACAGCAGCTTCACTTCTACTCCTACCTACTCCTCCTGTTCCCCCCCCTCCCCGCATTCCATTGGTCGGGTATTTTGCCACTCCTCCTGTTGACCCCCCCTCCCCCTTTTTCTTTGGACAACACCCGCGGCGGATGCGCGGCACTGCCTACTCGGCTCAACCTCATCCTCATGCGACCTCACCATGAACCGTTCGGCTGCTTCGATGATTCCTCGGGTACCACTTCTCCGCCTTTTTTGCTGCAGTGGACCACGGTGCAGTCTCAACTCCAAACACGAAGGGGGTAAGTTCCGTCGACCCTTCGGTGGCTTCGACTATGCATCTATGCCAAGTCTGAACTGTCCGCTTTGTCTCGGGTTTTCCCCACAAGACATCTTCTCGGACATTTTGGGGGTATGTCAGTCGCTCGGAACATTTTGGGAACCGAAATCTCGAAACGTTTTGAACATTCATCGCACGGGCTTAAAAGGCTGGCCACTGCCGGGCACTTTCGTCACGCCGGAAACAGACGCAAGAAGATCTTAGACCTCGACACCGACCCTAAAAACATGAATAATAAGGGTCTACGTGTGTGTTCTTATAAATTCACGTTAAACCGTTCTTTCTACCCGTCAAATATTGTACAACCAATATTCGTGCCGATTCTTCAATCCTGTAGAGGAAAAAGGAAGATGGTCACAGATTATTCATGTATGCACCAAGCAGCGTAGACAATGCAAAGCCATGTCTGTTTTATATGCGGTCAAATTGTTTCCTGAAGTCGTTCTGCCGCGTCCCCTGCCGGGTTTGACGACAGTTCAATATTTTGTCTTCCTTTTTTCGTTTTCGACTTTGTTGTTTCTTTGATTTTTTCAGATTCCTTTTTTTTTGCTCTTTTATAGAATATGTATATTGTGCCCGTCGTATCCAATTATTGTATGATGACTTTGGCTTTGTAGTGTCTGGTCTTACAGAACAACAACGTATTACGGGGGTCCATAGTTAATAGGACCTACGGCACACACAAAACCCTATATATTCATCCGTTTTCGCTAACAAAATTTGGTCCTGTTAACTATGGTTCCCCGTAATAGTATCTCTGTGCCTTGGTGTTGTGGAGACAGGACGACTGCCTTCCTAAGGTCAAAGACTCGGCACGGACACTGGTCGTGCTGCATGTCCACCAGCGAAAATAACGGTTTGATGTGAAAAAACACACACACATTCCATATAATGGAGAAAACAAAAAAAAACACACGCATATAATCCAGTTTGAAGAACGAAAATGAAATAAAAAAACTCATGCCCCCCCGGGCAGATGTGGCAGACACTGTGAATAATAACCAGGTATAAGAAATTCAAAACTACATTTAAACGTAGAATGACTAGGAACCAAGGGAAACAACAGGCAAACCGAATCATAAAAAAATGGTAAAACATGTTCACCCTAAGGTTGTCCCAACGTCCCAACAGTAGTTTGTGGTACCAGGTATAACATATGCACCCTAAGGTTGTCTCAACGTCCCAACAGTAGTTTGTGGTAAGCCTAGGGTAGATAGCTCGGTTCAACCGACCAGTCGGTCTGATATTTTGACATTGCTACGCTGTCTACCCTCTCCGTCTTGTTTGCATCAAGTATGCCCCACTCCAGGGGAGAGGATGCGTCAGATAATGTGAAACAATAAGCTAAGTAAGCTGCGAAAGAAAAACATATCGAAAAGTATCAAGTAGAAAATCACGAAAGATCATTCGCAAAATGAGAAAGAAGACAATGAAGACCACGCTTGAACCAGCTGTAGTAGCAGTTGGCGGCACGAGTAGCGTAGACACGTTCCACTTACTAGCTGGGCTGTTGCCTTGCTACCCTGTCTGCAGTCGCCTTCCTACTTTCACCAACCGCGGTTTCCCTTCTACTGCTTCTGTTGCACGCCCTTCCTGCATTCCCTAGGTCGGATTTCCTTGCACTCGTCTTGTTGCCCCCTCTCCCCCCCATTCCCTACTGTAGGTCGGGTTTCTTCCACTCCTCGTGTTGCCCCCACTCCCCCCATTCCCTTGGACACCACCCACGGCGGGTGCGCGGCGCTGTCTACTTAGTAGCGCTTCGTTCTCTTACCTCTTCACCATGAACCATTCGGCTGCTTTAAGGACCTTCGGGTACCATTTTCCAATACGTTTTGCTGCAGTGGACCACCGCGCGGTCTGAACTCCAAACACCCAGGAGGAGTGTTCCGTTGATCCTTCGGTGGCTCGAAATTCCCTAAGGTCCAAATATGCATATATGCAAAATCTTGAACTGTCGGCCAGGTCTCGGGTTGTCCCCGCCAGCCATCGTCCCGAAACTAACCGACTGGGAAATCGCTCTTTGCTTTGCTTTGCCACGGCTCCCGCGAAGACGAGCCGCCGTTTGCGTCGTGGTCGTTTCGATGCTCTCGCTCCGTGTCATCCTGAAGGCCTTCGCGTACAGTAGTACGAAGTCGGCGCTTGAAGCCAATGAATTGCAAGCGGACGTGGTGGTGAGCCGTTTGAAGCTTGGTAATATATTCCAATCTGAGGGTCCACGTCACATACACACCTACAGCAAGGTCTTGATCACCTCGGTCTTCAACAACTGGACTTTCACGCTAAGCGGGGGAGCCGTCCTACCATACATCTCCTGGCCGAACAGTTTGAGGCATATGCCCGCATGAGAGGATCTGTCGGTCGATTTCAAATGAGAGGTCAGAGGTTTTCGTGGACAATGCCGCTATGTTAGAACTGGGCCGTCTGCTTATGCCTCTGGCCTGCTGCTTCGAATGCGCACGAAAGGGCGAGGGTTGCCTGATCTGGTGTTGTAGAAGCATTGTCTCTGTCTTCTGTTGCGATATCGTGAGGCCTGCTGCTTTTGATGACAGTCACGATGACTGTCATCGGTTTGGCGACCTCTTCCCCCGACGTCGAGGCAATTCCAGCCTGATCGGCGTACAACATACCCCGTGCAGCCCTTAGCGCGCATGGCATCAGCTCCTGCTCCTCAGTTTCGACTGGTCCAGCATCATTGAGTTGAACCAAATCCCCTACGATGGCCTTGTTGTTGCTGAAGCATTCCATTACGGCGTGTACCCCCCAGCAGCGAAGAACACGTTGAACAGTAACAGTGATAGCACGCAGCCTTGCCACAGCCCCTGCGTGACATCAAGCCATTTCGAGTGCTTCCCGTCATGCGTACGCACGCGAGGCCGCAAGCCTTCGTTGAAATTGCGGATAATTGCAAGCATCTTGGTACACCAGAGCGTCTTCGTAGATCTTGGCGCCAAGGCTTCGCACCGGTGCTACGGCGCTGAACGGGTGGACCCTCCGACGCCGGGCGTTTCAGGCGTGGAGGGGGTACGCCCCGGTGAAGAAACCGCGCGGAACGACAGTCATAGGCGGGGGAGAGATCCGCCGACCAAAAACGGGTCAGATCAGCCTAGGGTTTAACATAGGTGTATCTGTTCGTTATGTTGTTTGAATGCACACGGCAGTAGTGATGCAGTACCATGTACGTAAACCGTTGTTCGTCTGCCCCACCCCGCGTCGAGGTGGGCTCAGATTTTAGTACGTCAAATAAAGATCGTGCCGAGCATCGGTTTTTTTCAGGATAGTCGAGGCCTCCGGCCTGTCGACTCGGGGGGAGGCCATAGAAGTACTCGTTGCTCACCCGCGGGTCCGAATGGAGCCTGTGGTGCCTGGACCCTCGCGAAGTAGAATATATTCAGGGCCGAGTGGAGCCTGTCGTGCCTGTAACCTCGCGAAGTAGAATATATTCAGGATATGGAGGCTGCACTGTCACCGCTGCCGGGCGCAAAAACAAAACAGTTTGATTTCAAACGGTGGCTAAAAACCCGCTCGTGGCATTTGCTTTATACTTGGATTCAGCATTACCTGTTTTTGGCTCAGACGGAACATATACGCACCTGAATTTGGCGTTTCCCCTATTCATCTTTTATCTACGCCCAATTTGCCGGCAATAGGTCCGTGCCGGACCACTCGGCAGTGGGGTGTTAAGCGCGAGCAGCCTGCCAAGCGTGCTCGTTCGGGTTCTTGTAGCTCAAACTCTTCATTCAGCTTGAACTCTGGAAATATTCCATCTGATCTCGTACGTGCTGCAAATGCCGAAGACTGTAGGAAGCGTACCCGGGATTCGGAAGATGGTCGAACCTAGCTGGGATTTTATCTGCAACGAGAACATGCCACGTGCAGAGTAGCCGGTGCCCCCCGTAGTCTAGCGGTTAGCCTCGAATGCTGTTTTAGAATTGGTGCTCGAGCTTCAATCCCGCGGGGGTGAGAATTTGTCTTGCATCATTTAAATTGAAACGAAACAATTTGTTGAGAGGGTGGGTGGGAGGAATTCGACGCGAGTCCACGAGGGAAGAAGGGCTGCAGTGATCTCGCGATAAAAATGCCTGCTAAGGCAAGAACCGTAGTCGGGAGAAGGGATAGATTAATGCGACTCGGGATCTGAGTTACTGTTGTTACTGTTTCGGGGAGATAAATGAAGCTCAAACATAGAAAATGCTTGGCATGAAAGAAAAAACAATCACAACGAAGGGTAAGGAGACAGCCGTACAGCAGATGTATTTAGACTATCAATGCCGGTATTAGTTATGTAGTAGTTGCAACGTTTAAGCAAACGGTAACCGAGACGCAGGAGGACTACGTACGTAACGCTAATCATTGATGTTAGATTGGGTTGAGGTGAAGAGTTACGGGTCGGGTTCCTTCAATTCGCAATGTTTGAAAATTTTAAACAACAGTACTGTAGTATACGCGTTAATATATTTGTAGGGGGGGCTTCGCCACGGCGGGTTGATACCCGTCTGTGACTCCGCGCATGCCTGTAATGGCTAAGGGCGTACCGATATGCAACTTGAGGCTATTAGTGTCATAGTAGGGGTGCATTGAAAAACAACAATTGAGTGAAGAGAAAGAACACACTGCAACTACAAGAAAAACATCGCCTTCCGCCACCCGGCACAATATCGCAATACTCGTTCGTACAGCAGCAAGCAGCACTACAAAGCACTAGGTACGGGATCCTTGGCGTCCGTGCTGTATACTTCGTATCCAGATGATACTGTATATTGGTAATACAGATACGAGACAGTTGAGCAGCAGCAGTACGAAGCAACGGCGATTACGTTAGTGCAGCAAGCTCACACAGTAGCTAGCAGCATCAGCATAGCGTACAAGTGGATACCACCCCAAAACTTTACGCCTGCACGAGGCCTCCGCCGAGGCCCCAAACGTCAATTGCGAGATGGACCCGAACAGCTTCCGAAACTGATGGATCCGTGTGTCAGCTATAATGCGGAGATACATTGGCAAGGGGGGTTGACTTGAATAATCACCATGCTTACGGGCGTCAGCAGTAAATATCATATCGCAGACATGGCAGCAGCACCAGCAGCAACAAAGCAACACAGCAGTAGCAGCACATTCGCAGCAGCAGAAGCAGAACAGCGGCAGCAGCAGCAGAGCAGTAGGTCAGCACACCCGAGGCTGCTCATGGCACAAGAGTCGGGGCAGGGGCAGGGGAGCCCGGTGTCGCACTAGGATGAACGGCATGATATATCTCAGGCCGACCTACTCCGTGAAGGGAACTGCCTGAGCAGCAGCAGGAGCAGCAACAACACAACAACGTAGTAGCAACAGAGCAGCGGCGGTAGCAGCAGTACCGCAACACGCACGCCCGAGCCCGCCCTCGTCACAGCCGTTGAATTAGGGTGCACAGTGGGGCACGACGAGGAAAGGTATAATGACGTCTCCGATCGAGTACTAGGTAAATATCGTCCCTACGAAAGTCAAGTTGTGGTTTCGAATCTCACCGATATCATCCTCGTGTTCGCACGGACTTTTTCTTGCGAAAAAAAGTTGACCAGCAACAAGTCCTCGAGTCAGCGCACAAGCCCATGACACAACGATCGACACCTAGTGTTGCAAGTGGATGTTTCGTTGCCATTTTTCTGCATGAAAACTGTGCAAGGAACAAACCAATGGGGGGGGAACTAACTGCTGGATATTGGTAACGTAGAACGCGATGGATGATATGCTGTACGAATTACTGCGGTAGTACGAAGCAGATTGGCCAACCCCGATCGCTGCTGCTGTTTTTTTTGTTTTTTTTGTCTGATGCGAGCGACGTACTCCGTTGTGTGAACCAACAGGTTATTACATTTATCTGTCGTTCTTGTTTGCCTTTTGAAAGACTGTGAGAGCTTAACTCTTCTTGTTTGGGCATTTTTTTTTTTTCGTCATCACTTTTACTTTCCAGCCCAACTGCCACCGGGGACGCCAATACATGGTGTAAATACCTCAAAGCATACCCAATCAGATTCCCAGAATTCTGTCATTCCCTCCTGAGTGCTGCATGAATCGAACTCGTTTCCACTTGAAGACGTAATTTTCGAGAAACTACTTGTTGTGCTTTCTGTTGCCGCAAGTAAAAATCTTCGCAAAATTGTGTTTCCTGCCTCGACAGGCTGGATCTTCGTTTTGGGCAATGATTCTCGCAATATTCATAATTTCGTATCTGTCGGGTATCTGGTACATCGGCATTCCCGGAGTTGATCAAGATTTTCAGATGGCGATCGATTGGTTCAAGCCCTCTGAAATAAACCGATGTCGACGTGTTTGGCCGTCGAGGATGTGGGCGTTTTTTCGGGGGTGAAATCGCGATTTTCGGTCTACGGTTCTCATTGAGACGTAGAGAATGGAAAATAAACAAAAAGAAATATTGATCTCGGTCTTCAGAAAGTGTGGAAAAAACGACGTTCAGAATCGGCAGTTACATCCCGACCTCTAACCATCCTCCTGACAGAAATGGGTAAACCAAGATAATTTCATCTTGGCATTTAACTTTTGACGTTTTTGCCGTCTTGATGTATATACTTTTGCATCCCATGGCCGGCGTCTTTATTCGTACCAACTGCACGTGTCAGGGATACGTACTTCGCAGTGTGGGATAGGTAATTTTTGTTCTTTAGTATACTGCTGTGTTTCTTGCGATTTTCACCAGCGCGGAGCCAGGCTCACAAGATACACCTTCACGCCTGACAACGAGTTACAGTATGCGGCAACGTCTCAACGAGTGTAGTTATTGGAGTAGCTATTGGGGTCGATGTGTTTGGGTGCTTGTATTTGCCAATTACCACGTATTTGCAACCAACCTATCAATAAGGTGCATTTACTGAGTATAGCTTCGAAGTACGTGTGAAATTGGAGTCCTTTCTGTGTTTTTGGCGGTGCGCACACTATACGATTCTACGGTGTACGGTACGGAAGCCTCTATCCTGACGGTATGCGCTGATGTGGTGTTTCTTACCGAGCTACCATCTAAGTGTTCGCACTCGGCGAAGATAAGATTTGCGGTTGATCGGCCCAGCAGATTCAGTCGTTCATGTAGAATCACCAATTTATGGCAGGTTGCATGAGGCCTTGACGTGTTTGTTCTGCAAAACATGATTTTCCTGGTCGCAAGAATGACGTGCTGTCCCACGTACAACCTTGTCATAAGGTTGACGATGACAAACGTTTTCAGGACATACCGCATCTCTGGATTTTACGGGTTGCCCTTCATGCGGTGGCCATATAGGAGTCAAACCGCGTCTCGAGTCGTTCAGGGGTCAGGCAATTCGTTTTGGCGTATATATGGATGGTGTCCAAGAGCTCCCTACTGCTGGTAGGATTCATGCCGTAGGTTTGGTTGCTTTAGTGTTCTCCGTGCCTGATTGGCCGTTGTCCTCACTGGCACGCGTGTTTAGACACTTCATCGATCGCTTTCGAGAGGTCACATTCTCATAAACCAGCGCCGTGGTCTTAAACCAGGATACAGTACCTAGGACATTGAGCAAACCCTACCGTGGAATGTAAATTCTTTCAGGGACGTTGGGGAAACTCCAGAGCTCCCTGGTGCCTGGGTCGGAGCAAGGGGCGAAATGATGACTGAAAGCTGGAGACTACAGGTACACGAGAAGCTCCCAATATCTGACACGCGCAATAATGATGGTCACCGTCTGTGAAGAAGTTAGTGATGACATGAAGAAAATCGAACACACCAATTTTCATGAGTAGACCCGTGATACACCGCGCTGTTAAAGCCATCACTCGCTCGTATCCGTCCTTCCAATAGGTCCATCCCCGACCAATTCCTACACAAAGCATTTGTTTCCCCCACTTGGCTTCCTTCTCGGACAGTAGGCGATAGTGGATAGTTTCCGTCTCATACTCAAGTGCATTCACATATTTTTTTGGTTTATCTTGTCTAACGGGCCTAGCCAGTCATATTTCTTCTGCGATACGTAGATCCGCCTGCGAGGCCGAGAAAATCAGAGGTGATCGTGTCACAAGTGCAACAATGCAGCGAAGATTTCCTGCACTTCTGAGGTGATGAGCAGTGCCTGTAACGGAAGCATTACTTTCGATGGTTGTATTGGGCCCTCTAGTGTCACAGGCTCAATAGTCCATTCCGGTCCCGTGTTTCGTGTGTTCTCCGTTGAGTGCGCTTGCCTGGTTTATTTCTGTCTGAAGGGCGGGTTACTCGGAAATGACTTCGTGGTGGGCGCGACAATGGGGCCAAGCGGCTCATCCGTTCTAGCAGGCTACACGAGTGCAAACTCAGGCGTCGTGCGCAGCGCTTCGAGACACTGGATGGCAGCTAAACTGGATGCTGATGGCACTCTCCAGTGGCGCTGGCAGGTACCTCACATGCAGGCCGAAGCCATGGACTCGAGGCCATGCATCATCAACACAGATATTTACGAGTACATGGAACGTTCACCTGATGGCAGTCGACATCCAATGCAACCACACCGCACGCCGTCCCCTTTACCCTGTTGAGTTAAGTCTTGGCGCAACGGGACAAACTCCCAGGCGTAAAAAACACAAATATGATCGCTTTAACGACAACCAGCTAAGGTTCTCGTTTGATTGTTGCTTGCTCGTTGTTCTGTTCGACACATTGGACCTGCCTGTTGGATGACGTTGGCAGGGCGGGACATCCGGCACAATACTTGATGCTGCCGCCGCGATAGGAAAGGATGGATCTGTTGCCATGGCAGGCTCGGTAAAAGAAGGCTCAAACGAGTTTTCAGCACTCAAGCTTAGCGCCGACGGGATGTTGCTGTGGGAATGGCAGGTGACGAAGAAGCCATGACCTATACGAATGTTCCGTCCGGGGCGTCAGGGTGTTTGTGTCGCCTTCGAGCCGATTTGGTCACCTACCGGCTTGCCCGCCAACGCACGCTCCGGTAAGTGTTCTGTCCTCACATATAGCAAACATTTTCGCCAAGCTCAATCGTTGACGGTCAATTTTTCGTGGGGGCTTGCTTGTCCCAGGGTGGATCTGCCGCGGATGATAGAGTTCACGCCGTGGCTACGACAGCGGATGGATCGGTGATACTCGCCGGATCGACCACCGGGGTGTGGGGCGAAGCAAGCATGGGCTCGGGTGACTTCATCGCCTTGAAACTGGACGCTGACGGGAATTTGATCTGGACGTGGCAGGTGAACCGTGTTTCACTCGTTCTACAATTTGAACTGAGTTGAAAACAGGTGGTGTCTCCATCGACTGAATCTACCACATATCAGCATGTTCGACACCTTTCGGTCAGTAGGGGTTAGAACCACCACGCAGAGCTAGAGTAGTGACCAGTACGCACTTCCACGCTCACCGCGTGGTGTATGCGCAGTAACACCGCTCCAATACACGTTTCGCTGCATACGATGCGCTCATCGAGTTAAACAAGATGCTTGTCGATGACCAGTGACAGGGCATAAATGCAGAGCCGACACTAAGAGACTGTCAAAACACTTGTGATGCTGGAAGAACAATACATATAATAGTTGGTGCTATGTTTGTAAATCTGCGTCCACAATGTCGAAACCATGGGTTGGAGCAAGAAGTGGAACGTGTGAGGTGGCGCTAATATGTTGGTTCAGATGAAATGCTGAATCGAGTATATCCCACGAACGTCCACAATGCGGTGGGCGGTTTAAGCTCCAGCTTCGTTCACGCATGGGATCAGTCAAAATGACGATATCTTCCGCCGGGGTTTTGTTTTTATGTGCTCTGCGGGCAGGACGGAACGAACGAATTTGACTCTATTTCTGCTGCTGTTGTTGGGAACGACGACTCCGTCGTTTTGGCCGGGTACTCGTCCGGAAATTGGAGCGGAATCTTGGTGGGACGAGCCGACTTTGCCGCTGTTCGCCTTGACGCCGATGGAAATGAGCTATGGAGGTGGCAGGTATTTCAACCAAATGATGCCGTCTTGGCCGGGAGAATGTCATGATCAACTACTGTAGCGGCATAGCCATCTAATTGCAGTAGCAGCGGTAAGGTCTACCTCGCTGACGCGTGTACTGTTCGTCAATCGGTCTCCCTACAACTTGGTGGTACATAGCCATGTACGCTTGATATCCCAGTGACGCAACCGAATGATCTTGACATCGAAGTGATCGCTACCGCGGCGATTGCGAATGCTGCTGGACGTGTGCGGATATGACCAAAGGCATGCTTGACCCCGTGACATCGTGCGTTCCGTTTTCGGTAGAGTGAGACGGTTGGGTTCGATGCTTGTACGACAGCGGCGATGGGACCACATGGGTCCGTAGTGCTGGCGGGCATGACGTCTGGTGTGTGGAGCGGCACAAACGCCGGAGGACATTCGGATTTCGCTGCAGTCAAGCTGGATGATACAGGGAAAGAAGTGTGGAGGTGGCAGGTGCGGCAAGCGATTAATCACCGTCAGTAATGATGACCTCGCACGTCTTGGATCGTCGAGCGCACGGGTTCGTGAGGAAACCGATTTTAATGTTTAGTGGTGCTGGGCGTCAAAAATGACGATATTTGTTTCAAAGGTCGAGACGAACGCACAGCCGTCCTGGACATGAGCAGGTAGTATACGTCGGGGTTCGAAGCCGCACCCTATGCTGCTCGGTGCCTAAGCCGTGCCCAGGTCGCCGGTAGAACGTTTGCTGCCTGTGCTTCACGCTGGCACGTCCTTACTGCTGTGGGGCAACAGTGCCATTTCGGGAAAATAATACTTGGAAATTGTGTAAAATCCATGTCGATATGCTGTGCAGCAGTCAAAAGCGAGACCCAGTAAACCCACCGCATCCTCACAGATGCCAGAGAGGGACACAGTGTTGCGTCGCCAAATGCCACACTACCACCACCACCCTCCACCACCATTCTTAGCGTCTGCGGGTTCTTGCTGGTCGGGATGTTGGTGGTGGTGATGGTGGTGGTGGAAGATAACTTCGCGGACGCGACACGTGACAAGGATTTCATGATGGGTGCCTAAAATCGTTGAGCGTGCGTGTGCCCACCCCGCTCGCGACAACCGTCGGCTGCTGTATGCGGCCACTTTTATAATATACTGCTGCTTCCCCTTCTTGTGAGTCGCTTTACAATGTACACCCGGGTTCAAACTTCGGGCCGAACAATGTTTCGCTTTTTTTGTTGGCCGTTTATTTTTTATTGTTTTGATGTTTAGTTGGGTTGTTTTAGTGTTGATGTTATTCGTTGACAGTGTTGTTCGGAGATAGGAGCACGGCGTTTCCTTCGCAGGTTTTGACTGGTTGTGCGAGATTTAGGCTGTGTCTTCAAGCGAATCCTTGTTGTGCTGTCGTTGCTATGGTAGACTGTTGTATGGCCAGAGTGGGATAAATATTTGTAAAGTTATTTTTTGTGATATTATCGTACTTTTTCGAACATATCTTGTGGTGCGGGCACTTTTCGGTAAAAAACTCTAAGAAGTCGACACGGCAAGCTCCGCCGCCGGACTTATTGGTCGAGGTTCGGGCCCGATCCGTTCCCTCTGGCGCGCGTGGCAAGTCATCGAAGTACGTTTTCCGCGGGAGTGGATAAGACGAGATCCCTGGTTTCAGTAGGAACGTCCTTATTTCGCACGTACTTAAGGGAAAAACGTAGTCAGGGTTTTGCTCTTGCACGAGGACGCCGCCCAGACATGTATGAGGTACAAAACAGACCAAAGGCAGAGAGTTTAGCGTTACAACCCTTCCGTCTGTAAGCACCATCAGGCAACACGGCGCGTGTGTGACACACTCATCTGGGCTGTACTAACTGTGGCTAGTTGTGCTCATCGGAGCATGCGACGCGTAATCCACAATCCACCTATCTTTGCTACTGATGTGTGCAACAGACCCACTTTAAACTCTGACCGGAAACGTAAGCACCCTCTGCATTGAAGATTGCTACGACAACGGTCCTTCCATATTTCCGAATGTTCATGTATCGTGCCCCGAGCACACACCAGACATGTACTGCTGACAGCGTTTACCATTCAGAAAACACCAAGAGTTATCACGGGAGACAATGGGACGGGAACTCCCATTGTAGATGAGACGGGAATGGTAATGGGCCGGGAATTGCGCCTTGATTTTGGAGGTCCTCATTCCCATCCTGTTCATCCCACGATGAATTTAACAACCACTTGCTCCCGCAATGATGATCTAGCATCTCCCCATCCCACTTGCCATTCCCGTTGTGGGCACGGCTTCTCTTATTCCCATTGTGGGCACGGCTTTTCCCATCCCCATTCCCATAGAGGGTACAACTTCTCTCATCCCCATTCCCGCCCTATTCCCACCAACCTCCCCGTAGGACGCCCACCCACGCATGTACCATACCCTAACTGTCATTATTCTGAACCTTTAATTGGACTATGGGGAGAACCGGAAACGTTCTTCTGTCGTTTTTTTTAAAGAACTTCCCAGTGGCACGCCCACACACGTTTCCCTTGCCACAACTGGCATTATTCTGAATATTGGATGCAATGACGGGAAGAACCAGCGGAGGTGGAGACCTCTCCCGTCGTTCGTTTAGAGAGAGAACGCGCCCGCAACCCACACACCCACACAAGCACAGAAGCGATGGCGGACCCCTCTGGTGGCTCTACTGCTTAGCCTCTCCCACAGACAAGCAGATAACTGGTGAACAACAGTGTTGTCGTACAAGCGATCGGTGCTGGTGCCGGGAGAAACGGCAAACGTCAGGGATTTGTAAGTATGTAGTCGAGTTCACGGCAGGGGTGAAGGAGAAGAACGGCGTGTACCTTCCGTGTTCCGTTGAGCAGCCCCACATATTCCCAATTGTCGTTTCCCGTTGCGCCCCCATAGTGTCCCCACATTTCTCCACTGTTTCCAACCTTATCTATACGACACGCTAGTTTCGCCCCATCCCGTTGGCGCACGTTCTAGTCCCACGCCGCCACTTCGATGAAACATACCCCAGATTCCCGTCCCATTCCTATCCGAAGTAAGAAGCAAGAAGGCCTTTCCCGTTCCCATCACAACGGCAGGCAGCAATTTTACGATGGGATTCCCATCGCCATGACAATGGGGGGAAAAACCAAAACGCCTGCATCGAGCGAAACCCGACCGGCCCGTTCCACACGGGCCTCGTCACCTGTGGCAACCCTTGGAAAACACGGACAACATTACAACCCCGCCCAACATGACAAACATTCAGCGTCCAGAAGCACGACGCGCGTGCGGTGTGCTTGTATCGCTGGTTGTTTAATCGGAGGCTGTGATCGGTCATCCGTCATCACCACCCCTTTCTGCTGCCGTGTCCGGTGTGTCGCGCGCTACTAAAAGTAATGATCTCGATATTTCGGAGTTGTACGGTCAAACGGTAATGATGCCTATCTTTTGGACTTGAAGGCGCGAGTACGATCCTGGCAGGGATCTATTTTTATTCCCGGTGTATTTCAACGTTTGTTTAGTAATATGCACGTCACCTAGACACCGCAAACAACGATCAGCACTCGGGCAGTGCAGGGTGCGCGCTACGATTTGCTGGTTACAGAACTATACGCGCCTACCGCCCGCCAACAGAAGAGGAAGTAACGTTAAGCCTGTGGGGCAATTTGTCCGCGCTGGGGATTCCTTCTCTGTAGTTGCTTTCTTATCGGAGCCTGCGATATGTAAGGCTGGGGGTCTCTGCTGTGGTTTGATGTATCCATGCTGCCAGAAGTGCAACAAATGGTGCTGCTGCTGCTACTGCTGCAGTGCGATTTCCGATAGCAGCCGAGTGTGGTCGAAAGTTCCGGCCCTTTCCTCTGTGCATCCGTTACTATTTCTGAAAATACTTCCCACTGGTGTGTTCCGTATGTCACGCGTGCGTTTGCAGTGTGAGGCCGTATGAAACGCGTGGAGTGCTTCAACATTTGGTTTGTCGAAAGTCCTCGGATTTGTACGGGAGAGAGGCTTTATCGCCGTGTGCGCTACAACAAATGTACGCATTTACACACTGACCAACATTAAACAACGTTGGCGGAATCAACCAAGACAATATATACAACAGATTCAGTCAAGTGTAACGGTTCCTCACTATTCTCATGTATTATCTCCCAATATGCAGGGGCAGTTCTAGAAGAGTCTATATGTCTACATGTACAGTAAGACCTATGCCAATGGAAACGTGAAGTCCGAAAGTTTTTTTTCAAAAATATTGCTTAAAAAAAACAACCGAAAATATCCTCGTGCCGCCGCTGTGGGAAAAAAGGGAAAAAAATGTTGTTTTCTTCTTTTTTTTCAACGGCTGCAGGCGGCGCAATTTGTTTTCTCTCCTTGCAAATTGTCAACACGCTGATAAAACGGCTCGTGCGACGATAGAAGCTCGATCTCGGTATAGACTCAGCCCAAGGCCAACCCGCTTGGTGTCGGGCAAGGCCAACGAGTATAGATGACGGCATCGAAGATTGAAAGGGAATACATGCTCTAGGGGGCGAGAACTTGCCGGCGGCGTCCTGCGGCATCCTCCCAAACCTGAGCAAAAGCCTGTTTTTTGCCATTCGAGACGAGACCGAGAAATATTGTCTTCTGTTTTGTACACATCAGTGGCTATTTGTTTTTTATCGTGGCCAGCACCCGCCGCACGTCACTGGCCATTGTGTGAAGACGGTGACCCAAGGGTGGGTCGGGGTCGGAGCCCCTAACGAGCGCACTCCGTTCAAACAAAAGCCTGTTTTTTGCCATTCGAGACGAGACCGAGAAATATTGTCTTCTGTTTTGTACACATCAGTGGCTATTTGTTCTTTTATCGTGGCCAGCGCCCGCCGCACGTCACTGGCCATTGTGTGAAGACGGTGACCCAAGGGTGGGTCGGGGTCGGAGCCCCTAACGAGCGCACTCCGTTCAGAATTCATGACGCAATCGTTGGTATTGTCGATCAATGTCTGTCGAGGACTCGGAATCTCGCCGCTTCGAACCAAAGATCGGCCTGAGAGAAACTCAGGCCGATCTTGGCCCAACATCGGCCCCAGATTTGCTTTTTTTTTCCGGGTTTTCCAAAAGTTGGGAACTTTTTTTTTTCTGAACGTGCCCATGGGAAGCGTGTTCTATTGTGTTTTGGCGGGTATCTTTGGAATTCAAAATTTTTATTCATGCTTCGCTTTCCCGTTGGCATAGGTCTAATACGCCCTATATTTCCCGACGTCGTAATATTGTATCATACGCAAGCTGTATGGTTTTCAAGCCGTTCTTCTGGCACTCCCCTGGGCGTGTTCCGGGGGGTAACCTCGTTTATGTATGGTTTCTCGAGCATAATTCAAACAAGAATAGCTGGTCGATCTCAACACATAGAGCATGTGTGTGCGTTGCAAGAACAACGCAATAATATAATGTCGTTTGAATCTTGGGCAGGTCGGAGCATCTGTGACACTCTTCATTTCCAAGGTTATTTTGAAGAGATTATCTCCTAGTGTCACCTGAATTAAAACCTGAATGAATATGTTCATGAGCCGTGCCAAAATAGCGAGCAGATCCTCGATCCGGATGGTGGTAGCCTGTGCAGAAAGCTTGCTAACTCCGGCACACCAGTACATCATTGAATCGGACAATCGCATGTCGTACATTGGAAACGACGCTATTATCCCCCCCTCTGTGAACAGTATTCCCCCACCGGGGGACGCGTACGTTCGCCACTGACGGCTGCTCACATTCGAAAAGTTATTTCTCATACAGGCATACCCATGCTCCAAGAGGGGGTATACATTAGGATATGTGAAGTCGATACAGGGCACGTGAGAAGTGCAGATATGCGCAATTAGTACAACATGTCACGCATTAAGTCTCCGCCGTTACTACAACTGATTTTGTTGGCAGAATGGCACAACGGGTACAGACGTTCTCCGGGCAGCAGCCGTGGGAGACCATGGATCCGTGTTTCTGGTTGGAACGACAAAAGGGCGACGGGGAAAATCGAGGGACAGGAGCGACGACGTAACTGCGGTCAACCTGGATGAAACTGGCATCGAGCTTTGGCGTTGGCAGGTGATCGGCAAGTGATATCGAATTCAGGCAAACTACACCACCAACGCCACCTTTGTTCACCTCGCCGAGTACCCCGCTTACGTCCGTGTCGCTCCATTTCTATTCCGCCCAACAGGGTGGCTTCTTCGAACCTACGTATCGTACGCCTGCAGCCATTGCGCTAGGATACAATGGCTGGATGGTGTTGGCCGGCTCGACGGCAAGATCTTGGCGCAATCACACAGTCGCCAGCTACGACCTTTCCGTTGTGATGACGGCAATGGGTACCTCGTTTACGGTGCCATCTAGTCTCGGGAGGCCGTCTGGCCCAAACGCGCACGCTACCTATGCTCAAACGCCGATGGGTCTACGCACGATGCCTACGCGCTCCCGTACTGCGCAAACAAGATCGCCGGTACTAAAATCACCGGCCACAGCATCACCGGGCGCTTTGGACAAGCATGTTGTAACGCCCGTACTAGCCTTAGATACAGAAGCGCTCGTCACACCGGCTAAAACGCAAACGCCAAACGATACACCCGAGACGCTTACGCCTTTTTTTCGTCGGGTATCTGTGACATCGACGTCATCAGTTTCAACCGCTACACCATCGCCGAGTTCCGCCGAGCCAAGTGCCGTTCACAGGTTTGCGCAAAGTGTCGGATCTACGAGTCCTTCGGCCACCGGACCACTTGCCCCTACTATTCTGCCTTTTGTGTTAACATCACCCCCAGACGAATCAATGACGTCAATGTCGCCGGCGCCAAGTTTGCCTGCACCAACATCCCCGGCACCAACATCACCAGCACCGACCTCACCGTCACCAACATCCGCCGCCCCAACAACACCAGAACCTACCTCAGCCGCACCAACATCACCTGCACCGACCTCAGGCGCACCAACATCACCTGCACCTACCTCAGCCGCGCCAACATCACCTGCACCTACCTCAGCCGCACCAACATCACCTGCACCTACCTCAGCCGCACCAACATCACCTGCACCTACCTCAGCCGCACCAAACTCACCTTCACCAACGTCACCCGCACCAACATCACCTGCACCTACCTCAGCCGCACCAAACTCACCTTCACCAACGTCACCCGCACCTACATCACCGACACCTACGCCACCCGCACCTACACCACCCGCACCGACAACACCAGCACCAATCACACTGTTACCTACATCACCGATACCTACGCCACCCGCACCGACAACACGAGCACCAACCACACTGGCACCAACAACACTGGCACCGACATCACCCGCACCAACGTCGCCAGCACCATCACCCGCACCCACGACACTAGCACCAGCGCCGCCAGCACCATCACCGATACCAACACCAGGATCAGCATCACTCGAACCAACATCACCAGCACCGACATCACCGCCACCTTCACCAAAACCAATACCGCCGGCACCTACCACACCCGCACCAACGTCACCACCACCATCACCATCACAAGCGCCAACGCCATCCGACACGCTTGGTACTTCTCCCAACCCTGTATCGAGTCCCGCTGGGACTGCTCCGCCGTCTGGTAAAACTGGAGAGTCCGATACGTCGACGATAATCGCAGCAATTGTCGCGTCAGTGGCAGTGGCCGTTGCAATATGTTTAGTAGCGGTGCGTCGGCGTAAGAAGCGGAACAACGTTCAGGTGGCTCCCCATTCTCAGCGGGCAACAGTCGACAACGCGTTAGACGGAAGATACTACCGACCATCATCGTCTGTCACTGGCGACGTTGCTCAAGAGCGCGCAGGTACGCCTACGAATCTGCTCAGTGCCTCGGACACAGCGGTCGTTGGGGCCGCTTCAGGCTCAGCGGAACGGCTTATGCCTAACGCAGACCGACCCGAGAGTAGGGACAAATTACGCAGCTCTTCGGGCACGAAAGTCGTCACTTTTGCTTCACGTGAGGCGGGAAGATCAACGCCGGGGACCGATCAATCAAAGACTGCGGCCCATCTGCGCAACGTCTCTGACACAGAGGCCGTTACCTCGAGTGCATGTGCGGTGGATCGGCCGAGAACCCACCGGCCAACGACTGGGGCCCATCCTCGTAAATCCTCTGAAACAGCGATCGGTTCTGCTCCATCACCTTTGGGCGAACGATTCACGCCGATGACTGAAGGGCCGAAGACTAGGGCCCATCTGCGCAACTCCTTTGACACAGAGGTCGATACTGCTATTGTATGTTCGGTGGAACGATCTACGCGGAAGACCCGCCGGTCAAAAACTGCTGCTCATCGGCGCCACGTCTCTGATACCGAGGTTGTTACTGCTAGTTTACGTGCGGCGGAACGATCTACGTCGAGAACCCACCGGTCGAAGACTAGGGTCCATCGGCGCAACGTCTCTGACACAGAGGCCCATACTGCTGGTTCACGTCCGGCGGGACGATCTACGCCGAGGACCCACCGTTCGAAGACTGGGCCCCGTCTGCGCAACTTCTCTGACACAGCGATCGGCCCTGCTGCATCATTTGCGGAAGAACGATTCACGCCGATGACTGAACATCCAAGGGCTAGAGTCCACCTGGACAACTCCTCTAGTACACCGACCCTCACTGCCGCGTCACTTGCGTCGGAACGTTTCTCGCCGAGGAGCGAAGAGCCGAAAACTAGGACCCACATGCGAAGCTCTTTCGATACAGCGGTCGATACTGCTGCGTCAATTGCGGCGGAACAACGTTCGAGGACGACCAGTATGGCCCATTTTAGCAGATCCTCTGACCCCCCCCCGGTGCTAGTTTCTACTGTTTCACGTCCGGCGAAACTAACTATGCCAAAGGTCGAACAGTCGAAGATTCGAGCCCATCTGAGGAACTCATCGGATACTTTAATCGGTCAGGGTGTTTCACGCACAAGGCCTACGGCAAGGACCGACCAGAAACAGATTCGACCTTCTTTGCGCATTGCCTCCTACACGAAAGCCGTTACTGCTGATTCACCTGCGGCGGAAATATATATACCCGGGATCGACGGGCCCAATACTAAGGGTCATCTGAGCAACTCCTCTAGCACGGTGGACGTTACAGACGCTTCACGTGCGGCGGAGCGATCTGCGCCAAACACAGACCGGCCGACATCTAGTGCTCTAGCCGCCCCTGCGGTCTACACCGAAGCAGTAGCGGTTGTTAACGTCTCTCTCCGGTCGCTCCGGGGTTGAAAACCGTCGCGGTCGGACCGAACACCCGGACAACGGTAGGCGCCGGTCCTTCTTCCTCACCCAGGGGAACTCAAGTTGCGAAAGCGGTTGTGGAAGCGGCGTGCAAGTTGGCGATGAAGTCTCAGTGTCCCGGCGTCTGTGAAGCGGCCACGCTCGTGTCGATTTTGGTGGAGATGATCTCGGACGACCAAGGCAACGTAGCGGAAATGGAGTCGAGACTAAAGCGGTGCCGTCTCGTGATCATGGTTCTGGAGCGAGCGTCATTGGTGCTAGGAAAGGTGCGGTTATCGGGCTGCGGCGACAATATCCTGCACACGTTGGTACTAATCGTGATCTAAACCATGTGCATCCTGAACGGCCTCCACGGCATGTTGAGCTGGATCTGCATAGGACAGATCCAACCCATTCGACATGGTCTATATCATGTAGAATATACAGATCCTACCCGGCAACACGAGTTTGTTTATACAGGTTAGGAATGTATTTATATGTGTCCCAAACGATCTAGATCATGCAGTGGGGTGGAAACTGGTTTTCTGTTGAATACGTGACAGTAGAGTTTTCGCTGGCAGGTTCCCCGGCGGTTGACGCGGTGGGAGAGAGAGACGCGTGGTACGATAGGGAGAACTCATTTTTATTTCGAGGGTCCCATCTTGAGGTGGGCAAGTTTATCCAACAGCCGATGGACGCGTTCTACGATAGAGGTAGCACATTTCCGCTAAAATACTTTCTGGATGACGGGACCCCTCAACCCAAAAACGTCGGAATGCCGATCTTGCTTCGGAAAATTCCATTGTTGTATGCTCGGACCATGAGACTATTTATGGGGATGCAGTATGATTTTGGCTGAAGTCAGTTTTCGGGTGAGGTGTGGAGCTCCTTAGGTGAGGAGCCTCAGGAGACTTAGGGTGAACCTCTATCGTAGAACGCCTCGACGTTTGACAGAATGAACTGGTTTCAGACAACTCGCTGATGGTCCAGGTATGTCACGTAAAACTTGAAAAATGGGCTTCTGGTGCAACGACATAGAACAGCGCCTGGGTCGAGGGACGCTGTCAGTTTGGCAAGGTTGGCCTCGAACGTGTGATATCTACTGTGGACCGGGTCGAACGGCCAAGAGGTAACCTAGACCCGCCTAACGATTGAAGTAGGACGGTTTGAACCAAACCAAAATCTGCCTGATTGAGCGAAGCTCTTTTACTGAGGAACTGCCAAATATTGTTGGTATGTCTCAGTTGTTTAGACTCGTTGTACACCTAGGCCGTGGTATTGTTCACCGTGATTTGTTGTTTTGACAGTTGTTTTCAGTGAGATGAAGAGCTGATCGTATGAAAAGCGTCGCGACATTTGGCAATCATGTCCCTGGAACGCGTCCTAGATGGAACAAAACGCACTCCATATTGACGACGACTGCAGGCCTGCAGGATTGCCATTATTTCCGGCTGTTCCGTACGAAGAGTGGCAGGTATATGGTGGAGCCGACGATTGAAATAAGTCGCAACTTCGGTTTTTATCGGATTTGTATCTACTCGACGTCGAAAACCGTGTTTGAAACTACTTTATACACCGGAGCGTCATATGTGTGGTTTCGTCTCCTCCTCAGCGCGTTTTGGCCGATGAGGATGCTGCCTCGAAGGCGTTTGTTCCGCTCTGTGCCTTATAAGCGAAACATGGCCTAGGTAGGGAAGAGGTCGATTGCCGTGCATCCCACCACATGCTGCGCCATCTCGGAAGGTTGTTCTCTAGAATAAAGGCAAACACCGATTTCACCCAAACCAAGTACGTTCACGTCTTTTTGTCCAACTGGCAGGATCCAACGTCGTATCTGTACCACCGCGGTGTCTAATGGACGGGGCTCACGTGGTTTGGAGTTATCGGCCTTCTGCAAATCTGCGAGGCAAACCCAATGCCTCATCATCCTGCGCTCGCATAGCCTTTGTGCCCGACGTCCAATTGTTGGAACAACACGAAACGGTGAACTGGCACAGATCATTCAAAAGGGCTATCCGCTGGCAGAGTAGACAACAACGGGAATGTAACGTCGTACGACGCAGACGATTACCATGTACTGTAAGGACTAATCTCCCACCACCACTTCTTCTTACTGTGAAATACCTCAATGCGTTACACAAAGAGCAACGACATCGATGGGGAGATGGAGCGAATGCTAATCGAGGACGTGCAAACCGCCGTGGGGGACATGGTGGAACTCATCCAAACGTACAGGAGCAAGAAGAGACTTTCTCAGGTTATTGTTTCGACGATGTTCAAGCGGCGCCTCGGGGAGGCGGAAGCGGTTATCGACCGGGCCATTCTGGATCTAAAAGTGAGTTTTTTCGCGCGTTCTAGGGCAACCCCGGGAGCTACTTATGGGCGTCATATATCGACTACATTAGGGGTCTGCTCTTATGGGAATTCGTTTTATGTGAGACAAACCTCTCCATTTCTCAGCTGTCGAGCAAGCCCAGATTCATGTAGAATGTTCCTGGTGCCCGTCTTGTACGTCCTACGCTATGCGGTTCACTCTACAGCTGTATTTTCACGACAGATCACAGTCGTAGTTATCTTGAGTATCTACAATATTGTGTTGAAGTCACGTGCGTTTGAATGACTGCAACGACACGAAACCAAGAGCCGTCGGACAGAATAGGATATCGTCGAGCTGACATCCGTCAATACGTGGTTGACTTCTGAATCCTGCTTTGAACAGAGTATCATACGTTGACGAGGGTCCCACAAAGCCCTGTGGAAGAAAAGCTCCCGAACTGCACCCGCGATTTCAGTGGTACTGGAATCGACCAGCCCCGCACGCTGTGGGGTACTTACCGTTTGAGATATTTGAAAAGTTCGCATGCTAATGAGTGCCGGTGCCCCCTTCTCAAATATTGCAGCTGGGCTTACACGTACACGCCGAGGTTAACCACGAGGAATATCGCGAAGCTGCGGGCAAGCATTGGCACAGCTTCAGCGCGTTCATGCAGAGTCGGACCACCGATGTCGAGGGGAACGCGACAGAGCAGATGAACCATCAGAGACAGAGCACGGAGGTATTTGTGGGGCATTTCTTACCCTGGAAGGCCTTCATACCTTACTAGTAGCACCGATGATTCGAATGCCGAATATATTGTCCATGCCAAATCACAACGGCCTCACGACATATTCTTCATTTGGAGGCGTTCTACAATACAGGTTCACCCTAATATTTCAGAGGCTACTCACTTGAGGAGATCCATGCGTCACCCGAAAACTGACTTGAACTAAAATCAAATCGCATCCCGACGAGTAACCCCACGGCTCAAGTGTACAATAACGTCATTTTTCGAAACAAGATTGGTATTTGCGACAATTTTGGGTTTGGGAGCCCCGTCAGTCAGAAATCTTTGCAGCGGAAACGTGCTACCTCTATCTTACAACGTGTCTTGGTTGGATGCGGAAGTGATGTGCATCACACGACGATCAGGGCCGATATCGTATCGTGTCGTTAGGAGCAAACCAGTGCGTGGACCCCCCCTTCGTCTAAAATACACAACCGCTTCGACGTGTTTTCCCGCCGTGGCATCGCGAATATATCGACAGTCGGTTGCAGAGTCGTTGGCATCTGCCCGTCGCCTACGACGCCAGCGTAACCTGACCCGAGTGGAAATCCCCGAAGAGCACGTGACGATATCGAACGAGCTCCTCGGAAAGGGGGGGTTCGGCTCTGTCTTCATCGCCGACTACAACGGACGAAACGCCGCCGCTAAGGTAAGTCTTCGTGCCCTTTCGACGGAGGTCAGGGAACATACTGGGCCCCTTCCCGGGCACGACTCCGATAACCTGCCGTTCTACTCCGTTGTAAATACGAAATGCACCACGTAATGAACAAACGGTTAGCTGGGTGCAGTGGTGACGGGTAGCTTTTGGTCGTAACGAGGAAGATCGGAGGCTGAAACAAAACGTGTTTAAGCGTGTACCTATGCTATGATTGCGGGGCCCTTAGTATTCGTCGACGCTCCTTACTTGAGGTGGTCTGTACCCGCCGACCATACCTTGCCCGTGACGGCAAACACGGGACAACCCGATGAACACGGACGTGGCCTACCTACTGTAGATATATGTCCAACAATACTGTAAAATACTATATCATTTTCTGCCAGTGTTTTGGACGTTTGTTCAGTCAGGGATCCCGTTCGGTCTGAAACGGATTGTCCAAACGGTGCTAGTTGTACCGCAGTACACGTCTGGACCCATGAACGTGAGTCTAGAGGCGAACCTTGTCGACTGTGTTCAGGTAGTTGCCTCGATAGGCACGGTAAACGGTCATGTATGGGCTCCCTAGTTCCCCCCTGACGCACATTCGTTGGACGAGCAGGTGATGAACGTCGATATGGCCCGTATTGACCTCGGTGGCGGCGGCGGTGTTGATGCCAGAACGAAAGCGGGTGACAAACACAAGGATGCAAACCGCCAGCGCGTGTCCCTTCTTTTGGAGCTGCAAGCGATGATCCGGCTGAGGAGCCCGTTCACTGTTGACGTTTACGGGGCGATCACTTGTCGTGAAGACCGACTTGTGCTTGTCATGGAGCTACTCACTGGCGGTGACCTGCGCTCGTTTTTAAGAAATAGCGAAGAGCAGCTTCCGGAAGCTCGGGCCAGGCAGATTATTCAGGACATTTGCAATGGTATGACGTTTTTGCACTACAAGAACGCCGTTCACGGCGACCTGAAGTCCGCTAATATTCTGCTCGACGGAGAAGGCAGAGTCAAGGTGAGACAGCGTGTACATTCCACGTATACTTATGCTTCCTAACCACCAGCATAGTCCACAGCGTGCCGGTTTAATCACGAAATCAAAGCGTGTCACTAACATGTTCATAGCTTACTTGAACCATGAGATTATGGCCGTCTCTGTCGTAGTCTTTTCTTGCCGCCCCCTTCTCATGATCGCATCCATGCCTGCCTCAAGAGCGCAAGTCATCAGTGAAACGCGTATTTTATTATTTCTCGTCGGTTCCAGATCGCAGACTTTGGGACCTCGCGATGGGCGCAGCACTGTGAAACTACGGGTCTCGCCAGTGAGAGATCTAGCTCAGGAATCGCCACCCAGATGATGAGCTTTGCATGGGCTGCTCCAGAGGTATTTTGAATTCGACGAAACACAGAAAATTCAGTAGCGCGTGCACCCGGCGTTGGAATATTGAACAACTGTTGTGAACTTCTCGAGATAGGGCTTCTCCAGTATTTATTTTGAAGACGACGAACGTTCACGAGGTCGCTCATGCAGTGTTCTAAGTACCCATCACGTTGTCTATGGACCGCCTGGACATCCTCCGAAGCGACAGCCAACCAGTGGCGTGTGGTGTCTGCCGATCTGTGTCGTGTGGCTTGACCGTCATGATTCACAGCGGGAAGGAAGATCGTGCGGTGGCGAGAGACCGTTTCATGTATGGAAATTATGGCATGTTTTTTAAGGCGTCGGCATCTCAGTAGTTGGCTGTCAGTATAAGTTTTCGGCGTACGGTTAGATATGCTGGAAACATGTTCCGCACGCCTTACGATTCTTACAGCACCTGCATGTTGATACGGCCATTCTATGTCACGCGGCACACCCAGCTGAGTCACACGTCTGAACGTCACGTATGCTTGGCCGTTCGCATCAAACGTCCCTCAGAAACCCGTTGGCGAGAGGAGAGAACTTTCCTGTCCTATTTTCATTCGCCTTCCTTCCGTCTGATTTGTCCTGCCTAGGTGCTCCACTCCAAAGGAACCTCCTACGCGAGCGATGTGTACAGCTTCGGCGTGGTGGTTTGGGAGGTGCTTTCGAGGGAGGTTCCTTGGGCAGACGAAGCTCTCCCCTTAGATATTTACAGACGCGTGGTGTTTAGAAAAGACCGCCCCACTGTCCCTGCAGATGCCCCTCCCGACCTCGCAGACATCGTGCGCGAGTGCTGGGCTGGGTCACCCAAGCTACGGCCGACCTCCAGAGCGATATTGGAGAGGCTTCGCTCTCGTAAGGAGCAGGAGCAAGGTCGTATCGTACCACATACCAGTACGGTGCTTCCGGTCGTCTAAGCATGAGGTATATTTTGCTATGTGACGCATGGTTTGGATTCGTACACCACGAGAAAGAAAATAGACCGACGTTGGTACCCAGTAGCCGTTTAAGCTTGACGGCACTAGCTGGAAGCGCATCGTGGGGCTGCCGCTCGAGTGCACGTTGTGGAGTTTCCCTTGCACCAATACCTGGTAGGGAAGAGGGGCGTCACGTGTCGAACGACTCGGGGGCAGAGAGGCTGCGTCACGTTCGGCCTTTTCATGTGTTCTATTCACGAGACGTCTGACCGCGGCAACCACTGGTTCGCCGAATGAGTTTTGTTTATGTAATGAAGAGGCTCGCTAGTGTACAGTAAGTTCGCTCCTATAGTGGGACACCGAGTACCGTTTCGGTTTTGTTTGGCAGGACGGGACGAGGCAGTCAACGGCTCATCATGACACTGGACGGTAGAGATTGGTGCAATCAGTAGAGGTTTCTGAATCTCGGTATTTTAAGGTACGTTATGTACAGATTACAGTCTCTGTTTGTTGGTACGAGTTCAACGATTCTTTAGGGATTCTCGTGAATACCATATTTGTGCCAGTTTTATGCGTCGGGTTTGAAGTTTTGGACCTAATATTTTGAAGTATATCGGTAACTAATGTAACGTCGTCGAATGTTGTTCTAGACGGGAAGACGCAGCCGTGTTGAAGGTTGCTTGTCGGGAACATGTAAGGGCAACGGCGAGACCGGTGTGAGGCATGGTTTTGACGTCGGGACGGGACGTTAGGGGCTTGGTTTGGTGGGAGGACTGGCCCGTACAGCAACGTTTGCTTTACGGGACTGGACGGCCAAGTAAAAAAGTGTGGAAACGTACGAGTTGTAGAACCTGATGATGCCGATCTTCAACTCCCGGTGTATTTGGATCGATGGGATGTGCCTAGGGCAGTAGCGTTTCGCCCACAAGCGTATACCAAGATGTAGTGTCCAACGTTGAGGTGGGACTATTTGTTTGTTATGACAAGTGTCTTGTGTATTCCGCCATAGTTTTATATGGACGATGTCGAAATAGCACCAATTGTTCATCGCACCTGGGCCTCCCGGTTCCCCCCCCTTCAGTTATCATCGGTATGGTCGCGAAACCGTCAAGGCGTGTGCTGCCGATTCCCTTTTCTCCCCGCCCGTGCAAGGTCAAAACGAAATTGCAAAACCGTAACCGCCAGTCTCAGAGAAAACGTCAGCTCCGGTGCAAAGTGGCGTTCCCGTCTCGCTGCTCTGAAGCAGGTCCGTCGTAGTCGATCGCCTTGAGGTTTAGCGTTAGGAAACTCCTCTCAGGTCCCTGGCCCCCTATGTAGATAGAGCTGTCGAAACGATACATCGACTATCGAGGTAGGGAAAGAGCCGATTTAGCATTCCAATTGTCACTGCTTCCCTTACTCCGAGTGACTATCAATGTTGTCATCAATCTGTCGCTGTCTGTGTCAACGCGTGCTCTTTCCCCCTCGCCAACGCTGAAAACGTGGTCGGCCCCTGGGCGAAACGTCTGGGAAGTTGGGTGGTTGGTGTCCCTGCCATACTTGCCAGTCATCGCTGAGGGTGGCCCGCACACGATATGTTGATGACCCCCCCCCCCCCCCTTCGACTCCGTTAATGAAGTGCATACTCAAAAGCGAGGGGTGGTAGACCTGCGTCGGACTAGTAATCTCTAAGACAGGTACAACAAAACGACCCGCTGATGACTTTCTTGCTTGATGCCACAAGATATTGCTTCTGCCACGTACGCGTTGTGGGTGGAAGAGCCAACACCCCATCTAGAACAAAAACGGCGTAATAAAAAGCTGCAATTACGGGGGATAGTAAATAAGACCTATGGTACACACAATAACCTATAATTTTTCCCTATTTTTATTAACAATGTTTGGTCCTATTTACTATGGTGCCCCGTAATACAACGGAGTACACCGTGAGATCGCGAGGGATCCCCTAGCCAAAAAGACGCAAACAGCACGAGCTCGCACTCGTGCAGAATTGAACACGAGCGCTATCTGTAGATGATGCCAAGATTTCTTGGGATTTCCTTCTTAGTTCGGGCAACGACAAAGGGTCTAGAAACGTCCAGACGGGATAAATATAGTGTTAAGAAAAAACGTGTCAGTACTACCCGCCTGATACTGTAGATCTGCGAAATGTCTCACACTGACTTCCACTAATCCGCGATCCTCGTACGACTCCTCGTAACCTGGAAACTTCATCTGCCTTGCAGGTCTACGTCCCCAAAAATGCATTCCTCTCAAGGGCTTCCCCGCACGCCGCGAAGCCTGCAGGCTCACATATTCCGGGCTTGTCCTCTGGTTCGCCGTCCAGCGTAAACGGGAATCAAATATCGGATCAGGGGATAGGGGATGGGAGCAGGAGGTGCTACACGAGATGGAAGGGATGCAGAGTAGTAGATAAAAGAATGGAGGAAGGGAGAGAGAGAGGAAATAAGACAGGGGTGAGTGGTATGTACTCGCAGGTCACATTTCTCAGCGTTGTTCAGTGTCGAGTTCCATTACTCCGCACCTCAGGATCTTCAAATCCGTGCGAGCGACTGCCACCCTTTCTACAGCCACGATTGGCATGACAGCAGTGACAACGATCCTCACAACCACATGGAGGTCCAGCTCGATAGTGGGAGTCTGGTTGTTGGTGCGTTTATTGTATTCGTCCGACGATTCCATATCTGCGGGTGGATAACAGCCAGCAATGGGTTGCCCAATGCGAGGGGCTCGGTGTGCGCCGCCTTCGTAGCCTCCACGCGCTTGAACTGCTGCACATAAGTTTCTACAGCAACGCTGTCTTGATAAAAAACGTTGTCAGCGCCTGCTGCGTCGAGCAGTGGGAAATAAGGGGGCATGGTGTGAAAACCAGAGTTGTGCACGAGGTATGTTTATGTTTCCCCGTCATGAGCAATGCCGCGTTAGTGGTACAGTAGTGCCTTCGGTTCTGAGCTCGTTCGCATGAATAACTCCAGATACTCCTCGAAGCTTGCTTGGACAAAATCTATTCGGGCAACCCGACCTAGATATATTTGTCGTAATCTCAACACAAATATACTATCCTAGTGAGACTGCTAGCCAGTAGAGGTAAATTATTTACTTTCTTGAGGAGCTTGACCAGTCAGGAAACATCTGAGCCAAAAAGTGCAAACCCTCTCGGGGGATTGGTTGGTGTCCCATATACGACTCTAATCTTATGCGAAAACATTTCAACGATTGAGACATCTCCGGTGAGATCGAACCTTTGGTCGAGCGTGATCACAAGATGTGTGAGGAGATTCCTAACGCGCGTGCGACGGGATATCGGCCTTGTAGTAAAGGTTGTGAATGATTTTGACGCTCCGGCGTTTAGCCCCAGGGTCAGCAGCACCATCTCACGAGTACTGTCAGCCCCTATACATGACGTTGCGGTTGGTCACTGTTTTATCGGTGTAACAAAATCGTGGTTTGTCTCGACTGTTGCGTTTTTCTGTCCTTGTTGATTCCTTTCCTTCGATACTCTTATTGTAGACGGAGGGGGCATCCGCGACCTGCAGGAGTTGCATGTCCTTGACGTCACCGTGGTAATACCCTGACTCAAAGAAATCGGTACGTCCGTTAACATAGTCGTGAAGGAAAAACCACCCAAGTCAGAGCGTTCCGGTGACTAATCGGAACACGTACGAAGCGCCTAAAAGACTGCAACGCAGTTATGCCTACTAACGCCTGCAAGTGGTGTGTCACGAACAGTATTGCTAAACACTAGACCAATGGTAATTTGCAACCGCATCAGGCTTAGGACCCCGGTCGGTCAGAGATATAATAGGGCGAACATGTTCCTACACGTTCTCGTAGAACGCCTCAAGTGTCACGGTTCCTCTCTTTCTCGATGGTTAGATACATGCTATGGAAGGGGTGGCGAACATGTTCCTATACGTTCTCGTAGAACGCCTCAAGTGTCACAGTTCCTCTCTTTCTCGATGGTTAGAGACATGCTATGGAAGGGGTGTGGAACATGTTCCTACACGTTCTTGTAGAACGCCTCAAGTGTCACAGCTCCTCTCTTTCTCGATGGTTAGAGACATGCTATGGAAGGGGTGGCGAACATGTTCCTACACGTTCTCGTAGAACGCCTCAAGTGTCACGGTTCCTCTCTTCCTCGATGGTTCGAGACATGCTATGGAAGGAGTGGCGCTTTATATATTGTATTTGTCTGGCTGGCTGGGTTTCTCAAACCAATCGCACCAGAACGCCATGAATGCCCTACGATATGCTTCGTAATTTGCCCAGGTTTCGGGACTGGTTACCGCGTTGGAACTGTTTTGCTTTCATCAAAATATGTTGTGGGTAAGGGACAGAGCTCCTCCAAGCGAGGAGTCTCAGAAACAAAGGATGCCATCTCTATGAGGCAAACAGGCATCGTGATGCCACTTGCACAACATCACCAAATTGGCAGAAAGCCGTCGGGAAAAGCCCTTCTCTCTATGTTCGGAACAATAGCTCCACCTGCGGATCGCCGTAGCGCTACGCACGGATAGTCCCTGTATCAGATCGGGCCAGTCCGGGTTGGTACCGGGTTTTTGTGTCGAGCTTTTGAGGCTACCGCTTGCCCGGTCAACGCTTCTCGGCGTCGCGATGTCAAGCATGTGCTGCGTACGATCGTTTCCGTGGGGGTTCAGCGTGTCGCGTGTCTGTCGTTTCCTGGAAAGAGGTAGCCTTACAGGGAGCACACGAGAATGAGAGGGTGCTACGTGAAATATCGGGAATACGCACCTTATAGATTGGCGACGGACGGCGAAAAATGTGAGTTTCGAAAAAAACTAGAGCAACATGCTACGGTGTAAAGCCGTACCATCTGTTTCAATAGGCTCCTCGCATAACCTGAAGGAGTTCTATATATCGCACCCAAAATTAAATTTGTAAGTAACGAAAGCTTACTGCGATGAGCTATTCCATGGCCTAATAACTTGCAACACGATAGATAGTACAGTATATGGGTAACAACCAAAATCACACCGATCAAACCTAAATCCCAACCGGTTGACATAGTTGCTGCGCGACGCCCGCGAGAAGAATATCGCCGCGATCCGCTTTAGCGAGAGCAATAGGCCGCGGGCCTAAATGATATTGTTCCTGTACTTTTGCGCATAGAATTCGATATCTGGTGGGTATGATACTATACTGCTGTATGGTCGACCCGAACCTAGCCACTTTCCGTAAGGTCGGAGACGGTCATTTAGTTTTGCCGTAGACACATCTGAGAACAGTTTGTAGCATCATAGCCTCGCTTCTTGTTGTTAGCCCCTTTGTTTAGTATCTGATTAGGACTTGAATATGTCACAGAAAAATGTGGCATCGAAATGAGGTGACTATTGCAGTATCGGTTCAACAGGAAATGGTCGGCGTTGTGGAGGTCGGGGGTATGCCATACCCGAGCTACACAATGCAACGAACCTCGGACGTGACGCCGGGGGTGCCACTCGTACTGTGCAGCAATCTCTCTGTTGATGGGGGATGATACTGCACCATGTATAGACTGTTTCTCAACAGTTGGTTCCTAAAGGTGGTACCCAACCGGAGTAAACTACAGCATGTTGCAGTACGTATAATAGCATATTCCAAGGCAGGCAATACAGCACGTATTGATTCCTCAACATGCGAACACCGCTTATTCAAAACTGTCACGCTTGGTCGATTTCAAGATTGTGGCTCTGAACCGCGGCTTAAACCGAACGACTGGCTGAAGTGGTTGAATCGGAACGCTTGATGTGCAAATACCGTGCTACAGCACACGAACATAAAATACAGGACACCAACAGCATGTCCCTTCTTACTAACGAGAGCAAGGCTAGGGTAATATTTTCAGGAATATGACACATTTCACAGTCATTACGGTGACGAAATATATTGTCCAGCAATAAATCCACCCTGGGCCTGATTTCCCGCCCCGTACAGCGTGTCCTGTACTGTGTCGGATCCGTGTGCAGTAGTAAATGTTAAGATGTCAAATGGCTTGTTTGTGGGGTACGGATGTAGCAATGGAGATAACTACATACGGTGGTAGGTACAATTCATCTGGACGTATACCCACAAGAGGGATATCGCGGAGGCTTGATTCTGCCGCATAATACATTGCGGCCAAGCCCGCCGAGGAAGTTCCCAAAAGGGAAGAGGTCCCATGTAACCGTCACTGTGATCACAGTATCAGCGTTGAGGTCCGTATCAAACTGTCAAGGTTGAAGCAACTATCGCTGGAGTGCTTGTCCTCCTTCCCATACCGTGCTTGAGAGGGTGTGCCTACGGGTGGGGCGTGTGTTTGGGTTTCTATCAGGACCGGTGGCCGCATATACTTCAACACCGCGCTCAAACCGGATATCAACCAAGCCTTTCTCAGAGATGCCCCGATACACGCAGACGTCGTCGCTGGTGGGAGGGGCTCGCCAACAGTCTCGTGACGCCACTCAAGACGTCAAGCGATGTATCAAGTACGCAGGAGACCACTGTTGCGGTCATCGTTTGCATGTCACCAAACGTTACCGACGGCAGCAACACCCTCCGACCAAACCCCTGCCTTACGCCCCTCACGACAACGTCTTGCCCATGAATCTTTTAGACAGCATATATTTCTGCCGCAGTCGGACGGGTCATATGTATAATTCGTACTTGCTACCTGGTGCTGCGGGCCACTAGCACGGGGTGTTCTGCCCCAGATACAAAAAAAAAATATTTATACTAAACGCGCATCAACACGTATCTACTGGTGCGGTGAAGCGTTCACCAGTGTCTCCGCCCCTGCCCCTACCCTGGGCATCTCTACCAACTGTATCGCGCAGTCGCCAACACATCTCGGGCTAAGGCTGTGCGAAATACTTTACGTTTGACTCCGTTACGCTTTAGAGCTACAATCTTCAATAAGGATGATGGTGCGATACGAGACGCATGGTCACCTTGAACAACTGGTTGTTCTCCGTCGGTGCCATACCTGGTGATAAGAGTGGGCCGTATTTTTTGCTGCGTACACACTTTGCGGGATGTTCTTACAACGCCATCCACGCACAGGCACAACCAACCGCCACGATGACACCGGCGCAAAATTCTTCCATTCCCACAGACGGTAGAGGAGGGATTTGCCCCCCACGACAACAGCAAATCCGAGCGATTGCGGCAGCCAATGAGACAATCCACGTGATTAGCCTTAACAGGGAGAGGTAGAAGGATATCGGAGAGGGAGGAAGGGAGCGAAGGAAGCAGAGAGGGGGAGGGAGGGAGGGAGGGAGGCAAGTAATGACACACGCAGGTAAAGAGGGATGAGCGGTCTGAGGAGTACGACGAAACAAGCAACCATAGAGGGGCAACATATCCATGTATTTAGTCCGTTTCTTTTTTTCACGCTTCGCACTTCGGCGGTATAAACAGGGTCGAGAATGACGTCATGTTGACCGAAGCTGCCAACGCCTAACACGAGTCACGTGAGACCTTGGCGGCAAAGGATTACCTGGAACTAAACAAATGGCATGCTTTGTCGACACAGTGCGTGCCGAAATAACGTCAGGTATTCGAACATACTGTGCGCACATGGCACGTGTATGCTTACAGATTATTCAGAGGGGTTCATCGTGATGCCCCGTCTTTGAGCATTTCTTACCTCACGATAAAAGCACCCACCACCAAGACAGGGATGCCGACCGCGTTCATGAACGGATATAGCATAACGTAAACGACCTGCACAACCACTACCCGGATGGGATCCTTCTTGTCGCCACCCGACTTGTTGCTCATATTCGTCAGAGTCGCTTTCGGCCGAGAACCGTTGACCGCGTCAGATGGTTTTCCTACTGGGAGGGACTCCGCCCTTTCGGCCTCTGTCACGCAAGATTCCTCCTGTTGGGTGTCCGTCGCTGCATCGCCCTGGTGCGAGTCGTGTGTTAGATCCTACCGGCGAGGCATGCGAAGTAGTGAGGAATAGTCTGACATCCGGGTTGCATACAGGTGTTACCGTGCGGTGTAAAAGTTTCTACGTTCTCCATCATACACGGCGCTGCTGGTCGTCGCTGTTGCTGGTGTCGAAATATGGTATTATATTTTTTATTTTGTTTCACGACGTTGTTGTTGGAGTCATTGCTGATATTATTTTATGGTGCGTTGCAGTTGGTTTTGGTAGGAACAGGGGTGTGGAAGGGAGGGAGAATCGAGCCCTGTCGGCGTTGCGTACCTTCGGAGCCTATGATCCGGCGTTTGGCGTCCCAAGGGAGTACCCCTGTTCGAAGCAAGGCTTCCCGCAAAGTGCTTCATGTGGTGTAGCAGGTGATACGACGTGAGCTTTTGACAACCACACCCACCTTAGGGGGAACAAACAACTCGGTTTCAGCGTGGAAGAAGTAATAGGTAAGAAACGGGAACCCCCTGTTAGGGCCAGATGCTCCCAAACTTCGCGTATACTGCAGTGTGTTTAGTACACTACTTGCAGTAGTGCCCCCGCAAGTGTCTTCGGTTTCCTGTAGTCGAGCCAATCGCCCTCAACCCATAACGTAGGTAGGCTCCGACTGTTTTCTACCGTATCCTATCAACGCTGTATAGAAGTGGTGGTGCCTTATTATCTTCGCTCCTCGCATCAGGAGCTCGATAGCTCAACCAGAACGTTCACTTCGAAGAAGCTTGTTCGTGCAACCAGACCAACCGGTGTACGCGCTACTGCTGTATTGTTCCAATGAGGACTGCAGTACCGTAGCGCTAAACCCAACATACTACTAACAGTAATACGTGTCATACGAGTTGGTAGTTGCTCACTTGAGGAGCCCAATCCGTCTGGAATTAAAGATCCACAACGCGCAACTCCCGCCGTAGGATGCGTCCACCGCACGTCGTGTAATTGCTGTCGTGTTCTGCAACCAATGTGCCGCCTGTTCTCGGACAGAGCACCGCCATCAACGTCGAGATACCGAGTGCGCGGCGGAGTTCTGACATCTATCGAATCGATTAATGACAGCTACGAAGACACCGCTGCCACAATCCCCAACAGGCGACGCCCTCTTGCCACGCCCAATAAAGAGAAAGCAAAAAAATAGACGAAACAATCCAAATGACGCTGTACTTTCAGAAAAACGAGCAGTGCCCACCCGTCGATTGAGGTGAACAACAAGTTGCCGTATGAGTTCACCTGCGGCTGGACAGAACCCTGCATGTCGAGAGCCCCTTGAATATCTTCACTCCAGTTTCGATTGGTCGCGGATTGGTTGGTCAAGTTACTGGTGCTGCCGCTCGCATGTTTTTCGCTCATTTCCGGACGTGAGTCAGCGCGGGGAGGAAGCGTGCCGCAGGTGGGAGTACCGGACGAGTTAGGCGTGCCGCGTTTCTGACACCCCCTGGCCAAAGAGAGAGGTTGCAAAAGACCAGGCGAAAAAGGGGTATATTTTGAAGGTCAGGAACAAGACCAGCCCGATGATTCGGTGACGGCGAATTCGAGTTGAGTATACTTTGACTGCCAGTTGCTGAACACGGGTAGAAGCAGCACGCAACCACTGTAGCATAGAAATCGAATGTGAATACACGAAAAACCAAAGTTCGAAACGTGCAAAAAAAACAAAACATGCGGACTAGAAACCGAAGGTGATCGGCGTTGGAAGCCGGAATCCACAGTATAATTAAGGTAAGCAACGAAACAAAACACCGAAAAATCGCCCACCAAGACCAACTGCTGTACTGCAGTATGCTATAGATCTATCGGGCCTACTACTGCAGTTTGCCTGTGGCCCTTTATACTAAAGATATGTTGAGCTACTGCACCTTGCGTCGAGGAGAGGGGGTACGTCACAGCTTGGTTTTGAAGAACGTGATAGCCCCGTCCTTGTTGGGCACGTAACAAGGTGCTATCAGGGAGGTAATTTTCACGTGTGCAATTAAACAACTGTACAAATGTGTAGCCCCTGGGGTCCCCGTCAATCCCGTGTCCAAGCCCGTTCAGTGCCAGGGTTCTACACTATTTGACTTTTTCGTGACATGCCGGGGCATTGCCTTGGTACCACCCATTGCATACCATGGCATCCCCGCAGCATCCCATGGCGTGCATAGGATTCCATTGCAGGCCGTGGCATGCCATGGGTGGCACCATCGCAACCCTCGCTGCAACCGCCACAGCATCCCCTACCACGGCACTCCATAGCAACCCCACGGTATGTCATGGCAAACCCCACGGCACCCCAATGCGCACGGCATCCAAAGATTTAGGGTTAGGTTGAGGGTTAGGGTTAGGGATAAAGTTAGGGTTAGAGTTCCATGGTATGCCGTGGAGGTCCGTAGAAGGTTCCGTGGTATGCCATGGAATGTTTTGCCGCAGGTAGTGTCACGGCAATGCCACGGCATGTCGCGAAAAGGTGCTTCCTGTAGTAGGTATGTCGTGTAGGCTGTGGGGCATACATAAGAGTGGCGTTGGCCACCTCGCAGCCTAATGTCGTACGAATGCGGACGAGCCCCATCTTCGGCCACAAGCTACACAGCAGTGGTAGTTTCGCATTATGCTGCATTCCAATGGCACCCACGTTCCCTTCAGTGCTGAAGTATCTCCGTCTGTGCTCTCGAACGGACGACAATGTTGCTGCGGCGCCTCCATTTTCTTTCCAGCTGTGTGACACAGCGAACGTACAGCAGGTACCGCTGTCGGTGAGCGGTGTAGGGCCGACCACCGGAAGAGCGATGTGACAAGTCACAAGCGTCCCAACCGGCAGGAACATCACGAAAGTTTGCGAAATGCCGTTTCGTATTTATGTTTTGTGTAACTGTCACATTTGTCAGTATTTCAAAAATTATAAATTGACCCGGGCAGCATCCAGGGGAGCCGCTGGCCTATATCTTTGACAAGGAATCACATATAGAATACGCGCGCTCGGTTTATCACAATACTTGTAAAATTAGGTAAAAATGGAATATAGACGAGGCGTATTACGCAGCTTGCAAAGTTGAGTATCAACTATTTAATCAGTCGAACTCACAGCTGACGTATTCCAAAATTTATAAAAAAAATGGCCGCTGGCCTATATCTTTGACAAAGAAATCACATATAGAATACGCGCGCTCGGTTTATCACAGTACTTGTAAAATTCGGTAAAAATGGAATATAGACGAGGCGTATCACTCAGCTTGCAAAGTTGAGTATCAACTAATTAATCAGTTGAACTCACAGCTGACGTATTTCAAAATTTATAAAAAAAAATGTGTAGCCGCCGGCCTATATCTTTGACAAGGAATCACATATAAAATACGCGCGTTCGGTTTATCACAACACTTACTTGTAAAGTTCGGTAAAAATGGAATATAGGAGTGTTTGCGATTTTTTTTTTTTTTACTTTTACTTCTCTAAAAATTCTCCCGAGGTAAATTTTTGAGGTAAATTTCTGAAAAAACGGCCGGAAAAGACTTCAGCGAAGTAAGGATTTCAGCGAAAGTTACGGTAACTTTTGGCTCTCTGTTTCATTGGCCTACACGCACCGAGCATTATCCCGACGCAGAACGCAACTCAAATCTCGAAGGATCAAAACACCGAGCATCTTCCATGCCACCATGCTGCTACTCGTACACATCACGACAACCGCTGGGAGCACAGAGGCTCGAGAGGTGTAGCTTGAGTATAGCGCGCACGAGCGGCGTTGGATCGTGCCAGCGGGTCGCCGCCGCTGCTACGGTACACGCTTTCGCCCGCTTGGTGACGACGTGGAGGATGCGTCATCCCAAAAAAGGACTCGTACTGTATTCACACTCGTACTCGTACGCGACAGCATGGCAGCTCGTGTATCATTTCGATTTCACCATACTACGGCCGCAGCAGCAGCAGCAGCAGCAGCAGCAGCGGCAGCAGCGGCAGCGGTGGCGGCGACGGCGGCGGAGCGGAGCGCGCCGGCGCTGTGGCGTACGTAGGCCGAGCGCAGCAGCAGCAGCAGCAGCAGCAGCAGCAGCAGCAGCAGCAGCAACAACAGCAATCCAAAAATGGAAGCTGGTTGGTGCTGGTGCTTGCTGGTGCTGGTGCTGGTGCTGACGCTGTTTGTTTTTGTTGCTCGCGCTGCCCCTAGCTGCGTCTAGCGCCAGCTAGCTGCTATTGCTGCTTGTAGTCGTGGGATGGCTGTGGTGGCTTCGCGGTCAACTGTGCCGCCGAAACGTTGCTGGGCTGCCGTTGCTACTCGCACGCTGTTTTTTTGTTCACAGCGTTCGTTCTTTTTTTGTTTGCCGCGTTGCCTCACCTCCCCACTTCCCTTCTTATTTTCGGAGGCGTCGCCTGCAGGATTTGATTTACCTCACTCGCAAACACACCGAAATCAGGAAGGGAAGGAAATTCACTTTTTTTAGCGGAAGTAAAGTTTGTTTTTTTTTTACCTCTATCGCAAACACTCTTTAGACGAGGCGTATTACGCAGCTTGCAAAGTTGAGTATCAACTATTTAATCAGTCGAACTCACAGCTGACGTATTTCAAAATTTATAAAATTTGTAGTTCGGTTTATCACAATACTTGTAAAATTCTTGTAAAACTCGGGAAAAATGGAATATAGACGAGGCGTAATACGCAGCTTGCAAAGTTGAGTATCAACTCTTCAATCGGTCGAACTCACAGCTGACGTGTTTCAAAATTTATAAAACAAAAATCATCCAGCTGACGTATTTCAAAATTTATAAAAACATCCCTGCGCGTAAAAATATGTCCGGATATTTCAAGACGGTATTTTCTAATATACGAAGATCGAACGTAACTTACAATTGTGAACAGAGTGGTAACATACACACAACATTAGCAGGAGCGGTACAACACAGCAGTAGAGCAGCACGAACGCTTCGCACAGTGGCCTTGTGACAGCCACGGTGCTATATTCGTGTTTGTACATGCGTAAAGTGTTAACCAGGAGATACATCATGTCCACGTTTACTTCCACCTACAACTATTTTTTAAAAACCAAGCGCATGTCGTCGAACACACAGCTGTACCACCGGGTATTCCGTACAGCAGCGGTAGTACTCGGGAAAGATAGGGATGCCTGATTGTGAGGCCGCACGCCCATGGTCTTACCTGGAGCCGGCAATTGAATTAAATTGGCGGCCGCACGCCCATGGTCTTACCTGGAGCCGGCAATTAAATTAAATTGGCGCGAAGCGCCATAAACGAGGGAGCAAAGCGACCAAGGATTTTTTTCGCCTATAGTCGATTTTTTTTTTTCGTATAGCGGTGGGTACAGGCTTCGTCTGTCCGTAACTAAAAAAGTTGTGTTTTTGTAATACTCATTGCGAGAGCTGTACCTGACCGATTTCCACATACTCGACATCTACAGAAGCGGACGATCGTAGGCTAACGCGTGGAACTTGTTTCGCTGGACAAATTGTCTCGAGTTGGTCACTGTCGAAGTACTGCTATGGTCTTGGTGATGTTTTGGGGGCGGGGCTATTTCGTTTGTAGTCTGACTTCGTTTTCTGTGAACGCACACGGCCTACGGCATGTATCAGACAAAATCGCTTTCTCTATCTATCTACTGGTGGTACTGGCCGACAAGACGAGTACTGCTGCTTTTGGGTCTGTTTACACTTGTCCACAACACAAATGCTGGGTACGTTTACCTTGATATCCTCCATCTACTAGATACACTTCTTTCTTCTCGCCTTTCCTCTGGATGTTTTCAATAGATCAGACGATGTTTTTCTGCAACGACCGGTTCAGTTTGCCCATGACAATTCCACGAGCACTTACTTACCGTGAGTAAGCAGCTAGCCTGGCCGGGTGAAGTCAATAATTATTAAGTACGTGCAGGTGGAAGAACGTGCCCATGGGAAGTCATCACCGGGTCTACAGGTGTGCGCATCGTATCTTCTCTTGCACCTAAATCGAGTAGGTTCTCAAACAAAACGTATTTCCATTACGCTCGTGAGTCCTCGTTGGGGGCAACACGCGAAAACAGTCTTCGTCGCTCACACTGCTCCTACAGCCCCCCGAAACATATAAACCCAACAAGTTCTTCGCATATATCTCAAAGGCATTCCGCTCTCAGAAGCTGTGTACCGCATGCAAGTGTCGGATGTAGTTTGCAAGGACAGCATCTACATTTCGTGCGGAATAATCAAGACACGTGAACCATACGTTGATGAAAAGTATGCCCAACACAAGAATACAACCATCCTCGTAACATCAACGGAGTAAAAACGACGCCTACAAGCGGTAGCAGAATCTATCCCTGAAGCACATCGAGACAAAAAAACAGTGCACATGCTTCACGCATCGTGCACCACTTGGGTTAATCTGAACAGTATTGTTCGGGCCGCCCGCGCTCCACGTGCGCCATCATCGTGGGCTAGAATTGCAGCCCGCCTGACATATTTCGTCTCGGGCGTATAAACTCGCACTCCCCACTGAATTTCCAATTTTCGTTTGTCTCCTTCGGATGCTTAAAAGTCCCGGGAAAGCTCGTCGGGTGCACAGCACTTGATTCACCTTCCACCTTCGTGCTGCTGCCAAAAGTGATTATGATGGTCTTTCTATGCTCCTGCTGCCATCTCATACCCCCCGGCAAACCCCCGAAAATCTGGATGGCATTGACGACAGCACAGCTACCCTCTGCACCCCCCTGATCACGGGCAGTTTGATGTTCTGCATACTGTCTGCTCATACTGAAGGTCGTCAGCGATTCAAGCAAAGCCTTTGCCACGAGTGGTACTTGCTGGGCCTCCACTACCGACGAAAGCGCGGCACTTGGTCTTCATGGGTGCACCCTTTGCGCAAACAGCCCTTGGCAGTTCCCTGGTGTTAATGTGACCCTGATGCCTGCGTTACCAACCGTGAGACGTCGAACGTGGGAAGGACGTGTCACTTAGCCCAAATGCCACAAGAAAATTACGGGAATTGTACTGGCCCTCACGCGAGCATCCGAAACTTTAAAACAAGAAAACGGGCTGGGTTTCACTTGCTGTTTGAACAGTACGCCTCAAGGTGGCCGGCCCCGTTGCTCAAACTGGGGACAACGACGTTCTTTACCGCTTCCATATCCGCGACGACATCGTTCTCCTTCAGGTTCGCACCAGTGCAGCTATCCTCCGGCACGTGTGGACATAGCGACACCCGTCCCGTTCCAGTGTTATGTCTACATCGTCTTGGCGCCCGCCCTACTGGCGGAGGGGCTGTTTCACTACCGTGAAGGTTTATGGCAAAGGGTCGCCTTCGCAAAGTCTTCTGCGCGGAATTTTGAAAAATAGTTATTCGCCAATCCTAAAACATGCAAACTACTGCCGGCGCCGTGGCAAAGTAGGATACTGAATCGCATGGAAACCTCTAGGCGCATGCACGCTCCGGCCGACGGCGGTGGCAGGGGAAACAAGAGTCACGGTACATATAACACGGCACTCAGTACAACAAAAACTACACCCATATCGCCGGTACTGCTGATTCATAAACGGCACGACCTGCCGTACCCTACCTACTGCTTTGGCACTGCGCGAAAAGGCACAACGGTAGGCTTATAGTTCACAGAGATGGTGTGCAGCGTCAGTCACCACGAACAAGTAGGTAGAGGTTGGGGTAAAATCAAACGGCTAATTTACCCTCAAAGCTTGGTACAAGTGCGCAAAAACGGCGACGAAAAGAAGTACTGGTGACTTCTACTTAGTCCCAGTGCTGCTCACCTGAATCGAGATTTCCTCCCTACCCTCTCCATGGAAAACCCCGGCGTTCGCGTTAACACCAATGGGCCCTTGCTCCCTGTCGCCGTTCGGGATTCACCCATCGTGCACGCCTGCTCCCCCCCCCCCTCGCCCCACCTCCACACCTGCGACGACTAGCGTGGGTACAGCGCTGAGAGCTACGGCACCGTGGAGTGTTTCACCCAGGAAGTGAATCCGGCGGCGAGGCGAGTTCCTTCTGCCCCATCACCGTCGCTCGTAGCTCACTCGCCGCGCCGGGCAGGTGTAGTGTCCTTTCCTGTCCGGCAAGACGAGCACCTTCGCAGTTGGTGTTTTCCCCACGGCGTGCGGTTCCGGACTTGGGTCTTGCCATGGGGTTGAGCGTACAACCCTCGGGGTTGAGCGTACAACCCTCACCACCCTCACCCGGCGGGCCTGTCCTTGCGCCGACTCTCATGCACGACTATTGCTTACTACTGGTTAGTTTGTAGTCTTCCGTCAGCGGATTGACTCCCTCAGCAAGCAACGCCTGTGTTGTTCCTCCTGCTCTCTTTCCGCCGTCGCCGCCGCTGCAAGGGCAACGCTTGGGGCTGCGTGCAAGGCAATCGCACGACAAACACAACGTGTACGTCGCAAGTGTGCGACACCACTTTAGCATATCTTATTTTCTTATTTCGGGTCAGGCTCTATTTCTTTTCATGTGAGACGGGGTGTGTCCTACTCAACTTCCAGTGTAAATAATGCCACATGCTTATCTTTGTCAAAAACTCGAGCCTGAAGCTATAACTTCTGTCGCGTACTGTAGTTGTTTTCTCTGGTCTCTGCATACCGCCTGGTGTTGCACTCTTTCTAGAGTGAAAGAGAGGCGCGAATGCCAAGAGAAAAACGAACAAAAGTTGTTACATCGTCAGTGCCAGCAGTACTGCCAGTACCACCACCCCTCCCCATAGCTCTCAACATGATTTCGAACGCCACTCATCGTTCGACTACTCGTAATCGTACCAAAATGCACAGCGCGAAAATGGTACCGATCACTGCTCCTGTCAGTGCTGCTGCTGTAGGTACATATACAACCAGTGTGGTGCCCAATAACTACGATATGTGTTGGATGGACTGCTGCGCAAGTCTAAACCGGTGCACAGCCGGGAGCGTTTAGCGATGAGGCCAAGAGGTGCCTCGCAGGCAGTTCTCCTCACGCCAATTAATGCTACTGCTGTAGTATGACAGGGTTGTAACTCTACATCCCACTCTGGACGGAAATATAAGGAATTGTTCGTATCCATATTAATGTGTACACGCTACCTATATTATCCGCTCAGAACGGTACTGGGTGACAAATTCGAGTTGTACATCAGTACCAGGCATGGCTATAACAACATGCACATGCTGCTGCTGTGCGGGAGTACAGACAAATAGGCGAAGCTTGTAGGGTGCAGGCAATAGGGGTCAATCCTGCCCAAGTAGTAGCGCACCAAGAGGTAGAGTCCGTACAGCAGTACCAGGTACCTACTGCTGTACCTGGTACCTGGTAGGTCGGAGGAAAAGTCTACAGCAGCAGTGCTCGACGTACATACCGTGCATTCATCGTCACTCTTGTACAACAAGACGACACTACAGTAACAGGCACCTGGTGTATAGACGTCATCTCCGTTGTATCGGTCCTGGAGGCAAGCTGATGGCGCTCCATTGGAGCAGTCTCCCGCCCGGCGACCAAGTTCCGCCTGCCTGCCGTACGTAGCAGGTTCTCATACTGCGACCGCCAAGGGCCATCTCTATCGTCATCTCAGCTGAGTACCCATCCTGGGAAGATCAAACAACTCGATCACCAGTAGCTTACCCAGCCCGGCCGTACCTTTGTGCTGCTGCAAGCCGGCAATTCGGTTCCTACATCCCTCTGGCCGCGCTACAGCACTACAGCTGAGACGGTCGTCCTCTCGACTTGACCACTTTTGGAATAAATGCGGTGCAAACAGAGCGTGGACGACGGACGGGATGATGGGTTCCACCGCCACATACTCCCCGTAATGCTCTCCATTGGTCACATCCCTCCAGTACTATGGGGTGTACTATGGGAACACCCTCAACAGGAGTTTTTTTGTATTTCTGTTATTGGTCAAGAAAAAAAAAATTGAACGCTGATTGGTCTGTACTATGGGGCTCCAGGTAAGACCATGGGCGTGCCGCCGATTGTGATGACGGTTCCCCCTTTCAACTTATGATACCCCAGGCATTGCAAGTCGCCTACATTTCGAAGGGGAACCTTGTAATGCTGCACCGGTACGTCCGCACCGTGGAATGCCCAGCTTCTATTTATTTCAATATCATTTAGAGAGATATGCTACGGCTGCTGTGTGCTTTCGCATGTTGCGGTAGACGAAAAGGCACAAGAAATGAGCGTCCGAGGTGGACGTCGTTAGTTGTGTCTACTGTGGCAGAGGCAATTACGGAGGGCCATAGTAAATAGGACCAAATCTTGTTAGAAAAAATAAGGAGATACATAGTTTTTGGGTGTACCGTAGGTCTTTTCTACTATGGTCCCCCGTAATAGCAGTCAACAAGCCTGTACATTAACACACATTGGACAAAACAGACCATCCAGCTTTCACTATCTAGATACTTCAAGCCGATAAATCAGGACAGACGTCTGATAATGTGTGTTGTAGCATTTAACCGTTGTTTTGGCCCAACTACACCTGTACATCACCCGGTGTCCGTCCTGATGCTTTGCTCTAGAGATTTACAATTATGTGGTCCCAGAAGATAATAAAACAAAATACGATACGAACAATCGAAGGAATGGGTGAAGCAAGTGCAATGCCAACGTACCGCGCACGAGAACAGAACAGCATACGCGTATTACCATATACTAGAAAAAAAAAAAAAAAAACATACGGGTAATATTTACGACCAGCAAGGATTTCTACTAATAATATAGGAATAAGATCTGCGCATACGTAGCATTTCATCTGTCTCCGTCATCAAGAAGGGATGTAACCAGAAGGGTCGTTTGAATCAAGTTCGTTCTCTGTACAAGGGTCCTTACTTGGCGGCGAGGAGGCCGCTCGACACCAATCTATGGTGGTGCTCCGTCCCGCTTACACTCGTGGCCTTCGTGGGCCCATTCTTCGCCTGCGCTCATCACAACCCGCAACTCTATGGAACTGGTCTGACCTGCGGCCATCTTGGCCCCCACTTGCTGGTTGTTGGGCGTTGCTATTAATAGCTTCTTCGCCCGTATCCGTTGCTCGACAGGACAGGCGCTGAGGACGTGACGTGGGTCTCAGAGTATTTACACTGCTCTTGGCCAGGGAAAAGCTCGTGCGACCATCTGCGTTCCATTCCGTCTGAGGTTTGACTTCATGGAGGCATGCTTCTTTGGGTATTTCGTATCATCGGTCCTTATTTTTAGGTTGACTGACCGCTTGGCATGTATCTTGTCCTTTGCTCCGCATGTCAGCGTCTCTGGCAGTCCTTTTCAAGGCAGCACCCTCGTTAGGCTTCAATCTACTGTAGTGACTATCTGGCCTTTCGACGTCTATGTTAGCAATGCCAAGTTGCACCGAACAACTGTAACACCCCCCCCAGCTTGGTAGCGATAAGGCCAGCAACGCGGCAAGACGGGCGGTGCGTACGCTTAAGCTTTGTACAGTGAAACCCTTGACCGCATCACATACCAACCGGGGTCCTGTATACTCCGCTCTGTAACCGCAACTGACTCTCTGACCTTGCTGTATTGTTAATATATGAATGCTGCACCTACCGCGGGAACCGGTGTTGCGAGTTAGGGGATCCCCCTGGTTAGGGGATCCCCTTTGCCTTAGGGGATCCCCTCCCAGCTTAGGAGATCCCCTCCCAGCTTAGGGGATCCCCTCCCAGCTTAGGGGATCCCCTCCCAGCTTAGGGGATCCCCTCCCAGCTTAGGGGATCCCCTCCCAGCGTAGGGGATCTCCTCCCAGCTTAGGAGATCCCCTCCCAGCTTAGGGGATCCCCAACGAGCTTAGGGGATCCCCTCAAACCTTAGGGGATCCCCAACGAGCTTAGGGGATCCCCTCAAACCTTAGGGGATCCCCATACGAGCTTAGGGGATCCCCTCCTGGAGGTGATCCCCAACGAGCTTAATTTTATTACGGGATCCGCGACAGGCAAAGGAAGTATCCCCTCTCGCCTTGAGTTTACAACACTTCCAACAACCAGGTTTGACAACATGATTTTTCCGTATTAAACGTGGATGTATCTCCTATATCACAAATGATATAGGGATATCATCCATACGGTGTTAGGGGATCCCCCAATTGTCACAATAACTTTTGAAGGAGAAACTTAATAGAAACGCTATATCACACGATTTGTGCATGTTGGGTGTGCATGCAGTACACACATGATATGGGTCCCCTAAGGCCGTTGTGGATCCCCGGGATCCCCTAAGGTAAGCAGGGATCCCCCAAGGTTTGAGGGGATCCCCTAACAGGCGTGGGGATTTGATGGGTCTCCTATAGGGGATCCCCTTTGCCTTAGGGGATCCCCTCCCAGCTTAGGGGATCCCCTCCCAGCTTAGGGGATCCCCTCCCAGCTTAGGGGATCGCCAACGAGCTTAGGGGATCCCCTCAAACCTTAGGGGATCCCCAACGAGCTTAGGGGATCCCCTCAAACCTTAGGGGATCCCCATAAGAGCTTAGGGGATCCCTCCCTGGAGGTGATCCCCAACGAGCTTAATTTTATTACGGGATCCGCGACAGGCAAAGGAAGTATCCCCTCTCGCCTTGAGTTTACAACACTTCCAACAACCAGGTTTGACAACATGATTTTTCCGTATTAAATGTGGATGTATCTCCTATATCACAAATGATATAGGGATATCATCCATACGGTGTTAGGAGATCCCCCAATTGTCACAATTATTTGTGAAGGAGAAACTGAATAGAGACGCTATATCACAGTACACACATGATACGGGTCCCTTAAAGTCGTTCGGCATCCCCTAACCTCATATGTGGATCCACCAACATCCTAGGGGATCCCCTAAGCTAGTAGGGGATCCCCTAACCTCCCCTAAGCCTGTTAGGGGCATTTGCCTAACTGGCTTAGGGATTTGATGTATCTCCTATATCATTTGTGATGTCTCCTATATCATTCATATCATCCATATGTTAGGGCATCCCCCAAGTTTCACAATAATTTTTGAAGGAAATTGCTTAATTGAGACGTATATCACAGTACACACATGATATGGGTCCCCTATAGTCGCTGACCTTGTAGGGGATCACCTCCAGGAGGGGATCCCCTAAGCTCGTTGGGGATCCCCTAAGGTTTGAGGAGATCCCCTAAGCTCGTTGGGGATCACCTCCAGGAGGGGATCCCCTAAGCTCGTTGGGGATCCCCTAAGGTTTGAGGGGATCCCCTAAGCTCGTTGGGGATCCCCTAAGCTGGGAGGGGATCCCCTAAGCTCGTTGGGGATCCCCTAAGCTGGGAGGGGATCCCCTAAGCTGGGAGAGGATCCCCTAAGCTGGGAGGGGATCCCCTAAGGCAAAGGGGATCCCCTAACCAGGGGGATCCCCTAACTCGCAACAAACCGGGCAATGATATTTTGACTTGTTCAATTTGTCTGCCTTAACCTTTTCCTTTACACCCTTCTTTATGTCCGCGACCGTCACCTCTCCCCGGCCATTAGCCGGGAACCTAACGCGCCAGTAGGGCGAGCAAAAATCGTGAACCTGTCTCACCCGGTCTATCCGTTTATCGCCTACCGCGTGGGATCTGGTCGCGGTCGTTCCTATGGGATATTAGGTTAGGGCTTCCCTTCTACTCAGAAGCGTACGTTTTTTCGGGCGGGCCGTCGTCTGAGTTCTCTCCGCGTCGGGGGGGGGGTAAGTTTCACAGGGCGTGGAATGCGTCTAGCTGCAAAGGGGTAAAACTGTCTAGGGATTCTGCTTCCGTGACCCCGTCCGAGGCGACTCCGTCAAAGTGTCTTCCCCGATATTCCCAACGGGCTGTCCCTGTTTTACTCACCATTCCCGTGAGATCTATTAGCGTATGCATCGGGGCCGCTGCGACCGAGTCTCTTTCAGTCACAAGTCCGCACCCCATGCTACTTGCGCGAATTTGTTTCATATCGCGTGTCTCAGATCTGTTGAGCGCCTATAGAAGGGTTTTAGTGATTGTACAGACACCCTACGAGATCGTTTTGTTTCTCCCCATCATTTCTATGACAGCGCTCAGGCCCTTAAACACGACCTTAGTCACAGTCCACGGACCTGTCCATTTGACGTCTACTAACTTCGGTCCCATACCTTGTCCGAAGAGCGAGATGTCGCTCTCCCGTGCCAGGACAAGGTCTCCTGCCGATACACTTACACTTGGGGACGACCATGATATCCTCGCGATAAGACGCTGATGGGATGTTCCCTTGTCTTTGTGGATATTGTTCAGTGCTTCCGCTACCTCTCGCATGTTATGCCTGCGGTTCTCGATGGAGTGGCTTGGGCCGTGTGTCATCCGTCTGTGGGATCAGCCTGTCGAGGGTTGTGGGAGGGATACGACCGGACAGAAGCTGGACGGGAGTCATGGCGGAGGATAGACCCGGATCTAGCGTGGTGGCTTTGCTCCAACACCCGGCGGCAACGTACTCGTCCCATCTCGTTGGCCAGGTCTTACAAAGTTCAGATAGAACGTCTTGCATCCAGGCTCCTGCTCTTTCTACGCTTCCCTACCCCGGGCTACTCCATGTGCTTCCTTTCACGGTAGTGGCTAAGCGAGGTGGAATCTAGATGCTCTATCTACAACGAGCAGTAGGTACTCGTTTCCCGCGTCTTAGGTTTTAGGGTATTTCTGCCGGTCTACTCCTGTACTTCCCATAGCTCTAGGAGTCTGGCGGGAAGCATCGCTACCTGTTGGCTACGTGACCTCTTCCTGCGCCTACACCGACACGGTAGTATGCGCTCTCGCGTGTCTCTACACATACCTGGCCAGTGAAATAGGTTCCTTAGCAACGAGAGGGTTCTTGCGATCCCGGGGTGGCCGTGTTGGCAGTGTACTAAAGCAATCATGTCCGATACCAGGCAGCTCGGTGTGGATAGTACAGCTGTTCGTCTTAGCAGCGCTCCACTCTGCTCAAACTCAAGCCACAGGAGACTCTGGTCGTCCATTAGGTGCCTGTTGATATATGTATCCGTCAAATCGTTCTGCTCGGAGACTTCTCCTTGACTACGTAGTGCTCGCCTGACTTTGCTTTAAAAGGGATCTTCTGTCTGGATCCTGACCAATTGAGGCACGTCTTTTAGCGCCTGAAGGGCACTCTCGATCAACGTCATCGCCAGAGGTTTCCCTCCGCGTGCCCACACCTCCGCCCCCGCTAAACGACTGCGCTCAACGGGGTCAGGTGTTCAGAGATTTCCCTTCACCGGCGGTGGCGGGTTCTTCAAAACCTGCGAGGAACCGGGCTCTAAAGCCTGGACGGTCGTCTCGTCTCCTATCAGTGTTCGAAATTTTGAAACTTCCGTCGCCACATGAAGTAGGGCTGTACGACACGCACTTTTGCAATAAAGTACATTCAAAGCCACAAAAAAAAAAAATGAACAACACTATTGAACACACCATACCTCAAGATCGATGTCTTGAGTACGCAACGCGTAGCTGAGCGCTGGCGTTATCCAGTTAAGAGCCACTTCGAGCGAAAGGCCCACTGCCGTTGACAGGTCACGTGGTAGACGCAAGAAATTTGCAGAGTCCGTCGAAACATGAAGTAGTGATGTACGGTACGCGTGGCCTCAATTTTGCCACAAAGTACATTCAAAGTCAAAGCAAAAATAAACAAAAAGTCGATTCTCGGATTGGACACCATGAATCAAGTTCGTTCTCTGTGGAGGGGTCCTTACTTTCCGGCTAGGAGGGAGCTCGATACCAACCCATGGTGGTGCTCCGTCCCACTTACACCCGTGGTCTTCGTGGACCCATTCTTCGCCTGAGCTCACTACAACCGGCAACGCTACGGAACCGGTCTGACCTGCGATTCTTCTCTCGTCTCCGTTGTTCGACAGGACAAGTCTTTCGGACGTGAGGTGGGTCTCATAGTATTTAGACTGCGCTTGGCCAGGGAAAAACTAGTGCAACCATCTGCGTTCCATCCCGTCTGAGGTTTAACTTCACGTAGGCGTGTTTCCCTAGGTATTTCTCATCATCGGTCCCTATTTTTTGGTTGACTGCCCGCTTGGCATGGATCTTGTACTTCCTTCGCATGTCAGCCTCTCTGGCAGTCCTTTTCAAGGCAACAATCTCGTTAGGCCTCAATCCAGTGGCGTTCCGGCCTCTCGACGTCTATCGTAGCAATGCCTTGTAGCACCGAACCGCTGTAACACGTTTTCAGGGACGAGTATATATTTCCCCGATATCGGTGATTACCCGAACTTCATCGAAGATCTGGCGGCGCCTACTTGCCACGTACCAGGTACGTTTGAGGACAGTCTGCTTCCTTATGATATATACAGTGTACAGGGCAGTAGTATCTCTGTGTCATAGTTTTGTGACCACAGGGTTTGTATCTCTCTACGTATTACAAATATAAATACTTCGTACGGACAGAGGTAGAGAGGTCCGTGAAAATTTCAAAGCACGACACACAGCGCACAGAGTATTATCATGCTGTAGACTGACTGCGCGACATGTATATGACCAGCTTGCTAGGCCTTCCTTGCGACGATCAACACTTTCGTGTATTTTCTTCGATACTCGTGGGCGTCCCATGAGGAGGACGGCCCGTACGCAGTCAGCCCACGGATAACCCGCGGACTCGCGGGCTACTCGTGAGCTTTCCTCAGGTTGCCCGCGGATTGTCCGTGAGCTTCCCGTGGGCTGTCGTCGGGTTGTCGATGGGCTGTGCTCAGGTTGCCCATCGGCTTTCCGGGCGTTGTCCGCCTGGTTTCCCGCGGGCTGTCCGCGGGATATCTGTGGGTTGTCCGTGGCCTGCCCACGGGGTGTTCACAGACAGGCCGTGGGCTGTCGGGTAGCTGCTCGTCGACTACGCGCGGACTGTTGGACTGCCCTCCGCTTATCTATGAACCATCCGTTGGCTCCTCGTGGGCTGTCCATGAGCTGGCCGAGGGTTGTCCGTGCACTGCCCGTGGACTCCTGCGGGCTGTCCGTGGATTTGCTGTGGTAGCGACTGAGCTGGCAGACGTTGTGAGCAAAAACAATATGATCAGATTACCGACGAGAAGTGGGTGGGGATGCTGCATTGTTTGCGTGGTGGAAATGGGGGCACGTACCAGCGGAGAGAAGGGTGAGTACCTGTAACCACGGCTAGTCGAGAATGAATGGACAAAACACGCAAACGATAGCATGCGAATTGGGCTATATAAGAAGTGAACGCGAGCAATGAAAATAAAAATAAGCATGCCGAAAATTATATAGATTTCCTGTGTGCTCACGTGAAACGTAACCTGACGCCACGCTTACAGTTTCTACACGTTTTCGAGACCAAGACGGGCGGGGGGGGGGGGGTTACTCATTATCATGCATGGCCGTAGTCGTATGACCATCGACCATCGCATCCCTACAATGCCGGGACTGAGCGCGTCGGGTTTTCACCCGAACAGGCAGACATTGCTTGCACCAAGTGCGAAGCGCCGTGAGGTGTTGTTGGGCGAGTCGCATGAAGGGTAAGCTGCATCCTACTAAGAACTGCTTTAGAGGCGAATTTTCTTGATATGGATGACAGCATCAATGAACTGGATTAATTTCTTGTGTGCTCACTTCCAAAAATAGCAATGGGTTTACTATGTAACTGCCTCGTGGGTGCCTCACCATATACACACTACGTGATACGAACATCCCCCTTGTGCGGAGTTGGGGTTCTCCCCGCACAAAAATGATCTATGTTGACCGCCCGCCGTGGTAACCGCCGAAACAACTAAAACAAAACAAACGGTACCCTGGCTGTCGAGCTCACGCAGTGAGAGGCGGGTTTTACAGCGTCGTCGCCAACCGACACCAACCCAATCTATATATATCAGTTTTACATAATATAGGAGAAGGGGAGGGGTTCTGCACGGTCATGCGATAACATTCCCGCCGGGGAAAATTTGAGAGCTGACTTCATCAATGGATACCTTAAGGGAGGTGTACACAACGAAAACGGTGGCTTTGGAAGACCTCGCCGAGATATTTCCGTCGACTCGTCGCTTTGGATCTACGCTCTCCCTGTCCTCTTGAAAAACAATAGTTTTGACATTCGTCGGAGGGAGTGGGTGTGTTGTCTTGTGTAGTGTACAGTATACTCAAACCACGTACCAGGTATATATGTACACACAAAAACTACTTTTTGCATCAATAAAACCTGCTTTCGCCCTTTCGTCAAGAAGTCCCACCACACCAGTTTGTTTTTTAACAGTTGACTTTGCAAGGAGCGTGGTCTCGTTTGACTTTGTGGCGTTCGCGCCCACCATATACGAAATATTACCCAGGGGTACACGAGCGGCCCTAATCCAGGGCACTCGTCGGGGGGTCGTTTCGACTCCGGGAGTTACCCGGGGACTTCACGGTACTTTTTTGTGGGGCCTAGCCACCGCGAGACTTCCCGGGACAGGATTCAGCAACCATAGGATTTACCGGGATAGTATGTTGTATGCGTTGTAGGGACGACGGGATTCGACGAGATTTTTGTGCGGGATCCGACCATCGGGGTGCCCTCCGGTACAGGATGTAGCCAAGACGGGGCTGAACCCGCAGAATATATCCGGAGGACTGGTCTGAAATATTCTCTTACGTCACCCGTGGTTTCAACATTTTGTACCAGATTTTTGGTACTATCGCATTTTTTGTTTTGAAAAAACATAATCAACATTTTGTACCAGATGTTTGATACTATCATATTTTTTGTTTTGAAAACCGAAAATGGGAAACACAAAGAAAAACAGAGGCACAACAGAATTGGCTCGGAACCTACCGCTAGTACGTAACCTGTTATAATCCCACTATCCGTGCGGGGGTGATTAGCACAAACGTGTCAGCGGGAGGTTGCGTTACTCTATTCACGGGATTCGGGATGTCCTGAGCTTTGCGGGACGCGTTCGTGCGGGAATGGGGAATGTTTATTGGGGCGGGATTCGTATGGGCGTGAACGACATTAAATTTTCAGCGGGCGCGGGAAAGGGCTAAAAGAATTCGCGTGCGACTCGTTCGGGCGGGAGCGAGATTTCACATTTATCATGTGACCACGAGATGATCCCGAATGCCGCCCAAAACTGCGGGATGAACCCCGCGGATAAAAACACCGCGAATGCCCTGCAAACATCCACACGCTACTTCGCCCTTTCCCCGACAGGTAGACAAAATGTACGAAAATAAACAACCTAATCGACAAATCATAGTCGATCGTCTAAGTGTCGTAGATACACCAAGACGTCATATGTGGTGGCAAGGGATCGCCTAGAAATTGATGACGCCACCCAGCACGCGAAACGACACACCAGGCACGCAGGAAACCATAGTCACGGTTATCGGTTACATGTTGGCTCCAAACGTGACCGACGGCACCGACAAACTGAAACCGAACCCCCACTTTACGTCACGCACGACAACATCATGCCCCCGAACTAGTTGGATTGCACACATTCGCTGCCTGGCTTTTGCCACCGGGTGCTGCATGTCGGTATTACTGGAGATTCTGCCCCAGGCGAAATTATTATTAGTAGTGTTGGTACTTAATCTCGACGCAATACCTACACATTTCGACTCGTCCGGTGGCCTATTCACTGGGGTCTTCGCCCCTGCACCCACCCTGGACAGCTCTACTAACAGTACCACCATGACACCAGCCTTTTGGTTTCGCGACGGCCTCAGGACCCATTGAAGGTACACTTTCGCGATGAGCAAGTAGTTGATTGCGGCATGCACTCACGTCCCCACCCCCCGCGCTCTCAACAGCCATCAGCAGTACACAGCAAAGCTGCATTTTTAAGTACGCATCAATGTTCGCACACACTCTACCTCAACCGAGCCACTACTGCCAGCAATTCAAGTCCACGCTAGGGATAAGCTGCTAACACGATTACATGATAGGCTCCATTCCTGACTCCGCCCCCATTTAGAGCTTCACATGAGGGAAACGAATGATGCCTCCATACGGCCTTGAGAAAATGGATATGTTCTCTTCCGGGGCCATGCGTACCGGCAAGAGTAGGCTGAGGTTTTGCGCTGTATGCACACTTTGTGCATTGCTACGGGCACGGCATCTACCCCCATAGGTGAAATGCGCAAACAGCAACGATAACACAAAAGCAAGTCTCACGACGACACACCATCCTGGCTATGGCGGCAGCTGGTGACAGAGTCCAAGCGATTACCCTTTGGAAAGAGGCAGGGAGGAGGCGGGGAGGGACGGAGGGACGGAGGGATGGAGGGACGGAGAGGTATTCCGTTAGCCTATTGACCATCTCTTTCGTGACAAAGCACAGCGGTGTGGCCTACGTTCGTCATTTGTTAATGTCTAGACTACGTTCTGCATTATTTCGAGGTATCAATGCGGTCGATAATATGGTTAGTATAGCCTAATTCACGAAGACTAAGTTTGGCGCGTGCAAGGCGTGGCGGAACAACGGCGACCGACAACCCAACGTTTGCTGAGTTCTCCGAACATAATTGGAGTTGAAATGCGTCCTGTTGTCAAACACAGAAGACGAACCTATTTGCAGGTATATCTGAGTGGTTCACGATTCTTGACTTCGATTTTTTTTTCACCTCACGATCGCATAACCCAGCACGCAGATTGGCGACAGGATCATCATCATGAATGGCCAAATGGCGACAACATAAACAACCTGGAAAACCGCCACCCAGGTCGAATGAGTGTCGAAGTCGTCCCATTCGTTGTTTGTCTCCGTCAGAGCCAACTTTGGCTGCGAGCAGTTGGCGGAGAAAGATGAGGTTTCAACTGCGAGGGACTTCGTTCTCTGGGCGTTTGTCGCCTCCACGCACGAACCCTCCGGTTCGTTGTCCATCGCTGATCCGTCGTGGTGCGAGTCGTGTGACAGCGCCTGCCGATGAGGCGTCGGGCATTGGGGCGGCACGTAGGTTTCGAGTTGTGTTATCGTACGGAGTAACGCTACTAGAGGGTGGGGGTATGGAATCATTCCTAGGCTTCTACGGTGAAAAGCTCTACGCGTCGCCTAAAGGTGGTTTCCTGTAACCAATATTGCAAGCGCCCCATAACCAACGAAACTAACAGTGAAGCCTTCATATGATTGAAAATAGTTTGAGAAGGAAGCCCTGCCAGCCGAGCGTGTTTCGGCCGTAACCTCACCCCTCCACCATTGCTCTACGGTGTAGTAGTTATGTTTGGACATCGTACACGACACTACTGCTTGTTGTTGTTGATCTTGTGAAAGTGACGTCGTCGACGCATTTTACGATAGAGGTAGCACATTTCCGCTAAACTGTTTTCTGAACGACGGGGTTCCTTAACCCAAAATCGTCGGAATGCCAACCTTATTTCGAAAAATAACGTTTTTGTATATTCGGGTCATCGGATTATTCATCGGGACTAAATTTGGTTTTTGTTGAAGTCAGTATTCGGGTGAGGTATGGAGCTCCTTAAGGTCAAGTGAGGAGCCTCAGAAAAAATAGGTTGAACCTCTATCGTAGAAAGCCTCCGTCATTTATTTGTTGGGGTTTATTGTATGGTTATCGCAGTCGTTGCTGACGTTTTCGTTGGGTTGCTGCTTTTTCTGCAGGAGCAGGGGTAAAGGAAGTGTAAACTTCAGCCCTGAAGGCGCTGCGTGGCATTTGTGATATGTGACCGTCGTAGAACATGTAATGCGCCATATTTCTGTTCGATTGAAGTTATCGAATATTCCACGGCTTAGGCCACGAAGAGGTCCAATAGCGCCGTTGAAGATTACTTCTAACGGTTCGATCCATAGGTTTGAGAGGTCGTGCTCGCGTGTTCGGCACCCTGATGGCTACTCCGACTCGAAGCAAGCCTTCGCGAAATGCTTAATGTGGCACAGAACGCAATCATACTTGATATTTTAACAACCTCAAGCACGTTGGTGGGGACAAACAACTTGGTCTTAGCGTAGAATACGTTTAGGGTAAGAAACGAGAATTGCATGTTAGGGCCAGGTGCTCCAAATATTACCCACATCGGGCAGATACTTGTTTTCCCACTGCTGATCTAGATATTTCAGGGGAGATAATTCTCTGAGCTGCATGGTTTTGCTCATGTGGCTGGGTGGGAGCTGCATATTGTGCATGCCCTAAGACACATTATTTGTCTCCTATCTGTACTACTATACAGACCCGGCACATAAATCCATGACGACAGGTTGGGATCTACTGTAGATGATCTGGATCGTGATTTCCAACGTGTGGAGTATTTTGTCTGTATTGCCCCCATTTGTTTCTTGTTTGGGTTGTACAACTCGACCGAAACGTCCCCAGAACCCACTACCTCGCTAAATACCAACACCTTTCTTAGCGTGCCGAGCATGGGCAAGATAGGGGTGACGTCATTCTGCATTCGCTCCCGACGTGAAGACAGGAGGGTCAACATCTCACTCGAAAGATGACGTCCAAGAAGCTCGTGGGCGCAACCAGACCAACATTTGACTGATCTAGTCCTAAAGCCAATAGACTAGCAGAAAGTGCCATACGAACCAGTAGCTTCTCACGTGAGGCGTTCACCCCGTCTGCGCATCAAGCTCCGAAACGTGAAACCGCTATTGTCGTGGGATGAGCTCAACCGTGTCGCAGAAGACATGTTTCGAGTTCTCCGACTTCGGTACCTGTTCTAAAACGGAATATCGTCATAACTATCGACATACCCAGTGGGCGGCCGAGGCCTGACATCCACCAACGCGGTGACGACGACGCGCTTTGGTCCCGACAACCGGTGTGCCCACTTCCCGCACCCAGAAGAAAGCGTTCAATTCGAAGGGGCACAAACAAAACTAAACGCGGAAATCGAAGCCCGCTCTTATGTACATTGAGAAGAACCGAGCTACATATACATGTATGTCCAACAGCGAAATGAGGCGAAAAGAAGTACAGTAAGTATGAGTTCACCTGCTGGTCGGGGTGCTGCACACGCAGAGCCCCTTGAATCTGCTCGTCCCAGCTTGGACTGGTGGTGGATTTGTCGGTCGAGCTATTGATGCCGCCGCTCCCATGACCTGCGTTCCCACCTGGCCGGTAAGAACGAGGGCCGCAGGCGGGGCTAGCCGACAGGTTTTTCGTGCTGTGTTCCTGGCATCGCCTGGCAAGAGACGGGAAAAAGAAGAGCATGCGAAACGAGGCCCTTATGTAGACGATCGCGAACGGGGTCGAGCGGATGAACCGGTCACGACAGCATTGATTTGAATATTTTTTGATGGGCAGTGCTGGGTTTAACGGCACCCATCTAGCTGGTACTTCTGTAGAATGGGAACTGAAAGTGATTGAAGTAGAAACCGAGCACGAAGTAAATGAAATATAAACGACTGCAACAATGTGAGCAGATACCGAACGCGATGGGAATTAGAAATCAGATTTCCCTTCAAATAAGCAACCGAACGAAACACCGATGAATCGTCTGTTAATAATAGGATCCCCTTTACTACTGTGTAGTGTTTCGTACTTGAGTGTACGCACCCTTCACACAGTAGATATACTGACCTGCTGCATCCCGCATTCATAAGAGGGAAAACTTTACAAGTTTGTTTCGAACGTGAATGCCCATGCTCTTGGTATACCCGGCCAAGAGCTATCAGGGAGCTAATCATCACCCGAGCAATCCAACTATTAACCAGAGTAGGCCACTACCATACTGTTGCTCAAGACACTCACGTGCCGTCCAATCCTTCACAGTATCCACTTGTGCGCTCCGACGAAAGTCGCTTTCGCTGTGGCGCCTCCATCGTTTTGTACTGTGTAATCCGCCTATGTCCACACCTGACAATACCTGCACACCATATAGGGAGATGGTGTTCGGGACATACACAAGGCTGAGCGTCGCTGTGGCGCCTCCATCGTTTTGTACTGTGTGATACAGCCTATGTCCACACCTGACAATACCTGCACACCATATAGGGAGATGGTGTTCGGTACATATACAAGGCTGAGCGTGTGTGCCGGCTGTGGCCGGCACACATGCTCCGGCAAGGAGTTAAGGATTTCTTGTGAGGTATGTCGTCCCTCTTATTTGTTGTTGTGCGTGTTTGGGGTGAATACAATTCCAAGTGTTGGAAAGCCAAAGGCTCGCATTCCACGGAATTGAGGGCAGGGGTACCCCTATGACCGTCCTGCAGTGTATGGTGGAGACTCCTCTCGTCCTCATTGGAAGCCTCAGCCTCCTCCTTGCACTAACATTGAATCTCCTCACAGTTTTCAGTGTATCTCCCCCCTTTCCTGTCCAAGGCCCTGTTCGTCAACAGCATGCTGATGCACGAGTTTGCAACTTCACGCCGGTCATGATGAAACACTGTAAGTACCAGGTAAGTACCAGGTGTGCCATTGAATGATATTATGTGCAATAGTCTTTGTGTACCTGGTATCTCGCAAGTGATCTGTTACCTCTTCGAGAGTAACGGTACCCTAGACAAGAATGTTCGTCTTGGGGTGTTCCGCGTGTATAGCTCTACGGTGCTGAGTCTTATGCTATTTGTTTTTTACCCACTGCGAGACCTCTCTTGGGGCTCCATGCAGCGAAAAGCGAGCAAGAAACAGGAAATCGCAGGTCGATCTGGAATCTAAAACGCCATGGGACTGCCACTCGTTCTCGCGGGCACCGCGATATCCGATACCCCGAAACCCATGTATATACTGTACAATCCCTGTAGTCACACGGGTGCTGTTGACGCAGGACCAGCGAGCGCGTTTGTTTCCTCTGTGCACATCGAAAGCGCGTTCGCCGCTGCGATGGGACGAAGTTCGCCTTGACAAAGAGCATGCGTGCGTGAAGATTCCCGACCTCAAGCAACAATGATAGAGCAGGAAAAAAGGATCGCGTCCTCACCTCCACCAATTGCTGATATGTGCAGTAGGATATCTTGAAACGCGACAATGCCAACGGATATCTGTGGTTCCCGAACGCGTTTGGGTGCGGTTGATGCACCTTCTGGCGAGCTTGAGGACAGCCAGCACCTGATGGTGGTGGCAGTGTGTGAGTAGCAGCGACTATCGCTCCCGGCTTGGTCTGAAGTCCGAGCGGACCAATGGGACGAACTTCTCGCATTCGGAAAACCACAACCAAATACAGTTTCTGCCGTTTCGTCTTCAATTTGTTTCTTTTTATAAAGACTACAAAGTTGCAACTGTGACATTTCTCGTCAAGCATCCTTACACGGTACGTACAACTCTTTCCGTAAATATAAAAGACGGTATTCGCTTTGATATTGTGAACCAATGTTCCTTACACCTCCGGACTGATTCACAGCAGCAGGTATTTGTTACCTAGTACGAGCGTTTGTAGTTCAGCCAAGCGTATAGAATCCTTGCCATCGCTGTAGGTACGTACGGCGACGATTGAGGTCGACCTCCTGGCAATCCTCGTCGCCTTCTGGTGTGGTATTCTCAATACATCAATCATGTGTGAATTCGCAGAGCGGATGCAATCAATCACAGCGATGATCGTGGATGGACACTACTCAGTGCATGCAGTCATTCGCACGGGGTGAAAGGCCGATGCACGGTTCATGGGGCATGTATGTTATAGTATCAGCAGTTCGCAATACAATAATACTGTGTACGGGTACGAACGTCTTCCGTGTACGGCGTGAAATATTCTAAGCTGCTGGTCTTTGTGCTACGGCGTGCCGAAGCTATTTAGAGCTACAACTCTACTATTTCATGTTGCGGTTGCTGAAAATGCTCAGGTGGCTGCTGCCCGGGGCGACGATCGGCAGTCGTAGTTGTGCCAAGCAGAGAATTTCTGGCGTTGAGCCATGAGCCTATCAGCCATCAGATGATACCCTGTAGACAACTCTGATACCTGGAAGACGCAAACATCGCGCAGAACAGATCCGCATTTGATAATCTAATCACTTCTGGAACGTCACCGTTAATCAGGGTAGATCCCTCATCATGCGCATGATTTGCACGGCCTACGAGTATTATATGATTAAACCACGTTCAGAACAGGTTTTCGAGAAAACGGTTTCCGGGTGGGAGCTGCTTGTTAGGTCACAACTACGTACGGGTGAGTACGGTAACCATGGCCTACTGTGCATAATGTGACTCTTGACTTCTGTTGACGCATAAGCCTCACTTCCTCTATGCACCTACTCTGTGGGAGGCCAATGAAGCATGGACTGAAATATATATCCATACTACAGTGTGTTGGCTGTCATACAGTCCTGTCGCTCGAGGCTACGAATATTATATAGCGTTAGGGATTCCACAGCCTCATGGGAGGCGCCAATGGAGACTTGTTACGCCCGTCATGTTTCGGAACAGGGTTTTGTTTTAGGGCAGCTGCTTCAATTGCGCCGCTTTTGGAGAAGCAGCCTCGAATGCAGAACGCGAAAGGAGTCCGAAGGGCAGCAACACCTAATAATCGCTGGTACAGCAGGGAGGGATGCTATACTCCGATGGTGGATGCGGGAGCCGGGTTGATGATCCCGAGGACGATGCCGTAGAGACGATGTTGTTGCAGCTACTGCTGCTGTATCGTAGCAGTAACAAATTAACCCTACGACGAAGTCAGAACCGCAGGCTGGGGGAAGCAGCAGCAGTCCTACAAATGGTGGGACGTTAACCGCACGCACCTCTGCCGTGTGAAGCCGATAGGGGAAGGGCGTACAGCAGCACAGCAACTGAAAGCCGCACGGCAGATGCACAGCCGTGGGCATCCCCGCCGTTCGTATAAGGTGGGGGGGGGTTAAGTCGTCCAGGATATATTTCCCGTGTGCAGGAAGCTAAGTTGTGCGGGATTTATTTCCCACATCAGTTATTCTTGGTATCTCAACGCGAGGAACGTCCTGCTCAATTCCCGAGAAGCCGCCCAGCCGCCATTCTATGCGGACCCCACCACGAGGGGGTGGAGAAGCCGCGTGACGTACTAGTCGCGTGCCCTCTGCTGCGAGACGTTTAGTGGTGGAGGAGGCGGGCGCATGGGAACCGGGTACTGTCCGTAGCAGTACCACAAACGAAGGGAGTGGCGTCTGGATGGCAACAAGTACTTCACAGCACTAGCAGTAGCAGCGGAGAGGTCGTGAAGTGGGCAGACGGGCATCTCATCAGCTGGAGCGTTTTTGTGATACAGCTACTTCGCGGGCGGGAGGTTATGTCTATTAATGGTCTGTCTCGTGGGCATTCGTAGGAGCAGTTTTCTCTCGCGATTGGATACACCTGTCGGTCGAAATATGTTTTGGACAGATGTCATTTTCGACTGGGTTTGGATTCGTTCCCGGTAAGTCATATATGATACAAGGTTCCCCTTCGGGATGTGGGTGACATGAAATCCCGGGGGCGTCGCAAGGCGAAAAGGGAGTCACAGATAGTACCCGTGTAGCTGTTCTTGGTGGAAACGAGAGCCATGGGTTGGCGCTTTGCTGGAAGGAAACAGTGTTACCTGGTAGTCGACAGGAACTGAGTACTACCCTTCCTGTGGTGAATACTACATCATACACCCGGTACCTTGGGTTGACTACTGTTCCGTCACTATACACCACTACCACTACCACGAAGATGGATGTAGTACCGGTAGAAGCAGCCTGCACTCTACAAAATACTACCTGGTACACCACCACTTGGACCACTAATTGTACTACTACTATGTAGTACTGCCGACCACACGCTCATAAAATACACGGACTACCTCATGGTAAACAGACAGGTCAAAACCACACGATACCATGGGTTGGGGCATGACTGCTATACTGACAAACTATACAACACCACCAGTAAATCGTAGATGCAGTACAGGTAGAAGCAGCATGAATACATATTACACTACCGTAGCTCCTAAGATATTAACTTCAACGGCGTCGTAGCTTGCAAGCGGTACAATTACTGCGTAGATAGATGCACTTTAGTAAGGGTAGAAGCAGCATGCACACTACAAACTACTACCGGTACAACGTTTTCGACTACTATTTATTTTATTTCGGAAGTGGGAGCCCGTTCCCTGAGTTGCTTGCTGGGTCACGCGACTTTGACCACCTCGAGCATGTGCCACGGAGCCTTGCCGGGGCCAACGCTTGCACAGTACTTTGCACGCCTTCCGCCCTGCGGGCCCCGCGGCGGGATGCCCTTCACTTGAAATCCCGGGGGTATCGCAAGTTGTAATCGAGGGGAGCAGCATCTTTGTCAGTCATCCCTATTTACTCCGAGTACTGATGTATATTGCTGTGTGACAGGACGAGGTTTGACGACGTGTGCTGTATATTTAGATTGTACCAGGTACTGGTGTCGTCTCCTGGTGAACACCGCACACACATACTACGCAAACACCGCTGTTGTACTGCTGCTGCTGACGTTGTACGGCGCACCGTGGTTGCGCGTTGCTTTGGAAAATACGGAGGAAGTGTGAGTTCGTACGAATCGTCGTCCTGCCCCTGCGCAGCATCCAGTTAATTGCACCTTTTTCGAGATTAATAATGCATGTGTTCGTTCCTACTTGCTAGGTCGACAGGAATCACGGGCCACACAAACAAACAAAAATACGCTCTCCGTGGCCACCACATAAGGGAGAGCTTGATCAACGACTGTTGCTGTGCCGTTGCTGCCTCTGTAGAGAGCTCGAGGGACGGTGTGATCAAACGTCGTTCAGCAGCAGCCAGCAGCAACTAAAAACCTTCAAATTTGTGAGGTCTCCTTTATCCTGCTTGGCTCTAATACGGGGTATCATAGTAAATAAGACCTACGGTACACACAAAACCCTACATATTTCCCTATTTACACTCATAATATTTGGTCTTATTTACTATTGTCCCCCTTAATAGCACGTCGGAATGACTCCCCGTAGTTATTTGCCATATTCTCGACTTCGGAGGCCCAGAGCACCCGCCACGGACCTCGGCCGGGGCTCCCATTTTGCGCCGTGGTGTACACGCGGGCTCCCTGTGTAGCCTAGAGTGCGAGAGAAGACCCGCGACCGGACGAATAAAGTACAGTATTCCGGAAGCAAGTCAATTTGGTACGATGAAAGTTGTATGGAATGTACCTGGCATCGTTTTTTCAGGGAAGGTCGTGAATAGTACGAAGGTAGAGTACGGTGGTGCACGTAGCCTTTGTTTTTCACTTGGCAGTTTCGAAATGAACCTTGATGTTCGATTCAAACAATCTCTGTAAATCATTGGACTTACTCCTGGCACGAGTGTCTTTCCGGTATACACAGGACAAGAAGGGGACTGGTGATGAAGCTGATATATAAACATAAATATAACTAATTTTTCAGCATTCAGGGTCGGTGTCACTTGCTACCTCTTCGGTTCGTACCACAATCGGTCGGTACGACAAGCCCAAGCACGCTGGCTTTTAGTGTCAGCAGCTGAAAGCAGGCGACGATGCACAGCACGACTAGCCTGCAGCAGGCTAACTTAGAGCGTCAGAACCTGAGGAAACGTATGCACGGCACGACTATTAATAGTCCTTATACTTGGTCACTAATGTCGAGATTTGCCCGCATTTGGTCAACACGGACGACTGTTTATTTTTTACGTCTGTGACAGCAAACAAACGTAGTACTATCATAGAGATCATCTCTAGTGAAATAGAGAAAACTCGCAGGTTCTTTTCGAAACACAATGTGTTGAATAACTAAGAGTTTGGTACAGTTTGAGACATCGGTGGTGCCAAGGGTTCGCCAACTAACAGGAACACCATCCAAGGCGCGAAACAGCTTAGCAGGCACGAAGCAGGCGGCCGTAACGATTAAAGAAGAGGCCAAACGGGATCAACGACGGTAACAGCCTCAAATCGAACCACAGCCATACGCGAGGCAAACTCTACGTTTGCCACAAGTAGTACCTGCTGGTAGCGTTGGTTTGCTTCCCCAGGCGCATACAATGTACATACTTGTGGCATTTGCTACATGGTACTGCGGACCAGATATGGGTTTTCTGCCCGAGACTCGGCAGCATTATTGTTAGGCACTAAAGCCCAAAACCCAATACCGTCTCCAGCACCCCCGGTCAACCCTGATAAACTCTACCAACTATATCGGGATGAGACCAATATCTTGACTCGCGAGAGTGTTCCCTTTTCCTTGCCTTCGAAACGCATGGAACGTATGATATTGCGATGAAGACTACTCCACTTTAAGACACAAGAGCGTCTACCCTCCGCTTGCCCTCAAATGTTGTCAAACGAATACTAAGAAACCGTCCACATTTAGCATCACCGACGTTCCCGCTACCTAACCTAAATATCCCGCTACAGTAAAGCTATCAATACAAGCTCACGCTGAGGTGGAGCAGCGCCAACTAGTCAAGATCCACCCAGTCCCTGTGACTCCGCCTGGATTCAGAGCTTTAGAGGAGGGGACGAGAGCATAGCTTCATGCGAGCGCCAGGGTAGCCTTGACCACTGGCTGTATTACGTGTGGGTGCTATGCGTGTCAGCTAGGGTAGGCAGGCTACTTCCTGCTGCTGTGTGCGCGTTTTGTGTCACCCAGTTCGCACATCACCTGCTGTACCTAAAAAATACAATAGTACACACGCCAAATATGAGCCAACAAACGCAGAGATAGCGCCCGTACACATGGCATGGAACGCCACAGATAGAAGAGGCGTGATGTGCCTTATACGATGCCATATCCCCCGAGCTTTACCGGGAGCTAACGACAGAACACACGCGATCATCCTTCGCAGGTAGCAAGGCAAGGGGAGGGAGGGAGGGAGGGTGAGAGGGAGGGTGGAAGCGAGGGGGAGGGGAAGGGAGGGCATTCGTCATGGCGAGGGGGGCGAGACATAAATGGGAAGGTCCACCTTCTGATATCCACGCTGGATTTTGTTGGGGTATGTACAAGGGTATAAGGATGATAACTCCTTTATGTCGACGAGTATACCAACCATCAATGGGGTGAGGGGCACCAGAGTTGGGTGATGTGAGCCTAGAGACAACCCAATCGCTGATGCATCTACTCAAAACGCGTAGGACAGAAAAGCATCCCGGAATCATGTATACATTGGAGTAGAGCATGTATGAAGTGTTCATTGCCTTGTGCTGTAACTGCGTTTTATCTGTACATATTATTTTTTCGCACCTCACGGCGACGAAACCTGTTTCTGATATTAGCACGGCGCACAACCCCATGACGTAGTTCACTGTATAATATATGACGAGCCACGTCGGCGGGCGATCGTTTCTCGGGTCTTGAATGTTCGGTCCGTTCCCCATATTCTTTGGTGCCGCGCTTGGCTGCGAGCGGCTGGCCGCTAAAGATGGGTTGCCTGCCTCAAGGGTGTCAGCATACGGAATCTTTGTCGCCGCTACGAAATTCGATTTCTGTGCTTTGCATTGCGTCGCTGCGCCGTCTTGGTCCGAGTCGTGTGGCAGCGCCTGCCAGCGCGGCATGCAACAGAGGGGGGCATCGGGCACGATACCTTGGGTTGTGTGTACGTGTTGCTGCGGAGATTGCAGTCTATGGTGATGTTGTTTGTCGAACCCAACATCCACGCCGTTATTTAGCGCTGCTGCTGTTGTTGGTATTATTAATACGCTGCCGCTTTTTCGATGCTGTAGTTGTTTTGTTGTTGCTGTCGTTTTCTACGTTCCCAGCACGATGCTTTGCTGCTGTAATGTTGGTTGAAGTGAATACAGGGGGAAAACCGCTTCCAGCTCTACTTTCAAAAGAACTGTGCTGTCCAGATAAGCGGAAAGTACCAAACGATGGCTTCACCTGTGGCTTGCCGGGTCGCTCCGCAAGAAGAGCGTCATTGATATGATTCGCCCAGCTCGGATCGGTCGCGAATGTACTGATGGAGCTGCTGCTGGTGCTACCGCTCGTCTGCCCGGTGTTCTCATCGCGCCGGTAGTCTCCATCGGGAGGACAGGTGTTGCACCGGGAACTACCGGACGAGTTTGGTCTGCCGTTTGTCTTGTGCGTTCTGGCAAGAGGGGGGCCGAAGCACAACGCGCGAGAACGATTGGTTTAGGTGTAAGGTGTGAAACAGGAGGCAGTTGATGTTTTAGTCGCGAGGAATGCGACTTTAATAGACGTAGCGCGCGACCTGAATACCGACCAAACACGAATAGAACGAGAATTCAACGCGATCTTCTCTAGAGTCGACCACGAGCTAAACATGTCACAAAGGACGTTAGATTCCAAACCGGACTCGTAAGAACGTACGGAATGAAACACAACATCGACGAATGCGCTAACAAAGCCCACTGCCAAGGCCACAGCGGAACGCTCTGTATATGACTGTCCACTAGGTACGAATAAACATTTGGACAAAATACGCGGACGCCTTGTAAATATAGAGTAGGGAGTCTGGAAACAACCTAGATTGTGCCCTGGTCCAGAAAACTGCTCCCAATATACAAGGACGTTAAAAATTTATTTGCCCGTTTTTGAGCCCGATAATTTACTACTTTCAGCGGGATCACCTTTTTGGTGCATACATTGTGTCGGTTCCGTCCGCAAAATAGTGTGAAAAGGAAACCGATGGCCGTTTCGGGAAGTCCCGTTTCTCGTTGATGGTGTAGCCATGGTAATACCACAGGCTCAGGAGCGTGACAGTAGCAATTCTTACAATGGTACGACTGCTGGTGCCGCTGGCTGCCTACCCTGAATTCACGTGAACACCTGGTTACTCGTTTCTGGCTACCTACGACTGCTTCCTGGTGCACCCGACGCTCTTACGTACTACATAGGGAGCTTGGTGAAAATCTATGGTCCGCGGTCGCGTTAAGTGAGCTTCGTCCGTCCGCAAACAAAGCGCAGATTTTCATTTGGGGGTTGATTTTTTTCTTTTATAGTGTCTTGCGAAATTTGACGAACTTCGGCCGCATAGAGCCTCAACGTCCAGGTTTAGATCGCTGTTGAGAACCATCGGGCGGCCAAACCGGAGATATTTACAAGATGTCGTAGATGAAACACTAAGCTGACACACCCGGGAGAAAATATAATTGCATTAAAGTTGGGGGTTTGTAAGCTTCAACACGCGCGTGCGGATGGGATCAGAGTGGCCGGTGGGCCGCCGCCGGTTGCTTCGGAGGGCAAATTTTGTTTCTGAGCCTTGTTGGTGGGAGCGGGGAACCAAATGGAATCGTATCCGAGTTGGATCAGGTCCGGGTGGGACCAGGCTCGGGAGGGGTAAAGGTAGATGGAAATGTAGATGGTAGTACAATATGTCTATGTTCAGATATAGATATGCTCCCATGGAAGCAGGAATCAGATCCAAGTGGGATCAAGTCCGGGTGGGACCAGGCTCGGCAGGGGTGGAAGAAGATGGAGGTGTAGGTGGGAGTATACATATTAACATATGTTTATGTATAGATATACTCCCATGAATGCAGAGGTAAGCTTACAAGGAAGTGAACATGGGGTTAGTGACTAGCGGACTTCTATGGAAGTTGGTGGGAGATTCCATGGGAAGATTTTACATGGAGGAAGTAAATCCAACTTCCATGGTTGTCGATTTGAGTCCATGAAAGTTGATGGAATCTTCATCTTCAGCTTCCATGGAAGCATCCATTCAATCCACCAACCTCCATTAAAGTACATACACAATACAAGGCATGTGAGAGACCGGGTCACAGACACCCAGAAACCGAGGAGGGGGGGTGGACAAGATTATCCGTGGCCTCCATATGCCGACCCCGCTACTGTTGCCTACTACCATGAACATACGTGTCTATGATGCTGCATCTTGTGTTCAGCAAAAAGGGAGAACGTCACAAGAAACTTGGCTACTAAGGTGGCAGCCCGTCCCCTTCGTATACTCAGAACCAAACCATACCCTCAGAGAGTCGATATCCACGCAAACCTCTCATAAGAGACCGGGATACTGGCAGAGCTGGAGTTCCAAGGGTTGCGAGGGTGTCGCACACTTCAGTACAGTACCTCGAGACAGGATGGGTTCTGCGGTACGGGGGTTATGGCGCCATTCTATCACTACCACGTTTAGGCCACTCGGCCGAGTCGCTGTTAACCCGTTCACAATGGGATGGCGCATGGTAACAAACAATCCCATTGCGGTCGGTCAATATCTTTAAACAAAAACGCATACAAGCCGACGACTGCAAAGGTAACAGAGTACTAACTCGGCCGGGTGGCTCTTAGCGAGTGAAAACATAATAATACCAGAAAAAATTATCCCCCCGCCGTGTAGCTTCAGTCACAGCTACGAGATCCAATAACACGAACCATGGGTAAGGCAGGCTAACACTTTCAGAAAACAGTAAATGCGGGTGTCGTTATACAGAAGTTACTGCGGTGTTCGTAAGAAAACGTACTCGTTCTCAAATAAGAAATCAGGCTTGAACTGGTCTGCAGTTTTCCTGTTTATTACGGTAGTTCTGTGCTGTAGGCGTCCTGTGCTGTAGGTGTCCTGTGCTGTACCAGGTATACGTCATACTTTAGCATAACAATACGTGAATTTCTTATTTCCCACCGAAATCTAGAGTCAAGTTTCTCTTCGGTGTCTTTCTTGTGGTATGGCTTGTACTGCTGTAGTGCATCCAAGCTATGGCTCGTGCTGGCGGGGTAGGCTTGTGGCGTGTCTCTTTTCGACAGCAGAATCTACAGTACCTCGCGGCTAAAGATCCTACAGTGCGGATTCCTTCCTTCCTACCTCGTATGTCACAGGCTCCAACCATGCTGACAAGACGAATACTACTCACGTGCCGTCCAGGCCTGCGTAGTCGCCACCGGTGCCGCCCAATGAGCGTCGTTGTTGTTGGGGCGCCTCCATTGTTGTCCAGCCGAACGACTCAGGCTACTGCTTCGCCAAAGACGTCAAGGAATGATCTCCTGTGCAGTCCGGCGGATACAGCTGATCTCCGCCTGTTCCTGCGCATTAGTTGTGGAGATTATTCGGCACGTGTTCCAAGCTTACGTAGGTCAGATTACATCAAGATACTAGCCAATAGCGCAAGGCTGCATCCAAAGTACCTCAACATCCGAGCGTGACTACCCTAGCCGAAGCGTGTGTGTTATTGTCATCACATGGTCGTGATGGATTCCACCCTGGGGGATATAGTTATTTGGACAATGCCTATTGCAGCTCAGCGGTGCTCAGTCCGACGACTGCAAAGGCAGCAGAGTACTAACTCGGCCGGGTGGCTCTTAGCGGGTGAAAACATAGTAGTACCAGAAAATGTTTCACACCCCCGATGTACCCAATGAACGAAATGTTCACGTTCGTATCGTCGGACTGCATAGAATAAACCGTGGCGTGCTCTGTGGTGCACCATGGGCTAAACCACGGGTCACGTAAAAAACATGGATTGCGCCATGGTACACACCATGGACCCGCTGATTTTATGTCCCATGGAACATTCCATGACGTAAGCTTTACCATGGAACATGGTGCCTTCCATGGTTCACACCACGGTAGGCCCTATGGTGCAACCGATGGAAAAAATGTGCCTCAGGGGATGGCCCATGGTACTTTTCGAGACGGCGAAAACCTTGCGGCGGTGATGTTGTGGGTATGACGATATACACTCCTGTGCTTCAAAAAGCGCATGGCGAGAGAACGCCGGTGATTGCGATGACGCGAATACTCGTACGTACATCCTGCCAAATGCGCCACGCACACCCCTTCGCTCCTTCACATATCCAACGATATAATCGTACGAACTCGTACCTGATGGTTTCGATTCAACAGTTCATGGTGGTGATGACGCTACTGCCGAGATCGAAGACGGCCACAGCAGCAGCAGCGGCGGTTGGGGGTATGCGAGTAGCAACTAGAGTAATGGCGCGGCTTGGCCCGGTGCCCGACACAGAACGCAACGCGATGTGGCAAAACCCCCCCAAACCTCACAGCAGACCCCCGAAATATAAGCGAACCGAAATACCAGTATTATCATTTTGTTCAGCCTCGTGATTACAGTACCAGTTTCGGTATCCATTCGTTCTCACACTAAAAATAAAATAAAAAACACAGTCGGTGCATGCAAGAATATTCAATATCTGCGATCTGCCGTTTCGAACTTTTTTTTTTGTAACTGTCGCCCTTATTATTGCAAGTACCTGGTATCCCTGAGACGTGTCTCAATCACCTCCGGAGAGCATGGGAACGAGCGGAACGGAATGAGTCTGCTGGTGGGCATTCGTTCCGTTCCTATGCCAGAAAAACGTGTTTGGGTCCATGCAGAATCCTCGGCCTCGCCAGCCGGATCAGTACGGACGGTAACTTTTGCACATGCCACGACACGAACGGGCTGTTGTGCGCGAATTGGTGTCCACGTCCATCTCCGGTCGTACTCATCTACATCAAACGAAGTGCCATTGGTTTCCGTTTGGTACAGCCGTTCGATCTTCCGGGAAAAGAAGGAGGGGTGCAACACTTTTTCCTCTTCTACGACGTACCGTTTTTCTCGAGCTGCACTGATTCTATTCATTTTCCATGGTCAATCAGCACCAATCCATGTGTGTGGGTATGTTATCTTCACATTAAATCGTCCTTTCACCAGTACACCCAGTGTCTGTCCGAATTCCGTATCCTAGAGAGATACTCGATAGTTATGTGGTCACTTTCCAAGGCCGGCGTCCCCGGTTGCTTGGGAGGTGGTTCGCGTGCCTACTAAGATCAATTTCGTGGGTTCAAGTCTCACCGAGTGCATACTCGTAGGGATTGTTTCCTTGCATCAAAAAGGATTACTAGCAGAAAGCGCGAGAGCGTGAGTTAGCAACATTCGATGGAACTCCACGAGTAGTGGGAATGCTGAACGATGAGCGCAATTAAAAGGAAAACACGTACGACGGGGTTAAGCAAAAGTATGAAAAAAACGAAACTGTGCAGTGAGACAGAGAAAGAGCAACAACCAAAATCGCAAATTCAAGGGCAAAACAAATGAAATGCCACCGTACCGCGTACAAAAACACAACAACACATGCGAGACCAGAAAGTATGAACAAAACGACTCCTGAACAAAAATATATTATGATGTGAAACTTAATAGAAATGACGAAAGACGATCAGGAAGGCTGGCAGAAGGAAAGCATGCTTACCATATTCAGACTGATAGGTGCTGCACGAACTAACCGACACCAAGGAAAGGGTATATCGGCATAAGGACGACAGGGAAGTGAAAATAAACTAAGAGTCGGAAAAGGCAGAAAGCAAGAAGGAAGAGATAAAGGATTAAAGAGAAAATCGTACTCCAGGCTGTGATACAAACGTGGGTGTCCGTCAAACCGATTCTGGAACTCGGCCACGCCTTTTGCCGTTTCCTTCCTACTCTCGACAATAGTGGTGTCAAGTGTTAGCCCTCCCGCTGTCGTGCCCCCCGTTAGTGAACAACTCAACGACAAACAAACATTTACTGCTAAAACGCAAGGGCTAGTTGAACCGATACCTACAGTAGCCACCCGGTCTATCACTTCGTTTCTGTATTTGTCGACAGCTGTACTAGAACGGATGCCCCCTTCCCTTGCCATCGTTCTTGGCGTCCCCAGCTGCGTGGCACAGGCGGCTTCTCTGCGCCTCGTCCCTATGGCACCTCGCCATGCAATAGTCCGCTGTTTCGACAACCACCCGGTACCACTTCCCACTCTTCTTGGCGGCCCTTGGCCATAACACCATCTCTACTCCGAACAGCAAGGGGGAGCTTTCCGTGGATCCGTCGTTGGCGTGAATAGCCCTGAGGTGGTGTGCTAGATATTAGACCCAGTTTTTTTTTCTGGTCGGCTTGGTCCCGGATTTTCCCTTCCAGCCATCGTCCCATATATCATCCGACGGGTCAGCCGCCTATTGGAAGGTCCGGTTTACGGCCCCCGCAAAGAGGAGGCGTTGTTGCAGATGATCGCTTCAACGATTTCGCTTTGTGTTGTTTCGAGGACCTTGGCGTACGACATGAGGTGGTCGTGCGTTGTCAGCGCAGGAAGTCAATGATCCGCAGGAGGAGATTGTTGTGTACCGCTCGGAGCCGAGGGAAGTACTCCTGGCCACTAGTCAACCCCACACACCCGTACAGGAGAGATTCCATCACCTCGGCCTGTAGTATACGCACTTTCCTCGCGTCCCAATATTTTTTCATGGCGGCTGAGGTTTCCGCGGTCTCGCACCACCCGGGTTTGTGTGGGTGCCGTAGGGGGGCGGGTACTTCAATCGCTACTGTATAACAGTTGCATCGGATTCAGCGATCAAAGCTATACTGTTCTGTTGCGAGGAAAGGAAAGTAAGTTTGGAGAGGATCAAAGCCACTACTCGCTTGTTGCAGTCTCCGTCAGGTTGAAGCTTCTGCTGGTCGAACGGTCGAGTTTCTATTGTCTGTTCGTATGCGTCTGTCGGGTGCGAAACGACCGCTAGGGACGACCATTGTGCATACGTTTGTTAAGCTCTGAACCCGCCTTGGATGGGGGCGGAGTGTGGGGGTAAACCTTAACATTGTACGCGCAAGATCGGTGTGCCTGGCGCGTTAGGATGTACTCAATCCGCTTTGGGCCGTTGCAGATGATGATGCTCGTTGAACGTATGAGATATGCCACCCTTGCGTGAGCTAAAACACGTGTTCGTGAAAGCGAGCTTGTTGTCTGAGACGAACGCCAGTTTAGGACTTCATCCTTATCCCCACCTCCCTCCATTCGACTTATCCTGGCGTCCGCACCACTTCAAGGAAACATTGCTGACGGACCGCGTGCAATGCCGTGACTCCGCTTGTCCAGAGATTCACAGGAATAGAGTGGGTCGTGGTTCCATGTAAACGCTACACACAGAAGGCTTGGCCCAGTGGTTATACTCCATGCCCGCTCCATGCTTGATGCCAAGGGCAAGCTACGTTAGATGATGTGTTCGACATTTACACACATGTAACGGATCACCGATCCTCACCCAACGATTCGTATCTGTCGGGTCAGGTAGGACTATGATCCGTACGACCAATAGCTCATGTTACCGGGTGCAAGCCGTACGATCTGCATGTAAAGTTAAGTGTTCCTTGTGTTGCTCCTGAACTTCACAGATCCCGTGTAAGACATCAGAACGGCAGTAAGGACAGGCCAGGGTCCAGGCAATCTACAAGAGATCGTGATGTGTCGGGTGTGAGGATATGTGCGTGTGAAAGCTGTTAACACACAATCTCACACGCGCAAAAAATCGGCCCAAGCCGGTCGCATCGCATCGAAAATGAAAACGATTCGAGACCTGTGCCTGTAGATAAGATAGCACGAACAACGGAAACCTTCACCCAGAGCAGTGACAGACAGGTGTGTGATAGGCGCACCGTTCCACCCTCCACTTCACGAACACAACTACGAACTGACGGCGGCAGCCCATAGCAGAATGGACTTGAAGCACCAAGACGAAAAGGAAAAAAAAACGTTGGAGTGAGGACGTATACAAAGCATGAACTGACACGTTCTCCAACCGAGCGACAGACGTGAGAGGTGCTGTACTCCGCCCTTGACGATCATCAACAACCGAACGCGGGCATCAGCTCATGACAAAACCTACGTGATTACCCCTGCCAGCGTCTACTACAATAGGTAACGATAACGACCACCAAATTCCAGTCTGTGTCATTGATATGTCTACCGTGGGGTCACTGCATGAACCATCATTGACATACTGTGGAAGGCATGCGATCACCACGGGAACACCATGAAAGGGATATGGAAGCACCTTAAAAACGTCATGGAAGCACCAGAGGGGTCACCATGGCAACACTACAGAACCACCATAGATGCAGCCATAAAACTACACGAAAGCACCATGCATCCCTTGCCGTGGAAACCACGTGCAAGCCAGATGAGCAGATAGTCGGTTTTATGTTGCAAATATCACGCGATTCCGGCGGTCAACATATCAAAGCATATACAGTACACCTCCGATGCGACAAAAATGTTTTCGTCCATACTCGCGCTCCACTATCTCTAACGATGGATACACACCACACGCACAAAAGCGCACCTCCCAATGAACCCAACCTTGTCCCCGTACACCATCTGGGAAAAAGGAAACCCCACTACCCTCGCCATACGTCAATGCCCATTCCTCTAACCCCCCTACCCCAAGGGTTCTTCCATGATATCCTGCGAGCTGCCGTCCATACGGCTCAGCCTTTACGGAGACTCACGTCGGCGTCGCTCTCCATATTGGCACTTGATTCAGAATTACTCTACAGCCTTACACTTGGAAAGCATGGGAATAAGGGAAGGAGGAAGGGAGGGAGGCAGGGGGGAGGGGGGCGAGAGTGTAATGTCCATGTCGAGCTTGCACGGGCACTTTTTTAGTGTACGAGCAAGATCGACAACATGGTTTGCGTGGACGAAGACATGAACCAAAACGAAAAAAAGGGATATGACCTCGGCAGCAAAACACTCCATTTTCTGTTCGCTGATGTATGAACTTTAAGCATCGCCTCGAAGAGCATGGTGGGCTTGGAAATTCAACGTATTGCTACGTTTTCTTGTTGCTGGTTGCTGAGTTTTTCTCCCGTTTTCTCCCACTCTTATAGTACATTGTTTGTGTCTCACATTGCGCGCGGCTGGCCGACATTCCAGATGTTCATCAGGGCGTAGGTTAGGACCACCCCTAGCAGCGGGGTGCCCACTTCAAAGATTATCAGAAAGGGTGTGATGATAGTGAGGAGCACCGCAGCCCAAACCCACATCTCCGTCCACCCCAACTCCTCGTCTTCCGGGGCCTGCATGTTTGTTTCGTGCCTCGCATTGCTGAATCCCGTCGTGAACGTTCCACCGTGGGCTGCCGTGGATGGGCTGTCCGCCGCGAGAGACTCGAAATGCTGAGCCATCCTCGCTTTGACGAACTTCGATTCCTTCGGTGTGTTGTGCGTGACGTGTACGAGCGCGTACCGAGGAGCGTGATTGGAAGGAGGGGACGATGGCGTGAGACCTCCGCGTTATACATGTTTTGCCGCGGAGAGCTGAGATACATGTTGTGAGTTGCTGCGACACGTTTTTCGAATAGGGATACCGTATTGGCGTTTGGGAGAAAACGTGTGATGGATTCTTCCCCAACAGAAGAACCACCCGATTTCGTGGGCAGACCATTCGTTTTTTCACAACATTGCTGGTAGCACATTTAGCCCATGAGATTGTGAGAACGCTGTGTGTTGGGGCATATATATATATGTGGGCTAACACCATCTTCGTCCTTCATTTGTTCATTGCTTAGTGGGTATGGGTGGGATGAATCCGTTGTCAGTTTATGGCTTGAGATACTGTGAAATAAATAAACTGCCTTCTTTTTAGGGGATGATCAGTTATAGTGTTGTTTGGTAGAGATCACATAAGTGGGAAGCCGCATAAAAACTACGTGATTCCGATGACGTAGCCTGCCTGCGCCTATTACCATGTTACTACATAGGCGCGAGTATGCCGTACTCTACGCCGCTGCGACCACCAACATTGCTGCTGTGTTTTGTTGTTGATGCGGTTGGCGGTCTGTTGTCTTTCGCGCCTCTGTTGTGCCGTAACTGTGTGTCGATCCTTATATTGATGCAAGCGTTGTCTTTATAGCACTGATTGTTGTCGTTGTCCGTCGTGCCTATTGCTGCTGCTGTTGTTGGTCTACGGTTGTTGATGGTGGTGGAAGAAGGATGGGGGAGGAAATTTGCCCTGTGATGGTGGTAAGCTTGGCTACACCGTCTAATTAGTAGCATGTCGGACACGCAATCTAACGAAGGTTTGTTGAGACAGCAAGATTTGACCATCGCCGCACCGAGAACATCGCACCATCGCGGCTGAGAGCCGTTCGCCACGGGCTGAAGAATGATCGGCTTTCTAGCGCTAAAAGCCTTGGGGTTCGAAACAAACATTTTAGAAACCCGGTGACGACCGCATTATCTGCTCTTCGAGGCGGAGCGGATTGTGGGGGTGGGGGGGGTGTATGACGTCGGACACAGAGCTCGGCCTCACGTTTGTTTCTAACTTCAAGAGCGCAAAGAATACAACGAATAGATAGTCACACCAAGCACTCCGCGTAGATGTTCTGCACGTCGAGCTATATTTGCGCTCCAGGGATGCTACGCCGCCCCAACAACGAACGGCGTCCCGCTGCCGCGCAAAACGAGCAACGCCCTGGAAAAAATATGGAGCAATGGGTAACGATGCAGAATCAAGTTCAGCCCATACTTTCGCGATCCCAAGAGCTGTCCAGTTAACCGGCCCATGTGGAAATGTGTGTAGTTTCACCTGCGGAGCTTGGAACATCTCACGGAGGCTGTCGTTTATAAGGAGTCCAAAGAAGCCTCCGCTGTTCTCGCTGTAGACATTGGGCGCAATCTCGAAGAAGTTCCTGACGAAAGAAGCGTGGAGGGACCACACCAGCGGACAAACGTAGGGTGGGAGATGTTGAAATCGGAACTCAGTGCTTCGAGGATGCTGGAGCTGGTGCTTCGGCGACGACAAACGCGGTTTGCGCTTAGTGCTGTATGTTTATGTTCGATTTCTGAAGTAAGTGATATTAACTGCTTTCACTTTTTAGTTGTAGAATCCAAACCCGGTGGGAGAATCCAACGCATCAGAAACGGAGACATGGAACGAGATGTAACATCGCTCCACTGTGCCACACAACGCAAGTATGATGCGGGTGTTGTAGTTAGAACGGTCACTACTGCTCTAGTATACCTCGAATGGTGCATGCCAGTAGATGGTTGCTACTGCAACGCCCAGGAGAGGAGCTACGTTCCACCTCCGCTTTGCAACAGTAGAAGCCGATCTATACCGAAGGCATGGGACAAAGATGCGAGGTACTACTACTGTAAGCAATTAAACCCTTGTATAGGCAGCTTCTGGAGCGCTCACGTCCATGCCCTCTCCAAGCTCGAAAAGTAAAAAATGTGTGGTTGTACAGGGTACTGTAGTCCGCGAGATATACCGAAGTTGGATGATCTACTGTACAGTACCTCCCGTCCCCACTCCACCCCACCCCATGTCATATTCGAATCTTCTGTTTCATCGCGCTCCCGGTCGAGCGCGTGCTGCACACATATCACTCCACGCCCGAAGCTGTACCGTCTCATGTATCGCACGCATAGACGGGGGGGGAAGGCTTGGTGGGAAAAATATGGCAGACGCGTTAAACGTTTGTAGGAGCAACTCGCACAGCCAATACGCCAACGCTGTGTTGAGCTCACCACGCCTACAACTATCAATGCACTTTAAACGTACGACCTGGATGCGGATCCCTTCACCTCACCACTCCAGGTGGGCACGCCAACGTAACATTCGGTCTTCGCACTTTTCTCAAACGCCTATCCACTTTGCCCAGTGTGGTGTGCCACAGCCTCCGACCATGCTGGTCACGATCGTTACTCACATGCTGTTCAGAAGTGCACGGTCTGCATCTGTGCTCTCCGACGAGCGTCGTTGTTGCTGGAGAGCCTCCATCTTTTTTATATGTACGACGAAGGGAAATGCTTCAAAGACAACGGGAAAAGGAGCGCTCTTCCGCGGTTGTATGGTCCAGAGTTCACGGATCCCTTTAGCTTGTATAGGCCTGCACACCAGTGGTAGCGATCGTTCGGCAGACGTTTCGTTTTTTTTTTTTTTTCAAGATTTCGTCAAATCCCAAGCATATAGCAGAAAGGGAGCGGGGTACGACCTCGACAACACTCTCTCGCCGCGGACATATTTCATTTTTATTTCGTTGCAGACGGCACCTCAGCGTTGCAGTCGTGCTATGTCATGTACAGTTTCACACATACATGACATCGAGTATATGCTAAGATAAAACCTACCAGATACGAGTATAGTCTGCGTCGGTAATGCAAGCTCGGTGAAGAGCCGGATTTCTTCAAAACGATGTGGTTCCAGAAATTCGAAAACTAGATTGCAGGGCGAGCAGGGGCAAGGTGGTAATGTGCCATGATACGGATTCGTAAATTCGTCTTGGGCTCCTGCGGTGTATGGCACCTGGTATTCGTCTTCGTGTTGACGACTGCGCAAGGCAAGATCCATTTGGTGTTGGATTCAGCCTATGGGATCGACATTCAAACAGCAGCTGACTATAGCTATTACCCGGGTTTGCGTGTCAAGTGTACCGCGCGGTGCTGTCCAACTGCACAACAAAATGTAAGGTGTTGTGCGTGGGGTATCCCGTGCTCTCTTTTGAGGAGTCCGTGTTGTACCGATCCAACCCAGGCAACGTGTGGAATTCACCACGTAGAAAGCGCGGCTTCCACCTGGCACCATCGGCTATATAGATCAAACAGATCAGGAATGTATCTGCCATCATACAGCCAGATCGTGAATGGGATCTGCGATCTGTCCGATTTGTGAAAGAAAGACACACACAGAAGAAAAACGCGCTCTTTGGGCTCCACTCAGAAATCATCAGAACAAACAGCACGCCACACGGGATCTTGCCAGACGTCCCTGCGCAAGCGTGCGATTCGCGACCCTCTACGTACAATCCTTGTGACCGTGGTGTCGTTGGCGCATGACCGTAGATCATTGCCCTTCAAGAGCGCACGGCGAGAGAGACCGCTCGCGGATGCGATGGCAGGACTACACTTTGACAACAGGAACGCACGTACACCCTCACCCCCTACCGCGACCGGTATGCCTGGTACCTGGTACAATTGAATCGGTGCAACGCCGATCGAGATGCTTGCTTGAATGTCCTTGGTGTTGGCGATGCACCTCCCGCCGAGATCGAAGACAGCCACAGCAGCACAGCACTTACTTGTAGGTATGCGAGTATCAACGTGAGCGTTGTGGTCTCGGCTTGGTCCGATGCCTGACACAAAAAGACGATGTGACACAGTCTCTCCCCAACGCTAGCTCTTGCGGTCTCTGTGATCGATACCGAACATTTGTGACCGAACCGAAAACAAAACAGTATTATTTCGGTTCGTTATCTGGGATACCGGCTTCCGTCTGCGTACACAACAGTTACAGACAGTCGGAACACCGAGAAGAAGATCCAATATCTATCTGCCGCGCCGATCTTTTTTTCGTGCAACTGTCATATTTCTCCTATAGTCCACAGCCCAAATCTTGAAATCCATGCCCCCTCTAAGGCATCATACCACGGAGACGAATAACGATCGGTCTCACCATACTCGAATCCATGCGGCGGTGGTACTCAAAACCAGGTACACTCAGTCGGAAGACGAATAGATAGTATTGATTGACTGATGCCGGGTTGTGATCAACAACTTATTCGCGAAGAGTTGAGGCCTGGATGGCATACATATACGCACAGCGTGCTTACCCTGGTACATAGATACAGTAGCGCCGACCAAGACGTCTTCAGGGTAATATTGGATTAATGCTGTTGTGTAGGCCGGCCGTACGAAGCTCTTCTTCCGGTCGCCTCAACCGACCTGTTGATGCTGACGCATGCCATAAACGGACGGGGAGCACCTACAGATTTATATGAGGCTCCTCATTCAAAAGATAGATTATGTATACCTGTTCTTCACTCAAGAACTGACTTACTTTAGAGAGAAACGGGGTTCCCAACGAAGAATGCCATGGATACCATTGCAAAATGCTAATGTGATCCCAACGAATGTGGGTACCGGTATACTACAGTAGTTCTCCCCAGCTCGGGAGCCCCGCGGCACCAGTCCGAATCGTTTAGGCCAGGAGGTCATATCTCTATCGTAACACCCGTCTGCTGTTGCTGTTGGCCCATCGGCGCATTCGCGTTCCCCCAACAAAGACGGCAGATTGAAATATTTGCCCTAGACGGACGGCCACATGCAACATGTGTCACAGTCAATGTCAGCTTCAAAACAAACGTCCCCGCCGCCTCGCCCTCTACAGTGGCGACAGTATCCCAGCAGTGGTGATCATACTCGTCACTTGCAAGATTCACTAGCGAACCCCCTGCCTCTCCCCCGCCCTCGTCGAATTAACTCTCGCACCACAACACAAGACATCGTCAGTTTTAGCGAATGACGAGGGCATTCCGGCTACTATCTCGTTACACCGCCGAAGAGCCGAAAACATGCCACCCGCTGACGGTGGGCCGTGGATTGTTTATCGGTCGGCTGCGTTCCTAGCCCCGCTCGGACCCAGCGCTTGATCCAGAGCTTGATCAAACTTGAGAGGGAGATTGCTTGGGTGTGTTGAGCATCGGTATGAGCTATATGTGCTCTGGACATACCCAGGGGTTTACTCGGGTAGTACCACTATATTGAGTGACCAGATTGGGTATCCAGGTACCCAAGAGTATAGACAGTAATGTACTTACCTAAAATACCCTTGGAAAATTGCTCCGTTCAAGCCCCAGTGAAACATTGACCCACTAGTTGTGCTCCCTGTCGATGCCAACCGCGGGGGCAAGGGTACCACTAACCTTGGGTGCTGTTGGTACGCGCACGATTTTATTTTGCGAAGCTGTGGGCGCGTCATGCATCTGCGCACGGGCTATTAACTACTCATACGAACTATCTTAGTGAAGCCTTCAAAGCGTGTACGCACCGCCTGGAGTGCGTGAAAGAAGCACACCAGTGCTTTAGTACGAACGCCAGGAAGCAGCGTGACTATTCACTCAGAGACATAAATAGTGAAAAGAGCGCTTTAGTTTCCCGCCATGTCAACATTACAACCGAACACTGGCGGCCACTGATGTCAAACGCCACGCGTTCCCAGATAGCAGTTTGACCTGGGTGGGACGACCATGGCTGGCAGAATCTACAGAACCTATACATATCTACCGCGCTCTAATATATCTAACTCTTGATGCACACTTCAAGCGCGACCTTACAGGAGCCTGGACCACCCAGACCCCTCCCCCTGGTTCCCGCCAAGCCTCCCCAGAAGGTGGTAACCCCAATTCCCTTGCCATATCAGAACTTGAGTCCTCCAACCGTCCTCAACCCAGGGCCCGCCAGCACCAATCCCTCGATTGTCACAGATATTTGAACCCAGGAATGCTGTCCAGCGTCGGCAATATTGAAGCTTATTTTCCAGCTTTGGTCTTCGACCTGAAGGAAAGAGAATGCAAGAGGGGTTAGGGGAGAGAGGAGAGAAAGGAGGAAGGGAGAGAGCGGAGGAAGGAGGGAGGGAGGGGAGGGGCAGGTGCGAGTCGTTAGATTGTCTATGTCGCCACTGAGATTCCATGCGGCATTCGTTCGGGATACCAGCGAAGTTGGGATTTTGCTGACTCAGACGGAAGGACGGAAAAAAACCAGTCAGATAGGGGCGCACAACGCCTAGGTGACTGAAACGTGACCCAACCCAAGGTGGTTCGGGTGCATGCACTCTGACGCAGGGGTCTGGACGACTTGGGCGGGTAAGGGAATAATTCGTGTTTACGTTGGCGAATCAATTGTTTTTCAGTTGACATATAACTGCTGTAGAGGGACGACACCATATTTTCCCTGATGCTCCTCACTTGACGAGCCTTACATATCACCCAAAAAACGCTTAGGGGGGAAAATGTGAGCTCAAGCCGTTTGTTGTGCGGGACGTTTGTTTTAGGTTGCAAAAATATACTTCGCTGCTTCCAAAAAAATATTTTTTCCCCGTAAAGCAGAAAGTTTAGCCGGCTCTTCTCGTAGTGACTCTGACCACTCTCGGAGAGATACCCAGGTTGATTTCCAGATTCTCGAGAGTCGCAGTTGCAAAATTCCGGGCTATGTATACATAGCTCCTTTTTCAAATATCTTTGTCAGAAATGTGGCTGGATGGGGGCTCAGTTTGATCGACTTGAAAAACGGATATTAAGCTTGTAGTCCGAAATTCTCGCAACTGCAACTCTCGAGAAGCGGTGAAGGGATATGTGTACCTCTCTGAGAGTGGCGAGACTTAGTCCGAGACGTGCCGGCTCGATTTTCTCGATTTACGAGGCAAACCCAAACTGGAAGCACACTACACATTGTTTGGTAGCCTCAAACAGAACTTCCCACATAAAAAATGGGCTCAACCCAACCGGCAAACCCCAATGGCCAGATGTTTTTCCAATAACACCGTAAAAACAAATGGTATTTCAATCATGAGGCGTTCTACAACAGAGATTCACTTCAAAAATTCTGAGGCTCCTCACTTGACCTTGAGGAGCTCCATACCTCACCCGAAAACTGATTTCAGCAAAACTCAAATTGCATCCCGATAGATAATCCCATGGCCCAACAATACAAATACGTTATTTTTCGAAACAAGATTGGTTGGCATTCCGACGATTTTGGGTTAAGAAACCTGTCGTTCAGAAAACATTTGTCCGGAAATGTGCTACCTCTATCGTAGAACGCGTCTCTTATTGGGCAGTTTCTCCGTTTAGCAACCCGGCTAGTCAGAAGCTATCTATACAAAACGTGATGTACCTAAAGTAGGACGAGCCAATTTCTCCCTTTCTGTGATTGTCCGCTTTCATCCCACCTGACGCCCGAAAGGCCCAGTTTCCAGACGATGGCCAGGTACATGTTCATGAGCATGTAAAGCAAAGCGTGGTTCCACAAGCATGCCCCCCACCCCTTTACGGTTTCTAGAGCCTGTAGTTGCAACTCGTCCTCCACGTGTTGGGCCATCCTCGCCTTCACGAACTTCGAGTCATTCGACTGTTTTTTCGAGCGGTGTGTCCACCCCTATACCGTGCAAGCGCGCGTGTTAAGGAGGGGGCGGGAATTGGGTGGGCGGTGGCGTGAGGCCCCGTGTGCTGTGTATTGGTTGCCCCCGGACTTAAGTTCGGTCGAAGAGCCGTATCACAATCGATGCTGTTCGAACATTCGATTTACTAGGTTTGTCATTGACGGATCTCCTATTCTGAGGAGCTACCCGGCATGCCGTAACGTGCGTCAAGTTCGCACAGAAGCGCGACCCGTTTTCAATCGTTTTTTCCCGGACAACGGGGTAGGTCTTGTCAATACCAAACATAGGAGTTCGGAAAGATCCATTCATGGCCGAAAGAGAGAGTCATCCAAAAATGCATTCTTCGAACTCCAGCAACGTAACACCTTTGCCGTTGCTAAGAGAAACGAAGCGATGCTGGAAAACCGGTTGCACCCCTGGACGGAGTCAACGCTCTTTACGGTATTGGGGTCCTATGTGAGGTAAATAAATTGCGTGCTGGACGTACAGGGCTTGTGCTGCCCTGGGAATTCACACGATGTACTATGTATCTCACCTAGGACCCGTGGCGCCGGCTCTGCTCCGCTGCGTGCTGTGCTCACAGGTCAGCTACTATACTCAAACCCGCAACGTGCTCAAGACTATACTGGTACAATTGAACCCTGCGTTGACATGGGTGGCTTACTTTCTCCCGTACGTACCAAACCCCGCATTGATTGTCCCTCGATGGATATACCGCGTGTGTTTTGTTAGAGTTTCGCTACAATAAGCCCATCTGGGAGACTCTTGTTACGATATAGGAGTAGCAGAAGTTCGACCGGTGTTTTTGCCGATGGGACGGAACTTCTCAACTGAGGTGCTGCCCGGTAATTACCCGATCATGTATCCGATGTCACTGTTATCACACTGGTGTTGTTGGTGACGTTGTGAAATGTTACTTGGTGTTAGCTGAAACGCCAGTCAACTATTCCGATACCATTGGTGTTTGTGGTTGTTGTTGCTGTCGATCCTGTCACTGTTGCTGTTTTCGTTATTGCTGATGGGTTCTTTGTTATCGTTGTCGTGCTTCGTTCATGTTTGGAGAGGGGAGGGGGGGGGAACTCTTGGCCTGTACGGGTGGTGAACCTTGGCGGCAGCGTTGCCGCCTTGAGAGAATTCCGGCACGCGATCGCTGGAACGTTCGTTGACACGGACGGGCGCGTTTAGAGGCATACTCAAATCATCCAAGCATCGCAGTCGATGGTCCTTCCCGACGCTCAGCCTTAAAACGGTCGATGCTGTCTCTCTATACCACCTCCTCGCGGTTTAACGCAGCGGATCCAACTGTAAGTACATCTTCGCGAAGGAAGAGCTTGATTAGAAACAACAATGCGACCTTGTTCTTTCTCCGGACTATCTGCCTTGTCTAACGAGTAGCGTCTAGTAAATGAGGCACAGACCGCGCGACTCAGCTCTGCGCCGAACGCAATGACAGAAACATGACGATGTTACGTGTTTCCAACAAAGGGGGGCTCAACGAAGTGCCAGATGTCTAAACCATTCAAACGAAAAGTACGGAGTGACACGCAACCAGCGGCAAAAGCCAGCTCTGCTCGTGCAAACAGAATAGGCCACCCGTCTTACTTACTACCACTGAATGAAACATTGCACACCTCGGATAGAGGATCAACTCCCACTTGGTTATGTAGACAATTCAGCACAGATACAACAGATCTCTGACCTAATTGACTTGATCATGTTACCTAGTGGGAGCCGTAAAATCTGCATGGTCTATAGTAGCGCAAATTTCCTGGGTTGGATGATATGTAGTATACAGAGCCTGTAGAACCTCCCACGACGGAAGGTGAGGAAGTAGATGATCTATCTGTAGATGATCTGTCTGATCTATCCAAGGTGTGAAAGGTATGTGTACGAACGGCCCTTATTGTTCGAGACCCAGCGGTACCTCTGGGAGGGTTCAGCAGGGAAAACGACGCAGTATGTGCCGCTGGGTTCGAGGCTTTGTTGGTAGTTAGTACTACAGATTGAAGACTAGCGTGTGTACCAGCCCGAAGGTGGTGTCTACGCTAAGAACCGATTGCCGATGGTCGGACAATACATGGTTTATAAATCGAGGCGAGCGCGAAATCACGGTTAGGTGAAACTGTACGAGAAAATGCCTTTGGGCAGGGAATATTGTTGAACGGGAAATCGACGAGGTGTTGTAGAATGCACTCCGGATCCAAGATACATGTTGGGTGTTGCTCCTTATTTTTGCTACAGCACCTCGTCAGTGACTGATGGGCCTGTCTGGGCTCAAACGCACAACCCCCCCCGGCTTAGCAACACGGTTCTTCCTGTACAACTCATATTTGCTTCTGTGTGCCCGGTAGTGCCTAAATTGTTATCACATGTTTCCCAGACTCTGTGCGATGCCAAATATCGGGAGCGGGGTGGGAAAGGGAGAGGGTGCATTTCGGCCTGCCTGGTATTGGTTTATGCCGGCGAAAGATATTCAGAAGAGAAAATTCCCGGTGTAGGTTTTAATCCCAATTGTTTTCTGTGTTTTTACAGTATATTTCCGCAGTGAAGCTTACGCGGTAACCCAATTGGGATACTTCATGAGACTTCTGTAACCGTACACAATGTATCAAAAATTGGTTTCATATGCGGGTTGCAGAGAGAGGCTATTCCCGCGATAGGGGCTGCACCCGTTTTGGCCCAACACGCTCTCACCATCTGAGCTCCACCTATATGCTTGATTTAGAACTAGCGCATAGAACGTTTAGTCCAGTTGCGCAAACATAGTTCTTCGAAGCCGGGAATCGGGTGATGTATTGAGCTCTTCGTGGAAGGAACCAACAAAAAAATAAAACGCTGCCCCTAAAGGAGCATTGCTCGAGAGACTCCTCAAGGTCGAGAAGAGGCTCAAAATAAGCACTTGATGCACCTCTCACCCATAGCTCGCGTCAAACCCCGCGCGTAGCTCGATTCAAAATGGATAGAAACGTAGGATCACCTTCGGGTCGGGGGGGGGGCGCCATGCACAGGTCGAGGGCAACGGGTCGGGTCCACGGTCACGAATGCCTTCCGCCGGACGGCGAAACGAGTTTAGCGTGCGGCGTGTTGGGGCTGGGCGTCTCCTGGCCACGGAGAAGAGGAGAGAGGGAGAGGAAGAGCACGTGAAGAGAGCGAACGTATACAGTGATAGTCAGATTACGACGATGAACCACAATGTTGGACTCGCCACGACTTCAACTACCGTTCTGGACCACTGGAAACGTAGTAACCGTTGGATCCTTCGCGTTTGAATACCTCAACGGCCGTTCGATACCCCTCTATGTACTGAAAAAGAGGTAAGCATCCTGTCATATCACCACATCACGATGCGTTCCACGATAGAGGTATATAGCACACATGGCCACACTATATCAGACTTCTGGGGCTTCTCACGATTCAAGAACTACCCAATACCGTCTGTTTCTTCTATTGTTCTCGTTTGAGACCCTTACTACGTCGATACTAGGATGGATGTATTGATTGACCGATGGCCCATCTCGGCTTACGCGTTCAGACCGCCTCAGAGCCAACCTCCTCGGGCTGATATGCGCAGACGCGGATTCGTTTATTAGTAGTCTTTTCTCCAACGCGGTTGGGCGGGAGACGCTTTCATTTTCTGGATCCTGCTAAGCGGTGGGCAAAACAAAAGTGGGCGTTCTACAGTACTTTAAGCACCTTTGGAACGTCAAACGTGTTAACGTATGAACGTTGAGATCCATACGTATCTACTGTGATGTGCAGTCAATACGCACTGATAGGAGTATACGAGTATCTTAGTTTGGATATTCGGGTATATGCAATATGCGGATATATTACGAGTCTGTCTTGCTCGTAGTTGGTCAACGTGGACAATCAAAACGTACCCGCAAAAAAATCGACAGCATGTACATTACACAAAGCTTCACCTTGCGGGATTTTTATCGATCCGAAAGGACCATTCGAAAACGTCTTAATTTTGCCCACTTCCTAGTAGGACTTCGGAAGCTGGAGGGGGGCGGGGGGGGGGGGGGGGTAAATCTAATCAAGTAACAGTCTCTAACCATACTGTTTTTTTTATTGCACTCACACTCCACGATTTCCGCCGGGTGTGCCCTCCAGTCGCCGCCGTTGTTGCAGGGGCGACTCTACCACCCTCGCCAGTGGTATGATACGGACAGACATTGGGAGCTCACGAGCACACCAAAGACAGGAAATGACGATTTCCCCGTGTATGCAGCCTACGCAGCGTTTGTACCAAAACCGCCACCTGTGTACCTGCGCATAGGAGTATTTCGCGCATGACAGTACAAGCTATATTTCGGTGAAGTTCGTCGAGATTAGAGACTGCCGGGTGCCAGATGTATCGTAAGGCAGCCCACAGTCGCTACAGCAGCAGCGCTTGACCACCCTTCCCGGCAGCCTGGGTGCTTTTTATGGGGCGATACTGCCTCGAGAACGTTCCCATAACCCTGGGCGAGAAAAATATATTTTATGAGGGCTCTTCACGGGTCATGACCCGACCCGCGTCGAGTGAGAAAGTCTTTTGAAGTATCACGGTTGGGTTCGGTTCCGTTCGGTTCGGATAGGATGGGGTCGGCTCTGGTCGGATGGGGTCGAGTCGGGTGGGGTCGGGTCAGGGCGGGTCCGGTCCGTCGGGTCGGGTCCGGTCAGGCCATGACGTTTTCAAGCTATCGCGGCTCGGTTCGAGGCACCCTTGCCCGACCCTGACCCGACCTGACCTACGAGGTTTGACCCGACCCGTCGGCAGCCCTGCATTTTATTTCTCTGTCTTCAGCAGCTCAACGGTTCCCGTACGTGTGTCATTCGCGTGATGCATATATTATGTGTGTACTGTGTAATGCAGTATGTCCGGCATGTAAAAAGCTTTTTGATGTTACTGCGCTACGTATTTTTCTACAGTAGAAACTATCGGAAACTATCCTTTATTTTTCCGGGCAGACTGGTTCAGCACAGCAGTGTTATGAATACCACTAGGATCCCGCTCTCGGGGCTACGTGCGCCCTGCAGTAGAACATGTCAGAAACAGCCAAGCACCGACGCAATCTACGAGTGATGTCGCGGGATTGGCGGCGTATTCTGGTGGGCACAGCGCGCGTAGGAACCGAGAGACCCTCGTAGTCGTGCCATTGTGGACGTGCGATCAGAAGACCAGACGGTGCTTTGTTTTCAAGTTGCGAAAATATCGGAGAGTGGGTCACTGCGCGATTTGGAAGACGCGACCCCGCCTTGAAACATGTTCGTATCATGTATCTCATTTAAACCCTCTTGAGACGACAGAGGAAAGGCCTGACGATAAAAAGTTGACGACTACAGCGACGGTCACGTTGGGAGATGATACGGACTGGTATCCGAGCTACCCCCTGCATGGGGCGTCATACGGCACAGGCGCAACACGAACCTACGCACACCGTGCTGGGCACTCACTCTGCTCGTAGACGACTGGCAACACCTAATGTGTCATTGTTCCGGGCGCCAACTCGAGGCCCCATTCCTGCAACAATAAATGGCGTACGTATATTTAAACATCCCTCTCGAACTGCTGTACAACAGCAGTACAGTATGTACACACTCCTCACCTGAATAAACGATGTGCTTGGAATGTGTATACCAGAGGCATAAGAAAGATTGAATCGCGGCAAGACCGAGGAGGTGTTCGACTCAGCGCGCGCTCGGTTGCGTGCTGTGCCTCCTGACGAACTTGAGGATACCCAGGTACCTCTGGAGGCGTGCGGATAGCAGCGATCGTCGGTCGCGTCTATGGCCAAGAAAAGAGAAAGTCTGGCAAATCTCAAAGTCGAAAGTCGGAACGCCACGAAAACAGTTGTTGTGTCGTTTCGTTAGTTTTGTGTAACTGTCACTTCCCTGTCTGCAAGCCCTTCAACATACCACTCTGTCCGAAAAGATGAAGTTCGTTGGGATATTTATACGAATACCCAAACGATATTTCCTCTTCCGAACAGAGCGGTATTACAACAGTAAGTCTCGTACTATTAATAGATACCAGACACCATTCTGCATTTAGGCCACACACTCCTGTGCATCTCTAGCCTCTCTATCGTACAGCGAACGTCTAGAGCAACTGGTCTATTTTTAGGTGTGCTGCCCAATTCGTTCTTTCGAATCGCTACACAATGAGTCCATGACGAAAAAAACACATCGACGTGGTTACGGGAGAGCCGTCATGGAATTGTGTATGTGGTATACCATGGTACATACCGTAGCCTGCATCAATTGGCACCGTACAAGCCTACGCGCATTTCACGGGATTATCGTGTGTGCAGTACGAACTGCAATATCGGCAGAGGTGGGGATTTTCCTACCACCACGGCAATGAATGCCTTTCTACTCTGCGTATTGCAGTGTTGTGGTTGATATGTAAATTGCAAAGCGCTGTGGCTGGAATTGTTGGAGATCATTGCGGGCAAAAGGCTCGTGTCTGGTGGAGATCGTTCGTTGTGCCTACTGCTGTGTACATACTGGTACACAACAATACGGCAGCAGCTACTTGGCAGCTCATCCGGATGATCACCGTCAGTGGGGCAATATTTCAGCCTATGACGAGTCGATGCACCAATCAACGGCCCAACAATAATTCTGAACATAATTCCGCCTCGTCGAATGGTCACCTTGCGGAGACCGCGAGCCACAAGCCGCGAGGGATGCACACCGAATGAATAATTTGGCACTGAGCTGCTGTAATATTGTTACAGGGCCGCAGTCCGACACATACATACATACACTCGCACACACTAACGGCATTGAAACCATCCCCTCAACGAAGAATAACATGATATTGCTGCCTGTGAAAGTAAAGAATACGTGAAAGCATGCACGTTCGAGCAATTGTTGACGACGAGCGAATGCGATTTGCTATTGCTGGCGGGGCCACGAAATAGCGACCTCTTTCAAAATACCTGAAGCTTCCTTTTACTTGATTAAAAAAACTATTTTGCTGAAGCCCTAGTTTACCTGATGACGTGCAGTCACGTTTGCTGAAACCCTTGCTTTTGATGTCCACGGGCATGAATAACCACGCGATGCATGCGTGATTTGCTTGTGCATAGGGTTAGGGGTGGGGGGGGTGGGGGGGGGTTCCCATGTTATGCATGGCTGTAGTCGTGCTTGCCACGATAGACCCCCGCATCCTTCCGAAACCGAGGTGGAGCGCGTCAAGGCTCCACCGGTCAGATAGACACGGCCCGCGCCAAGCACGATACACCGTAAGGTGGTGGGCGAGTCGCATGGGTGAGCTGCATCCTAAAAAATACGCGGAGGGCATGATGGCATATTGAAGTAGACCCGTGTTACGATGGAGGTCGCGCCAAATTTTGACGAGAGGCTCTCACTTTAGGAGGTCTACCGTAGTAGACCTCAACCAACAACGGACTTACAGGTGGCCGGGGCCCTCCCCCTCCTGCACAATGTGGGCGGAAAACACAACAGCTTGAGGAGACATTGAACAATGCAGCAAACTCCACAAGGTCTCGAAAACCTCTCAAATCGGTATGCGTAATAGTGTGCTACAATGCTTATCTTACACCCACATTATGCAGGCGAGGGGGGGTCCTGGCCACGTATGCAGTAGACCTCACCCAGCCAACGGACTACGAAAATAAATGTAGCCCGAGACTGATACACAATCCCGCAAGCTAACTATATGCAAGTATCTAAAGATATTTACGGTTAGAAAGCATCATCGGATGTCGGGCACTTTGAGAGTTGAGGAGTTCCGTCAGTCAGAAACGCTCGCCCTCAAAGCGCGGAGCTCCTACCTTGTAGCGCTGCTCATTGTTGCAACCCGCAAAGCATGGGAGCTCCACACCTGGAATTAAGAGGACCCATTTCACGATGAACGAGAGGGTTTCCTATATTGCCCCGATGGCACACGCGTGGGGTTTTACTGTATAATAAGATACAGCGGGGGGGGGGGGGGGGGGGGGGGGGGGGGGGGGGGGGGGGGGGGGGGGGGGGGGGGGGGGGGGGGGGGGGGGGGGGGGGGGGGTCGCGAGTAAACTGGTATGATCGTCAAACGAAAATCGACGATGTGTCTGTTGAAGTCGCTGTACGCAGACAATCGTCGGCGGCCGCTGTTGATATTAGAAGTACAGTAACGCCGTGCTCAACCCGAGAAATGGCTAAGCAGGCACGAAGGAGACGGCCATGTCGGTTAAATGCAGACGCGAAACTGCTGCACGTTCGTCACCGATTGCGGTGAAACATCTCCTGAACAAACAATCCAAATCTTAGCCAGACGCAACGCAAAGCATTCTGCAGTAGTAGTACCTTGTATTTACTCGCTGCCCCAACCTCGCACGACGCTTTTTGCGGATTTTGAATCATACCTACGTACCGGACATCATGTTCTACCGCGGGACCTGCCAACGAATAGCTGCACACTTCAAACACTGAGAAAAAGACGTTTTTTTAAAAGCAGGTCGGTTGTTGGGATTCACCAGCGTCGCCACGGCAGCACCCTCAAACGCTATCAAACATATCGCGATACATATACGACGTATAACTCAAAGTATGAGTCCAGTTATAGTACAGTTTACAGTAGTACACACGAGCATTCCGGCTCCACCGCCCTCAATGACTGCCAACACATCACAACTCTCCGGTGTAAATTTTACAAATGTACCTTGCCCACCACCACCCTATCAATGTCTCAATAGTACCATCACCGCATCGCGCATCGCTGAGGATGGGGCTGTTTTTCTACACGACGAACGCCTCACAACGACGGTAGCACGCCACGGGTGTCATGCCGACGGCGGAGGCCGCGAATGAGGTTCCTGCATGCTGAGCTGCCCGAAACCCATATCAGTTGCGCACAGTCCATCCACGTCGATGGCGGGGGAAGGACCCTTGAAACGAGTAACGTCGCAAACAAGTGCGTTGTTTGCTGACTGCAGCCCGTTAGAGAAAGAAACCCACTACATAAAACCACACAACGGCATATGCATTTCGCTCAGAGCGAGGAGACAGATGTATGAGAAGAGACAAGACTTCTCCCTTTCCCACCTTTACGAAGACGACTGACAAAACCATTCTAGAGGCAATCACGATGTCACGACTCACGCACTAGCCTTCGCAGGTCTTGCCATAGATAGTCGTCGTGGCATGGCGTTTGGCATAGAAAAGACGCAAGGGCGAGGTATATATATTGTTCTCGAGCACATCTCGAAGCCTAGATGGCCCCATGCAACACGCCAGGCAACGACTACGGTTGGAAAATTCACACGCAAGCGTTTCACAGAACCGCACCCCAGTTTAGTTACGTTCGAGGCGGAAGCGTGTGTTCAGCACGCGATACCAACCCCCCATACCCCATTCCTTCATCTCCTGTCCTTTCCCCCCGCACGATCCAGTGACGGAGCCCCATTCCATGCCCTCCCCCTTACACCCAGGGCCCGTCCACTAGCTCTTCAAACTCTTTCGCCCACGCAGCCCAGCCCTTGAGGGCATCCTCCTCGGACTCCTCCTGCAGCGTGGAGCTTGAGTTGATTTGGGGATAAGGGGGGGAGGGAAGGGAGGAGGGAACGAGGAGGGGAGGAAGGTAGGAAGAAAGACAAAAACACCGCAAGTAAAACGGAAGGATGGGAAAGAGGAAAGAAGGACCAAACGATGGACGTGTTGGAGAGAGAATCGTAGGGACGACGAGAGAGCATACCGAAAGCGACGTCGGTATGAGGGAATAGTGCGTAATATTGACCTGCCGAGCTACCTTGCCGCATCCTTGTGGCGCACACAGGCATACATGGAGACCCCTGTGTGCTTGATTTAAGCATCATCGCCTAACGATGTACATGGCAAAAAAAAAAACACGGCGGTTGAAGAGCCCCGAAACCCAATCCTGCCTCGTGCACTAGCACCAGATCTTCGAAAGACAGGCGAGGCCCAAAACATGCACGTAACAAGGTAATAACGTGGTATCTCTCTTTCATTCCTTCTCTCTCTTTGGCTATAGGGCACACCTCACGCTCGGAAAAAACATGAGATACAATCTAAGTCGTTCGCTATATCATATATTAACAAACCAAATGTCACCTTGCGCTCGCTGAACTCGCATTCCATGGAAACACGGCGTAGTTGGCACCGATGACGACCCCGAGCACCAGAGCGAGACTCAGCCACAGCGTCATCCACCTCAGACGCGACCCGCTTGTCTCGACCTGCCCTCCCGTCTCCTTGCTCTTTGAACCGGGTTCTACGTTCTTCGAAGCAGGCTCGTCGCTCTTCGAATCAGGGCCCGGGGTGTTTGGAGCGGGCTCTCCGTTGTTCGAATCAGGCCCTTCGTTCTTGATAGAATCAGCTACAGCTTGCGCTCGTTTCTTCATGTCTTCCTCGTCCCACGACACATCGTCCAAATATGTCGGTCCGGGTCCCACTTGCGGTTGTGGGGGCATCCACTTACCGTCAACGTAGCGAGCCCCCGGGTGCGTCTTCGAAAAATCCCATTTCTTTCGTTCTTTCTTGGCAGGCTTCGAAGCGGGGGGCTGCTCGTATCGGGGGCGCGGGAGGGGGTAAAGAAGAGGGGACGATATGACGAGTCGCGCGCGGGTTACCACGGGGAGAGTAATCTGCGTATTTCGGTATTTTGTGTTTGCGTTTGTCGAAACACTGTTAGTGTTTCCCTCTGGTTTGGTGTCCCTGGGTGTTCTTGTTGTTGCTGCACCTGCTCGTGATATGATATCTCTCGTAAAGCTTGTTGTGCTGCTGCTGCTGCTGCTGCTGCTGCTGCTGCTGCAACATTCCGGAGCCAACATGCTATTATCAGTGGTGAAAGTAAGCAAGCTATAATGTAGGAGCAGCACCTTGAAACAGTCCTCAGTGTCTCTTGACCTTCAAGAGAAGCTCTATTCCCGACCAGAAACCTCTTCAATTAAACGCATTGTAACCGTATACGTGCGCTCAATCAAACCCAAGGGACAAGAACCCCATCAACCACGGCTTCCCGTAAGATTCTAACGAAAACAAGATGTAAAACACTTGTGTAGCTGGGATTTCAAGGAAAATGTCGGGGGAACTCCTCGGATGGAAGAGGAGCCTCGTCATAAAGACATTAACGTTTCTGCCAAACCGTGTTATGTTCTGAGGCGTGCTACGACAAGGGATAGGGGTGGCACGTTTTTCGCCAGCACATTTCTGACCGACCGTGCTCCTTAACCCAAAATCGTTGGAACACCGCTCGTGCTTCCCAATAGCATTCGCGATGTGCTTATGTTTCGGGTTTGATCGTCGGTTTGCGCCTCTAGCTCTTCTCGAAATCAGGTTTGGGGTATCACTGGGATGTAGAGCTCCTCAAGTGCATCGAGCCTCAGAAAAATCAGCTGTTTCCCCTGCAAGGCAAACCCTACCGTGGCATGCCTCGCCTACTTTATCACGCCCCTCTCGTAGTACGGTGAGCGCTCAGTGTTGACAAGAAACGTCAATTTGGTGGCAAGGCATAATATCTTATTTTTTCCGGCCTTTGATAATTAGCTAGTGTATATGATTCAGAGTTGGTCCCAACGTTGAGCCGTGTTTCTTAAGCCAGTTCTATTATCGTTCGTACCGATATGAGCCTATTTTTCTGAACGTATTTGTTTTTTATCTACGGGTACCCACTGTACGTAATATGTCACGTGTTTATATGTCACCTCTTGTTCGTGGGGGGGCGGCGGGCCGAAACCAGCACTCTGCATCGCCACCGACGCGCTGCCCGTGCCCAGGCCGGCCGTGTTCCTGCAGGCGTCATCGACCTCGTCGCCGCTGCCTTCACAGCGGGCGCCATCGCCGCCATAGGAATACCTGCACGTTGGATAAGGTCAGATGTTGTTAGCCCTTTTACTGCTGCCAAACTTGTCCCACGCTACTCACTGATTCCGACAATGTTGTCCCCAAACGTTAGGCGTACGTAGTGCTCCAAATGTATCACACCGTTACGAAATAGGTTCATACATGCACGCATGCCGTTTTCGCGGTCAATGTTCCTGGGATTCTGAAGTAGAACAGCTGTTTTAGACGTAACGCATCGCATAGTGCAGGAGTGGAACCTGTAGATAGTCGGCAGTGCATGGTATGACGATGTCGCGAAGAGTATCATAGCGCCCAATACAAACCCTGACCGGTTTTTTTATCGCCGCGGTAGGAAACGCTACAACCGAGATATTGCCAAAGACGATCGCGAGTTGAGTGGTGCTGCACGTGTTATGTCAGTGCATTGTCTAATCTATCCGCCACATGTATTTGTGATGATGTACGGTGAATCAGCTTTGCATCGTATATTTCGCGACCACAAAGCGTTTACCTCTCTAGAATCTGCAATCAGCCCGGACACTGGGTGTATACATGTGCTGGATGTCGACGAGGGGAAAGAAAAGAGGTCCAACCCTCTTGGGACTTGAGAGGGGGCACTTGACCATACAATTTCACAACTACAGCAACGGTCACTACGTGATTGGTACAACATTCAAAAATCGATGTCCGAGTTACAATGGTTGAAATCGATGTCCGAGTTTCAATGGTTGAATGCAAGGAGTCGAACGGCACGGGCGCAGCATGGGCCTAACCGCAACGCTCTGGGCGCTCACGCTGGCCGTAGACGGTTGACAACACCCAAGCTATCTTTGGTTTGGTCGCTATATCGTTGTTCCCAACCGGGCACATGCGAAAGATAACCACAGGCACACCGACAAAGGAAAAGGCGCAAGCGAGGAGCGGGCTGAGTGGGGGTGCACAAAGGACGCGTGAAAGGGTAGGGTTTGCCTTGTAGGGCCAGCACCTAAACATTATCAGGCTCCTCACTTGCGGAGGGAGCTCTATGTCTCGTTCAAAGCTGAGTTTGAGAAAAGGAACCCTAAGTGCAAGACCCGAAGTGCAATCCCAAATGGTTATTATTGTGAATACGTGTATATATCACGAAAGAAATATTGGAGAACACGTTGGTATCCCAGGGATATTGGGTCAAGATAAGGAACCCCCATCAGTCGGAAATAGTTTGGCCTGCAATCGCTGCCCCTAATTGCCACCGCTATACTAGCACGCCTCATCGTTAGACATCGCCTGACGAGCGCCTGTACATTGCCACAGCGCCGACCCGCCAGTACAAAAGAGGCCCGAAACAAACTCAGCCTGACATTTTCAGGGAAGAAAACCTGGTGATAGATTTTGGACCGGTTATTACAAAAGCTACGAACAAGCAGTGACGTGAAGACACCCCCTTCCCTCAAACAGGAAATATAGTCTGGGCTTAGCACCGCGGTTTCTTGTGAGATGGCTTGAACTGTACGGGAAAGGTGCGGGTTGGGGTTGGGCGGGGGTGGGGAAGCACGCGCGAAATCCAAGGTTTTCATGCGCGAGGTGCCGCAGCCAACGAAGGAAGACCCCCTAGAACAGAGACTACTCCGAGATTGGTGGAGACGACGAAAATCGTGCCGCACGTCAGGGATGCACATCTAAAACGTTACACGCTTCGGAAAGATCATCTACAAATCATTCCCACAGTTCATGATCCTAACATTCCAAGGCAGATATATTGCCGATCTTACAAGGTCTAGCTCATGTTGCCGGGTGGGACCCGTAGAATCTGCATGATCCAGCACATGCCCTCTCTCTCTGGGGTTGAGGATCTGTACTACGTAGATCCTGCACAACCTCTCACGACGGCAGGTGAGGAAGGTCCCCTGGCATGTGGCAGACCGATCGATAGATTCGTCTAGACTATGATCTGTCCTACTGTAGGTGGTGAAAGTCATGAGGATCGTTGCCTGAAGATCTCCTTGGCGAACTTTGATATAAAAAACAAAGCTCAGTGCAACGGAACCAACAATTCTACGGCCTATTCGTATCCGGTACACACATTGAATTACTTGCTTTTATGAGTGTGATGGTATGATTGGAACAAGCGCTACAATACATTGCCTCGGGTGGGACAATTGGCTGGCAGCATTGAGACGTTGAGAAATTACAAATGGTACGCCACCAATAGTCTTGGGTAGTTATTCACTTCTTTTTTTTTCAAACTTGCAAATTCATCGCCAAGGGCTGCTGGTAAAAGGAAAAATCTCGTGAAAAAGAGAAATCTTGAAATTTAGGAAAAATTGAAAAATTGGAAATGTGCAGGAAACACGACAGTAAACAGGGCTGTGGTGGTCACAGAGGGACTACGTGTTCGCGCACGCGTCGCAAGCGAATCGGACTTCGATCACAACACGTGGGACTAGACTGAAACTTTTACAACGCAACCCAATATACCGAATTGGGATACGGAAAAGCGCGGACGTTTCGTCTCCACAAAAATGTTCTCGTCTTTCGGGGCGAACAGTACTTTGAATTGGAGTGAGATCGATCATGTTTGCCGCAGTGAAAAAAAGGGGAAATAATAAGCAATTGCTACGTTCGTATCAGCATTATGGAAAGGGCTCGAGACTGTGGTGCGCGGCCCGGAGACGAAATGTTTCGGATATACGGGCGAAATGATACTCAAAATGAGCGTCTCCTTCGCCGGGGGAGGCCGGCCCAGAAGGTCATGCAGACACGCTGTTGTCTTTCCGACGACAGCATGCCGACTTGCTGCCGTGCAGGTGTCCCTGTGTCTCTATGCCCAGTGCCCTCCGGCGTACGGGGGACCGAGGGTTTCCGTGTGTTCACAGGGCCGTGTTATCACGAGGTGACTCGTTCGAGCGATCCTTCGCATTGGACTCTCAATCGAACCTTTGAAACCACCTTTTCTTCTATGTTTGCGAGCCGTTTGAAGCCTTATTTCATTTTCGGACAGATATCAACGTCATTTGTCTGGAATTAGTCCCTAGAAAAGGAAAGCCACAAAGAAAGTCACTTTGAAATTGACCTAAAAACCATCACGAAACAAGGCACAAAAACGAAATCGACTGCGGCGGAAAAATACCTAATAACCTTTCGCCTACGGCGAAAACAGATGCACCCCGCACATCCTTTTGGGCCTGCAGCCTAAACCGGTGCGGGGGTGGAAAACGGATGTGCGGCAAGCCGCACATCTACTTTCTATTGTGATGCGCTGCACCGATTTCTCCTAAACATGGTGCACATTCCCAACATTTCTCCACCTACCAGTATGTACAACCCTGGTGCGTATAGACCTATCCCACGCCGGAAGCTAAAAAACACGTCGAGCTCACCACGGCGCCAAATACAGTAGAACAACGCGATAACGAGATGAATGTATATACATGCATACACTTCATATTTTTGCATTTGCAATCCGTCCTTCAACGCGTGAAATAACGTTTCGAACATCGGGCAGTTCCCACGTCATGATCTCGACATCTCAGGTTAGATAGATGCGACCTGGTATACATGACATATACATAGCCCGGTCAGGATGACGAGGTTGATGTGGGAGCCGTACAACCTGCATGATTCAGGACAGGTGTCCTGGGTTGGATCTGTACCACTCTAAGAAGATCCAGTTAAACAAATTCCAAACGGAGGGCTGGGATCTAGACTATCCGTAGCTAGATGGTGACCCTCCGATGTGTTCAATGTTTCCAACAGCCAAAGCCTACGACTAATAGGTGTATCCCCTGTTCTCCTGACCCTAACCCTCTCCCCGCTCCAGCTCCGTCTCAAAAAGGATGTGTGGTCAATGGTCAAATTACTAAGGCAAGCAACAAATGAGTGCGTCCCCCCCCCCTCCCCCGCTCCGGCCATAACGGCCGATGAGTCTGCCCCCTCAAGCACTTCCGAAGAAGCATAGAACAAAAAACATCGTCAGAGCACCCAACTCTGCTAGTGGTTGTTTTTCAAGGACTCTCACGTGTCGCTCAGATCAGAAACGCCCAGGCCTCCGACAACGTCGATCATGCCCTCAGGAGTATCTCCTCCTCCTTGTGCCTGTGACTGGTGTGAGATCTCCATCCTTGTAGAAGATTGGGCGTGGATAATCTGGGGTTTGACGGAACCGTATTGAATCGTAATATGGAGGAGGCATGCCTGGTTAGGGGATACATATTGAAGAGAGCGAGAGATCATGGGATGAGATTGAGCCCCGTGTTGGATTGTCTAAACAAAATGTTTTTTTGGAGGTCAAATCGACAACTGGAACCACATCTACCCGTGTTTGGTTTCCTGTAGGACATTCCGTCATTCTGCTCTAGCTCTCAAATTCCCAATCACCAACAATTTGGCTAGGCAGATATGAGACCATTGGTGCCGGGCGATGTAAATCATCTGCCCTCGTGTTGCACCCCTTGAAACCGGCACGATGGCTAAGCGCCATGGTCCCATCATGGTCCCACCATGGACTCACCCTGGGCTCACCCTGGACCCGTCATGGAGACATCATGGTATCACCACGAGGACACCGTGGAGTCTCCACGGTCTCACGATGGACTGTACTTCTCATGCACCACAATGGAGTCGCTATGCAGTCTCCTGGAGTCACCATGTGCCCCATGGAGTCACCATGTACTCACCATGGAGTGTCCTTGGTCTCACCGAACCCACCATGGATTGACCATGGAGTGACCATGGAGTGACCATGGATCCACAATGGAGTCACCAGTGGACCCACCGTGGACCACAATGGAGTCGCCATGGTGAGACCATGGAGTAAACATGGTATTACCACATGGACCCACCGCGGTTTCACCACGAACCCACAACGGTCTCACCATGGTCTTACCGTGAACCCGCCATGATCTCACCACGGAGGCACCACGAACACACCACAGTTACACCACGAATGACCTGTAGTCGTCATGGAAAAAGCACAGCAGCAGCGTCGAAACCAGTCGGCAGCACCATGGTGAGGCCATCCATGGTGAAACCATAATAAGACCATGGTGTCTCCGTTTATGATACCATGGTGAGGCCATGGTAGGCCATGGTAGGCCATGATGACTCCATGATGATCCATGGTGAGGCCATGGTGATCCATGGTGAATCCAGGCTGGTCCATGGTAAGTCCATGGTGAAAACAGGTGACTCCATGGTGAGGCTATGGTGTGCCCGTAGCGTCTCCATGGTGAGGTCATGGTGTGCCCGTGGCGTCTCCATGGTGACTCCATGGTGACGATGGTCTCGCCATGGTGAAACCATGTGACCATGATGAAACCATGAAACATTCAGCACTCCCGGTCTCGATTCTTCACCTCGGAGAGGTACAAGCTCTTTTTTGGTCACAAACCCGTGACACAGAGAGGATACTTTGAAATGCAGTAAGCACAATAGACAATACCTTTGGTATGTCATCGTATTGGATGAAACAGACACCGCATACAAGTGCTAGCAATGCAGATGCGTTGGAAGAGAGAAAAACAAAGGAAACAGAGAAAAATTGCAAGAGAAGAGAGAGGAAAAAAGAGGCTTCGTGATCCACGGGAGAAGATACAACAGACAAGACAAAACAAATAAGAGAGAACGTGCCCAAGCGATATAAGTTTCGGTGCCCTCCTTGAAGGCGGACCTCGTCCCTTGAATTTCAAAATACGGTTCCGGGCGCTTGAATATGCGGTGTGTTGTACAGGAGCCAAGTATTTCGGTTCTGCTGTAGAACGAACAAGAGGAACGCAGGAGGTGATACTCGTACATACCAGTCTAGAAAATGTGCTCCGTTGTTCTCTCACTGCTCTTTTCAAGAACGACGCCCGTCTGCAACAAAAGCAATGCCAGCGCGCACTATGTGTTGTCTGCGTGGGCACCGGGAGAGAAAACGGGCTTCTTTGCCATGCTTCGAGTGGCGCAAGCGAGAGCACGAGAGCCGATTTGTGTACGTACGGTACAACACCTGTCATTGGGCAGCTCCTGCATTCCTCCTCATCGTTTTACAGCAGGAGAAAAAGCACTTGGTTATGTACATGCAGTACGAGAAACCACAAGTTCAAGCGCCTGGAACCACATTTTCAAACTTCAGCGACGAGGTCCACCTCGAAGGAGGGCACCAAAAGTGCTGCCGCTTTGGCACGATCACGGGAGTGCACCTAGGATCTCATACATCATGTCTGTACTGCCAAATTGTGGGTCAACGGGAATTTCGGAGTTCCGTAGAGCAGAATTTCGGAATGTCCTACATATATTAAAACAGGGGTAGAGGTGGTTCGAGTTGTCCATAAGTCCTGTGATTCCGCATTTTTCCTTTTCTATTGAGCTACTGCAGCGCGAATGTTGAACTCGCATTCAAGAGGGAGAGACAAGGACGCGATGGGTAGATGGGTACTATGGGAGAAGCCTATTAGCTAAGTGCTAATTAGAGTGACATCCTGCACAACGTGGAGGTAAAACGTACCGTAGTTGCTAGCAGCAGCTTCAAGTGAAAAAAAAATGGTAGGGTAGAGCAAGCTCCCGTGGGAGCCTGCCTGCTCCCACGCGGGCTGCCACGGGCTCTTACGCAGGACCCTATGGGCTCTCTCGGGCTCCGACGGGCTCCCACGTGGGGTCCCACGGGCTCCCACGCGGACTCCCACGGGCTAACACGAGCTCTCTCACGGACTCCTGCGCGGGCTCCGATGGGCTCTCATGGGCTCCCATGGGCTTTCACGGACCCCCGCAGGCTACCATGAGATATCCCACGGGTCACGGGGGCTCCCATGGGCGCCCTCGCGTGCTCCCACGCAAGCTCCCGCGAGCTACCACGAGATCTTCCGTAGGGTCCCCACGCGGACTCCGATGTGATTCCACGGGATACCACGAGGTACCTTACGGGGGTCCCACGGGCGTTCGCGTGGAGGGGCCACGGACGTGCGGGTGCTCGCGTGGGCGCCCCCACGGATGGCGGCTTAGCTTAGGCGCTCACCGCAACTATAGCCGTGGGCGGTACTCTACCCTCTAGGCACCGATTCTAAGCGCTAGATTAACGATCCTGTGCATCGTATGAGGTCATAATTCGAAAGATACGAAGGTCCCCACGAGGGTTTTCGCGCGGGTTCCCATGGCAAGTTCAACGATGTATACCATAGGATCCCGCGTTTCTCCAGTGGGATCGCACCTGAAATCCCCCGGGCGCCCGTAGGGTCCCGCGCGTTATCCCGCGGGATACCACGGGCGCCCACGTGGGATGCCGTTGGAGTCCACGAGGTCCCACGCGGGAGCCCGTGGAAGCCCACGAGATCCCACGTGGGAGCCCGTGGGACCTCGTGGGGGCCCGTGGGAGCCCATGGGCACTCGTGGGAGTCCCAAGGGCGCCCGCCTTCGACCACTGCCTGGTATACTATAAAACAGATGGGCAGGCCATCACAGGAAACACTGGCGGGTTTCTCACTGATATGTAGGACTCGCAGAAGCATGTGCATGCACAGGACGTACTTCGAGGTATGTGGCCAATTTCAACCTTGCACGTCGGCCCAGGCCAACCCGACCCCAGACCTAGCCCGAACCCGAGCCCGAACCCCAACCGTTTGTGGGCTCGAGGTCAACAGGGGCAGTCACGCGACCCCACCGCGTGTTTTAGTGCCGTTATGAGAAGCAACTCCGGGCGGCCGAAAGGCCAGCCTCGAGCAATAAAACCCACATCCTGCACAAAGTTTTGAGCGGACCAGTCCTGCACCTAGGGCGAGTCCGCATGTGGGTATCCTTGTGGCAATCAGATACATACCAGTGCATGTCAGTACATGTCAGTACGATGTGGCCTAGGTGCCCCGACGCCGCGATACAGCGGGGTACTGGTATGCGAGACAGAATGTATATCCTTCCTTCACTTTCAGTATGAAATCTGTTTTCCTCATACTTTTAGTTCAAGAGTCGAGCTCTCACGCACTCCGTGCCGTTCTGTCCGAAAATATTAGTACACCTTGGCGTCTAATATGAACACCCAAGGGGTGCTTATGTTTACGTACATACTGGTAGTGGTACATGTGTCGTTCCGAGACTTCGGCAGTTTCGGTTGGTCAAGATCCAAGGTTGCGAGAACATATTAGCACACAGGGACGACAGAGCATGCAACAGCAGTCTACACATTGCAACCATGACTGTTCTTCTTCCCGCTGCAAGTTTCTTCTGGGGCGGTGTATCACCTCTGTCTGGGTAGTGATCTCCCTGTGTGGCTATTGGTGTCCTGGTCATGTATTAGAGAGTCGGCGACTGTTAGCTTTGGACACGAATACAGCAGCAGTGGTCTCTCTACAGCAGTAGTGCCGGTATGAGCCGGCCGACAATACCGGCACTATGGCGGCAACCGGCACTAACTACTCCGCACACCACAACGCTGATTACCGCGCAAAAATCAACTATGTGTCAAGAGGTTTTAGTGGGGGTTCAACTCCTGCACTACCTGAGTCGGGAGAGATAAAATCTAGAGTCCCTCAGGTGTCTACACCCTCGGAGTAAACCACAGTTTGATGACGGCACGGTCAGAGACAGAAAGGCCCGACTAAGGTGGAAGAAACGAGCCGGGTTCGAACCGGCACACGAAAACTTGAGAAATAACTGTGGACACTGACAGGGGTTTCCTCTCGCTCTCCGGGGCACTCAAAAAAAGAAAGAAAAAAAAAAGTGTGTCAAGTGCCGAGCGATTTCACCCGCACTAATATGGCGGGCAACCGGCAACACAGAAGGACCACTACTGTTGCACACAAGGTACCTGGCAAGTTCCTCCTGCCTGTACCACCCTAAATAATAGGATAAAAACACACGAAGATCAAACGATCCTTACAGCAGTTGTTGTTGTCTTCACATTAAATCGTCCTTTCTACCCAGCTTCATCAGCACACCCTGTGTCCGTCCTGATTCCTTTTCCTAGAAAGAGATGCTGATTCCGTGGACTCAGACTGTGAGACAGAGATCCGTCAACTGATGGTAGAGTCGTCGGACGCGCCTATTACGGGGGTCCATAGTTAACGGGACCAAATTTTCTTAGTAAAAATAGGTAAATATATAGGGTTTTGTGTCTACCATAGGTCCTGTTAACTATGGACCCCCCCCCCGTAAATAGTTTGAGAATTTGAATATACCAGGTACAGAATAGGTATTTTCCCCTTTCGAGCATTAAAGGCAGTATAGAGGAGGGTCGGCGTGTTTTTGTCGCTGCGTAGACGGCGGGACTTCTACCTGACACACACCTGGCATCTTACGCGTGCTTCCACCCCAGAGGTATTGGGGCATCTATTACGACCATGGACTGCTGTAGAATATGACGATGAATTATAGCAATATGGCGCGAGAGCAACAACGGCAACAGCGGCAGCAGAAGCAGAGGCAGCAGAAGCAGCAGCAGCAGAAGCAGAAGCAGCGGCAGTGGCAACAGCAACCGCATCTGCAGTATTAAACAACAACCCGCAGCAGCGATAGCGGCAGCACCACCACCACCACCAGCGGCAGCAGCGGCAACAACAGCAAGCCAGCACGGCAGCAGCAGCAGCAGCAGCAGCAGCAGCAGCAGCAACAGCAACAACAAAACAGAACCAGCAAGGAGCAAGCAAGCAAGCAGCACAGCAGCAGGAGCAACAACACGCACTACCAACACAGCAAGAAGAAGGCATCGAGTCGCTACAACAACACTTTGGGGAGGTAGGTAATCACGTACCTGCAGTTACAGTTGCAGTACCAGTAGTAGTAGGTGCGCTCTGGTCCGTCTCCAGCAGCAGCCGGGCTTGGAAGTGTGCGGTGTGCGGGCATGTTGGCAGCAACGATCTTCAGCAATAAATTATTGAGGCCGAAAGCCAAAAATAGGTATACCTACACCTTTGGATCCATTTGTCGGTACCACCAGTACACGAACTACTAAATACTGTGCATGGGAGACTTGCTGGCCCTCCCTCTGATTGGCCAGCCCCCGATCGTACCTACTATTGTGACATTATTGAGACTGAAAGGTTCCAGGTACACCTCTCCCTGTCTGATCAAGTTGGTCTTCACCTCTGATTTCGGTTTCAGGTGGGACGATCGATGATGATGATGATGATAATGATGATGATAGTGGTGATGATGTTCTCAACATATACGTATATACCTTGCAATAAATATCTCAATTCAACCCTTTTCTGGCAAAACTGACCTGCTGCCACACAGGACCGTTGGAACCAGCTTCAGGTGGCCCGAGTTGTCAACCTAAAAATGCACTCAAAAACTTCCATTTTGCGAAGTCAGGGGGGGGGGTTATGTGTTTTGCTAGAGATGGCAATGATGATACAGTAGATAATAATGTAATGTTCTCGCTTTTTAGCTCGTTTTCGTCTCCCCGAATTCGGCAAACAAATAATTATTACCTCTATTTTCAGGACGAATTTATTTAATCACACTTTTCTTTTTCATTGTTTATTGCATACCTCAAACCATGCCTGTACAGTCTAATCACAAACAGGGTGTACCGCACACTCAGTATATACGAACCCAGTGAGAGGCTGGGCTGTTGATAGGTGAAGCCCATCTTACGTAGCCGTGCAGAGAGGTGTACCTGGCACCTGGAACATTTGAGCCAACAACAGGCACGATTGGGCGCTGGCTAATCAGAGGGAGAATTGGGCCAGGAAGCTCTTCTTCCTTAGTCCAATATTCAGAGTACCTAATAATGGCTCGAAATGTGTAGGTATACCTACATTTGGCTTTTGCCATAGAATGAATCACGCTAATAAACCGCCCAGAAACCGATTTCAAAAACGTATGCACATCGCCAGATCACGATCTACTTGATTAAGCTATATTCTTCGTAGATCTGCGATCTAGATTCATCTATACGTACTTACGTAAACCAGTAGGAGGTCCTATATTTTTTCTGTTGCAACTACAGCGGTCTTGCCAGGTATCTACAGATTCCGAACGGCACACATACATACGTGTACTGGCACTATACGCAAGTCTTCCACGTATATAGCCTTGGCACAAAGACCCCCCTCAGCCCCACCCACCTGTTGTGCTCACATTAACTCTCTCAGCAGAGGTCCAAAAAAGCATTGAGTCCATGGTCACAGGACAGGTTTCTGTTTACCCCTCGTCGCAAGTCATCATCTACCAGGTACAACAGCTGCTGTGAGCAGTAGGTCGTGCAGACCGTACGGATGTCCGTCTGCCCCCGTACTCGTATTGTGTTTCAGCCGTTGGGGGGGCGAATTCTTCACCTTACAATATATCGATGCTCGGTAACTCGCAGACAAGCTTCGGTGTGAAATTTCTGAACGGACAGTGCATCATATTTGTTTGTGTTTGTGAAAGGTTGTATGGCGATATATATATATATATACCAGGTACATATATATATATGCGTGTGGGGCGGGGGGGGAGAGGTCGGCCCTGTGGCGGGGGGGGGGGAGGAATAGAGTGCTGGTCAGGCGCTTTTTTTTTCGGATGCCCTTGCCGCGGCTGATGTTGAACTTCCCATCACAAAATATATATATATATATATTCGTTCGAGTTGAGCCCACCAAACTCGTGCAGTAGGTTTCAGCGTTTGCGCCAAGATGACAAATCGTGATTACCCGAGTGAGTGCAAAAAAACAATATATATGGTGCCATCTCAATGACTCAGCTTCAACAAAATGGTGTATGATGAACGCAAACTCACTATTGGCACAGCTTGATCCCGAGTTCCCAGACAGTCGGGGCTAGGGTTGGGGACTACAAGTGGGGTACTCACTTTTCAGGCCACACCCCTTTTTAAGACATTTCGGAAAAGAAGACCAGGTGTATCGGCTAGTCACGAGGATAGAGACTACATGGAATTAGCATAATAGTCAGTAGTAAAAGGTAAAACCATACCTGGCAATAGAGATAAGATCACGTTCATTGTCTCGTCACGGGGTAGTCTTGAGCCCTCCAGGACTGCACTCCCGTTCAAGGCACAAAACACTTGAAAACTAAAGTCGGGTCTAGGTGTCTGTACACTACAGCACCAAAAGATTTTTGACGTGGGTACCCCCACAGCAGCGTTACAATGGTTGGGGTTGCGTCGATGCTCTCTTTTGTGATTCGCGAAGAAAACAAAGAGAAAACATCCAAAAGCACAACAACAAAACTCAAAAATCGTCAAAATATTTGGCACTTTATCTGGTATGTTAAGTGCCCCCCCCCCCCCCCCCCCCCCCCCCCCCCCCGCGACTGGCGAAGAAGTCACGTCGAGCACAACCTTTGCCCAAGCCACGTGGGCCATGCCGTACACACATGACGCATGAGATCTATCCGCCGATACAGCATGTATCCTAGAGCCCCGCACTTGAACATGGTACAGCACATTTCCGTGCCGCGCTGGGATCCATAGATTCCGTGGGAAGCAGCATTCTAGATGCCTGCTTGTCCGCAAAATACTTGGGAAACTATCTGTCCACACACCGCGAAAGAAACGGAGAAGAAAACCCCGTACGTGTGCATGCACGATACGTACCATTTCGGGGTAAAACGGGCAAAGAACCACCCCCCTCCGAGTTGTGGCAACTGTCGCGACACACACAGCCAGGCGATCGGGGAACCAACCAGAAGCGCCGCCATCCTCTGCCCGTTGGTAAACCGCCAGTCCCTCACCAAAGATCAAGATTCTGCAAGGAGACCGCGGTTTGGACCCCCCCGTTGGCTGACCTCCCCCGGCGGTCCCCTGCACTAAACTCATGAATACAGTAGTGGTCCCTCTACAGTGCCGGTATGATATGCGCCAGCCAACAATACCGGCAATTAGCATAAACTACTCCGCACACTGCCACGCTGCTCGTCGATCCCATCTGTAGTACCAAGCGATTTCCCCCGGCACTATAGAGGGCAGCCGGCACTATTACGGGGGTCCATAGTTGATGAGACCAAATTTTGTTAGTAAAAATAGGTAAATATATAGGTTTTTGTGTGTACTATAGGTCCTATTAACTATGGACCCCCGTAATAGTCCACCGGCACTATAGAGGGACCATTGCTACTGCTGTAGCATAGGAAGGCCTTGAGGCGGCCAAAAAGACTACATTCCGGGTTCTGTTCACACCTCGAATGCGCGTATTATTGCAGAGAGGGGGCTGATTTTTCAACGGCGGTCATCGATATTTACGCTGCTGCATGTTTGAAACAAAATGGGCAAGCGCTCGTCGGGCAGATCGCATTTCCTTTCTTTGCCACGATGATGATGCTGCCGGCCCTGATTCCAGCTGCGAGTGCGTAGACAGCTAAACGTTGCAGCAGCTGGTTGCACCGTGAGTTATGTGAACAAAAAGGCATCCGACAGCAGTAGCATCTTTAATCCAACCACCGCTTACACCACCATGAGTTTTATGGACAAAAGGTATCCTGCACTGTGCAGCAATAGCACATTTAATCCAACCACCGTTAAAAGCGGCCGTCGCCAAATAGCCGCCAGTGTGTGAATATACCCCATCCCAGGTATCAGGCAACGAACAAGAGCTTCTCATAGCAAGCACACGCGCCGGGCTAGATCCCATCCCCCCACCCCTTCACCGCCTTTCCAAACAAAAGCGTAGGATCTCTAGGTTCACGTGGGATGCCTGTTTAGTTCACAACCGACGGAATTAACTATGTATAGTCATGGGCTCTACCGACGGAAACTAGTGGCTTCAGTTGCTCAGAGGCAGAGAGAAAGAGCAGAACGGCCACACTCGTCCCGTGCCCCCTCCTAGCTTCTCGTGATAGGCGCACAAGCAGAGCACGGCACTGCTCGCTGCCGATGGATAGGTCTAGAGGCTAGGTCTACAGTTGCGGTTTCTCTGTTGCGGTTTCTCTTCACGACAGCAGCAGCAAGACCCCATCCCCCCCACCCCCCGCTCCTTCACCACCTTTCCAGACAAAAACCTGAGCTTCGAAACCGGGATACGTTACCTTTCGCCTAACTACTTGTAACTGCTCGGGAACTTGCTTACGTCCACGGGAGCGCAGAAAGATGGCAAATGCGCTGCACATGACCTCACTGTGCGAAACAGTAATCGCTTTAGATGCGCGATCTCACCCCCCCCCCACCCCTCGGGCCCCACCCTCGCTCGTATGGCCACCAATTTGGTGCAAACCCGCCCGGCGTTTCACCAAAAAGGAAAAGCCCAAAACAAAAATTCCCGCCCCGTTTTTCACAAAAAAAAAAAAAATGAAAGTTCAGCGAAAGAAAAAAAAAAAGGAATCGAGACGACAACACAACAATTGCTTGCAAGCCCCCAGAGAGACCAACCAACCTCGCGCCGCGCCCCTTTTCTTTCGCGGCGGAAACAAACGTTTCCCAAAAGCAAAACGGTTGCCGAAAAACAAAAAACAAAAAATAACATTCGTTTTCGATTATTTTTTACTTCGGCCTCTGCTGAGTCTTGTCCCTCCGCCTGTACACGGCCTCTAGGTCGTGCTTCGCTTCGCAGTCGGGGAAGTTCTCGAGGTCGAAGTAGTGAGGCGCAATCTCCACCAGCCACTCCGCCTGAAAAAATAAAAAACGCAGAATAAAATCGGCGACGACAAGGGGGAGGGAGAGGGAGGGGGAGAGGGGGGGGGGCATTGGGAGGGTCAGATGTCGGGGGGGGGGGTCATGCCATGCAATGCCGGAGGTGAGAAGAGGGGGGGGGGTACTGGTTGAGTCGCGTGAAGGGTGAGCTGCATCATAGAAAGAACCGCTTGTAAGACGGACTTTGTTGCGGATGCATGGCAGCGTTGAACGAATCGACCCAAACAAAATTATGTGTGGCGGTAGGGTGGGGAAGGAGGAATATGGAGGATGTCTTCGGGGGGGGGGCATCGGAGGGGGGGGGGGGGTTTGTACTCATTTATCATCCATGGCCGTAATCGTATGACGGAGGGGGCGGGCTTGAGGGGCGACCACCAGGATGATCGTAAAAACAATTGGCGAGTTGGCCACTACCAGCGCCATTCTGTGACCCCTTTTGTACTGCAATCCCGTTTTGGGGACAAACCACTCAAATTCCAAGTCGTTTGTCCCCTAAACGAAACTGCAGTACTAAACGAGGTAAGAGCGCTGAGCTAACACATGGATGAGATCGTTTCCCAGCGCTCGATTTTTCTCCGAACGGGAACGAAAGTTCTTAATGCCGAACAACACGAAGGCGTTTTCGGAAAGAGCTAGTGGAGAGCCTTTCGGAACACCTAATGTTCCCCTTTAGCACACTTTACCGTCGTCGAAGAAAACAAGGGCTGAAAGAAAAATGTACTCCTGCGCGAACTTCACGCCATTTACGGTAATTGAGCCCCAGACGACGTACAAACTCAAGCCCAGGGCTATGCAACAGCACAACGCGCGAGCCCAAGCACAAGCGCACGCTCAAGCACAAGCGCATGCTCAAACACAAGCAGAAGCAGAACAGGCCAAAGAGCAAGCCAGGCACGAGTACAAGACAGGCTCAAAGCGCAAACCGAAGCCCAAGCTGAAATCGTAAAGTCTCCAACCCTAGCCTTAGCCCCGAGCTAAAGCCAAAGTTTACCTACCGGGAATAACGATCGCTTTTTCGCCTTTTAGTCTAGTGAAATAAACTTCTCCATTATCATATATCACATCCGTCGAGCGGGCAGGGCGGGGGGGTGGGGCGGGGGGGGGCGTACTCATTTGTTGCTTGCCTTAGTCATTTGACCATTGACCACACACCCCTTTCAAGACGGGGCAGGGGAGGGTCAGCACGCACCTGCACCCCGGTGACCGTTCGGATGTAATTCTTGGAGGTCAGAACGAACTCCTCGAACATGCACCAAACCGGCTTGTTGTCGAGCACGGAGGAAGGGTGGATGGACACCACCTGGTTATCCTTCACGGTGAGGTAGTGCCCCGACCGCTCCAGATGTGCCACCTGTCGCCGAAACAGGGGAAGGAGCACGGCGAAGAGGGGAGACGCAGGGGGGGGGGGCGTACTCATTTGTTGCTTGCCTTAGTCATTTGACCATTGACCACGCATCCCTTTCGAGACGGAGCACCGTTCCTACTCCCAATAGACACCTCCAACAATTGGGCGCTCATTACGTTGTTTCCATAAAATACATAGAAACTTTTGCTAATCTTATCCCCTTCCTGTTTGGCCTCCTGTGGCCACCATCTATCTCCTAGGATAGCGATCGTTTTCTCGGGAGACGGTGGGGGGGGGGGGGGGGGGGGGGGGGGGGGCGTACTCGATAGGAGAGATGTACTCGATCTCATGCATGGCCGTAGTCGTATGACCATAGACCCTCGCATCCCTACAATGCCGGGACGGAGCATGTCGGGTTTTCACCGACCAGGCAGACATTGCTTGCACCAAGCGCGAAGCGCCGTGAGGTGTCCGGCGAGTCGCATGAAGGGTGAGCTGCATCCTACTAAGAACCGCTTGTGAGGCGGACTTGCATACGGATGACAGCTTCAATGAGTTAGTTTAATTTCCGGTGTAGCCACTTCCAGAGACAGCAATGGGAGTACTATGTAACTGCCTCTTGGGTGCGACGGGGGCGGGGGGGGGGGGGGGGGGGTGTAGTCGATATCATGCATGGGCGGGAGGGGGGGATTCGTGTCTCATGTCATGCATGGCCGTAGTCGTATGACCCTAGAACCTCGCTTCCCTACAGTGCCGGGACGGAGCACATCGGGTTTTCGCCGACCAGGCAGACGTTGTTTGCACCAAGCGCCGTGAGGAGCTCGGCGAGTCGTATGAAGGACGAACTCGAGGAGGGGGTGGGCACCCATGCCATGCATGGCCGTAGTCGCATGGCCATAGACCCTCGCAGGGGGGGGGGGGGGGGGGGGAAGAAGGGTGTCAAATGACGGGGCGAAGTCTATCCAGTATTTGCTGTCGTGAGACCGCGGCCAGCACCGGTGGGACATGCCGATACGCATACGACACCGCCTCATTCCTCTCGCTGCTTGCACCGGACCGGCTGGTCAAATCTCCGGCCACCAGTGACTACAGTAACTACAGTGTTTCACATATTCCGTGGATGCTGCGTTCGGCTCACCGGGACAACTGTCGGTGACATTATTACGGGGGACCTATTAAATAGGACCAAATATCGTTAGTAAAAATAGGTAAACGTATAGGTTTTTGTGTGTACAGTAGGTCCTATTAACTATGGCCCCCCCCCGTAATAGTATGTTTCACCCCCGCCTTATTCCCTCTCCCCTCTCGATCTGGTGAAGCAAGAGCTAATCACGAGTGGCTGAAAGAACGAACGCACCCGTCGGCATTTACAGCCGCAGCGCGGGAGGAACACGGCGACCAGTGCGTTGACTCCGACCAACCAAAAATCAACCAACACCAACACCGTCGCCACGAATCAGAAGAGACCACCAAACAACATCAGCAACGACGACCAGTAGCGGCCGCAGCAGCAACAACACCAGCAGCAGCAACCACAGCAGCACCAGCGACAGCGACAGCAACAGCATCACCGCCACCACCACCACCGCGAACCACAAGAGACAACCACAACATCAGCAACAGCGATCAGCACCAGCAACAGCAGCAGCAGCAGCAACAGCAACAACAACACGCAAGAACAACAACAGCAACCCCAAAACCAACCAACCCTCAAGAACACCCGCGCCTGAACGTTTCCAGTGTTCGACAACCGGAACCTGCCTCACAAAAAATAACACTCAAAAAACCAGGCAACCTCAACAATGTTCGAAAACCCTGAGAGCCCGGCCCCGAAATAAACCTGAAAAAAAAACTCAACAAACTACAGTAAATAATATGCAAAAGCAGAAGAAAGAAAAACGAAAGGCGAGAGGTCGCGACACACGCACCTGCATGAACATCCCCGACGTGAGGGCCTTCTTGATGTTCGTGTAGTAATCCCTCGCTGTGAACTCCGTCGACACCATCCGCAGCTCCAACCGCCCCATCAATCTCCCCAGCTGCTCTCTCACGTTCTCCGCTGATCCCATTGACCTGAAAAGTCGGGGGGGGGGGGGGGGGGGGGGGGGGGGGGGGGGGGGTGTAATCATCGTCATGCATGGCCGTAGTCGTATGACCATAGACCCTCGCATCCCTACAATGCCAGGACGGAGCACGTCGGGTTTTCAGAAAAAGCAGAGTAAAATCAAAATCCAGTCCTGTAAGTACGTACCCATCGCACAAAAAACTAGCCCCAAAAATCAGCAAAAGAGATATGAACCCCATTCGGCTCGCCTTGCTTGGCCTGAACAACGGAGAAAAAAACACACACACACACACACACACAACGAAAACGCAAAATCAAATACCAAGAAACATATAAAACAAGTCCGCATCAAAAAACAAATCTTAAAAAGGGTTATGCTGGTCTGCAAATGGGAAAAAGAGGACACATTGGGGTCGGGTGCTTCCAATTCGTAACAGATGCGGACGCAAGAGAAGTCGCCGTCTAGGCGTACGGAGTGGAAAAAAAGGGGGGAGGAGGAGGAGGGGGGGGGGTGCCTGGGGTAGCTGCGGAGGGAAGGTGGACACAACAGCGGTACTCTGGAGTGAGCTGTGGACACGTGTCGTTTTTTGCCCACGAGCACGCGCACTACATAGGGGAGGATTCGAGGGTCTCACAACCGTGAACGGTCGGCGGTTTGAGCACGACACGAGCACGTGGGTGACATGCATATATACATGGTACAGCTATGGACCCTCTATTATAGTGCCGGTGTGAGCCCGCCAACATTACAGGCAAAATATTGCGGCAGTCGCCACTATCCCGCACACTCTTCCGCTAGTTGAATCCCATCTGCGCCAAGCGAATTCAGAGGCACTATACTTAGCGGACATGCCGGCACTACTCAACCGGCAACTATAGAGGGACCTACCTCCCTTCGTCTACGCACCCTATTTAGTTACGATTACTATCGTACTGCATGTTCCCCCGGAATAAGCCGCCTGACACACCGGGCGTTGATGAAGTTGGAGAAGCACCAGTCTTTCGAGCCGCCGTTCTGCTTGTAGGCGTGGTAGGCGTTGAGCAGGGTGAGGTGGTCGCCGTCGATGTGGGCGAACTCCGCCTTGGCTTCGTCCGCTGCCTTCTGCGCTTCTTTCGGCCTCATGAACACCTAGGTGACGGGGCAGAAAAAAAAAGCGAAAAAAAAAAAAAAAAAAAAAAAAAAAAAAAGGAATACCTTAAGGGTGTTGTCTTGGTCATAGATAGTATTGTTGTTGTGCTCAATGATGGTGTCACAATAAGGTTTCCAGACGGCGTTATGGTCGTTGTCGTGGTCGTACTAGATATTCTGATGTTGCTATATATATTGGGGGTACAGTACAGTCCCACGAACAAGCAACCCTGCCCACAAGCGGAAAAGGCTCCCATGCTTGGGGGGGGGGGCGCTATGAAAAAAACGGATTAAAACATCGTGCTCAGCGGCGAGCGGTACACTAAACTAAATCCCCTGAAATAGCCTATATCTATCCTCAAGCCCGCTCAGGGATTTGTATCACAGTATCATAGGGTTTCCAGTATCCCTCAGAGCAGGTGTTTCCGTGAGGGATGGCCAGGCTTGGGTCTGAACCACAATGCACGCACTTGTTACGTATCAGGTATGTACGACACGTAAGTAGCAAGATGGCAATACTCCACACGTCGGATATTTCACACAGAACAGGTAGACCAGACAGATCATCTGGATCCTAAACCGCCGTTACGAGGTGATTGGGCAGGATCTAGCTAGTACAGATCCACCCCAGGAAAGATCCACGCAGAATAAACGACACCCACCTGGCAACAAGGGCTGTAGTAGCCATCACACCGGTACCGATCACGAATAAATCTGCCCTAAAACATTACGAAAAAACTTAGGTGTCGAGCTGGGAATCTTTCATCAACCCCGCGGGCGCGGTACTCGCACTGCTGTACTCTAGTCCATACACGAGATCAGGAGTTCTATCTGTTCGGAAATATCTAGATCAGGAAGTGGGAATCGATGGTCTATCCCGATGTGTTGTGACGTGCTCGCCCGCACCGCTGTGCGCCCACCCAAGTACCAAGATGCCGCACTCGAACCGAGCAAAGAAGCAGAGGTAAGAACAAGTGACCCAGCAACAAGAGCAAAAGAAAGCCAACCAACCAGCCAGCCAGCATCCAACCAACCAATCAACCAACCAACCAGTCAACCAACAAACCAACCAGTCAGTCAACCAACCAACCAACCAATCAATCAATCAACCAACCAACCAACCAATCAACCAACCAACCAACCGACAAAAAAAATACGAAAAAGACCAAGCGCGCGAGCGAGCGAGCTCTACCGTATCACACGGGTGATAAGAAAACACACACCCCCGGGGGGGGGGGGAAGAATGTCAGGGCAGGAGTTTCTCCACCGCAAGGAGGGGGGTCACACAAACGAAGAAAAGGTGGTTTTTGAAAGACCTCCACGACACATCCCACACACTACAGTAGATGCATCGCTCGGCGTTTGAACCTTAACCTTCCCCATTTTCGAGAACATCAGAGCCGAAAATCGTCCGCGGGGAGGCGTCTTCTTACCATATGCGTGTTTACCACTTTGGCCCAAAGTATAAGAACCATTTGGACTCTGGTGTCAACATCAAGCGTTGACTAACGTCCCGGCCAGAGCGGTATAAGGGTGACCAATCAGCAAGCGCGATAGCTACTATGGCAACCGCTGCGGCTGCTGCGCCTCTCACGTACCCCTATTGTGGCGCTTGAGATTAAAACAAAACGTTAAAAAACAAGTGATTCTCGACTCTAATGAGGCTATATAGGGTGCGATAATAATTGGTTGACAAAACGAGGGAGTGCCTCCTGCCGCCAAGCCTTAAGGTGTTGGCAAAAGGGGGGGCGGGGGTGGGACGTTCGTGTGCCCCCTGCGAATCCCGGTTGGACTTCGGAGCGAAAAACCGTCCGACCACAAATGACGATCACAGTAGCATTGGCCGCACAAGAAGGAAGCAGCCCGGGTTACCGCTGGGGTACAGGGTGTGACCGACCCGCAACGCAAGGGACTGCACGACACGCGCGCACTATGGAATACAGCAGGGGCCCCTCTACGATAACTCCGGTTAAATAATGCCTGTGCCCGATATAACGCCGGTGAAATCGCTTTTCGTATAGATGGGAATAACCAGTGCGGCTCGTGTGCGGAATGATGCCGGTGCTCGCTATATTGCCGGTGAAATTGGCCTGACACATACCGGCAAAATACAGACCTCTAATGTACGGAGGCAGATGTTCGTACTGCCGCACGCTCATTTCCTGCGTGCACGCGCTTGGTTAACATCGCACCCGGCGTCTTTTTATATTTTCTGGCGTCGCGCAGAAAAAAAAAAAGCGGATCCTATCGTATACATGCTCGTACCTAAAAAAAAAAAAATGCTCCTGCGCAAATCCCAAGTACTTTCTTCGTCCCCAAAGACATGAGGTGCAGTTCTTACGAGGTTAGTGTTCCCTTTGTATAATCGCACGGTAAACAAACAAATATACAAGTCCAATTCCAAGCACTTCGTCCCAAAAACGGGACCTCGGTCCCGCACGGGTTGTTATAACGCTCGGCCGTAACCGACACGAGGCGGCGGCTACAAGGCTACTCGTATCCAAGTCTAATTCCAGAGTCATCTGCGTCCAAGCCGGGACACCATTACCAAGGGCGTGTAAGGTTTGGGTCGAAACAGACTCGAAGCGGCCGCTACAAGGCTCCTCGGAAGCCGCGGCCGGCTTCCGCTCATCACCTGGGGGACCGAGAGCATCGCCACGATGGACAGGACCTCGTTGGAGCAGCCGTAGTCCGGCGACGCTAGGAGTACCTTCGCCAGCTGGGGGTCCAGGGGGAGCTCGCTCATCTTGTTGCCGAGGTCCTGAAACAAAACCAATCATTGACGAGACGTTCCGTGCGAGACACCAAAATGTGAAGCTGGTAGTTTAAACATTTTTGGGGGGAAAAAGGCCTTACGGTGAAAGACCAAGACGAAGACGAAGAAGACCGGTGACGAGGGGTGATGTCGTGAAAATAGTACGAGGTGTTTTTAATTTAAAAGAAGACAGCAACGACGCGACATTTGCAATGTAACGACGCATATCCTTGAGAAGGGTGTGACGCGATTCCTGATCAGATAAATCGACAGTCCTCGTGGGCGTGTTGCGAGGCGTTTCGTGGGCATAAAGTGAGGCCTTTTCTATCTGGAGAAACGAGGATTCTTCGACAAATTGTTGGAATATATTTCCCCCTATACCCGTAACCTGTATCGCTATATATACATATCTATGAACCCTAACCCCGACCGCCCGAGAAATTTCTCGGAATGATCATTAAGCAGGCACGTGAGGAGAAGTTGGTGTGACCTATCAAGCCTTTTATTCTGTCCAGAGGCATGCACCTACTCGCAAAACTACTGCTGGAGGAACGCGTACAAACATCGCTATCTCTATACGAAGTAAAATCCTAGCCCCGACGACAGCCCAGGATGTTTCTTTTATCGCAAGATAAAGACGCACTGAGGTAGGATGAGGAAGCGCAAGCGCTTTCGATAGGTGAGGGAAAACTCGTGCACACCACTTTCAGGCCGACACGTTACGACTAAACACTCGGTACCCAATATTGTTGGGTTGGGGGATAGTTTTGTAAGGCTAGTGGATTATTCGTCTGTATTTCTTGCTAATTTCGTTGCTACTACCGGTGGCATTCCTCTAATATTGACTACTTGAGAAAAACAAGAATGGACTTTGGTTGCGCCTTCCACGAAAAGTGCGGCACTGGTTCTACTGCGGCTTTAAACGGTTTAACCACCAGCTTTTGATAATGTGTACCCACTTTTTTTTTTTCGCCGTAGCACTCGTACAACCTATTATACGCCATGGGACTGTTCATCGGGCTACACTTTTAGCTTTTCCTCTACAAGTACTGTAGATCAGTTTCGGGGTGTGAGGTGCATAAATAGACCGCCTATACTAAAATCTCGAGTGAGAATACGATAGTTGAAGACGGCCTATACCATAAACACGTGAGAATATATATATAAATATATAGACCGCCGATACTACAACCAAGTGAGAACACATACTATAATAAAGTGACAAGAGCCTCACGAAAAAAAGGACGCCATCCCAGTAAGCCAAACAAACTACCAACCCTGGCGTCGACACTATTACGAGGGACCATATTAAATAGGACCTACGGTACATACAAAACCTACACATTTCGCTTTTTTTACTATTAATAGCAACTTTTGGTCCTATTTACTATGCCCCCCCCCCATAAATAGTAATAGTGCAATAGCTGGGGATGTCGGCGTTTGACGCTTTTTCGTGGCCTCTGTGTTTTGCCCGACGAACGTACATTTGGAGTCGCTCGAGTCACCCATAAGGTGGACTATTACGGGGGACCATAGTAAATAGGACCAAAAATTGTCAGTAAAAAATAGGAAATATTTAGGTTTTCATGTATACCATAGGTCTTATTAACTATGGACCCCCGTAACACGCTATTGGTATATTTTCGTCGAACTTGTCTGACGTCATTGGCTTGTGAATTACCTTGTGTACGTGGGTGTTTTGATTGGAACAAGCTCTACACATGGTCAGAAGGCAAATGGAATAATGACAACACTAACGTGGGTATGAGCATCTTTGTTAATCAGCGCTGGTCACTCATACATACTGGCTTCCCGCGCTTGTCGGCCGTTTGTGTACGTGACCATCGGCTTTCGTTCTCCGTGACGAGAGGGCTCACCAGTTATTCAAGGAAAACGGTTGATACACACTGCTGTGTGGCAAACGAACGGTTGAAAACAGGGCTAACCATGGTTGGTCTGACTGGGTATCATTGGCCTAGGGTTAGAGGGTTGGGCTTAGTTATATTCGTGTGGTACACAGGGCGTGTCAACCGTTTTCTCGACGAAGTTGGTGAGCTACGGTAGGGCCAAGGTCTAGACTATACAGCCTTGCCTACAGACAGACACACAGCAGACAGACAGGAAGGCTGACAGACACACAGACAAACAGACAGGCAGAGCCTCCTACCGTAAGGGATCCCTCGTCATCCAGGGCTCCGAGGTAGTTCAGGAGTTCCAGGGCGCGCATGAGCGTTTCCGGGGCGGGGGGGTCCATGAAGTCGAAGTGGACCAGGTCTTCCACGCCGAGCTTGAGCAAGGTCAGCACCTAATAGCCCCAGAAAGGAGATCACCGCGTGGGGGTGCGGGTGGGTGGGAGTGAGAAATCACAGCAACAATACCAACCACAGCAACAACCACATCAACAACAACCACAGCAACATCGACAGCAGCAACAACAACAACAACAACATCGACAGCAACATCAACAACAACAACAACAAAACACGCAATCGAATACATACTTGCACACACAATACACAATCCAACCCGAGAGAGTCACACACGAAAAAAACTCACGGTGTCGCTCAGCTTGGAGCCGAGTATCGCCGGGTCGGTCTGCTCCAGCACACAACTCAATCGACGCACTCAAACAGCACGAGCACACTCAAGTACAAAACATGGACTCGCCCAACTCACCATGAAGACAAACAAAACAACCCATAAACCAGGAAATCTCACCTTGTTACTCATCTTGCGGCTCCGGCACACAAACCAACGGACACCCGCCACAACAAAAACAAACGAAACGCATCTAGACACACAGCAAACACAGACACACGCCACCTTTGTTTTCGTTTTTTTTTTTTTTTTTTCACCATTCTGAATCATCCCAAATCAAGTTACCCCCACAAAAACTCACGGCGTTTCTCAATCTCAGATCGGGGCTTCTCCGCGTAGGCCCTGCCCCAGCAAAATACACACACATCCCACACAAATAAACCGGAAATTAATCTCATGAGCGTTGTTATAAATAGTACTCATATTTCTTTCTCATTCATCAATCTATCATCATTGTGATTGCCAAAAATACATCCCAGAAACTCAAACCCGGCACGAGACGCACGCTAACGGGGTATAGCTAAGGGTGCACGCGCAATTTTCCTGGGGCTACTCACTTGAATAGCTGAATATACGCATCACCCAAACACGGCTTCAACCCTTTTAGAACCGGAGTTCCGTTCGGGGGGACAAAGCACTCAATTTTCAAGTAGTTTTTCCCCCAATACGGGACTGCAGTCTTACAACGGTTGAGAACACCTTTGCACCTTTGCACTCAACCATTGTAGGACTGCAGCCCCCTGTCCCAGGTTTCACCTGCACAAAAAAATCATCTGTATAGATCACCTACAGATCAACCATTGTAGGACTGCAGTCCCCTGTCCTAGATTTCACCTGCACAAAAAATCATCTGTATAGATCACCTACAGATTAACCCTTGTAGGACTGCAGCCCCCTGTCCTAGATTTCACCTACACAAAAAATCATCTACAGATCATCGACAGATCAACCAATTGTAGGGCTGCAGTCCCCTGTCCTAGGTTTTCACCTGCACAAAAAATCATCTGTATAGATCACCTACAGATCAACCCTTGTAGGACTGCAGCCTCCTGTCCTAGATTTCACCTGCACAAAAAATCATCAACAGATCATCGACAGATCAACCATCGTAGGGCTGCAGTCCCCTGTCCTAGGTTTTCACCTGCACAAAAAATCATCCATAGATCATCTACAGATCAACCCTTGTAGGACTGCAGCCTCCTGTCCTAGGTTTCACCTGCACAAAAAATCATCTACAGATCATCGACAGATCAACCATCGTAGGGCTGCAGTCCCCTGTCCTAGGTTTTCACCTGCACAAAAAATCATCCATAGATCATCTACAGATTAACCCTTGTAGGACTGCAGCCCCCTGTCCTAGATTTCACCTGCACAAAAAATCATCTACACATCATCTACAGATCATCGATTCCCACCTCGTGATCTAAATCTTCCAAGGCAGATCTCTCTCAATATATATATATATCGATCTTGTATACGAGCTATTAATAGCTCACGTTGCCAGGTGGGACCCACACAATCTGCATCATCTACAGCAGCACGCGTTTCCTGGGTTGGATGATCTGCCCTATAAGGCAGATAGATCCTGCACACAACGGCAGGGGAGGAACTAGATCATCTAGATCATGATCTGTTATGATATGTACATGATATGTCCAACGTGTGAAATATACTACAAAAAACAAACGATATTGGGCACAGTGGTTCCTCGGCTGAGAAGCTCCCGACCAGGGTATCTGTCAGAAATATTTGCCTTACAAGGCAAAAAAGTGCTATTACGGGGGGCCATAGTAAAAAGGACCAAATACTGTTCGTAAAAAAAAAAGGCAAATATATAGGTTTTTGTGTGTACCGTAGGTCCTATTAACTATGGACCACTGCAATAGGAGGCAAACGCCCTATCGTGGTACAGCTCGTCCACACGCACACACCAAACAAAAAAAACAAACTTACGGTGTTGCTCATCTTGGAGCGAAGGATCTCGGGGTACGTCTGCTCCAGCAGCTCCTCCTTGAAGGATTGCTCCGTGTACAGCCGGAAGCATTTCCCCGGCCGAGTCCTTCCCGCTCGACCGCTCCGTTGCTGCGCGCTCGCCCTAGAGATGGGGCTGACCAGCAGAGACTCCACGCGGATGCGGGGGTTGTACACCTGGCCGGGAGGCAGGCGGAAGAGGGGGCGGTGGGGTTCAGAGGGGCGTAGGGGGCGTGATTGGAGGGGGGAAGGGGGCAGGGTCAACGGCACGCGGAAATTATCGCGGCGGTTACACTTACTGCTGTAGTGTGTACCGCCATGAGAGGGAGCCGGAAAAACAATGGGAACAATCAACGAAACAAAATACGCACCAACCCACATCCATGGCCAGACCTTCTACTTCCCTCTCCCCCCTCCCGCCCCGTCCCCTCGTGCCGCCTCCCCCCTCCTGTCTCCCGACACCCTGCTCTGCCCTGCCCTGCCCTGCCCTGCCCTCCCCCTCCCCTCCCCTCTCCCCCCTCCCCTTCTCCCTCCCCTCCCCCCACTCTCCAAGGGTCTACAGTCATAGGACTATGGTCATGCATCACATTAGTACACTCCCCCCTCGCCTCCCCCTTCCCGCCGCCCCTGCCTCGTGATCCCTCCGTCCCACCTTCTGCTTGGAAAAGCCTGGGTCCACCACGTACACGATGCCGTCAATCGTCAGCGACGTCTCCGCCACGTTGGTTGACACGACAACCTTGCGCCCTACCGGACCCCCGGGGAACTTAGGCCCCGGTGCATCTCTGAAAATCTTCTGCTGCGCGGCGGGCGGGAGGGAGGAGTAGAGCGGGTACACAACTAGCTCGCCCTCCTGTGGGTGTTTGAGAGTCGTTTCGTTGTTGCGGGCGGGTTTCGAGTGCGGAGGGGGGGGAGGGGGTGAGGTTTGTAGGAGAAGGTTAGAAAATATTGAGACGGGGAGCGGGGGAGCACGTGCGATGGAAACACTGACGGCAAAGATAACGATCAACTCGACGACAGCGACGGCGATAACGACCACAGCAACAACTGCGACAACAACAGCAGTACCACACCCAAACCACGCCATACCATGCCATACCATACTATAGCGTACCATTACATACCATACCATACCACACACCATACCATACCATACCATACCATACCATACCATACCGTACCATACCATATCATACCACACCATACCATACCATACCCATACAATGCCATACCCATACAACACCATACCCATACCATACCCACACCACATCATGCCATAATATACCATACAACACCATGCCATACCTTACCATACCATACCATACCATATAATACCATACCACACCACACCACAACACAACACCCCACAACCATCATCACACCATCAGCACACCACACCTCACCATACTATACCATATCACAACATGCCGAAATTACACGAAACGAAACCACTCCAAGCCACATCATACCATACAATCCCACACAATCATCACCTGGGTGTCCAAAGACTTTTCCACCTCCGCCTTGATCGCACGGCAGGCGTCTTCGATCTCCACCTCACCCGTCAAAAAAAGGAGGACGTCTCCCGGTTCTTCACACTGCCAAGGATTTTACGCATGCGGGAAAGGGGGACGGGCGGGAGATGGGGATAAGAGGGGGGATCACGGCGATACACGGGAACAGTCGTCGCTCTCTCTCTCTCTCTCTCTCTCTCTCTCTCTCTCTCTCTCTCTCTCTCTCTCTCTCTCTCTCTCTCTTTCTCTCTCTCTCTCTCTCTCATTCACAGCAAACAACCAGCCAGCCAGGTTACTAGCCAAGCAAACAACCAAACAACAAAACCAACCAATCATCATCAACTAACCAACCAGAAGATATACCTGCCAGCTCTACTAGACGTCGTCCAGATGCACAGGACAGACCGACCGACCGACCGATCCGAACAACCAACGGGCCTAGACGGCTTCTCTGCACCAACTTGTGAAACCGCACAACCACCCACCAACCAACAACCTACCCAACTAACACATCAACCAACGCACCAAATCAACCAACAAACGAACCAACCACCAAGCCTCTCATGTTGTGTAGATGCACCACTGCGAACAACCATTCAACCAAGGGTACACGTACAAAAAAAAAAGGACACCCCACTTTTTTTTCCCGATTCCCAGACAGGGCGGGGGAGGGGGGGGGGGGTCACTAAAATCAAGCATATGACACGAAACTGAAAGAATATGTGCGTTCAATTCGAGTTCTGACAGAAACCCCAACCCTCTCGTAGCTCACTTTTAATTCCGACATGATGGCGAGCGTCGCTCCGTTCTTCTCTTTTTTTTTCGTCTACCTCTGGTTCAACCATTCAATCGTTCAACCATTCAACCAACCAACCAATCCACCAACACGAGGTATGCTCCCACCTTGTGAATCTGCACGACGGTCCTAACCGCGGCCTCCACGTAATCTCTCTCCGGGGTGGGTGTGTAGAAGATCTCCACCGGGAACGTTCGCCCGGGGACCTGCCGCAAGACGAGCGTCAAAACAAGAATGCCACCCGTCCCCGCCGACAGGGACACCCGGGGATACCAATACAACAGCAGCGGCAGCGGCAGTAGCAGCGGCAGGAACGAGAAAACACACACGTCGGGGATCAGACAGATTCGTCGCTGGAGGCGAGGCTGGTCCGGCCCGACGTGACACGACAAAGCATGCAGGAGGCGTTTTCTTTTTGGTTGTTTTCGCTCCTGTCAAAAAAGAAAACATCCATCGAGAATGAAAACAAAATCGGAGCAAGACCCGATCACGACGAAAAAAGAAAAAAACGAAAAAGCGAAAAATGAAACGGAAAAAAAATCCTACCAAAATATTACACCAAGCTGCCACAATAGAGAAGACACACACAAGCAGGGGGGCGGGAAAGAACTAAAAAAAAGGTAAAAAGCAAAAAAATAAACCACTAAAATAACAACACAAAAATAACAAGGCCCAGGAAAAGTCGAAGAACCAGGAAACACATCGCGGGGGAGATGAGAGATGGGTACCTTGAGCAGCGGGGCGTTGTCGAAGTACTTCTGAAACTTCTCGGCGTCCAGCGTGGCGCTCATGACCACCACCCTCATGTCCGGCCGGTTCTTCAGGACTTCCTGCAGCGATGGCGGCAGCAGCGGCGGCGGTTGCGGCGGCGGTGGCGAAATAAGCCGACAGGCGATACCGGGCGAAAGGAAAGCTTTCAGCCTCCACACATCATCACGGCAGATCACGACCTGATAGATCATCTGGATCCGAAAGCTGCCGTCACCATATGCTGTGCAGGGTGTGTAGTACTGTACAGATCTTATCTGGTACCAATCGGGGACAAATTGACTGATACCTGGTATGCTGATATATATTTATATACTGACGTAAAACTGTTTATATATACTGAAGTATGTATCTTTTTACGTGGTGAAATCTCTACATCAATGCGGAGGGGCGTGGGTGGGTGAGCACCATCTTGTACATAGTAAGTGCAACAACCTCTTCTCACGCGTACGGCGTCAAATCAAAATCGCAACCCTACGAGTAGTCCTCCAAAGTCAGTACGTAAAGCACACGCTGGTACCGCTTACCAGCATTCGAGACCCACGCTGTGTACGAGACGAACGTGACTTGCCCTGTACCGGTGTATTGGTTGATTGGGTTGGGGCTGGGGCTGCAGTTGCACTCGTATTGTGCACGGTGGTATTACGGAGACCATACTAACCAGGACCCATCACACACACAAAAACCTTAATAAGTTCCAGCATTTTGACGAAGCATATTCGGTCCCGATTACAATACTCCCCCGTCATAGTGACCCGGAAGCTTAGTGTCCCAACAGAGTGGTAAGGTGCACTCTCCCAACAGGTTCGTCCCCGAAACTCTCATCACTCTCTCCCGATATTTAACCAACGTTTGTGTACTAATATTGAATGAAAGATGTCCTTATATGTGGGTACAGAGCGGTATTCGGTTACTAGTCACAACCGTCTTTCTGCTGCATTGCATGTACACAAACACACTATTAATACTTACGCGACACCAATTCCGACTATTGTAATAATTCGTCCCCCAAAATGAGGGTACAGTTCTTAACCCATTGAGGACCGCACTCCCGTTCTGGCGGCAAATCTCCTGGAAATAGACCCAAGATATATATGGTTGTGCAAGTGCAGGACGAAAAGGGCCGTTCTTTCATCCAAGAGCTGTTTTTTTCCATAATTTCCATTTATTTTTTGCGCATTTTTTTCATCTTCCAGATTTTCCGGATCGTTTCTCCAAAATACGTGGAAATGTAAATTTGCCTGATTTTTTTGCTCCGGAAGAACTTCGCAAATTGTGACAAAAACGCCTCCGTCTCTTGATACATGTTTCCAATTATTTCCAAACCCGGGAAATTCTGGAAAAAAAGCTCTCCGATAAGAATGGGCCTACAAGGATTGAGGTAAAAGGGTTTCAGAGGGCACCACCACTTCGGTCGGAAATATAAGGATCGGTTCATCATCAATACCAAGACAAAACGATCGTTGTATTTCCGACCAGCGTGAAATTTGACTGAGACGTGCCTTAGCGGCCAGGACCTCCCACAACAAACACAACGTAGGATTTCCACACCGAAAACGTGGGTTGAAAAAAAAAAACAAACAGAAAAACAAGAAAGAGGCCTGTGGTCAAAGCGGAGGCAACGGGAGCGACGTCAACACAGCGAGTAGCCACCAACAGCAACGGCGAGAACACCACGCTCAAGAACGCTAGAAAAAAACAACACCGACAACGCCAACATCGCCTACAACAGCCTCTATCCCCCATCGACAGCAACACCATCACCGCCACCACCACTACCAACAACGATGTCGACGATAACAACACCACAATCCAAACATGAACCAACATCACCAACACCAACGCCAGCACCAACACCAACACCAACACCACCAACACGAGCAGCAACACAATCAACACCACCCACAGCACCACAGCGGACCCACGGCAGGCGCCCCCCCCCCCCCCCCCCCCTGCCCCCCCCCCCCCCTCCCCTTCCCGCCCCTCCCTCTCTCACCCCCCGCTTCACCCTGCCCTCCCTCCCTCCCTCCCTCCCTCCCTCCTTCTCTCTCACCCCACCCCCCCCGCCCCTCGCCCCCTCTCCCCTCCCTCCTTAACAGCAAGGACCCTATGCTGTTTTTAATATTAATATTAGCTGACCTTGATCAAGCCCATCAGCACGTCCGTCGCCAGGGTGCGCTCGTGGGCCTCGTCGAGCACGATACACTTGTACTTCGCCAGAAAGGGGTCGTTCATCGCCTCGCGCAGCAGCATACCGTCCGTCATGAAACTGCCGCGACACGTTTGCCAAAACACACACAAAAAAAAAAAAAGACAGGCGGCGTTACGTTACTGGGACTAGGGGACGATGCGACTCGCACCTCGATAGGAAAGGGTAATCCATCGCCTCACGCAGCAGCAGCATGCCGTCGGTCATGAAGCTGCCGCGATAGGAACACAATAACGGAGAATTAGCGGTGATATGCTGGGATTCGAGGCGCACACAAAAACCGAGGAGCGGCGGTGATTTACCGAGATTCGAGGAAGACGGGAATATTCAGAGGCGTTAGCAGAGGGGGGGGGGGGGGGGGGGGGCGTACTCGATGCCATGCATGGCCGTGGTCGGATGACCATAGGCCCTCGCATCCCTACAATGTCGGGACGGAGCACGTCTGGTTTTCACCTATCAGACAGACATTGCTTGCACCAAGCGCGAAGCGTCGTGAGGTGTTCGGCGAGTCGGATGAAGGGTGAGCTACATCCTACCAAGAACCGCTTGTGAGGCGGACTCGCACATGGATGACAGCTTCAATAACTTCATTCATCTTCCGGTGTGGCGCTGCATGCTGACTAAACCCCGCTCGTGAGGCGGACTTGCACACGGATGACAGCTTCAATGAGTTAAACTGTTTTCCTGTGTGGCGGGGGGGGGGGTATAGCACGATGCACTAGTGCTTCTCTAGAAAAAGGCCGTCAATCGCCTCACGCAACCGCATACCGTCGGCGATGCACTGTCCTGGGGTCGTCACGAAACTCGAACAAAAAACTACGATACCGACGAAAACACCAATCCGTGTTACCGACGAAAATCCGACTAAAACACACCGCAAAACAATAGCAACCGCACCTCTAACCGTATCTCTTTGCGTTGTCCCAACATTCCACAACCCCCGCCCTTCCCCTATCCCCCCCCTCCTCCCCCCCCTTCTTCCCCCTTCCACAGGCAATGTACCTCTACGAACTCCCAATTCAGTACTTGATACTGTATTACTATCTTAACAGAATTTCGCATGAGTATCGTCCAGGGGGCGTTGCAGATCTCGAACCGAACCGAGTATCAAGGCCGACGAAAAACCGACACGGAACGAAAAGCGGATCGCGTGCGTAGTATCTTCTCTGTTAAACATTCCCCTCCAAACGGCCTCCCTACCTCCCCTGTCCCTTCGACAAACAACATATATATACACTGATGCATTACTCCGAATAAGAAGGCCAGACCGTCCGGGGAACATGGCAGATCTCGAACCGAACCGAACCGAAGCGAACCGAACCGAGCAAAAACCACACAAAAAACAAACAGCAGCCGCACTACACAGCTGCCAGATTTTTCCTTGTGCCCGGAGCCCCCACCCCCCCCCCCCCCTCCGCCGTCCACAGCAGACGAAATGCATACATACCACTGTAGACGAACTCCCTATTTCACGCCAACAATGAAAAAAATAAAAAATAAAAAAATAAAAATGGCTCACTTGAGGATCGTTCGGGGCCCGTTGCAGATCTCGAACCGAATCGAATAACCCACGATGTCGCCGAGCTTGACATCCATCTCATCAGACACACGGTTCGCAATGCTCATGGCCGCCACTCGTCGCGGCTGCGTGCACGCCACGCTGACAAGGCACAAGTTTGGCACGCGGGGACGAGGGGAGGGGAGACAGGGAGTGGGGAGAGGGGGGGGGGGGGGGGGGGGTACTCATTATCGTGCATGGCCGTAGTCGTATGACCGTAGACCCTCGCAAACCCTACAATGCCGGGACGGAGAAGGGAGAGCGAGTGGAAGGAGCAGTGCCGGGATGGAGAGGGGAGAGGGAGTGGAAAGGAGGGGGGGGGGGGGGAGGAGGGGGGGGACAGTGTGGAGGGGGGAGGGGTAGGTGGGGGGGCGGGGGGAAGATGGAGCCAAGGAATCATCCCAAAATGATATCAGCTTGGCTACACAATTCATAGGAGCACAGCGTGCATGAGAGTGGGGGGGGAGTGGGGGGGAGGGAGGGACGGAAGGATGAACACGCACCAATGTACGCGCCGATGCATATCCGATCTGGTAAGCGATAGGCTGCCCGGCGGCAAACCGAACAAACCATACCCTCGCCAGTGTCTTCCACAACTTGACCCACCTTTCACTAAATGGTACAAGGGTGAGCACAACACCCCCCATTTCACCCTCATTCAGAGAACTTGGCCAGGCGGTCGGCGATAGCGTCAGGGATATTTCAACCAGTTTGTCCAAGCTGGGGGAAGTCATAAGACGGCTCAACGCTTCCACCCCCCCCCCCCCTCTCCTCTTCCCTCCTCCCTCGCCCTCCCCCCTCGCGCCCTCCCCCCTCCCACACACCCTCCCCCCCCCTTACCCTCCTCCCTCCACCCCAAACTGGTAACTCACCAGCTCTCCCCTACCGCGCCGTACCCCGCCTCCACAAGAAACTGGGGGATCTGGGTTGTCTTTCCTGACCCGGTTTCTCCCTCCACGACAACGGTCTGGTTGTTCTTCACCTGACGTAGGCATATTTGATCGGGGGAGGGGGGCGACGTATTTATTTAGTCCATTGTTGTTGTCAATATTTCTCCCTCCACGACGACCACGGCGCGATTGCTCTTCACAGACGGAGGCGTTTTGTCTCGGGGGAGGGAGAGGGGAGGGTACTTACTGTAGACCTTAAGGACGTAATATATACCGGGGGGGATGGTATTTAGTCCATTGTTGGTGGTGACATATACAGCTACTATTATAATACCAGGCACCCCGGGCATATAGATGTAATCTAACAACAGTAAGTTCTCCATCCACGACAAGAGCCTGGTTGTTCTCCGCCTGACGGCCGCGGTTTTTTCAGCGGGGAAGTATGCACTCGATTTTTTTAGTGCAAACATTGCCTAAAGCCAGTACGCGGACGATGAGGTCGCTCATCATTTAATAAGCCGCATGAAAGAATTTTCGGAGTTCTCCACCACAATGTACCGGACATATTCAGACATTCCCTGTTGCAAGATCGAAACATGGGCATATTGGCCTATTTTGAACGATGTTGACATATCGTTGACCGCAAGGGATGCGAGTTGAACGATCCTTGACGCGTAGAAAATGTTACTCTACGAGTACAGTAGGCAGCGTTCGGTAACTTTTTCCAGGAAGACAAGAGACACACCACCACCCCCGCCGTGGACGGGAAAACCAAGGACAAGTGTTCCCGCAGCCTACGCTAGTAAAATACTAATGGTACACCACAACGATATTGGGCGGTTAGCTCTTCGGTTGATGAGTGTACTACAGTAGATATCACAACAGCTCTTCAGTGGATGAGTGTACTAGATATCACAACAGCTCTTCAGTTGATCATTGTGCTAGTTATCACAACAGCTCTTCAGTTGATGAGTGTACTACAGTAGATATCACAACAGCTCTTCAGTTGATGAGTGCAATAAAGATCACAACAGCTCTTCAGTTGATGGTTGTGCTAGTTATCACAACAGCTCTTCAGTTGATGAGTGCACTATTAATAGTAGCCAGGCATACACAAGTTGTCCACAGCCCGGACAGATGATGATCTATCTGATCTATCTACAGTAGATCATCTATATCCTCACCGGCCGTTGTGAGAGGATTTGTCGGGATCTGCGTAGCACAGATCTCAACCCGAAAACAAAAATGAGCTAGTACTATTTAATAGATCATGCAGATTGTGCGGGTCCCACCCGGCAACGTAATCTACTGTAGGTCATGCAAGACCGGGCATTGATATATCTGCCTTGGAAGATCTAGATCATGCAAGTGTAGGAACCGATGGTATGTGGATGATCTGCAGATGATCTGTTCGAGATGTAAAACCTTTGCTCGAAAAAAGTGCTACCGTCATCGTGGCACGCGTGAACTGCGATCTGTGCCACTTGCGCGGGGATTCGACACAACGGGCGGCTCATAACCCCATTCGGAGTTGATGGCGATGGTTGCTTCTGTAGGGGCGTTGAGTCGTGTTAATGGTGGTGGTGGTGCTGTTGTGATGGGCATACTGTTCGTGATGTCAGTGCTGTGGTCGTTTGGTCGGAGGGTGGTGGTACTGCTGCTGCCGTGATGGGCGTATTGTTCGGGATGTCAGTGCTGTAGTCGCGGTGGTGGTGGTGGTGGTGGTGGTGGTGGCGCTTTAGTTGTGATGGTCGAGGTGTCCGTCCTGTCAGATTTGTAGTCGTCGTTGCGGTGGTGTTGGTGGTGGTGTTGGTGTTGGTGTGGCCCACCTCCCATCGATACGAGTAAAACAACGTTATCCGCAAGATGGCGAGCCTGTTCCTTGCCAGGCTCTTGCATAGGGTACGGCTATCGGTATACATGCTCGAGATCAGAGAGGCCCTATGTCTACAACACATGACAACGCATGGCCTACTCTCAAGTAGATCGCGTTCCCGGGCGGGAGCCGTACGATCTGCGTCACCCACCGTACAAAAAGCACTTCCTCTTGGTGGATACGTGCGATACAGATCTCGCACAGAGTCTCACAACGCCACATGCATCGTAGACAGATAAGATCAACACGAACTAGTGATGTAGACCGTGATAAGTGAGGTGGCGTTGTGTGCAAGAGTAAGCGTCGTTGGACGCCTACCTTTTCCATCAGATCCTCCAGAAAACTATGCACCGGGAGCTTCACGCGCTTCTCGAGGATGTCGTAGTACTTGCGAGAGTACGGCCTATTGTAGCCAAGCAGCAAAAGGAGGCGAGCACGAAACGGGGAGGGGAGGGAGTATACTGTGAGCCATGGCATTGCGTCGTACGAAAAAACAAGGAGGCTACGCAGCACGAAAGCGTGGGGAAAGGGGGGGGGGGTACTCCTTTGTTGCTTGCCTTGGTCATTTGACCATAGACCCCCGCATCCCTTTCGAGACGGAGCAGGGAGGGGGGGGGGGGGGGGGGGGGGGGACGGGGGGGTTACAATGTTAGTGCAAAGTACCCCACTGCGAAGTATAAAAGGAGGCCATGGTGAAACGAGGGGGGAGGGGGGGGACGGGGGAGGCTGCTTTGAGGCACCACACTGCGATAGGGTAAAGGGAGGCTAGCATAAAACGGTGAAGGGGGAATAAGGGGAGGAGACGTGCCGACTTGAAACACTACACTGCGTCGGACCATAAGGAGGCCATGCAGCACAGGGAATGGGGGGGGGGGGGGGGGGGGGGGCGTACTCGAGAGGAGAGATGTACGCGATCTCATGCATGGCCGTAGTCGTATGACGGGGGGGGGGGGGGGGGGGGGGGGGTACGGGTATGAGGCACCATACAGCGACGGGACAAAAAAAAAACACTTAACAAAACGGAAAGGAGGGATCGAGGGAGGGGGGGGGGGGGGGGGGGGGGGAGCATGTGGGTGTGAGGTACCACACGAGGACGGACCGAAGAAGGCGGTGATGAAGCGGGAAGGAAATAGGGGGGGGGGCGTGCACTCGATATCACGCATGGCCGTAGTCGTATGGCCATAGACCCTCGCACCCCTACAATTCCCGGACGGAGAACGTCGGGTTCTCACCGACAAGGGGGGGCTTTAAGCACTTCATTGGGACGGAGCAAGTAAAACAGGGAGGGGTGGGATGGAAGGGGCGTATTGGGTAGGGGGTCGATGCCAAGCCCTAAGCTGCGCCGGAGACGAAGGAGGCTAGCGAAAGATGGGGGAGGGGGGGGGCGCGAAAAGGGGGCGTGCCGATACAGAGACACTACTCTGCGAAGAAGTTAAAGAAAAGATATACATAAGGGTGGGGGGGGAGGGGGGCGGGGGGGGGGGGGCAGGACAGGTCACGCAGATCTCAGGCGCCACAATTCGAGTTCGAGCATACACGTAAAGCAGTGCGTACACGCAGCTACAACAGCGGTTGTGCTTACTACGAGCGGGGGAGATTTTCCGATAACAACACCGCGCCGAAAAAAATAGGGACCCCTTGCGAGCTGACTCCATAGTCAGGTTCTGCGACTAAGGGTACCACGACCGACGGGCGACCTACACTGACACCACTCTGCCCATACATAAATATAATCCCCGTTTGGAGTCTCATTCGAGTATCAAACGTATATTATATTTCCGGACATCGTGGCACCAGCATACAGTAGTGGTCTCTCTACTATAGTGCCGGCCGAGCAATGCCCGTAAGATCGCTTGGCACCGATGGCATTGACCTGCTGCGGCAGTGCGTGTAGTAGTGCCGCACTGCCGGTTGACGCCGTGGGCATAGTGCCGGTGTTGCCGGCTGGCGCATGTCACACCACGGCACTACAGGGGGGCCGTCACTGGAAAAACGATTCTCCGTACGTAAGTCGACCAGCTACAATCAGCCCGCTGCGCGGCTTTCCTGGCGACAGCTACGGCGTCGGCAAGCAAACGACACTCACGAGCCGGTGAACGGGTTGATGCCCAAGTTGCGCTTCTTCTTGGCATCCTCCGCTGGCGTGCTCGTGGACCTGGTGCGGGGAACAAGGAGTCCAAAGAAGAAGCAGGCAGGAAGGAAGGAGGGGGGGCGAGGCGGGTGGGGGCAGGGTACTCAATGGCTACGTAGGGTTTACGGATACTCGAGAGGCGTTTGTGTGTCCTACCTACCGCAGATTTCAGAGCAGACGTACTGCCAACAACGCAAATTTGCCAAAACGTAGAAACCACTCGCAAGATCCGGGACCTCAAAAAATATACTAACGAACTTTAAAACTCCGTAAGTCCAAAAGCAAAGGGGTTTCCAGTATATATGCAGAATTTTTACACAAGGGACCAGCGCAAAAAAATCCCGAAACCGCAAAATGTATGCAAACCGCGCGTGATTTAGTGAACCGATGAGAACCTGGCACAGATAATAGGTGGTAACACACATCCCTGGGGTTATATTATGGGCCTCATACAAAAAAGAGTTCAAGACGATGGAAGTAGGCGGCAGGGGGGCGAGAGGAAAGGGGGACGGGGGGGGGGACCTCATTGATCAGAGTTGCCGGTATTTTCGGTTCAGAGTCCCATACACACAAAATACGACACGAAAAAGAGCGCAGTTGTGTTTCTATCCACCACGTAAACGCAAGCCCGAAAATCCAGGGCAGTAGTCCTCTATTGCCGATGACGCTCACTAACTGTAGTGCAACGGGCCTCTCTATGTGTGCAGTAGCCCCCTCTGCATGCAGCAGCCCCCTTCCATATACGTGCGGTCGATCTCTACTTGCGTAGAGCGAGCCCTCACTTGTGCTCGACAACAGCCCTCTCTACTCGCGCGAGCTGCAAAAAAAGGTAGCACTTTTCGACCGATGGGGCTTCTCAGCCGAGAAACCCCGCAAAAATTCGCGTTGTTTCAGCATGATTTCCGTTGCAGACTGCTCGTCGGGTTAAGCGGTGAAGTGCGCATTTTTTCTTAAGGCCGGTTTTTGGGTGAGACATGGATCCCCCCTCAAGTGGGGAGCTTCCGAAAAAATTGGCAGCATCATTGTCGTAGCACGCGCTGCTAAAAACAGCACCAGTCCAGTGACCCCCTCTCTTTGCACGTTGCGGTAGAGGTCTCCGTGCAGCGTACAAACGGCTCTCTCTATCTGCGTACAGTAGCCCCGACATCAGCGGTAGCCCTTTTGGTCCGTAGAGCGCAGCCCTCTCTTGGTTGCGGTAGGTAAACGGCTTTAGCTCTCTCTCTCTCTCTCTCTCTCTCTCTCTCTCTCTCTCCTCTCTCGGGTTTTGCTTGTTTCACCATGCACACGGACGGAAAAATTACCATTTAAATCCACTCTTTTAGTGTTGCTACCGCACCGAGCTGCCCAAACCCCGCAGGAGCGCCGAAGCCCAGGACGAACGAAGTTTACAAGCTCGGCGCCACGAGGCCGCGGCCGCAAGATACACCCGAACGTGCCACCCACCACTCGTAAACGAAATAAACAAGGGACGAATTGGAACCTGATCGGGACGTCTTCTATCTTGCGACCGAACAACAACAGCACGACTGACTTACACCGACTCGACGAACGGGCCCTGATGATGCGATGGGGCTACGCCAATTACCTACTGTACTCACACCGTCTACTCTCTACCAACACACACAAGTTGACGCCAGTCATGACTATCCTGTTGCGCGAGTTCCTAGCTGCAGCTACACTATCTTCTTGGAGATTTTGTGCGCGAAATGAAGCAAAACAGCTCCAGCAGACTGGTCAACTAAAGTCAGTCGGTTGGACGGCTTCGTCAGCCAACTCATGACCATTGGCTAGCCGGGTAAGTCCAGTCAAACCACTGCCGTAGGCATTATCAGCCGACTTTCCTAGGCTTTACCAGCCAACTCACGGCTCTAGCCAATACCAGTCAACTCACGGCCCTACGCAAAAAACAGCCAGCACACAGTACCAGTGATCAGCGTTACCTGTATGGTGTCATGACACCGTACGTACGAAGTCCAAGATAGAATTAGACAGCAACATTGTAGTGATGGTACCAGGTAGTCCTCAATCAGGTACATATACGGCTGCTCCTTGTTGCTGCTCTTTGGGTACCAGGTGTATGCAGCAGTACCAGGTACCCGCTTGCCTTGATAAGTTGCTGCTTCCGCTGTCGACACTGAAACGCGGTAAGGTTATGACCGATGCCGCCGGTAGCACGTACAATACTTCCGAACGTCACGATAAAGTACAGATAGCAGAGAGAGTACAGAGTTGCTTACGAGACACACCCGGCACGAAGAACAGCAGCAGCAAAGCAGTACCAGTAGTGCTTACACCTGGTACCTGGTAACACGCAAGACAGACACGCTCCCTGGAATGCAGAGATGCCGAGCCGATCTTTCTCCAAAAGCAGGGGGGGCGCACACGACGAAAAAGGCGGCTTTGGGAATATCTGGAGTCGAGATCTGTCCGTAGAGAGACATTCGCGTCGCTCGGAGTGTGTTTGCACTCTCCGAGCTGTCGAGAAGAATCGGCTTTGGAGTTCACGCGCGTTATGCGCAGGTGGTGTCCTTATGAAGTTGGCGCTCTTCGTTTGTACAGTGTAGGTACAAACCGCGACAACACACCGCGGGGTTCTCGGCGTATAATACCTGGTACTGCTGCTGTGTAACAGCAGCTGCTGCTGCTGCTGCTGCTGCTGCTGCTGTCAAATCCCTTTTGAAAATGCCCTCCCTTCTAGGTTCTAGGGGACAAGTGGGGACCAATTACTTGGAATTATAGTTGAACACCAGGTACCTATTAATAGTGCCATTCTGTCCCTGAACATAAGGACTGCTTTCATTCAATCTTGGTACACCAGGTACTATTAATAAAGGTCTTTGATGTTCATATTAAGGGACAGAGTGGTGCAAGTTTTCTGTGTATTGTGTACCAGGAAGGGTAGTGAAGAAAGCAAAAGGGTCGACCCTTTTTCCTGTAGGACTGCCTGCAGTCGGTCCCGTTTTGGGGACCAAAACTACATAAAGTTTGAGTGGTTTGTCCCCAGATCGGGACTGCAGTCCTTAAAAAAAGTTGTTAGAGTTCATGACCGGTCTCCGTTGTTCTCGTGGCGGAAAGAGAGGAAGAGAGGCGGACATAGATGGAAAAGAGGCCGTGGGAGCTGCCAGTATAGCTTACTGGTATCCGGCATCACATATCCGAGATTTGGTGTGATTGGCTCAGTCAGGGTCAGGGTTAGCGTTGCTCTGATCGGCTTAAGGTCAGGGTTAGTTATATTCGTCCAATACACAGCAGCAGTGTGCGTCAACGTCTCAACTCTCGGAGCCGGGGCTACGCGAGGGCAGGAGCTGGGGCTGCCCGAAGGCAGATTCCACTGCTGTGTGAAACAGAACGCCCCCCCTAGGAGAAGGGGCACGGAAACAACGCCCAAACTGATCGCTCGTGGTGGTCGAATCGACGGCAGCCTGGTGCTTCCGAAGCTCCAGCACGAGGGTTATTTTTGTATCTGTACATCAAGCACGTGTAAGGTAGACTTCCTGCTCAGGAACGCTCTTCCAGCTATTAATACTCGTAGCGACAACAAAGACAGCAGTACTATTGTGGAAGACACGAGGCAACGCTGTTGAAAGCTTGCCGCAATAGGTGGCGCACTCGACACCAACCCCAACGTCCCACCAATCAAGATTTTCGGGCCTTCGATGCAACTCATTGCCGAAGGCACCAGACTACGCCCGGTGTCTCAATCGCCCCAACGGCCAGCAGTGGCAGTGTCAATGCCTTGACTCACCCGAGCCCTGTGATGTCGACCTTGCGCTTACGATCCATTTGCTCCTTGAGCTTGCGCCTAATCCACTCACAGCCTCGCCGGCCTTGTCTGTCTCTCTCAGTTTAGAAAAGTCAATATAACGCGATTCTGCGTGTCCGCCAGATTATCGTTCGCGGACAGCGCAAGCCTGGTATTTTCTCGTCCGTGTTCTGCTGCTGGCTCTGGGTGTTCGGAGGCGTGGCTGCTAGTATGGGTAGCGTGGCATGTTGGTGCCCATGGCCGTCGTTCTTGAGTTCGTCATAAGCGTATTGTCCCCCAACAATACGGCCACTTTATATAGTGAACTCCTGAATATGCTCTCGACCAGTACGTATGATCTCACACTCACATCAGCAGGTGGCAGAAGGCACTGCTGCGGTGGCAGAAGGCACTGCTGCGCTGGTGTCGACCTTGCTATGGCACAGATGCTGTCCTCCAATCGCTTGGTGGCATGTTGTGCATTCGTCGTGATCATGGCGGCACCGTCGCACATGACTTCGACCGCTCGTTCCGGGTGCAACCCTGTAGCATTTGGCACTTATCATGACACTCAAACTGGGCAACAACAGCAACAACAACAACGACAACGACGATACCATCCGCAGCACCATCAGGACCTAGGCCAGGACCATAAAGACCAGCAGCGACCGCTTCAGCTTCGCCGGAAGCAAGAACTGGGGTGCGGCATGTGGGACGCACGGCTTCCTTCTTTCATCGCGGTGCCGACACGCCCGACCACTGGCCGAACCCTCGAGAGCGTCGGAGGAGCTCCGCATCATGCGCGGCCTAACCACTTCTCAACTGCCCTCGGAGCTGCCGGCGGGAAGGGCAAGAACAGCAAGGCCGCGAAGAAGAAGAAGAACGGCTCATCGCGGGGAGGTGGGGGGGGGGTAGCGGTGGCAGTGGCGGCAGCAACAGTGGTGGTGGCTTCGGTGCCTCGACAACGGCCACGGCGGTGAAGCCGAGCGGCAAAGCAAGCACCACAACGACTCCGACATCAACATCAACAGGAGCAGCAGCAGGAGCAGCGGCAGCAGCAGTGGCAGCAGCAACAGCGACGACACACGGACCATCCCCGACCAGCCGCGCTCCTCCCCGACAACGACTTCGCCACGTTCCCACCCCTCTCCCCCGACACCCTGAAGTCCGTCATGGGTGTCGACGTATTCGACCTCCCCCCAGGCGGGGTCTCGGCCAGGGAAACAAGCCACCAGGACGCCCTCCCCCTCCAGGTCCTGGACTGCATCCGAGACAGGCATGGGTTTCCAGAATTCGCAGGCGGTGTGCGTTTGCTGGACACGGCATATACAGAAGGGACGGTGGGGGCAGGAACAGGTGAAGACCCGACGACTGCAGCAGCCGAAGCAGTGACGGCCGACGGGCCTCTGGAAACCCTCGAGGGAGGGGGAGAGCTATCCGAGGGGGGGAAAGGGCGAGAATCCCCCCCACCCCTGCTGTTCCCGGGGCTGCGCCTGCTCCACGCCGAGCCGCCGGTGATAGGCGTGGACGATTTCTTCACCGCGGAAGAGTGCGACCAGTACATCTCGAGGTCGCTGTCACCGCCTCCATCATCGCAGGCAGCGGGCGCAGGAGATGGAGCAAGGGGTGGAGGTGGGGGGGGGGGGGCGCGCACAAGCAACGGAGCGCTACGCTCGGCGCGGACGTCGATGCCGTAGCCCAGGTGAGGATGGGGAGGCGGTGTTTTACCAGTACTACAGTAGTAAGGCAATCGCGCTTCCCAAGCCGCGGGTATATCTTTCTCAAAACAAGTAGGTGGTGACCGGGGGGGGGCGAACATGACAGCAATTGTCACGGAAATAGTATATCCGGGGCCGGTACATGCTCACATGCTTGTTTTCGTATTTACTCCCCTGCAGCGGCAGTGGTAGTAGGGTGGCGAGGAATACTTTCGCGGCGTGTTGTTGTTCGTTTGGTCTCTTTAAATGACGAATACGTACCGGTTGGTACCGTTGCCTTTTGTGGATTAGGCCACTCTTGACTTCTGGGGTTGTTTGTAAGCGGTGACACACGGGGCTCACTTCTCCTCGGCCCCTACCCTGTGGGAGGCTAATGATACATGACCTGAAACATCCATCAATAGACTGCCATGCAGTCTGAGAATATCATTCACGCACATCTGTTGAGCGCACGCGCTTCCGCATATGGTAGTGTTCTTAACTACCATATGATACAGAGGTGTGTTTTTCTGTGGCCCTGGGTTTTTTGTGGCATGCGGTAACTTGATAAGGGTTTGCGATTATGTGACGGCTTCATGTGTGATGGGGTTTTCTATTGTGTACCGAGGCATTATTTGATATGACTCGGGAGTGTGGAGCTGCCTTGCGGGGCAGTCTGATGAATAGGATGGTACGGCCGGGGTACGTGACATGATGGTACATGAAGGTCTGTGACAATACAAGCGTCGACTCATATATGCCTGTACCATGGTGGGTGAAGCCGGGGGCAATCTTGGCTCGGCCGACCTCCTGTGTAGTTTATGTATTGGAGCCTTTGACAATCAGATACTGCGCTTCTGTGGGTGGGTATGTTTTGGTAGTGGTATAGTGGTATAGTGGTGTAGCATATAACTACGGGTCTTCTTGACAATAGTGGCCTAGCCGCGCGTGCAGCAAGTGGACGCGTCCGACAGCTACACGCACACAACCATGGAGTAGTTCTGGGGTGGGGGGTACTGTAAAAGGCAAAAGCAGCAGTATGCTCCCTTTTCGAAGGTAGCCTTTTTCTTGCTCCATGTGGGCGAAAAGCTGAAGTGTTGCACAGTCAGTCGCTTCAGTCACTCATCACTAGTGCCGGTCGGCATCCTTTGGGTTGCGTTTCTTACAAAAAATGGTAGTCGACGTAAACTCAACAGCGAGGCACATAGTAGACAGAACCCCCCCCCCCCCCCCCGCCTCCTTAATATAGTGTTGGGGCTCACGTCTGTCTGTTTTCTGTGACCCAAATATCATAAAGATATAGTATACTAAGTGGTTATCTAGAAGGGGTCGCACAGCAGAATACGTGTAACTGACGCTAACTGAGTGCGTTGGATCTCGGTTGGTCTGCGGGTCGGTCGGTCGCTTGAGCCATATCGAAAAGGAGTTCCGTGTAAATTAACAGCTCGTGGCAACACCTCGCGTGCAATTATGTGTGTGTACATACGCGTGCCTCCCCAACACAACAACAGCAGCGAGCCTCAGCTACGTACATACTGTCTCTCCCTCAAAACGGCAGCGGACCTCAACCACTTGGTTCCACCGCTTCGAGGCTGTGCCGGAGCTGATGGCGAAGGCGTCGGCCTTGGTGGGAGTTCCATTCGAGGAGGGGCGGTGGGAAGAGCCCCAGACGGTGAGAATAGAGTTACTCGTACATTCATACCATGTGATTGATGTGCATGGCTTCCAGAAAAGGCAGCAGCTGCCGCGAAAGTGAGAATTAAGGCCTGTGCGCAGGTCCCATACACTGGTCTAGGCTAGATTTCTTTTCAGAGAAAGTGTGTTTTTCCGCACAAACTTCAGTGTGACAGCCGCTCCCGACTTTGTTATTTCCCCATGAAAACTTTGCCGAGTTTCTTACGGGCCTTTTTCTTCTTAAGAGGGAGCCGGTACTGTACATACACCGACGTTGCTTTGTGGGGTGTTTGCGAAGAGTTTGGTTGGGTTGGGTTTCCTGTAGTCTGTTTTCTATAGAATACCAGTCCCAACCCACGAAAAAATAATTGCTGTGGGAAAAAGAGTCCGAAATTCCGTTTTTTACCTATGCATTCTTGGGTTGGGTGACCCGGCGGGTTGGTCAGCGGACGGAGCAACTTCTGATTGGATTCGTAGCGCCTTAGGATCCACCTGTTTTATCCAATCAGCTCATGTCTGTCGGTTTCAAATACTTTCATAACCCTAAAAATCGTATTATCGCCAACATCCTGATGTTGTTTGTGTGTTTTGGTGCGCGAAATCCTAAAGGTGCGATACCGCCCTGGGGAGAAGTTCACCTGGCACCTGGACGCCTTGCCGCCTTCCCCGGATTTGGTCTCCAAGGGAGGGCAGAGGACGGCTACCTTGCTGGTGTACCTCACCGATATGCCCGAAGGGGATGGGGGCGCGACGGCGTTCCGAGACCTGGGTCCCCTCCGTGTGAGGCCGCGCAAGGTAGGTTTTTGCGCACACTAGAGTGGGAAGGAGATATCAGATCGTGTGGCAAGGTTCTCGGCTCGATTACGGCACGGGGACGGGAGAGACGGGAGCACGAGGGGGGGGGGGGGGGGGGGGGCGAAGAATATATACACAAACCCCCTTTGCCGCGACCGCCGCTGTTTGTGCGTGACAACCGTGTAATACTTGGTTGGATTGTTGTTTGTAGTTTTAGTAAAAAGGTGAATTGAAGCCGCACGCTCGAATCCCCCCCCCCCACTTCCCCCTCTGCCGCCAGCACCGCTCTTCGTGGAAAACTACTGACTACTATTACTCTGGCCGAGAGTATAGTCCCCATTTAATGTTCACGTATGAGTCTCGATGGATACCAGGTACCAGTATAACATTCCCGGCCACAGTGGTGAGCAATAGCCTGGGTTCAGATTGGATCCTGTAGCTGACACTTGGTACCGGTATAGATTTTTGCAGTTCATGTAAACTAGGGGAAAACATCACCCCCCCCTCGCCCCTCGCCCCTCCCGCCCCCCCCACCTGGCCGTTCCCGCTGTATTGGCTGCATGCGCTATGTATTCTATCTGCCGGGGATTTGGCGTCGTGTGTCCCGGGGGGACATCGCAGGGGTCGGCGCTGCTGTTCTTTCCTTCCTGCGGAGGGGCGCCGGACTGCCCGTTTGACATCCGAACGCTGCACGCGGGAGAGGTAGGTACTGCTGTAGGCGATATCACTCAACTTAGCCCTCTTACATACTGGTATACATGTACTACTGCTGTAGCACTGCTTTTTTATTTCGTACTGTATTATTGTGCAACACTTGCTGTAGTTTAAAATGGTTTTGAGAAATAGAGATACCTGCTGTTGGTAACTCGATGGTTTGCACGAAACATGAGAAGAGAAAAAAAAACGTTTTACTTCGTGTATATTTAACGCGATGTAGACTTGTACACAAACCACGAGCACATCGTTATTTTTCATACTGAAACGTGCGGGACGCACCCTGCCTCCAACACGAAGTTGGAGTCTGGCCCAAAATAAGAGTTTCTTAAGTGGTAGCGCGTACTGTATGATGTGGGATGTGGGATGTGTAGATAGTGTTGGATTTCGATATCGAAATGGAGTTAAGAGACGATACTGATAAATAAAAAACGAATCAATACGATACCGATAAACGAAAAAAAATGATCGATACGATACCGGCAAACCCAAAAAACTATTCGATACGATACCGATAAACCAAAAAATGTTCGATACGATTTAGATATTTGATACATGGGAGCTTTCGTTCAGTATCTGGTTAAAGAACACGGGTATACCATGCGTTAGTGGTTTCAAAACACGTTCGATACGATATGTCGAAAGTTCGATATTTCGATGGAGGACAAAACACGTTCCATACGACATATCGAAAGTTCGACATTTCGATAAATCGAACATTTCGATAAGATATATCGAAACTCCGATAGTGCGATATATCGAACCTTTCGATACACTGTCCAACACCCATATATCTATAGCTGTGTGTGGTTGCATGGCTTGTAAGAGCTGCTGCTCCCCACTGCTGTTTGCTGATTGATGTTGTCCGCTCTCGCTACTGTTATATTTTTGTAGTATGCTGCCCATAGCTTAACGGGGATACTATCGGTGAAGCTATTGATTACCCTGGTGGATATAATGTATTTGTTGAACCCGCTGCTGCTCGTATTCATTGTGTCTTCAGTCTCCCACGGCTGTTCATGCTCACGTTTTTATCCGTTGTGTTGCTTACCGGGGGGGCATACTATATTCAGAAACTATTAATACCATAGACCCAAGAACCATGTATATCCCCCACGTTTTATTGCCATGTTTGGTTCCGACTACGCTATACGTACGTCCCCCAGTGATGCGATTTAACTGCAGTGCCAGGTATCTTACACCTCTCTCGGCGGAAGTATACGGACCTGTTGGTCTTCATATTGATGCCTAAACTGTCCTTATATTTCCGACCAGCACTGATCATTACTCCTGAAGGAATATGATGTATACCACTTTGTACCGAATTGTAGGGTCATTTCTATACTGAAATTCAGTAGAAACGGTGCCTGTTTTCAGGGACAGAGTGGTGCTCACTTGGAATGCACAAGTACCTCGCATATACTTCGAAATTTCCTGGTGTGACGGTGCATCCGGTGACGGTGCATCCGAGATTTTGGCTGGGGAGTTGTACCTGTAGAATATATGGTGTGCATGTCTGCGATCGGGAGCGTCTGAGCGGCTACGACTGCGACCCGGACAGATCATGATGTACGGCAGATCGTGTACGATAGTTATATCGCCTGCCGTTATGAGAGGTTGTGAGGGTGTGCAAAGTACATGTGCAGCCCAGGAAACAAGTATGCGCTGGACCATGAAGACTACGAGTGAGGTTCCCACGCGGCAACATTATGAGCTATATCGTACAGATCATACAGATCATCTGCCCCGAAACAGCTAGATCGTGAAGGAGGGATGATCTGTAGATGATCTGTCCGAGGTACGAAATAGTTTGAGGCGAAGGGGATTGGGCCGTCTTCGTATCCAGTGCATGTCGGCTCAACCAACACGAAGAATGCGCTGCCGCCCTCCTTGGCTCCTTCCCTTCACGGCTGTCGTTGCTGTTGGTGTTGTTGGTGTTCACGCGTTATTGTGTTGTTGCTATTGTCGGTACTATTGCTGTCAGCGTTGGTGTATTCGACGTTGTTGTTGTTGTCGATGGAGACGATGCCAGGGCAATATATTAATAGTTATAATTGTGAAATTTTCGTACTTGTTCGAACATGTCTCTTCGTACGAGCGCTTTGGGCAAACGCTAAGTAGTCGACTCGGGAAGCCCCTCCGGACACATTGGTCGAGGTCCGGGCGCGATCCGTGCACTCTTGAGCGCGTGGCGGACGCTCCATTTTTTTTTCCGGCGGGAGTGGATAAGACGATTTCCCTGGTTTCAGTAGGAGAGGCCTTATTTTGTACGTACGTACCGGTATAACAATGGTGTCTGTTTTCTTCCCTCGGCTCTGATAATCTGTGAGCACACAGTCCGGACATATACCAGGTACACAACAGACAACATGCACATATCCCATCGTTACAACGCTGCCGCCCACACGCCGTGCGTGTAGGACACACCCATATGTGCAGTATTGCTGTGGCTGGTTGTGTTCATCGGAGCCTGCCGTCCGTATTTCCACCGTCTGCCTTACCAGGTACCATATTTTTTTTCATACGTACTTACCCAGGAGCTGACGTACCTGTATCATCGTCACCTCTCTCTCCCTGCTGCTTCTTCTGCCTAGTGCTTAGTGTGATCCAACATTGCCACTGCTCCAGCTGTGCTCAGCACAGTGCGCCAACAGCAGCAGCAGGCAGCGTACTGTGCGCATGTGGCAGATCTGACCTGCACTCTAAGTACTACAGTAGTCTTTGTTGGTATCATCGGCATTGGCCTATGCACGTACCTGCTGCAGTGTGTGACCGGCATTTTTTGCTCCGTACGGATGATCCCCGGATCGTGTACGCTCGTCGAGTCCGTACAACGAATCATTTTTGTACAAGCATCGTGTACAGCAGCATTCGTACACTACATACTTGCAGTTTCTGACTGCTGTGTGTCCTGCACTGCTGACCGATAGATCCTAGAGCCAGCTGAAAGGGCAGCAGTACACGGTCCTCTCTCGCAGTGCGCGTATCTTCTGCTGTTGTATCATGTCCCATGGCATCTTACAGCAGTACTGGTGTACATGCAGTTCTACCTGTACAAGCTACTCTAAGAAGTCCTGCAATGTGTTTTAGATTGCGTAAAAACACGTACTGTGCGCATGTGGCAGATCCGCGCTGTACTCTCAGTACTACACAGTAGTGTTTTGTCATCGGCATTAGCCTATGCACGTACCTGCTGCAGTGTGTGACCGGCATTTTTTGCTCGCACCGATCATCCCCGGATCGTGTACGTTCGTCGAGTTCAGTACAACAAATGGTTCATACGAGCATCGTGTACAGCAGTATTCGTACAAGACATACTTACAGTTACTGACTGCTGTGTTGTCCTACACTGCTGACCGATGGATCCTCGAGCCAGCTAAAAGGGCAGCAGTACACGTTCCCTTGTCGCAGTACGCGTATCTGCTGCTGTCGTGTCAACCACATGGCATTTTATAGCAGTATTGCTGTCATGCAGTTGTACCCGTACGAACTATTCTTAAGAGATCCCGCAATGTGATTTAGGTTGCGTAAAAAACACAACGTGCCAGTGTATGAGTACTGCTGTAGCGTAGATGACCAACTGCCCTTGATAATATTTTCGTTACGACCGAAGTTCTACTCGCACGATCCTCGCTTTTGTTTTTTATCCCACTTTTGACTTATTTTGTACCAGTACATACCACCTTGCTTTTCTGACCTACTATTTATTTACACAATATAAGTTGTATGTTTGTACGCAAAGCCACGGAGTTTGGGCGCGCTGCGTGCGTTCATACCTCAACCTTTCACGGTTGCTCCCAATTGTTGGGAGTGCAGCAAAGTATGTTCAAGAAAATACTGTAGGTACTTTGTGCACTCGCAGTATTTCGGGTTTGTACTGCAGCAGATACTGCGAATACTCGCAGTATTTCGAGATTTTCTGTACTACTGCGGATACCACTCTATACGTATTGCGGATACTTTCGGGCTCGCACTACTTCGGGATTCGCTACTGCCGCTGCTGTGGATACTCCCTGTTGTGCTTCAAGTATCTCGGTGTTCTTTACTGCGGGTACTGCAAGTACTATCTGTACTTTGTCCGTTGGTAGTGTTCGTGCTGTGAGTACTCGCAGTACCGGAATACTCTCATTATGCCCAGTATGCTTGGGATATGACGTATACTTCGACCGTCTGCGCACCGTGTCGACAATTATCAGGCCCATATTGTTCGGCACCTAACACTCACAGATGGTTCCTCGAGTGGGAGTTGGGGCAAATTACTTTCGCTGGAGACAACTCGAGTCCTTAGAGCACTGGCTGTATTTCGGGAGGATGTACTGCGAGGAGTATGTACTGCGAGTACTCTCAGTATCTCGAAGTTCTGTACTGTAGATATTGCCTGTACTCCCAAGTATTTCGTGTTTCGATACTGCGGGCACATATTTGCCTGTGCTCTCGGGGTTCCGTACTGCTCATACTCTCAGTACTATCAGTAGTTGGGCCTTCTCAGTTCTCCAATATATGGGTCTTCTCAAAACTCGCGATGTTTTGGTCGCCAATGCTCCAATACTCGGTACTCGGACTACGAAGTGTTCTCGAGCATCTGCTACTGTATCCGTGAAACCTCTTTTTTACTCCGAGCGCCAAAGAACATTTGTTTTGCGGGAATATCTTTTATATGTGCTGGATTTTTACTCAGCCGGTCACAGGTATTGTATCGCAACCTCGACCTCACGCAACGTTTTGTACTTGCGTTTACGACGCAAGCATTGAATTGGTCGCCGCGAGTCATGTGTTCAAGATCACTATCCACTTACCGGTATACCCTATTTTATATTATTGTAGTAGTAATAGAGTGTCTGCGCATAATATTTTTGTGTCAGGGATTTCCGTCGGAAAGATAATCATAAACGGAGGCCTTCCGGCATGCGCGTAAATCGGAGACGAAAAATAGCTAAGTATTGGATTCTTCTGTTGGAAAAAAAACACTTGCAGCAGCGGCAGCACTTTTGCAGGACCGAACGAGTCGAACAGAAGAAGTCGTGCAAGCAGCAGCAGTGGTCGTACCTACCTGCAGCAGCAGCAGCAGCAGCAGCAGCAGCAGCAGCAAGCTGCAGGAGCAGTAAGCAGAGGCAAGCACCAACAGGCAGAAGCGTAGTCTATCTTGCGCTCCTCGACACTCGTTGTGCAACGCTGCCACGACGAAAAGATCGCCCTCCTTCGTTGTCGTCTCTGCCCGAAAATGGATCATAGCGGCGAAGATCAGGAGCGTGGCGGCGAGGGTGCACGTGCTCGCAGCAGCAGCAGCAGCCGCAAACAGCTGTAGCGCCTGCAACAGCGCTTGCAGCGCTTGCAGCGCTTGCAGCGCTTGCAGCGCTTGCAGCGCTTGCAGCAGCGCATGCTTGAGGCGGCTCTCTTGCTTGCAGCAGCAGCGCTTGCTTGCAACAGAGCTTGCTCTTGCAGTCGCACTCATCGCTTGGAGCAGCGCTCTTGTTTGCAGCAGCAAGGCCTGCTCACCGCAGTGCTCGCTGGCCGCAGGCTGGCAGCAACAACAGCACTGCAGCGAGCAGCACACTTACTTGCAGCAACAGCAGTAGCAGCAGCAGCACACTACACGCAGTAGTAGCAGTAGTCCGTGACGTGCAGCAGCAGCTGCAGCAGCACCTATCTGCTGCAGCAGCAGGCAGCGGAGGCATGCAGCACCAGCGCCAGCAATTCTTCTCGCAAAACCCCGCCGGTAGCAGACACGGTCCGAGGCCTCTCTCGGGGCAAGCTTGGCCAATCCAAAGCGTCCGGAAAGTTTTCGGCGAACAGAATGCAGCGGTCGAATCTCATATCATACAAATATGGCTCTAGTAAAATATGCTGTCCAAAAATGCGTAACTTCGTCCTTTTTTTGCAAATTTGATTAGGCTTTTTGAATAGTCGTCGGTAACGGGGGAATAGATGAGCAAAATTCGTAATATTTTTTCTTTTGCGCAGACACTCTAATGATCCAATACTATTTCCACAAACAGCGGTAAGTGTGTCCTCAAAAATATGTGTGTGTTCTTCACATTAATGATGGGTGGATGCAGTTAATTCTAAACAGGTGTACAGTTGTTTCGAACGAGTATTATTTCGTTCTTGCGCCACTCCCCTAGGCACCTCCCGGAGGGGAACTTTGTATAGCCGTATTGTTGTAGCCGTTGTTGTTGCGATTGCGGTGGCCGTTGTTGTGTACTTACGTCTTGTTCGTGAGGTCCCAATAGCCGCCGCAGACGGCGAAAGCGGAGGGGAACAGCACAGAACAAACAGCTTTTATGCAATCTATGCAAAAACAATGCTTGCAATGAGAACCCAAATGTTGCAGATATCTCTGTTTCGGGGGACCATAATAATCAGGACCCATCGTATAGACGAAAACCTATATATTACAGATCATCTACAGATGGATCATGATTTGGATAATCTATCACGCGGGACCATAGTGTTCAGGACTCATGATAGACACCAAAAATCTACGTATATCCTACGGTATTTTTACCAGGGGTGTCTTCGGCACTTTTTTTTCACTTTTGGGCTTGCACGGTAAAACTTCGGTACGTTACGTATCATGAAGCTTTAAAAATATCGGCATATAGAAAAATGAGGACGGGCACGTTGCGGTCCGAACGCACTCTTTACTTTTTATGTAACTAATTGCTCGGCGGGTTAGAATTACTAACGGCTGATTACCGTGATGAAATTAGCTCGGAAATTAACCGCGGTACGTAGATAATTATTACATATGCTCGTGCTCAATCACAGTAAGAATCTAAAGGGAAGTAAGCATTACGGGTAACCATAGTAAATAGGACCAAATACTGTTCGTAAAAATAGGGAAATATGTAGGTTTTCGAGAGCACCGTAGGTCCTATTTACTATGGTCCTCCGTAATGATGCATTCGAAGCCCACGGAGCCACCTTTCTTTTGTTTTCACGAGCGATTTTATAAACTCAACGAAGCGCAATACTGTGTATGGATGAAAAGCTACAAACAAATGTCTACCGCGGCTATTTCCGAAGACAGGCCTGATTTTTACCAAGCATATTTTGGTCCTGATTGCTACTCTACGGAGATCGCCAGCAAGAAGCACCAAATCCGAGCAAGTCGTGCAGCGTTGCTGTGACACCACAATTGAACAATCAACCTTGAGCTTTGGCTATTATATGGGATTTAGTGTAGCGCTCGCCGCTGAGCACAGTTTCGTATTCCCATTTTCTCAGTGTCCCCCACGAAGTGAGCGTTACGTTCCTACTTGCTCGCATCAATGTATGTTCTTTCTTTGTGATACTGCTGTAGGGGTAGGAGCGGCGCTCCGTTTCGAAAAGGGTGCGTAGTCATGGTCAAGTGGCTAAGGTATCCAACGAATGAGCACCTCCCCCCTCCCCTCCTCTCCTCTCCCCTTTCCCGCTTCTGCTCCAAGTTATCCCCCTCCATTTACCCCCCCCCCCCCTATGTTCATATGACTACGGCCATGCACGATAATGAGTACACCCCCCCCCCCCCCCCTTATTTTAAGAAGGCGAGGATCGATGGTCATACGAGTACGGTCATGCGTGATAATGAGCATACCCCCCCTTCCACTGGGTTGACGTCGGTTGGCCACGACGCTGTAAAACACGCCTCTCACTGCGTGAGGTAGATAGCCAGGGTACCGTTTTTTTTGTGGTGGTTACCACGGCTGGCGGTCGAGTTAGCTCATTTTTTTGCGGGGAGAACTTTTACTCCGCACAAGGGGGATGGTCGTATCACGTAGTGTGTATATGATAAGGCACCCTCGAGGCAGTTACACAGTAAGTCCATTGTTTTCCCCAGAAGTGACCGCGTCAGAAATTAATTGAATTCATTGATGCTGTCATCCATATGCAAGAAACTCCGCCTCTAAAGCGGTTTTTAGTAGGATACAGCTCACCCTTCATGCGACTCAACCAACACCTCACGGCGCTTCGCGCATGGTGCAAGCAATGTCTGCCTGGTCGGTTAAAACCCGTGAGCTAGACAACCAGGGTACCGTTTTTTTAGTTTTTAGTTTTGGCGGTCGCCCACAGCTGGTCGTCGAGTTGGATCATTTGTGCGAAGTAAAGAACCTTTATTCTGCACAAAAGGATTGATCGTATCACGTAGTGTTCACGTTGAGGCACTCAAGAGGCAGTTACGTAGTACTCCCATTGCTGTCTCTGGAAGTGACTACACCGGAAATTAAACTAACTCGTTGAAGGTGTCATCCATATGCAAGTCCGCCTCACAAGCGGTTCTTAGTAAGATGCAGCTCACCCTTCATGCGACTCGCCGGACACCTCACGGCGCTTCGCGCTTGGTGCAAGCAATGTCTGCCTGGTCGGTGAAAACCCGACATGCTCCGTCCCGGCATTGTAGGGATGCGAGGGTCTATGATCATACGACTACGGCCATGCATGACATCGAGCACATCTCTCTATCGACTACCCCCCCCCCCCCCCCCCCCCCCCCCCATCTTCCGCTGCGACTACGGCCATGCATGATATCGAGTACACCCCCCTCCACTGCCTCTTCCTCCCCTTTCTTCAATTTACTTAATACATCCCTCTGCACCCCGCTACCCGCCGTAAACACGCCGGTTAGGTGGTGCGACCGGGAGGGGAGACAGACAAGTGGATCGCGCAGCTGTGGCTTCGAGAGAGCCGTTACACGCCCACGGTCCCGAAGGGAAACAAACACGCCGACGCTGAGTCGGCGGTGAAGGAGTTCGACGAAGCGTGGAGGGAAAATGCTTAATTTCTTTTACGATGCTTAGAATACAGTAGCTGTTTGGAGGTAACCTCGGAAGTAGTCATGCGGTCGAGGGAATCAATGGCTGAAGGAAGTCTTGTCGCGATAAAAATGCAAGGCACGAGCCGTAAGGGGGAAGGGGAGAGAAAAGCCTACCATGTGTCCCCGGCTCTGAGTTACGCCTGGGGGGGAGAGAAAAAAGGAGGGCGAACGTAGTAAACTGGGTCAACAACTAAAAGCCTTACTCGTCTGTTTTTCTTGGGTATGTATTATATATTCCACTGATGGACGACGAAGCAGTATATCCAGCGTCCCACGTACGGCTGTGCCTTCTCTGTTGTATCCGTGTGTGAGACTACACACGGACTCTTGTTGGCGCCTTTTGCAATGTGTTGGGGACTTTTAAAACATACGAAGTATTCTGATTTTTGTCCGGCACCCGTGTTTTGCGGCTGCCTTATTTATGTACCTGGTAGGGGGTTTAGTTTGGGCACTGCTGTGTCCCCCCTGCGTTGGCGATGCACACCGACGTTTTGTATCGGCTCCTGTACCGGTGTACTGGAGCATTCGACGTGTTTGGCGTTTGTTCCCGCACTGACATGCAGGACGGCTATTAATAGCCAAGTGTACAGAAACAGCAAGATGCACAAAAGCGAGAGCGCTGATTGAGTACAGTCGTTACCTCGGGTTAATAGCAAACCATGTGTATCCACAGTTTTCGGGACAGATTATTAATTGGAATTTACGTGAGATACGTCTCGCTTTTCTGAAGGGGTAGACGTGAGATTTCTCTTTTTCAGCTAACGTTTCTCCTGGACAAAAGCCCACGTGCAGTAGTACGGGGAGCATAGCATTCAGGGTCGATCTTAACGAAGAGCGTTTTTTTTTTTTTCTGTTTTTTCCTGTATTTTCCCGAAATTTCGGTGTTTTCCGAAAAATACCGAATTCCGAAAATAATGAAAATAACTGTAGGAAAATACCGAAATTTCGGGAAAGTACTGAAAAAAAACTGAAGAAAAGCTGAAAAACAAAAGATCGACCCTCAGAACCCTAAAGGGGCCCAATAACCCTGTATCCCCCCGTAAATGTGTGCTCGTACACACCACATTTGGTTCTGCATACTGCTGTTTCCTCGTAAATAGTACATGCGCAACACAAGACGTACCTACTGTATTACGGGGACCATAGTAAATAGGACCTACGGTACACACAAAAACCTATATATTTCCCTATTTTTACTAACAATATTTGGTCCTATTTACTATGTGGTCCTCCGTAAATAGCACCAGAGGGGTGAGTGAGAGCTTCCCTTGTGCCGCAGTAGTAGCAACAAGTACGCAGCGTAAGTGCACAAAGACGACGTCTACGATGGAGGTAGCACATTCATTTCCGCTAAAAACTTTTCTGAATGACGGGGTTCCTTAACCCAATAATGTCGGAATGCCAACCTTGTTTCGAAAAACGGCCTTTTCGCATACTTTGGGCCATGGGATTATTCATCGGGATGCAACATGATATTTTGCTGAAGTCAGTTGTCGGATGAGGTATTGAGCTCCTTAAGTGAGGAGCCTCAGAAAAATTAGGGTTAACCTCTATGGTAGAACGCCTCACAAGGCAGGCAGGATTTACCTGCCAAGTGCACAGAGGCGAGAGCGCCAACTAGGCAACAAAGATAAAAAACAGGAACGCATGTCATGATCAGGAAATGGAAAAAAAAAAAAGAAACAGGGAACCCCCCCTCCCAGAAAACTCGGGAAATAAATGCGCAGTACAGCAGTGGGCGCCCAGTGGTAACGGACGCCAATTCGGTGTCCAGGCTAAATATGTGTTTCCTTCCTTTTCCTGACGTTGATCTAACTCTACTAGTAGTGTATAGGATGACGGGTTGGTCCCACTGTTGAGCCGTGTTTCTTGACCCAATTTTCTTATTGCTCGTGCCGATCTGAGCCTATTTTTTTCAACATACATCATGTTTCTTAGCTGCGGGCGCCCACTGTCGAACAAAAAACACTCTTGGTTGGTAACGGTCCTAATGAGTACAGCAGTGAGTGGGGCGCCCCTCGTGTCAACATTTTTGGGAACAAACTACTTGGAAATACACGTACGTAGTGTAAATATAGAAAGTAAGTTTCACTATCACGGAGGCCCATAGCAAATAGGCCCAAACAGACCCAAAACGTTGTATGTCCAAATTTACTGCATGAATCGGAAATGCTGTCTACTGCAAAAACGCGGCTGATGCTAGGCTTCCCATCGATACTACGTTTGTATTCTTCAGGAATATATCGGGAAGCCTCCCCCCCCCCCGTTTTTGGGCCTACCAGGTATATATTAGGGGCCAGCACCGTGATACCAGTATTCCAAAGGATGAGTCCAACTCATTCTTTTGATGTTTCTCCGGGACAGGAATGAGCCAATCAATACGCAACTATAACGGGGGACGACCATAGTAAATAGGACCAAATATTGTTGGTGAAGATAGCGAAGTATATAGGTTTTGGTGTTTGCCGTAGGTCCTATTTAATATGGTATCCCGAAATAGTAAATATAACCAAATCTTGTTACTAAAAATAGGGAAACACGCACCAGGTAGTTTTTTTGTGTTTTACCGTAGAGGTCCTATTAACCTTGGTCGCCCGTATCACCAATACTACAGCAGCAGTAGTAGTAATGCTGTACGTAGTAATGAGTATATATGTTATCCGCAATACAGGCCCTCGAGGCACGAGAGTGGTGGTGGATGGGCGCTCTTCCCTTCCTTACCCATGTGACAAGTTTTACAGAAGGCGTGTACACCCTATAGGGTAGCCTGCCAGACTGAGTACACAACACGATGCACAACAAAAATGCGAGAGTGCCAACTTTTACGGGGAACCGTAGTAAATAGGACCAAATATTTTGTTGTTAAAAATATGGAAATATGTGGGTGTTTGTGTGTACCGTAGGCCCTATTAACTGTGCGGTCCCCCGTGATATTAATAGGGGACATTTCTAAAGCACGAAGCAGTAGGTATATACCCGGTTTAAGAGCACCCCGTGTGCACAACCCACAATAAGTTGGGGGGGAAAACCACCTGGTCCCGTTGTGGGAGGTAAGCTTCACACAGTTCTGAACAGAGATCGCTCTTCATTTTTTATCCGTGGATCATGTTACCCCGGGACAAAAGAGCCACACCCCCAACCATAATACTGCTTTGTTTGTATGCGCGCAACACACGCCCTCAGACTTCCCTTTTATTACTATTAACAGTTAATAGCAGTAGCAGCCCCGCCCTTTTTGGACCGCAGTCCTGTTTTTGGGGACAAATACGTACTAAGAATATGAGTGGTTTGTCCCCAAAACAGGACTGACTGCTGTAGTTTCAGCAAGAAAGAATAAGGGTGGGTGGGTGAGAGCTTTTCCCTTGCGCCTGTGACAAGTAATAAGTACGTGCACAACAACGCGTGCAAGGCACACACAATGTCATGCCATCAGCCCTCGTTGCAGGCATTCCTATATCAAGTTCGCAATTGGTGCTCAAAGGCGAGAGATCATCAACTACGCGCAGCAACACGAACGAGCCCGAAAACCCTTCCTTCCTATGTGTACCGCCCTGCCTGGCATGCTGCTGGTTGCATGTTGCTGGTTCATGTGGGACGCACCCAGCAAATAATAGCGGGTGGGATTTTGAATATTTCCCTATACACGAACGCACGTTGCGCGAAAGAGGAACTCCCAGGTCTGCTCTCTGGGGATGTTCAAACCTCAAAACACTCTCTGCGAAACGGTGGACTGCACAGCTTGCTGATGACTGAAGCGAGCCCCTTAGTACTCTACCCGGTAAGACATGCCCTTTCTCGCTTTTGCCTGTGTGGTTGTCCTGTGCACCACCAGAGCTGGCCTGCGAGTGTTCACAGAGCTGACGCGATCATACGTACGACTTTTTTTTTGCTGCTCATCGAACAAACGTACTTTTATTATAGATTAAGTGTAATAGTTTATGTCGGCGCTGAAGTACAATTGCAGTCCCCTTATGTCCTAATATATAAGAACTTTTTCGGTATCATTACTAGATATAAAAGGTCATTATATTCACGTGCACTGTGGTACGTGGGTGACGAACCAAAGATCGATTTATTGTTTTTCTATATATTTTCCGATCCTGACTAACCGTGTAGCTGGTATGTCTGTGATGTGCTGTTGCTCGTCGTGCGCGCGCACGTGCATGCTGCACGGTACTCGACGTCCCTCCGCCTGCGCGATGACACGCTCGCGCGCTCCGGACTAGCGAGGGGCCAGCTTGCATCCACAGAGTCGGGTCGTGGATTTCGGAATTTCGGATTCTGGAAGTGAATACTCTGGTAACTTTCGTGCTCGTTTTTCTCATCGTGACATCATGACTTTTTTTCAAGCAGTTTGTTCCGCCAAACACGCGCCCGCGGTGGCCCTAGTGTGTGTTGCAGCAGCAGCAGCAGCAGCAGCAGCAGCAGCAGCAGCAGCAGCGGCAGCAACAGCAGTGTTGCAGTGGCTGTTGCTCTGTTGCGCAGTCAGTCGCCCAGATGCCCAGAGGGATATGCGTACGAGTATCCCGTACGCACGATGCGAGTATACCGAGATGGCGTCGGCGGTGCGGTGACGTCAACATGGCAATCCGCTATTATACAAGTTAACAATGATACGCTATGATAAGCAGAGACGGACGGAGACGGAGCCGGCTCCCTCTGTATTCTCGGCCTGTTCGCTTCTGAAGGCGTTGTCACACCCCCAGCAGGTCAATACATAGAGATAAGGTACACTTCAATATTAACAGTATCTATCAACGTACCTTATATGTACGACCATACTGATACACTGCTGTACCAGGTATTAATAGTACATACCCGACCAGCCCGCCAACAACCAGACCTACACATGTAGAGTACGAGCAGTGTTGTCAGGAGACAGCACTTTCAGCACTTGACAGACAGCAACTTCGCCTTGACATGCCTTGACTGACACCAAACTACTAGGTTTTGGTCCGGAAAACTACTCGGCCCTAACGCCCTTGACAGCGCGCGTTTTGTGTTGCTTGACGTGAATGCCGATATATTTGCCCACGAATACGTGCTGCAATCTGGACAAGCCTTACGTACGTACCGACCGATTCGTAGAACCTTATTGTCGTGACACAAACCTTGACCAACAAACGTTGAGCTCGGGCTGTTATTAATAGAGCGTTAATTCTACCACTGTCCCAATATAAAAGGACCGTTCGGATTCAATATTTACGTGAAAACGTTCCCTTATGTTTTGGGACATAGTGTGGTACTACATTATTTACCAGTAGCATTTTAGTAGCGTTCGCCGCTTACATAGCACAATTTCTTCAATCGATTTTCTTATGTATCGTCGTCCTCCCTCAAGAAGTGACGCTGGCGTTGTTATTCGACGAGTTCTTATCCGTGGGCGTGTTGCCCTTTTTTCACGAGTATGTAGATGGCTGCACCCTCGCTTCTGGGGTCAAACTAGTTACAGCAGAATTAGTGGTATTATTGTTCTGCAGGAGTTATACCGCCGTTTGCTGCTGCTGCTGCTGCTGCGCGCTGCCTGCTGTATGCACTTGCTGAGGTGCGGTGCTGCCCACGAGAAAAAAAGTTAAATATCTCAGTTTCTTTTTCGGGCAGGTCAGGTCGATCGATGGTCGATCGCGTCGCTGTTGAGGGGACTATTGATGGCAGTAGTTGCCTTGTTCAGCGAAATCGAAATGTTACGTACACATCTCGGACAGATCATGATCTATCTACAGATCATCTACATATCATCAAGATCCTAGCCTGCCGTTATGAGATATTGTGCTGGATATGCACAGTACAGATCCAACCCTTGAAACGTGTGTGGTACCAGCAGGCAGATTATTCGGCTCTCATCCGGCAACATGAGCTGCTGAACTGTACAGCAGATCCTCTACAGATCAGCAATCTATCTGTCCTGAAGCATTTAGACGATGAAGTCGGAATGATCTGCAGCTGATCTGTAGATGATGTGTGCGGGGTGTGCAATGTCACAATAGAAAGAGTTACCTGTGGTGCACGGTTAATATATGACGCATACAGTAGGTGCCCCCGACTTGACCCTCTTGGTACCGCACTATTACGGGGAACCATAATTAATGGGACCAAATATTGTTGGTAAAAATAGGGAAATGCATCGGTTTTGGTGTGGACCGTAGGTCCTATTTATTGTGGTCCCCCGTAAATACTTGCTGTTTGTACGTGTACCTAAATTCGACTCTAATTCGGAGTGTTTCGTCCCTCACAACGACGCCGCCGTCCTAAAAGCTCTCATGCCCAGCCACTGGGAAACATAAAGCTTTCGTGTACGTAGGTGGGTGGGCCCAGCCGCCGATCTGGCCTCTCTGAGCTGTGCTGTTCTCTTTGTTAATACTAACAAGCAGTGTAACCTCTTTAAACCCAGTCCGGTTTTTGGGGCAAACTGCTTGGAATTTGAGTAGTTTTGTCCCCAACAAGAGACCGCTGTCTCTATTACCGGGGACCGTAGTAAATGGGACCTACGGTAAACACAAAAACCTATATATTTACTAGTTTTTACTACAATATTCGGTGCTATTTACTGTGGTCCCCCGTAATAGCAGCCCTGAAAGGGCCAAGTCAAGGATACCCACCGCCCTGTACCAGGTGCAATGACCAGCACAGCAGTTGCTATGATCATGCGTTCGACCAGGGTTCAACATCAGTACCAGGTACTGTTCGACCCTTCTATTACGGAGGACCGTAGTAAATAGCACCTACGGTACACACAAAAGCCTGTATATTATTTCCCTATTTTTACTATTACGGGGGTCCATAGTTAATAGGACCTGTGGTGTACATAAAAACCTATATATTTACCTATTTTTACAAACAAAATTTGGTCCCATTAACTATTGACCCCAGTAACAAACAAAATTTGGTCCTGTTCACTATGGTCCCCCGTAACAGAACAGCAGTCCCGTTCAGGGGATAAATTTGGGGACAGATTACTTGGAATTTGAGTGGCTTGCTCCCAAAACGGGACCGCGGTTCTTGGAGGGTTAACCTCGGGTATGTGCTACTAGTATACGAGGTTGAAACTGCACCGACGTTTGGGTGACGAGCTATTCAATACAACTGGCAGCGGTGACCCCTTTTTAAGAGCACCCACCCTACAGGCCATAGTAGAGATAATACCAAGCTACTTGGAAGCAGTATACGACTCTGTTTTCAGAAGTACCTGGTAAGAGCTAAGGCCACGTTTTTGGGCTTGTCGCTTATCGCGGGGCGGTCTCAAGACGGGTACTGGTACACCACTGCTGTACAATGGTAAGGATAGCACATGGAGTGCGTGCAGACGGTAGATAGATAGCGCCCAGGCCGGAAGTAGGCAGGTACAGAAGGGAGTTGGACTTTGCGTGGAGGGTTCCTTTTGTTTCGATGTGTGTATGTGTGTGTTTTTTTTTTTGGGGTGCTTACGAGTGATCAACGTTGAAGATGACATGCTACATATTGTAGGATGGCAGGAATATTTTTTGTTTTTTTTTTATGGTCTCTCTATTGGTGCCCGTATCAATACCGGCGCAATAGCCAACAATACCGGCACTATAGCTGCCACAGGCACTATTAATAGCACGCTGCCACTCACCAAGCAATTTCATAGGCACGTTTTTCATAAAGATTGCACACCTCGGATAACGTAACACTCGGATAACACTTATCTGACGTTATGGGGCTTAACAGAGGAACTTGGTAACGTACTAACATAGCGTCGTTAATAGCACTACAGTAGAGGAGCGATCATGGTAACGCGGTAACACAGGGTTAACTGGAAACCCGCGAACGTGCACGCGCCTTGACAGTTATGTTGCTGCTCGGTCTCGTCCAGCTCTGGTGCGGTAACATTATGTTGTGCCGTGATCAGTCCTTGAAGTTACACTGTAACACAGTGTTGCGCTCTGACCAAACACGCAAGTTATCACTCTAACATGCCCAGATCGATATCCGCATATATACTAACACGATAACATAGTGTTATTGTCGACGCAGCGTTAGACGTACCACACTAACATAGTGTTACCCTTAGGAGGAGTGTAATACGTAACACCCTAACATGACGTTACCATGTTCGCCCGCATTGCTATTAATAACACATAACATTGTGTTACAGATAACACACTACTGTAACGTAAGGTGAAGCAATGACCAGCACTACTATCACTACGTTATCTGGACCCCCCATCTGATTGCCTTAGGCTCGGATAACGTAGTAACACTTAACGTACGTTAGATACGGTACAGTCTTAGCCGGCCCATGCGTAACATTACGTTAGGATGTTAGCCTAGATGCGGAAGTATCCGTAACATTATGTTACGGTGTTCCCGTCAGTAAAGACCTGATGGTAACATTCCGTTTCCGAGTTACCATAAAAATCAATCCGGACCTAATGTTACTGAGTTACCGTTGGGGCCGAAGTCGTTCTAGCATAGTGTTACTACGTTGCCCTTTGGATCTTCCCGAGATCTAACATGGATGTGTTACCTGTATTAGTGGTGAAGCGGCGTGTGGGAGTAACATAACGTAGCCGTGTTGTCCAATTTCGCCGACATCCCAGTAGGGGATACCTACAAAAATATCCCCGGGGGGGGAGTATATCATGGCATCCCCGGTAAAAAAACGCCTCGTATTTTAAAAACCCCAAACAGGGGATATTTAGGAGGGATCCCCCCAAAAAACGCCTATGTTTTTGTGGAAACCCCGCCATTACGTTGTCCATCTGATAGCGTCGACCATCTATAACGTAAGGCAAGCATAATAAAAATAATAATAATTAACGTAATCTGCACACTCGCGCGCACGAGTAAACACGGCAGCAACATATTGTTGATGTTAGATTGGGGGTGTACGTTATCTGCTAACTTGTGTCACTACATATGTCGCGTACGACTTAACACGTAGACGTAACCACTATTAATAGTATTACGGGGGTCCATAGTTAATAGGACCTATGGTATACATAGAAACCTATATATTTAACTTTTTTTAATAACAATATTTGGTCCTATTTACTATGGTCCCCCGTCGTAGGAATTTCACTAACACACTATCACGGGGGACCGTAGTAAATAGGACCAAATATTGTTGGTAAAAATATATAAAATATACAGGTTTTTGTGTATACCGCAGGTCCTATTTACTATAGTCCCCCGTAATAACATACCTGGTAGTGTTATGTACGCGTTTATTTGGCCGTGTACGGTGTCCGTCGAAAGGGTGTTACGGTAGCAAGTAAGAATCTCGCTGACACACTGACGTAACGTTACTCACTACGGGCTGATGTCGCTAACACGGTAACATAATGTTAACGTCTAATTGACCATGTACGCTATCCCTTCAGCGTGTGTCACGATAGCCACCAGGAATTCCGCTAACACGGTAACATAGCGTTGCTCGCTATGGGCTGCATACCCCAACGCCGCAACAAATATACTGCGGTCAGTACGGGATCAAGGTAACACTCTAACTAAGATAATGTTACGCGATCGCCCGCCAATATCATATCATATCACACTAACACTATGTTATCACAAATCCAGAAAGTAGTTGACGTGCTAACGTAATGTTACCTTTTTTTTCCGCTGACGCCTATAATAACATTAACATCAAACGTTAAGGGTTACGTTATCCGAGGTGTGAAAAATTGAAATGCGTCAGCTGTGAGTTCGACTGATTAAATAGTTGATACTCAACTTTGCAAGCTGCGTAATACGTCTCGTCTATATCCCCTTTTTACTGAATTTTACAGGCGTTGTATTAAGCCGACACTTTGTAGCGGGCAGCAGGCACTGCCCAACCGGCACTATACAGGGAGCACTACTGCGCTGGGAACTACTGTAGTGATGATTATGATGATGGTGATGATGATGATGATGACGATGATGATGATGATGACGGTCTCACATGAAACTCTTTTCCCTGACATGCCGCCCGTGGTGGTGAGAAGGCAGGCCGTACCGTAACGATAGTGCATCTCCATGGGAGAAAACAAGCAGTTAAAAAATGGTGTACCAGCACGTGAGGGAAAACGATACCAACCGGCTGATGATACCATCCCGTGTCTCTGTACGATCGGGTTTGCGGCGTGGGTCGAAAAGTAAAGGTTTGGCTCGACATTTGCCCCCATATCAGTATCTTAGTAATGTCAGTCACTTATTAATAGCACACAAGTACCATACTTCGGAGTACAAAGTGTAAGTATCCTGCGAAATGTTCCTGCATACTTCAAAACCGTTTTTTTTTGGCTGAACGTGCCCTTCTCGATGGAAGCGCAAGGAACGCTTAGGCATAATATGTGAAGACTAATCGCACCTTACGTTTCCGTCCAGAAATTTACCCTGCCTCGCATGCCGGTACTGCTGCAATTCGAGTCCCTGGCCAAAACACGCAATGTTCCGCCTCGGATGAATGGACGACGATCTAGATCATGTAGATCATGTAGAGCATCTAGGTAATCTATCACGGAGGAGTAATTAGGCCCAGAAATAAGCCCAAAGCACCAGCTCTACAGTAGGCGCGTTGGTTTCAGGAACCACTGCGTGACAATAGAACATACATGCTTGTCTGTTTCGAAGTACGCGGTTGATGATAGGCTTGTCCATCCATGCTATGTGCATTTGTACTCGTCATCGATCATCCAGATGATCTGTAGAGGATCTAGTTCCTAACCTGCCGTGTTGTAAGTACAGATCCAACCCAGGAAACATGTTCTACCGCTGTAGATCATGCAGGTTGTGCGGCTCCCACCCGGTAGCATGAGCTAGATCATACAGATCACACACAGATCGTACAGATCAGGAATATATTATATGTCTGCCCTGAACGATCTAGATCATCAATTGTGGGAATCGATGATCTGTGGATGATCTGTCCGATTGGTTTTCAGACGGCTGTCACCTGTGTAACCCTCTTTGACTGCCGTGAAGAGGCGTTCAGCTCGCGCACAGGAGTGCCATCGTTTTTTTCGTCGCTCTTCTTTTCTCTCAACAAACGGCAAAGAAGAATGCTTGTATTAAGGTCGTCGGACATTCTGTTTTCGGAAGTCTCTCTCTCTCTCTCTCCCTCTCGATGATCAGATCTTTCGATCGATCGAGGTGCTTGTACTAAGGCCGAACATTCTATTTTCGGAAGGCTCTCTCTCTCTCTCTCGATTAGACCTTTCGGTATTGGCAACCTCCCTTCCCGTTCTGGAAAAAGTAGAAGTCGAGCTCTGAATGAACAACCTTTTACCCCTGCGCGCCACGTAAGGCGCATTAACACTCTTTGCGGTAGTACTTCGTATGTATGTATGTACTGCAATCGTTATCCCACCCCTTTTTCCGAGCACAACGTCCCAGAAGGTGAGACGCGTGCTTAGACAGGGGTACGTAGCACTTTTTGGGGCAAAATATTTTCTGGATGACGGGTCTTCTTAACGACTCAAAATCGTCGGGAAAATACTCCTTTTTTTTTCTGCGCTATGATTTTGTTGGTATTGTATATCTAGAGTTAGTAGGCCGTGAGATTATTCGTCAACCGTTGCACTTGTGGCATTTCCTTCCCAATCAGTGTTTGGGTGACTTAGCAATGACATAGGAAACCCCGTTCCTTCGCAAATTGGCCTCTTTTGTTCAAGTGCTTTGAAATGAATGGAACGCGGACTGATACCCCCGCCCCCACGCCCCTTTGCCCATCCCCAGAATATTCTGGAAACAAACGTGTCACAGCAGTATTGCGCTGTTTATCTAAATCGCGCTCTGCTCATGTATTGGGAAAAAGGACCTCCCTTTTTTCCCCTACCCTGTTGAATGTGCTTGGGAATTTAGGGAAATAACACTGACATGCCCCGCCTCCCCAACATATCTTGTCGAAACCGCTCCTTCGCCAAAGCGGGCTCTGTTCAAGGTGCTTCGAAATAGCGGGAAGGGGGACTGCGGGCCGGCCGCGCTGTGGCAGCTCATTTACGGCGGGACCCCGAACTCGCGCGACATGAAGGAGATGCGGAATCAAGCGGTCGACCAGGCAAGAGTGTTCTTGTGCAAGAGATTGTGCAAGAGATTCCCTGAGTAAAACAAAAAATCCTGAGCAAGTTTTTTTCTGAGCAAGAATTTTCCTGTGCGAGAAAAGTTTCCTAGTGTAACTTTTCCTGAGCAAGAATTTTCCTGAGCAAGAACATTCCTGAGCAAAATACTTTTTCTGGGCCAGAATTTTCCTGACACCGCGTTTTCCTCCGACAGTTTTTTGTTTTTGGACTCCGACATAGATATACCGAGCGACGAGAACAAATGCGCATGTGTAGGGTGGGGCGCCGAGCTCGCACGACCTTGAAGAAGACGCAGAATCAAGAGGTTGACTAGGCAATAAAAATATCACCGACATCGGGGGCTCTCTTTTGGTCAGCATGTTGCAGCGTTCAAAACGCTAAACAGTCGATTCGATTCTCCACTTATACGGGGGGGGGCATTGTAAATAGGACCAAATATTGTTAGTAAAAATAGAGAAATATATAGGTTTTTGAGTGTACCGGAGGTCCTATTAACTATGGTCCTCCGTAATAGGCATTTTCTTGGGGATAGTTCTTTTTCTGGTAGAATTGGATGTAATTTTGTGTTCACTCTTGTGCTGCGTCGGGTCAATACCCTTCAGACTTGCCGGAAACCACCGCGGTCAGGTGGTTAACCTCGAACACACTATCAATAGTATTGAGGTAGCGTTGATATCGACGGTTATTTCTCCGTATGGAGCCGGCGTCCCCGGTAGCTTGGTAGGTGGTCAGCGTGCCTGTCAAGATTATTTTCGTGGGTTCGAGACTCACCGAATGCATGCTCGTACGGACTTTTTCTTGCTTAAGAAAATAACTAGCGGAAAGCGCGAGAGCGTTAGTTGGCTACGTTCGATGAAAATCGACGAGCAGTGGGAATGCCGAACCCTATGCGCGACAAAAAATAAAGCCACATACCGGGGGAGAGAAGGGACGACACCTGTGACCACGGCTTGTCTCAGAAGATCGCTGAGGGTAAAACCTCTTACGAGTGACGCTGGAAAGTAAAAGTGATGATTAAAAACAAAAAACAACAAAAAAATACTTGCTTTTTTTTTGTATTTTGTCGAAAGACACATAAAACTCCCGAGAGCGCCGGCTTTAGCATGAGTGAACGCACACATTCAATGGATGTCGGCGAGGGAAGAAACTGCCGAATTAACATTTCCCGCGAAAAAAACGCAAGGCGTGTACTGTGGTGGGGGTGGGGGGAGGGGGTGAGAAAAGCCTACCTACTATATGAACCCGGATCTGAGGCACGACTGTTAGTAGGGAGGGAGCACGAGAACGAAGGACGAAAATGATGAATGGTACGGAGCAAGAAATCAAACGAAACACGAAATAGTCAAGTCGAACAGGTGGCCCTCTTTCTTTCGTCTCCCTGCCCCTGCAGAGGTGCGTGTATCACTGACCCATGCCGAGTGATGGGCGGGGGGGGGGGGGGGGGGGGGGGGGGTTGTACTCGATAGGAGAGAAGTACTCGATCTCATGCATGGCCGTAGTCGTATGACCATAGACCGTCGCATCCCTGCAATGCCGGGACGGAGCATGTCGGGTTTTCACCGACCAGGCAGACATTGCTTGCAGGGGGGGGGGGGGGGGGTACTCATTTGTCGCTTGCAGGGGAGGGGGGGGGGGGGGGGACTTTTCACCATGAACAATTTGCACCAGTATCTGGTAGGGCCCCGAGGTCTCTGGACTTTATCGTTAGCATATCTACGGGTGGGAGGAGAATGTTTAGCCGTCCATTATGTGGGAACATATATGTCAGAAACCACTATGGTTGGCAAAAATAGAGGAGCACTTCTTGGATGTGTGTTTTTTGGACTCATCGTGGGCCGTGATTCACTATCGCTCCTCCACCTCCCCCAGCCGCTGGACGGGGAAATATCGACGTATGTTGATATTATACAAGGAGTTGCACAGGGATGTACGTTGTCACCTGACCTTTTCAGGAATATATATTAACGACCTGATGGTAGCAGTCGAGGCAGCAAGGCAGGGAGTCACGGTAGGGGAAGGTACGGTGTCGGGATTGATGTTTGCGGATGACTTCGTGGGGATATCAGAAAGATTCGAAGGATTGAAGAAAGAAATAGAGAGGGCGCTAGAATACGCCAGGAAATGGAGGGTGACGGCGGACGTCAAGAAATGCGCACTACTTGTTTGTAACGAAGATAAGGTTAACCCGGTAAATTTCAGTTGGAGGTGGGGAGAAGATGAATCGCCGATCGTAGACCAGAATACATACTGCTCTTGGGACACACATATAGCATAAGTAATAGGAAAGGGTAAGGCACACGTAGACAAGATGGATGCGATCCTAACAGACTCCCACCTTGACACTAGGATTAAGAGATGTATCCTGATGAATGTGACAGTACCAAAGCTAGAATATGCAGGAGAAGTATGGGAAGGGAAAGCGGAACTCGTAGATCAGTTGGAAACAGTACGAATGACATCAGCTAAAAAAATCCTAAGATGCTCAAGTACGACTAGTAATAAAGTATTAAGAGCAGAACTGGGAATTTACCCACTCAAGACAAATAGAGACGAGAAAGTTGACACTGTAAAGCAACATGCCAAAAAAGAGGTTGCCAGCCATAGTTGATAGAGCTGTATGGGAGAAAGTAACAAAAGGGCGAGCTGGAGTAAGGTGGGATGGCGTTGTTGAGAAATTATGGAAGTATATTGGGGGAAATCAAGAAGTGATGATGTCCGCCAGGAAGTTTGGGAGGTATAAGGCAGAAATAGAGGAAATGATAGAAAGAAGGGGGCTAGCGCTAAGGAACAAGGTGGAATCGGAAAAACATTTAGAGATATACGGGGCATTGAGGAAAGGAATAGGAATGAAAGCGTATTTGCACGGCCCAATGGACTTCGCGAAAACGCTGAAACTGCGATTTCGTGTAGGTGACCTGGACCTGCCAGAAAAAAGAAAGAGGTATACCAGTAGCCGGGAAGAGGGGGAAGTAGATACACAGATGTGCGCGTGTGGCAACGCAATAGAGAGTAGAACTCACATAGTAGGAGAATGTGAAATATACAAGGGGCAACGGGATGTGTTGGAAGAGGAGATGAGGAAAATAGACAAATGTGACATGGAGGAGTTGCATACACTGAGTAGCAGCGAGAAAACGATCGATATCCTAGGAGATAGATGGTGGCCACAGGCGACCAGACAGGAAGGGGATAAGATTAGCAAAAAAATTCTATGTAATATATGGAAGCAACGTAATGAGCGCCCAATTGTTGGAGGTGCCTCTATTAGGAGTAGGAAAGGTGCTCCGTCTCGAAAGGGATACGTGTTCAATGTTCAAATGACTAAGGCAAGCAACAAATGAGTACGCCCCCCCCCCCTCCCACCCCCCCCCCCCCCCCGCCCTCTGGTAGTAGCTGACGCTAGAGTAAAACCTCTGGTATCAATAAAAAACGCGACTCGACCCTCAAGCGCGGAAAACAGATACAAGACGAAAAAAAAACAAACTCTGGAAGTTACAGGACGTAATTTATCTGGCCAACGATTTTTGCTATTGCGGGAGACCATAGTAAATAGGACCAAATATTGTTAGTAAAATAGGGAAATGTAGAGGTTCTTGTGTTTACCGTAGGTCCTATATACTATAGTCCCCCGTACCAGTCGGCAACTCGCAGCCGCAATGGCAGGTGTTGAGCGCTGAGCCAATGCCCCCCGAAGCTTAGGGTAGTTTTGGCCACTATTGAAGTGTGGGCGATTTAGCACTACTGTCAGCCATATCACGACCGAGGTGGGTCCACCAGAAGCCCCAAACCAATGTGGACGTTGTACATTTGAGCCATCCCGTACGCTTACATTACCCTGGTGCAGGCGATCAACTGAGACAATAATGAGCTTTCTGCCGCAGCTGTTTCCTCTGCGAGACGTTTTGTACTGCGCCGTGCCACCATAGACTGGGGCGCCTACCCCTACCCCACCTACCTCTATCACTTCCCCCGACCCTACCACCAATCCTAACCCCAACGCTACACTACCCTCCCCCCTACGCCTACCACTCACCACCCCGCAACCCCCCCCTACCTCGACCCTTGCGCCTACCCCTGATCCTAGGCCTATGCATGCATCCCAAATCATTCCGCTACAAATACCCCTGTCCGTACCCGTACCTTCAACACGTACCCCTGACCCTATCCCTGCCCCCATCACTGCTACCGTTGTCACCGTTTGTTTGCTGAACCACGTAATGCCCTACCCCTCGCGCTGATTGGGCCCTTCCCCCACCCACCCTCACGCCCATCTCTACCCCTGGTCCTACCCCCACCCTTCCCCTTACCCCTGCTCCTACCACTTTATTACGTCTCGCTGCTCCCACAAATTTTATACTGTTTTGGGTTGACGAGCTTCCCCCCTCGCTACGTGGGCTTCTTTGACGCAGACCCGTCCCTATCCCTACCTTACCCCTCCCCCTCTTACCCCCAATCCCACATGCGTGCGGCTACTGCCGTCCTCTCGATTGCTTTGTTGTTCGGGTGACGGGTTTTCCCTTTCGCTACTTGGGGCGCTTTGGACGGAGACCCTCCCCTACCCTCACACCTGCCTCTACCCCTCTACGCCGAGCCCCAACCGTGCGTTCGCCGTTACCGCTGTCCCCATGTTTTTTTTGCTGGTGTTCTGGTGACGAGCTACCTCTACTATCCCCAACTCTGTGTTCACGGCTACCGATGTCCCCACGTTTTTTTTGGTGCTGTCCAGATGACGAGCTGCCCCTACCCCTACCCCCACCCCTTACCCTACCCCTACCCCCACCCCTGCTCCCCACCTTTATGAAACCCCTACCCCTACCCCTGCCCCTACCCCCATCCCTACTCCTACCCCTACCCCTACCCCTACCCCCACCCATACCCCTATCGCTATCCCTATCCTTATTCCTGTCCATACCCCTACCCTACCCCTCCCTCGTCCCGGCATTGTAGGGATGCGGGGGTGTAGGGACCATACGACTACGGCCATGCATTACACGAGAACAGCCGCTCCCTACGCCTGACCTTGCACTCGTGCATTCAGCTGTCCCCGCCTTATTCAAGTTTTTCAGATGACGAGGTACCCATACCCCTACCCCCTACCCCCTATCCCTGTGTACCCCGGCCCCGAACTCCATCTTATTGCCCTTGCCGTACCGCTTGCCCTAACGTAAACACTAACCCAAGCCCTACCCTCAACCATTTTTTGGTGCTGCAGTCCCGTTTTGGGGAAGAAACCACCCAAAGTTCTTATTACGGGGGTCCATAGTTAATAGGACCTATGGTATACATAAAAACCTACATATTTCCCTATTTTTACCAGCAATATTTGGTCCTATTTACTATGGACCCCCGTAATAGCACTTCGTCCGAAGAACGGGACTGACTGCGGTCCTAAAGGGTCGGCGCTACATTCGCGCGTCCACCGCCGTCTCCGCGCTGTTTCGTTGTCGTTCAGACGACAGAGCTACATACCGCAACCCCCAAACCCTTTGTCCAACCGCCCGCCCCCCCCCCCCCCATACCGCCCGCTGCATATATATTATATATGGGTTGGGTTGGTGTCGGTTGGCAACGACACTGTAAAACATGCCGCTCACTACGTGAGCTAGACATCCAGGGTACCGTTTTTTTTTTTTTTTTTTTTTTTTTTGTTTTGGCGGTCGCCCACAGCTGGTCGTCGAGTTAGATCATTTGTGCGAGGTAAAGAACCTTACTCTGCACAAGGGAATTGATCTTATCACGTAGTGTTCAAGGTAAGGCACCCAAGAGACAGTTACATAGTACTCCCATTGCTGTCTCTGGAAGTGGCTACACCGGAAATTAAACTAGCTCATTGAAGCTGTCATCCATATGCGAGTCCGCCTCACAAGCTTGGATGCAGCTCACGCTTCATGCGACTCGCCGGACACCTCACGGCGCTTCGCGCTTGGTGCAAGCAATGTCTGCCTGGTCGGTGAAAACCCGACATGCTCCGTCCCGGCATTGTAGGGATGCGAGGGTCTATGGCCATACGACTACGGCCATGCATGAGATCGAGTACATCTCTCCTATCGAGTACACCCCCCCCCCCACCGCCTACCCTATCCCTGTAATCCTAGCCCTACGCTCAACCCTTTTAGACCTGTCTCGTTTCGGGGACAATGCATTCAAAGTGTAAGTACTTTGCCCCCAAAACGGGCCTGCAGTCGTAAGAGGGTTAGCGACCCCCTTACGAAAAATCGTTGTGCATGCGGGCTACGATGCAGGCGCACCTGAGGTTTTCTGAGGCTCCCTCGCTTGACCTTAAGGAACTCTTATTATCCTATTGTAATGGTAAAGCCGGCCAAAAACTTGACCCCGAGGAAAGTGCATCCCGATGAACCGTGCCATGGCCCAGCTGTTTATGTTTTGAAAATACTGCATTATACACTGGTACATCACTCTTGGCGTCAATATTTTGACCTGTTCGTCGTCGTATTAATGTCTAAAAAGTCCTTGTATTTCCTTCCCGAGCAGACATGATACATAATGTGTGTGGTGGTATATAATATCCTTTAACCCTAAATGTATGTATATACCAGGTATATATTGTATATCGCCTCATTTCTTTCGTTTCGAATAGCCGTATCTTCCATCACCGCTTTCCTGGTCGCTTGGGATGAACTTTGTCATCATCCTTATTCCATCTTGTGGTCTGCATACGCGACTATTCAGGGTGGGCTAATGTTATATGAGTGAAGTACTCATGTGGTATATATACCGGGTATATATATTCGACGCGAGTCGACGAGGGAATAACAAAGGGACTGCCGTCTTGTCGCGATTATAAAAAGCAAGGCGCGAGCCGTAGTGGTGAAGGGGAGACAAGAGCCTGCTATGGCACCCCGGATCTGAGTTGCTACTACTGAATAGGGCGGAGAGAGAAAAGACAGGAAGGGGTAAAAAGTTGGATGGAGAAAGATTATATTAATGCGCTCGTATAAGATACCGGTGTATACCAGGGTATGTATATAATACCTGGAATGTCGTTGGACATACACACGGGTAAGGCAAGCCTCTTTGGGTAGTTCCTCAGTGCCCTTAAGGAGCACCGTCAGTCCCAGTGACATTTTGGCCAAAAACTGCTACCCCTTTCTCAGCTCGCCTCTTTGGTGTGGAAAACTACTTGTACTTTATGTGGCAGTTTTTTAACCCGCGTATGTATGGTAAGGGTTTCCACAGTAGTATAACACTACTTTTTGCCCCGTCTACCCCCCCCTGTCCCCACGCTTTCCATTTTCGTTTTATGTTTTGTTGTTGTTGTTGTTGTTGTTGTGTTGCCGTTCAGGTGATGACTTATCCTTCTCGCTACTTGGGATTCTTCGACGGGGAGACGGAGGCCGCGCGCAAGCAGATGCTTTACCGCTGGACGTCTAAGATGCGCCAGAAGGGGTCTTGGGCCGACCAGCTGTTCATCAATGCCGTCGCCCGGGCACACCATGTGACGCTCTTTTTTGCTTTTTCTTCTGACATTGGCCTGAACCCCTTTGGGAAGTTGACGACAAAAAACGAGTAGAGTTGTGTACTAGATGGTGGTGGTCGGTGGGGTTGGGCGGAGGGGGGTGCGGCGTAGGGGGAGATCGGGAGAGCGGGGGGGGGGGGGTGGGGGTGGGGGGGAGGGGGGGGGGGGGGGGGTGGGGGTGGGGGGGGGGGGGGGGGGGGGGGGTACTCATTTATTGCTTGCTGTGCCTTAATCATTTGACCGTTGACCACGCATCCCTTTCGAGACGGAGCACCGTTCCTATTCCTAATAGAGACATCTCCAACAACTGGGCGCTCTTTACGTTGTTTCCATGTACTATATCGATTTTTTTTTTTCTAATCTTGTCCCCTTCCTGTTTGGCTGCCTGTGGCCACCATCTATCTCCTAGGATTGCGGTCGTTTTCTTGCTGTTATCTAGTGTATCAAACTCCTACATGTCACATTCGTCTATTTCCCTCATCTCTTCTTCTAACACGTCTCGTTCCTCCTTCTCTATTTCATATTCTCCTACTATGTGAGTTCTACTCTTAATTGCTTTGCCACACGCGCACATCTGTGCATCCATTTCCTCCCCATCCCGGCTACTCGTATAACTATTTCTTCTTTCTGGCAGGTCCAGGTCACCTACACGAAATCGCAGTTTCAGCGTTTTCGCGAAGTCCATTGGGCCGTGGACATGCGTTTTCATTCCTATTCCTTCGCCCAATCCCCCGTATATCTATAAGTGCTTTTCTGGTTCCACGTTGTTCCTTAGCGCTAGCCTTCTTTCTATCCTTTCTTGTATTTCTGCCTTGTACCTCCGAAACTTCCAAGCGGACATCACCTCTTCTTGGTTTCCTCCTATATCCCCCGTACTCTCTCAACTACGCCATCCCACTTTTTCCAGCTCGCCCTTTTGTTACTTTCTCCCATACGGTTATATTAACTATGGCTGGCAACCTCTTTTTTGGCGTGTTCCTTACTTTATTTTGCCATTTCAACTTTCTCGTCTCTCTATTTGTCTTGAGTGGGTGCCGTCCCAGTTCTGCTCTTAATACTTTATTACTAGTCGTACTTGAGCATCTCAGGATTCTTTTGGCTGCTGTCATTTGTACCGTTTCCAACTGATTTACGAGTGTCGCGTTCCCTTCCCATACTTCTCCTGCGTATTCTAGCTTTGGTACTACCAACAGCCATCAGGGTACATCTTTTAATCCTAGTGTCAAGGTGCGAGTCTGTTAGGATCGCATCCGTCTTGCCTACGTGTACCTTACCCTTTCCTATTACTTTTGCTACATGTGTATCCCAAGAGCAGTCTTTTGAGATCTCTACGCCGAGGTATGTATACTGGTCTACGATCGGCAGCTCATCTTCTCCCTACTTCCAACTGAAATTTACCGGGTTCACCTTATCTTCGTTACAAACAACCACTGCGCATTTCTTGACGTTCGCCGTCACTCTCCATTTCCTGGTGTATTATTGGGGGGGGGGGGAGTCCCTTCAGGTCCAAACACTGAAAACACGCGTTTTTGTTTGCTTTCACTTCCTGGTTTATTGAGGTGATTTTGGTACCCGAGAGATATTTTACTCTCTTGAGTTACGAAGGTTCCTGAGGTCAATACACATGACAAAACAAAAAACAATATCGGTGTCGTTAGTTTGTGCTCCTATCTCTCGCGTGCTCCTGTTTTTTTCCTTACATGGTGAACACCCACCTTCTAGTACCAGGGAGGTATTATACCCCATCAGGGACGCACTTTTGTTGAGGTCAAAACTTAAAAACGAATATCGCAGTTTTCTTTTTGTCTCTCTCTCTCTGGCCCGCTCTTTCTTTTCCTTCCTTAAGGTGAACATCCCGATTCTGGTGCCAGAGATACGGTAATTTTCAGATTGAGGGACGAGCTTTCGTTCAGGTCAAATTTGAAAAGTAACGCAGCTCGTTTTTTTTTTCTCTCTCGCTCTCTTTTCCTCATGGTGAGCATCCTGATTCCGGTATGCCAGAGAGATGTTGCCATCTCGAGGGACGGACTTTCTTGAGGCTTGACGTTTGAAAAACACCAAACTGAGTTTTTTTTTTTTTTCCCCCCTCTTTCTCTTGCGTACTCTTCGCTGTTCCTTACGGTCAAGATCCCGATTCTGCTACCAAACAGATATACCCTTGAGGTCAACACGTTAAAAAAAAACTCGGACGTTAAATAAACAAAAGAAGCCATTTTTTTTTTTTTTTTTCTATCTCTGTCTTGCGCACCTTTTCTTGTTCCTTGAGGTGGATGCCCCGATCGTGGTGCCTGGAGATATATTTATTACCCACAAGACGTTACAGAACGCAGTTTTTCCTTTTTTTTTTTTTTTTCCTGTTTTTTTTTCTTGTCTCTCTATCGCTCTTTCTTGTTTGTCCCTTATAAGGTGAACATCCGGATTCTTGTGCCAGAAAAGGAGGACACCCTTCGAGACGAGCAGGGTAACTACGCAGGTCAGGGCACCGCCCGAAGGACGTACTACATGCTGCACTCCGACGGCTGCCACTTCGAGGCCCTCAAGGCGCAGGGAGAAGTTGTTCCCATCGACGGTTGGATCGTCGAAGGAATACAGGTATGCAGTATGCTGGGCAAGTTTTTTCTTTGGAGGGGATTCGTTTTTTTTTGACGCCGAAAAGATCTGGGCAATGCTCGTTTGCTTTTTTGTTTTGTTTTTATACCTGGTACCTGGTATGCTGTTGCGGTAAATCATGCGATTAACAGTTAGGACCAAAGGCGGCGTGTACGCTCAGAGCATGCTCATATGTAGATAAGGGTGTCTAGTCGTATCTGAATATGGAGACCAAGTGGTCCTTATGTTAAAGCTCAGAGCGGTATGGAGGTACCTGTTGAAAAAACAAACTCCATGTCGGTTTTCTGATTCGCTCTGATACGATACGCACCACAACACGAAGCCTGTATTTTCTCCATCCGGACGGATGTGAAAGCAGCGCACAGAAATACTTGTCACGCTGTACAAGTACGTACAGCAGTCGCTTGCTTGTCTCTTGTTTTGGACGGAAAAACGCGAAAGGTACGGATCTACAGTGCGTATACCTCAAGCGTCCGAGAAGAGAGTACTCGCAGCAGTTTATATCGCTATGCTGCCTGCGCACGTGTCACGAGTCATGGGCCGGCCCGCGGGTCGGGTCGGGGTTTACTAAATGTCATGGATCGGGTTGGGTGGGTTGGGTCGGGTCGGGAAGGGTCGGGTCGGATCGGGTCGGGTCGGGTCGGGCCGGGTTGAGTCCATTCGGGTCGGGTCGGGCCGGGTCGGGTCGGATGGGGTCGGCTCGGGTCGAGTCGTGTCGTGTCGGGTCGGGTCGGTATGTGTTCAAGCTCCCACGGATCGGGTCGGACCACCCATGTTCGACCCGACCCTACCTGACCCGACCCTTGGACAGCCCTTCTCATATCATTATATAATTATCATAGCTCGGTCACATACGTACCCTATATATTGTCTACCCCGGGGCAGCCCTTCTTGCGTCGTTTGACCCGATGCTTGCGATGACCCTTTGTTACGTTCGACCCCCCCCCCCCCCCCCCCCCCCCGCCCCCCCTCATTATATAAATATTCGTGAATAGAGTGCTGCTGACGCATGTTATGGTGTAAGGGTGCACCATGTCACACATTTTTCTGAGGCTCTTCCTCTCTCGAGGAGCTCTGTACTACGATTACGGGGGGGACCATACTAAATAGGACAAAGCACTGTCATTAAAAATAGCGAAATATGTAGGTTTTTGAGTGCACCGTAGGTCCTATTTACTATGGTTCCCCGTAATAGTAGGTCGCCCGGATATGCACCACTCTGTCCCGGGTTATACAGAACATTCGGATTGGGTGTTAGTGTGCAAAAGGTGCTTTTATTTTGGAACAGAGTGGCGTGCTACAAAAGAAAAAAGGCGCAATCTTAACCCTTTTCGAACTGCAGTAGGTCCCGTTTCGGGGGACAACCTCCTCGGATTTTTTCACTGGTTTGTCCCGAAAACGAAAACGGGAACTGCGGTTCTAAAAAAGGGTCGAGGGAACCGAGGAACAATTCGATCCCATGGCCTAAATAGGTCTCTCTCTCTTTTTGTTTTGTTTTTGTTCTTTTTAGGCAATGATTTTAGCCGATGTTGTTGGGTGGGCGATTCCTCTCAGGTCAGAAGCCCCATCGGCATAGATATTGTTTTTTTCGGCGAAAAAATGCTACTCACTATTACGGGGGACCATAGTAAACAGGACCTACGGCACGCACAAAAACCTATATATTTGCCTATTTTTACTAACAATATTTAGTCCTGATTACTATGGTCCCCCGTAATAGGTCACCGGTCCTCGGACGAGTGGCGCGAGTTGCTCTTCTGTGCTGCCTCACTCGAAAAAACATTGGGGGCTTTTGGAAAAATGTTTTTATTTTTTTGGCCCAGCGTTGATATGAAACCATGGCGGCGCGTGCACATGTCGCGAAACTGGAAACGCGTCGTACAAAATTGGGGGTCACGAACTGGTTACGGTGTGGATATCGGTAGCCATTCGACCGAGTATCTCTTGAGCGGATGAAACGTAAAAGGATCTAAGAGTGGCCTCCCTACTCCGTCTCGAAAGGGATGCGCGGTCGATGGCCAAAAGACGTAAGGCAAGACACTATTGAATACCCCCCCCCCCTCCCCTTAACGTAGCCAACATCAAATGAGTACCCTCGCCTACCATATTCTTTGTCTAAAGTCCCTAAACGGTTGAGCCCAAGCATCGCCATCCTCCCACCATCTTTATCGTGTGTCCGCTTGGCTCTGTCACGGGGGACCATAGTAACTAGGACCTACGGCGCACACAAAAACCTTTGTATTGTCCTATTTTTACTATTAATAACAGTATTTGGTCCTATTTACCGTGGTCCCCCGTAATCAGTTGTGCAGCACAATGCCGTGGCAATACAAGCGCGTTGGGGATATCGATCCCGACCCTGATCTCCCCGCTGGGGACCACATGCGGCCGAGGCAAACAGATAGCCACGCGGGCTACCCTGGCCCTTTTTTTTTCATTTCTTGAACCTCGGAGAATTACGGACGGCGGCATGCCACCCCGAAACACCGAGCATCCCCTTTGCTTTCGTCGCCTCTTCACCCTGACGTCAAAACAAGGCGGGAGGGGGGGGGGGGGGGGGGGGGGGCGCATTTGAACATATTATACAAGCACACAACTGCGCTCGTCGCGTATTTTCACCTTGGACGCCGAAGGGAGGGTGCGTCAAACGGCTGTGATGGAACAGCCAGTGAAAGCCGACATAGCTGGAACAGGTGTCGTTTACAGGTTTCGCAAAAATATTTTATTGGGCAAATCCCGTTGGCAAGTGCCGCCGTGATCCAGGTCTTTTTTGGGCCCTGCCTACCGTTCGCGCAGAGCCCCCTCACATATTTTCATTTGTCCTTGCCGTTGTTTTCCACCGCGCCTCACACCACTATTATACCTACCCCCCCCCGCCCCTTCCCGCCCCTTCCCGCCCCGCGTCAACCAACTTTCATCTACACGGACTCAGCAAGAAGTCGCGACGGAAGAAGAGGAGTAGGGAACGATTCGGATGGGCGAAACAATCGCGCGGCAGCAGCGGAAGCAGCACCATAGACACCCTTATCTATCTGTTATTCGTAACGTGGAAAGTGTATTCGCACGTAGTTTTTGTCGTTGAGGGTATATGTCGACGAGGGGGTGAACGGGAAACGAGCGAATGACAAAGCGCTGGGGGAACGGGGGGGGGGGGTATGGAGGCGCATGCGCATGTAGCGTGTGATTTTCGTCTGTGGCGAAGGAGGGTTTCGAACTGAGGAGAGGCTGCGAGAGAGGCGGACGACAAGTCTCTGGGGGTGGGAGGGTCGGGATAGGGGAGTGGGCAGGTTTGGGCGGGAGGGTGAGAGTCGGGGTGGAGTGCAGGCGTTGGTGGTGGTGGGGGGGGGGGTGAATGAATGTGCGTGTGGCCTGGGGTTTTCGATTGCGGTGGAAGAGAGGCTTCTTAGGGAGGGGGGGCTGCGTGGTGCGAGAAGGACAAGAAGGAGCTGGGGGCTAGAGTAAGTGGTTATGCGTGACGGTGGTTGAGGGGGTAATGATTTTCGGTGATGATTTCGGTGGTGATTCTGGTGGGGTGTTTGGTGGGGGTACTATGACTAGGGTTCGCGGTGGGGTTTTGGGCGTGGGGGGGGGGGGAGAGATGGGCGGGTTTGGTGGGGGGTTTGGTGGGGTTTTTGGTTTGGGTCGGGGTGAGGGTGCGGGGTTGAGTGATGGTGCAATTTCGAGCTTCTCCCCGGACCACGCACGACAACCACCGCCTTCCGCTATCGGCGAGCAGCGTGGGTCCGGACGTCGACGCTAATTTGTAGCCTCGACGACACGCTCATGCTTTAAAACGCTGCAATGAGGGTCAGCGTTTTGTTATTTGTGTTTTCCTTTTTTTCTCTTTTTTTTTTTTTTTTTTTTCATTTTGGTTTCTGTTTTTTGTTTCGAAGGAAGTTGGCGCCACCGAGCGGACAGCGCTTTTATCTGCAGCTTCGTTTTACTTACAAGTTTTTTTTTTATTTTTATTTTTTTTGTGGTTGTTTGACACCGCCGAACGTCGTCGTCGTCGTCGTCGTCGTCGTTTTTTTTTTTTTTTTTTGTCTCAGTGGAACCGCCAGATACATTATATATGTATCTGGTGGGTGGTGGTGGGTGTGTGTGCTCATGTTATGCATGCCCGTTATCGTGTCACCATAGGCTCTTCGCCGGCCGGGTGGGGAGGTGGGTTGCTAGGTGGGTGGGATGGAGTGTTGGGGGGGTGTATAACGAGACCAAAACATGCGTATGCATGGTTGGAAACCCGGGCGTGAGACCAACGCTTGTATTTTTTTTTTCCTCCCGACTGAGGGATGAAGGCAGCAGGAAAAGGGCGAGACGAAGGAAACAAGGGACGACTATAATGGAATACGCTGGGATATCGATGCCGGGCGTTGTCGGCTGCAGGCAAGAAGTTCAATTATGCCTTCTTGCTATTATGAAAAAGTTCTGTGCATACCTATGCATGGCCCAGGGTACATCACAGCTATTACGGGGGGTCATAGTTTATAGGACCAAATACTATAAGTAAAAATAGGAAAATATGTAGTTTTTTGTGTATGCCGTAGGTCCTATTCACTATGCCCCCCCGTAATTGTACTGTTATTGGTCGAGTGCTGCTCGTCCACTTGCCGAACGTTTTATTTGTATCCCCGGAGTTTTTTTTTTGAAGGATTGACGCCGGTTAACCCGGTGTATGTTTTTTTTTTCGTGTCGTCGTCGGGTTGACCGACCCAAACATATGGAGTGGAGCAAGCGGTCGGGTTCTTCTTTTTTTTTTTTCGCTGCTGTGTAGAATTACCAGACGCTGCTGACACCGAAGTTGCCGGGGTCCCCCCGTCAATGGAAACGAGCTGCGCGCTTCACTTGCAGAGGCTGTAGTTGTTTCCCCCCGTGGCAAACAAGCCGTACACTTCATTCACAGCGTGCGAGTTGTTGTTCCCTTTCATCTAACGTCGTGAGCGGCCCTTGAGAGCGTTCGAGACTGGTAAGGGTCATGGCGGGCCACGTACGTACGTGGTTTCGAGAGTCGGTGTGCTATTCTGTCAAACGAAGTCTCTTTTAGATGTTGCAAAACTCGGGACGTTCCGGAGACCAACAGCCGCTCGTAAGTAGAGTTGAGCCTTTTTCAGGAGTTTTGACATGGGCCGAGGAACGTGAAGGATGAAACTACTCCGTGGTATTTTAGGATACTTTGGTTAAATGTCGGACTAAAACATGTATCGTATGATGTATCGTCGAAGCGGAAAAAAACAGAAGCGCCAATTAACCACAACTGCCTGCACATTCCACGAGATAGGTGTTTGGTCTTTCTGATTGGCCACCACGATGATCGGACGTTGCGTCGTCTACGTCTGCTCTGCTGACGAGCACCGCCTGCCCCGCCTCGCCTCGCCTACCCCCACACCTGTTGCCGCCGTGTGCTCGTTTTTGTCTCGTTTCGTGCACAGACGCCCAAGCCACCCCCTGAAGGGGGGCATCACTTGGCCAGCACGACTTACGTATCAAGCGGCGTCCGTTTTTGTGACGCTGGCGTGTCTATTTATGTCGATGGGGGGGGGGGGCGGGGGCGGGGGGGGCAGAGTGAGTTATTCTTGCGTTTGAAGGGGATGTCTGTTTGGATGTTGTTGTTCCACCATATAAAACGCAAGCTTGTACACGCATGCCCAACTGCCGTGGGACGATCTTCGAATGCCAAATTTCTCCAAAACCCAGGGAACGAAGGCGCATTCATCGATAGTGGTGGGAGTCGGAAAACACCTCGTCGTCGAGACTTTTCTTTCCATCCATGCGCACCGCTCGGCTTGCGTTTTTTTCTATAATTTGTTTTTCCCCTCCGTGTGTGTAGGTCGAGAAGACCGGCTTTGAAATTTCCCCCCCAGGGTGTGTGTTATCTCGCGTGTTATATTCCCCTCTGTTCGAAAATGTAGGGGTCGATTGCGTATTCTTATTTAATCGAAACGGTCCTATGTGGCTCGGGCCAGAGTAGTACAGTGCCGGTGTTCACTTTTTTTTGAAGCGGTGCCTCGTTGAGGGGGATGATGGTGGTTTCACGTTCTTGTTCTTGTTGTTTTGTGGCCGGCTACCGGGCGTATCGTGGTTCTCTCGCCCCGTTGCCGAAAAAAAAAAAAAAGAAGCGATGCAGGCTTCGAATGTTCGTCGAAGGTTGTTTGTGTGTGTGTGTTTTCTTGCGTGCTATACCTGCGAGGTTTTCACTTTTTTGGAGGGGGTGTGTCTTCGCCAGGTGGTGGTGGTGGTGGTGCTTACCGCTGTTGTGGCCGGCTACCGGGCGTAGATAAAGAGACGCGCGAGCAGTCAGTTTTTACGTACAGGGTAGGCCCATGCTATGATACGGGTGGGGCTCATTAACGCTTTAGTACCGCAGTCAGTCCACCTTTTGGGGACGAATCACTCAATTTTCAAGTAGTTTTTCTCCAAAACGGGACGGCGATGCTAGAAGGGTTAAGGGCGCCGAGGAGCTACGTACCTAATATATTTGAAACGCCAGTCTTTTTTTACACTAACTCATACCAGGTACCAGGGTATATAATACATATCTATATCTATATCTATCTATCTATATACATCTATATCTATATCTATACATATATTCGTTGCGTACACCTCTACTGCCGGGCATGTCAATCTTCATCTTGTGTGTGTGTGTGTGTGTGTGTTTTTTTTTGTGGTGCGAGGTTTTGGGTGAGATGGACAAATAGCTCCTTCAGTGAGAAGAGCCTTGAAAAACCGGAAAGTTTCCCTTTTTTTCCGTAGCCCTCGGCACGCACGCTATGTAGCCTTTTTTTTCGTTCTTGCGTCTGGGGAGAATGGGGCTTGAGGCTCACACTGCAGGGAGTCCTTGCCCATTGCCGGTTTAATTATGCCGGTTCCCGAGATAGCGCCGGTGACATTGCTTGTGGCGCAGGTGGGAGTAACCGGTGTCGTAGTCTGCAGGATATACTGCCGGTTCCCGCTATGGAATGGCGGTGTATTGGTCCGGCACGTACCGGCAATGCATATGGGGCCACTACTGCATCATATATAGTCTAAGACGACGTTTATTCCCCGAATAGAGTGTCAGTAAAAGCAGGAGTGCTATTATAGGCCCGAAGGGCTAAGCTTCTTATCTTTTTTAGAAAAAATAGGTGCGTTTTGCACTTTGACTTCAATCAGCGTGACAGCAGCAGCAACCGCTTCGAAATTCGAGTTTTCTTAATTTTTTGTATATATTTTTTTTCCCGTTTACCTCCGCCTCAGTTTTCTTCACCGTAGTTCCTCGTTTCACTAAGGGGTGCATTTTCGAAGGGTGTCATGTATACGGCGTTGCATATATCGATGGTTTTATGTTTGTACTATTAATACCGACCACCACTGTTATTGCGGCAGCCGTGTTCCCTCGTACGAGGGGGAAATCGCGCCAATTCCGGAGTTGAAAAATAAATAGATCTAGTTGCTGTAATACTGTACTACAGCATAGGGCCACGAATAAGAAATGTAACAGTAAGAGCAAAAGGCTCACATTTTGGCGGAAGCGAAAAAAGTTAGATTATTAACTGGTGAAATGTGCTTAGCGGCGGGCGCTACACTAAATAAATCCTACAGCAGTAAGAGCGCCTGCAGCTAAGAATGCTCTGTGTTACGAAACAAATCGGCTCAGATCGGCACGGAAAACAATAAAATTGAGTTAAGAAACACAGCTCAACAGTTGGGACCAACTCTGAATCCCATACAACTAGAGTTATATCAAAAGGATGGGAAAAAAATAAGAAATTGAGCCTGGACACCAAATTGACGTTTCTTAACACCGGGCGCCCATTGTATGTACCGGTGTATGCTCAAGGACGCGCTACGATAGGGTTGTACTGTTTTACCTTTTTTTGGCTAATAAAAATATTTTCTGAAATGACGGCGCTCCTTAACCCAAACTCTTCGGGATGCCATTTTTTTTTCTTCACGTGATGAATATTCTTACGATGTTTGTTACACCTACTGCATATACCTGGTATACTGCTGCAGGGGCATGGGTTTTCGTTCATCGGGTTTGCACTTTTTTATTTTTTTTTTCGAAATCAGCTCTTCTTGGGTGGGGTGTATAGTGCTCCTCATTGCCACACCGGCGTCCCCGGTGGCTTGATAGGTGGTCCGCGTGCCTGTCAAGATCAATATCGTGGGTTCAAGTCTCACCGAGTGCATGCTCATAGAGACTTTTTCTTGCATAAAAAATTGATAATATGCGGAAAGCGCGAAAGCGTGAGTTGGCTACATTCGATAAAAATCGACGAGCAGTGGGAATGCTGAACCCTATGCGCGACAAAAAATAAAGGCACGTACCGGGGGGGAGAAGGGACGATACCGGGGCCTCATAGCAGGCTCTCCTCCTCCCCCCCCCCACTACCTTCTTCGTGCCTTCATTTTTATCGCGAGAAAAACCGCAGCTCTTTCTTCCCCCGTCGACTCGCGTCTTATGGTGTGCCTACAACTTTTTAATACCCACGCTACGTGCTCTCAGCAGCTGGTTCCTTACTGCTGTGGTCGAGAAAAAGAGAAACCACAGCGAACTACTAATTAATAGCTCCGTCAGACACCTTACACTACTGCTACTTGAAAACTTGAATGATCATCAGGCCGCCCTTTCACTAAAACTGTGTACGGAATCATGTTTTCAATATCGTGTGTCTAGGTTGCTGTGTTTTCTGAGTGTGTATATATTGTATGCTTTCTTCAATCTCGAAAAATGCTATATTTTGAATCTTTATGTGCCGAGAAACGTATTTTCAGGACACCACGAAGCCTTAATAAGCCGAAACATGAGGAAAATCGTCGAGAACGCGAAGTTTCATTTTCACTCGGGGCATCGTTGGAAACAAACGGAGAGGGCGAACTAACTGTTGTCCTTTGTTTGGTTATTTCAATATTATGACAATCGCCAGTACATACAGTAGTAGTACCCATAAAAGACGGGGACCCCTGTAGCACGTGACATACTCGCGCCGCAGCAAAATTTAATTGTGTGCTAAATTACACGCAGCCTCAAAAAGCACACACACATTCATTCTTTTAACAACCGATCTTAACGAGGACCTGTTTTTCAGTTTTTTTTTTTATTTACGGTCGTATTTCTCGGTATTTTCCTACCAGGTGGTATTATTTTAGGAAAATAAAGAAATTTAGGGAAAGTACAGAAAAAACCAGAAAAACACTCCTCGTTAAGATAGACCCTAAATCAATCGATCTTGCACGTGTACACCAACTAATTTCTGCCCACATCGAACACCTCATCATCGATTCCCACCGCATGATCAAGATCTTTCAGGGCAGATACTGCTTGCTGTAGATTTTCCTCGGGACTCATGTGACCCGTATTATCATCGATCCTGCTCATCACGTCACCAGGTGGGAGCCCGTGTACTCTGCAATGATCCGCGAGCACACCTTTCCTGAGTTGGATCTGTACTGCTAGTACACATACAATACGTGCAGACCCCGTGCCCACCGTCACATGGCGGCAGGTTGCAGTGTACTGAGATTTGCAGTGGATTATCTATTATTACGTATGTCTTTCTACTGTGTGTACTACTGCAGGTATAATATCATGACGTGTGAAATTCGTGAAACAATCGCTCGTCTACAGACGGACACGTGCAGGAGGGATATTTTAATATGCAGTTGTGCATGATGAAGTTGATACCATGACCAACACTACGTCATCTGTGAGAACTACCGATTGAGTGGTTGCTACTCAACGTAGTACGAGGACGGATGTTTTTATACGAGTAAAAGGTGACGGTTACACAAAATGTAACGGCTATTTTACATTTTTGTGGCGTTCCGACATGGTGTAGATTTTTGCGACCTCATCATCACATCTTCACACTTCGAAGTACATTGCTTTCGTCGGCCATTGTTGAACCAACAAGACGTGATCGGCGATCGTTGCTGCCTGTGCTCACCTACAAGCGCTGCTTGCTAATTATTGCCCCTGACCTACCCAGGAGACACACAACGCACGAGAAGGTACGAACTACTGTACCGCAGCACGTACCTACTGTAGACAACCCACTGCTGTGTGCCACTGTCGCCGCGATTCCATATCTAACGGGCCTGCTTTTGGTCATGCGTTTTCTGCTCAGTACGTTTTGTTTTTTGTTTCGGCGATTTTTACTTCTTCTCATCTCAACTCGTACATGAAGTAGGAGGTTCTACCCTGAGTTTAGGACACGACGTGGTCACAGGTATCGTGCCTTCTCCCCTCAGGTACTGCACGTTGTATATGTGCCTGCATTTTTTTCGCGCGTTGATTACGCCGATGGTGATCTTGTTCGTCATGGCATTGCAGTACGTAGCTCATTTCCCTGAAACCTGCCGTAGCCCGGGCCAGAAGTACCCAACCACAAAACGCTCGTTGATTTGCACCGAACATTTTGTCACAGCTCGCGCTCTCTCGCATTTTCAGCGAAGGACGAAAGGATACCATAATAATACCACAAACATAATAGGTCGTCCCATGGGATGGGTTGCAGTAGTGGGCCCTCTTCTTTCACTCTGAACCAACAGATATCTCTCGTTCTCCCTTCTCAAGGGCTCCTACTCACGTCTCCCTTCAACGATATTGAGCACAGATATAGATACAGGTATAGATATACTGCTGCTGCTGTATACGGTAGGTCTTCGATCGAGGATGGGGCCGACGGCAGGCGGAAACGTTTCGCCCAAAAACCGCTGCGCACCTCAATCGTAGCACGGGTCTCTGTGCACGCGTGTGCATACATGCATGTGTCCTGCTCTCGTACCGCACCTATACTACTACTGCTGTATCACGTTTCTAGCTTGCCAATATTACATTTCCTCTACTGTACATTCACAGTCTCCTATATTCTACCGTAAATAGAGCGTTGAGGGCACACGGGGGTGGGCGTGACTTTTTTTTCTTGTCAGCAGCGCTCGATTTTTTTTCACGAAATGGGAACTGTTGCTGATATTCCTACAGTACCGAACAATTAGGTGTTCTCGGAAAAAAAATCTGCGCCAGAAGTTCCCGAAAAATATTTTTAAATGTTCGACACATTTTTTTTAGCACCCTTTTGTACCGTTGTTGGGAGAAAACGAGCGCCCAAAAACGATCGCACCCCCCTGTGCGAGGACCTCAACGCTCATGCTCCTTACCGTATGTGTGCCGTGACTATGCGTTGTGACCACGCACAGGGGGGTGCTGTATGTGTGTGGTGTCTCCGTCTAATCTACAGAACCAACGCGAATGCCGGATGTACATATATGAATAGTGTGCGATGGATGACGGTGGTGCGGGTTGAAGCAGCTAATCGGTTGCGTGTGCACGTGAGTAATCCACACAAACCTCGTTATTTCAATGATACCTGGTATCCGTACAAGTGCCGTTGAACCGGGCAAGGCTACGTGCAGAGTTGGTGAGGTTATGCTCCTGAATGGTTTCGGTCGTTGTGTGCTGAGTCCCAAAATGGCGAATCTGCTCAACAATGGGGTAGATCAGTACCGAGGTGGTATTGTCCCAGGAAAATGCCGCAGGCCCGGTACCCACCGCCGTGCGGCGTTGCCTCCCGCCTCGCCCTACCCCTCGTGCGCAGCCCCCGACGGCACCCTGTCGGTCTCAGCCTGGGACCCTTTGGCGTGTCGTTTTGGTAGCGCCGTCACGGTCTGTTGGTCGCGATGTTTGGGTGGTAGCGTAATCGCGGTGCGTTGCAGTCGGCGGGGGGCAACAAGCAGAGCGGGAGGTTTTCTTGCTGACGTGTGCCAGCCTACTTTCGTACGTGCCCCCCGGTGACCGCCCTTTGCCTTCCGACGAACTGCCAAACGATCGAAATCCATCCGCAGGCTATTCAAAGTATCTGCCGACAACCCCGCCCCCAGTGTGATGCGCCGGTTGCTCAAACTACTATTATACTTTAGGGGGCGATACGGAACGCAGCAGCTGCTGCTGCTGCTGCTGCTGCTTCCTGTACCTGGTTTGTTTGAGGCATAATATAACGCAAAATATTGGTGGCACTCCAGCTAGAAAAGCGCCCGATTCTGGAGGGCACCGACGAACGTCGGGCGGGCCTGGACGACACGTGAGAACTTTCCACACACCGGGGCAGAAGAAGGGTCTGCCGCCGTAGATCACCTGGTGTAGATCGTGAATTATTCCTGCCGTGATCGCAAGTTCCCGTTCAAAGTCCGCAGTTGCAACGTACATATCTCACCGGGCAGAGAACACATGCGAGGCATGATGCGTGCTACGGTGTAGGTGCACCCATACAATCGCCCGAAAACTTGAGCTTTGGAGAAAACGAAAAATGCGTCCGGTGAAGATGTCCGATAGGTGTACTCGCATGTCGTTACGTCACACGAATAATAGTCGTACGAGAATACTTCTCGCAGTGGTGTATATTCCAACGGTATCGGGGTGGGGCTTCAGTTCACAGCCAGAAACATTTTTTGACAAAAAATGCTGCCCCAACGAGTATCGTTGCACGCGTCGTATCGGTGCTGCATAGATCGTGCCCGGCGGGAAGGATATTGTGTGCTACATGCCGTACGTAGATCACACATATCCAGTCAATTCTATTTTTTTTTTTCGGTGCTCCAGGGACTGTTTGCGGAGTTTCTCTTTCTTCTCTCTCTAGTCTAAATGATTAGTACATCTCTTGATGGAGACAGAACCTGGAGCTATTCAAGATAACGATCGTTTTGGTCATGCGTCAAGGAAAGTTCGCACCGAGTCAGCGATATCGTTTGTCGGATGTTCGATGTAGATTTCAGGGTTGATTGACCCTTGAGGGCAGATGGGGTTTCTGAAGTTTAGTGAGGAAATGAGCCCGGACGCCAACGCGTTCTACGCTCGACAAATGCGCTGTAGGTTCACTGTCGCTTTTCTAGTTTGGGGATCCTAGCCTCTATTCCGAGACGCCTTCATCGCGTTGGTTTCCGCAAAGATGAAAAACTCCCCTTCATCGTTGCCAATTATCACGGCCTGTTCTAAACACGTTTTTGCCTCGGCCGCCCTCGCAATTCATTCGACGCGATTATCCAAAAGCGAGAGAGCTCGCCTCAGAAGGTGGTCCTTAGCAGGACGCAGCTTACGCTTCATGCGACTCGCCGAAAACCTCGCGCTTAGTGCACGCAATGACTGCCTGGTCGGTGAAATGGTCGATGTGCCCCGTCCCAGCATTGTTGGGATGTGAGGGTCTATGGTCATATGCCAATGGCCATGCATGACACGACCACACCCTCCCCCAACAAGCTTAAAAAGCCTCGATCGTGTGCTGCAAATCCACCCTGCGTCCCGCGCCCACCCCCCTATCCGTTTCTGCTTCCAACCATGCCAGAAAATAATCGAAAAATATGAGCAAAGCACTCATCAAATTGTGCGGCAACATCGCGTGCGGCACTTGTGCCTACGGCCCTGTCTCCCGGCCCGGCGGGAACAATGGAGACATCGAGCCCGAAGCCAATTCCCGCAGTGACAAGGGGGCGGTACCAAGCGCCACTCTCCGCGTGCCGCGCTCCGGCCAGGTTAGAGTAGCACCTGTTCTTTCTGTAGCTTAGCCCCTCACGTGAGGAGGTCTCGCTGCACATCCACCATCAGTGGTACACGTTTGGGGTCGAAGGTGCGCCCCCTGCCGTGGCACGGAGCGTTATTTTTCAAATAAAAACGCGCTGATGAGGAGCGATGATCTCCAGTGAAAACCCTGACACACAGCCGATACGTGTCAACCGAGCCCACAGGCGATTTATCATTGCTCTTTTAGCCATGTCGGCGACCTGCAGTACAAACATCTTGGTACGCACAGCCGAGATTTCACGGCAATTTTGTTTCCGGCGCTATAACTCCCTCCAACACGCAAACACTCGCAAACCGCCTTCTCGCCAAAGCAAACCACCAACACACTGCAGGCGCTGCTGGGATGGTACAAACCACTCCACCCTTCTCCCAAGAAATCATCAAATCTACGCCCATCACATCCCACTGTGACCTGCACAGCAGGTGCACGGCTCAGACCAGGACGGAGTAGCAGCGAAACAGCATGACGACAACGGGACGATCTTCCAAAAGACGACGGAGCCCCAGCACGACGAAGTGAAGCCTCTCACGTTGGACATATCATCCATCTTAGCCTTCGAACCGAAGATGGACGCAAAGGGAAGAGCGAAAAAAACGTGTCTCGAGGAAGACGAAACCGAGGGCTCCCTCTGATTTCGCGAAGGAGCTGACGGCGAGGCTGGAGGCCGTGGAGATGACCCAGATCAAAGAGGAGGACGGGTCACCGATTGAGAAGAAAGTGCTGGAGCAGAAGAGGGAGGAGGAAGGTGGCCCTGGGTCCTCGGGGACTGAAGAGGCTCACTCGGAGAGTGAGACAGCGAGTTCGGAGGATGGGGGGGGGTCGGAGGAATTGGGTCGGGCGAGGAAGCAACAGGCGAGACGCGTGTGGTGGTGCAAACTTGCCGTGCACGCCATCATCGCGACCACGTACGCTGTCGCGGCCACGTATCTATCCATGTTGAGTGCGGAGTCTTCGGGCGAGAGGTGCGAATATGACGAGCAGACAACTTACGGTAGTTCTTGCAGTTTTTGAGAGCAAACAAATTTCACTAACGGGTGTCCTCAATTCTCAAACTTCCACTCTGGGGCGGAATATAAGGGCCGTCTAGACCTTAATATTACTACGAAACGGTCTTTACATATACGCCCGGAGTGGTTGTTAATACCGTTTCGCCCGGGGTGATGTTCTTAGCGAATGCTTGATAGGTGACGACGGTGTACAGATAGCCCACGGAATTGTTTACGGGGCTTAGCTTACTGGGGTTTAAAGGCCGGCTATTTTGGGTGCTGCGTACCTACCGCAGAGCTCTTGGAGTGGGGAAGGATTTTTGAACTTTTCAGCCCCTACTCCCGTACGATGGGGCACACGTCGCATAGCGAGAGAGATACTTGATGGAAAGAGAGAGAGAGGAACGAAGCAAAGGAGGGAGACATACACACAAACGAAGGATCAAGGAAAACAAGCGAAAGGCCACCGAGAGTGTGGTCGCCGTGTACTTGCTGAATTTTGAGTGCCTACAACAGAGACTGGGTTTGTCTTATTTGTCCGTCTATGTATGCTTGCACCGTTTTTTGGCATGGGTATCGCACCCACACAAGCGCAAACTTGTCTCGTTCTTGCCTGTTCCTCGAAAGAACTCCACGAGAAGGCCCATCGATGAACTTTCGTGTTCACATATGCCTCCCCCCCACACCCACCCCTGCCCTCCCTCTCTCCCTCCCTCTCTCTCCCCACCCCACAAGGGTGGAAAACGAGCCTCCGCCCAGTCCATCGAGGGGCCGGACATCATGGGCCGCAGAGTTCGAGGAGCTCGTGGACGGCCCCTGGGTGTGAAGAGACCCGAAGTGGTTTGGCTCCGTCGAGTCGAGCGAGGCGGGGTTTCCGTATAAACTTGGGAGGCGTGAGGGGAACACGAGAGGTCAGGCCGGGTTAGGTTTGGAGTCAGTTTCATATATGACGTGTACCTGAAGATAAGCGCTGAAACTTGGGGGGTGCGGTGTATTCATTATGGCACCCGGAAGTTACCGACCATGGCAGGTGGCTTGTTGTCAAGGGAGAAACGGCAGGACGGCGCAACCGAGGCTACCTATGGTACAAATACGATATTTTATGGTCGTCCTGTTTCAGCGGCTCAAGGCAACTCCTTCATGTGGCTGTAGCACGTCTTGGCGAGCCTTGGTGATAGATCGTGGCTTACACTTTCGGGAGCTTTCGTGCACGCCTACCCTGGCGGTTTCGCAAGTAGTGTGATGCCACAGCGTATCAGCCGGGGGCGCTTGATAATGTCACGGGGTGGGGACAGGGGACGGTTAAGAATGTTACGCACACTTGGCGTGTTGCCGTGTTGATCTGTTCGCTGTTGAGAGCGGGGGGTACACGTGGATACTACACCTGACAGTGTTTTCGCAACTTTATGGGGTGGCGTGATGGGGGTATCCGCAAAAGCTGTGTATTCTTGTTGTTGTAGTACCTATTGAATCTGGGAGTTCAAGGACTCTTCAGAGTGAATGCTACTACGCTTGACGGTGTTGGTACATTGCTATATTAGTTGCTATGGGGGGCGGGGGGCGGAGATGCTCATGGGTTCTGAAACTGACCCTTTTGCTGTGATGTAGCGAATGCTATTGTAGCAGGGAGGGCAAGAACACCCGTGAAAGCTACTCGTGGCGGTCTTGCTATTTTTTTCTGTGTTGGTGATCGAAAAGAGGGGGCGGAGATGATCGTGAATGCTGAAACGGACGGTTTCGCTTTCTTGGTTTGCTATCTATTGAACTTGGAACAGCTAGGTATTGCTGGTGAACGCGGAGGTTTTGTGATACTTCCCTTGGCTTTTCAGGGCAGGGGAGCGGGAACCCTTGTGATCGCGTTCATAACTCAAAATATATATGTTCGACTCTACTGTAGACTAAATATACACGGAAATAGTGGAATATAATTGGAAGACGGAGCGTCCCCATAATGACCCAGAGCCAACGCCCGCAGTGATAAGTTCCCGTGTACGTGTAATATCTATGCTATGTCGTTATCAAATGTAAACTCGACCGGGCAAGGTTGGCCCGCTTTTTGATCGAGGATCGATTGGACACGAAACGTATCTCCGATGAGAAACCCTAAATGTTTTTTTTCGGCGGGTCATGTATCCCCAAATACTTGAGCGTGAATTCTACATGAGGGCAATCTCAAGGTATATACCAGGTAAAATACGGCGAAGACATATCATGGTATGTTGAAGTGTTAAGTGCTTCCCGCTCGGTACATCAGTACAAAGTAGGCGAAACACACACAAACCTGATACATAGGATGAAGTAGCTGATTATAAGACACGGCATCAGCGAAGAAGACACTACGCGCCGCGAGCAACAAACACGGCGTACGCACGTTGGACCGGCAGGGGCCGAACACAGCAGTCGTAGATGGGGACATTTTGTTTTATCGCTTCTGAAAGTTTGAGTCGAAGACGATCTGCAGGAGATAGCGGCGGAATAAGCCCGCAAAGAGACCGAGGCGGCACGGTAGGAGCAGGCTGGGGGGTACTCAGCTCTCGACCAAACCGTAACAAATGATACTGCAATACAACTTTGAACGCTCGCCGGCAGCATTGCCACAATTGAACTTCCCACCCTCAATCGGCAGTTGTTGTACCGAAGTACCGTAATAGCGTACCGAGTGATTGCTGCTGAACTTGTGTCAACGTTTCCCTTGAAGCAAATTGCCGAACGCAATGCACTCTTCAACCCTCGACTCATATCTCAAGACAGACTTTGAAACACTGCAATAAGTGCCGCAACAATCCCAGGTTTCCTCACAAAAAAAGTGCAATGATACTCGCCACTCGCCACAATCAAACAGTGCTTTCACATCTTTTTTTCTCCTTATTTGCAGACGAAAATGACCAGCGCGTTTGACTATTAACAAGGAGCAGGTACTGTATTAAGCAATCCTCCGGTTGACCGACAACATGGCCAGTCAATATGTTTCTGTATCTTACTTTGTTCGTAGTTTACTCGTGATTTACAACCAACCTATGTACCGTGCATAAACGGCACGTACTGTACACAACGGCGTTAAAATGTCCGCGTCATCGACAGTCCGTCAACGGATCAAATACACCTTTTTCTCTGCCAGCGACAGCACCACCCCCACCCTTAAGGCCCTTCATTAGCCTACGGTTTTATGGACTTTCAGGCAATAACAGCTCGTCCTCCCCGCCTCTCTGGACGCACACGACATGCGCAACACGAAAGTGTCGAATTCGGTGTACGCTCGCCCCCTTCCTCCACGCTACTTACAATCGTATTTATTGCTCGGAAACGACCACAACCCAGGCTCTCCACGAGTTCCCTTCTGGGATATGCGTTCAGTTCACAAGCCGTACTTCGATATGTATCTACGGCCCGTCTTGTATCGTGCGCGTTGTTCTCAGTGGTGGTAGAGGTCGCAACGTTTGAGGCACTCCTTTTCGCCTTCCACGACACCACTCGGAAGTCCCGCGATCAGCGCGTTAGCGTCATCACTATCAAGGGCAAGCGTGGCTTGAATAGTGCCTTCAGGGAGCATCGCGATCCCCTGCAGAGAGAGAGAGAGAGAGAGAGAGAGAGAGAGAGAGAGAGAGAGAGAGAGAGAGAGAGAGAGAGAGAGAGAGAGAGAGAGAGAGAGAGAGAGAGAGAGAGAGAGAGAGAGAGAGAGAGAGAGAGAGAGAGAGAGAGAGAGAGAGAGAGAGAGAGAGAGAGAGAGAGAGAGAGAGAGAGAGAGAGAGAGAGATACCCAGGTCAGACGCGTGGCAAAGTACGCGGAGAGAACACGTGTGAGTATCGACGGTCGGCGGGATGATTCACAACACATAGATTCAAGTTTTGCTACGCTGGTAGATGGATGGGGGGGAAAAGACAGGTTGGCTACGTTCACAGATACGTATTGGTCTACCCACGCCACACGACCTGGACAACCTATTCTACAAGCGGACTGCCGAAAACACAATTTAATATCTCGCGAATGTGCAACTACTCATTGTCTCACCTGCGTAGTGGTAGTGAGCACTCCGGGGTCCGAGCTGCTAAATGCGGCCAAAAATGTTGCGGGAGAACACCCCATGTTCTGAACGAAGTGGACCAAGCCTCCCGGCACCAGGGCAACCTGTCCCTCGCCAATGTCGTTCACAATCAGGCGCCCGGTGTTCTCTTCGACGAAGGCGTGGCGCACGGACGTCGATGACTCAGACTTGACGATGTAGCCGAACTCTGCCGCGCGGGGGTGGTGGTGCGGCAGGTTCAGGCCGCAGGGCTCGATCTCTACGAGGGCATACGACACCCCCTCGCCGGAAAGCACCGGCACGCTGCCGAGGTTTGCCACCTTAACCGTGCCCGCGTCGCCTTCGATTTCGGGCTCGGCGCCCTGAAGGTCGAACACGAAATCCTCGCTGTCAAACTGCTGACGGAAATCGAGGCGTGGGACTTCTACATCTCCTTTGTCTTTGCCTCGGAGGCTCCTGCCGGGCGTGCCGGCGGCTTGGGATAGTTCGGGGAAGCCCGCCGCCAGGAAGAAAAGAACCAGGGAAGCGTTCGCGATCATCATTCTGCGGTACGCGCGCGAGGGTGGCGAGGGGGCCGAGAGTACAGTAGGAAATGAGATCAGAACCAAAGCATGATAACGTTTTGAAAAAAGTCGCGCGTTGTCTCTTCATGCCTTTTGAGGTACTGCAGTGTGCGTTTGATACTGTGATGCCCTACCGTAGTTCGCGTAAGAAACATAATCGAGTAAAAGTATAAAATTGTGTAGAATAACCCACGGCTGTGCGTTCCCAGAGTCCAGTTGTCTTTTCGATAGTATTTAACCTACCCCTTCTTCTCTTCTGATGAGATCCACCTGTCGGCTGAATTTCTACTTGTCGCATCGCATCGTGCTCGTGTGGTCCGGCTGCGTCGGGGGTTACCTCGGCCACGCTCGCGCGGAGTCGTGTGCCGTACTTGCAAGTAACATTATTTTTCGGGTTGGTGGCGGGGTTCAGCAAGACATATACCACAGGCGGGCGCTTTTCAAAGGGTTATGTGTCGTGTGCACCACGTATGTTATATGAGTATGTGGGTGTGCGTTCCGTTCAACACACACCTATATACTGTAAACGCTTTGCACCATTATTAGGTCGGGTGGTGAACGAACGAACAAGCACAGATATATTTATGTAGTGTGACTCGTACCGGGTACGTATTGGAGTAAATAGAGAAATGCATGCATTGTTATCGCGTGCCTCGGGGGGGCAATCTACTTAATGTCCTGAATTTTGAAAAGTGCAGTACGCATTGATTCACATCGTTTCCCTCTAAATATTGCCGAACTAATTTGTCCACACTAGGAACAAAAAAATACTTCTCGTGAACATATTTGTTTTCGCAACTCTGTTAAATAGTATCGCTAACTCAAGCCATCTGTTGGTGTGTTTTACCTACCGACATATACATGCATATATTGAACGTACCCCCTTTATGCATAGAAGAACAAAAAAAAAATGAAGCCAGCTCTATGAGTTCTCCGGTCGGTCGATACTCAGTTTTGCAACCTGCGTGACACACCGTTCGCGTTTTCTACTCCCCTCGCCATTGACATCAAACGTTGTTAGTAAAACTGCAGCAGTAGGTACATATTATAGGTTTTTGTGTGTACTGTAGGTCCTATATGCTATGGTCCCCCGTAATAGTGGCCGGTTTAGAAAAAAATAACAATCCATTGCTCATTGGTTTATATAGCAAAAACTCGAGATTTTTTTACTTGATGGGTGCGAGTAAAAATAAAACCCGGGTGTACCTTGCTAGTTGACACCTGGATTTGAAACAAGCACACACCTGGATTAGGCTTGAAACTGGCCAGGTACACGTGAGGGTTGCGTAAGTTATTTTTTTTGCCGCGGTGGGCGCAGCAGTTCCGCCGGCTATTGCTCCTCGCCCGGTGTGCGTTTGTCTTCTGAATAGTCGCGACATCTAGACATATTTTTGTTTTTTCTGTGGGTACATTATGCTAACAACGTGCTTTCAGTAGTAGAAAATGTGAACCATACTACTGTACATCACGCGCGATGATGGGATATCGTAGAACTAGGTGTAGGATGCTACACGGACCTGTGGGTTGCCTGCAGTACGCGACAGCGGTTGATGAATCTCCTATGATGCTTCGGCTACGGCTCGCGGCAAATTGTGACACCAACATTGAGCATCATCAGACTCTTGGGAGGCTATTGTACATGTAGGATTTGGATTGGTGTTTTTCTCGCTGAGCACAAAGACCTACTTTAGCTGTAAATTCATACCGACTAAATTTTCTCAGCAAGAAGAGCCCAACTCCCAAATGTTTAGTAACACATGTTGCGTACTGTGCGCGATCTATTATTGCCGGGGTGGGTCCAGTAGTGTCGCCGGTCGTCGCTGCCCGCGCGGTGTACAGGCGAGGTCGGGTCTAGTATCCTGTGGTCGTCGTCATCGCGCGCGGTACATCATGCATCTGTTTTCGGGAACATTTTTGGAGCCTAATGTGCCCCCAACTTCGGGGGCGGGGGTCCATAGTTAGTAGGACCTATGGTACACATAAAAACCTATATATTTAACTATTTTTACTAACAATATTTGGTCCTGTTTACTATGGTCCCCCGTAATACTACAGGGGGCACTTTGATCGTCTCCGGAAAAGAAAAATCTCGAAGTCGTACACATACGTACATACGAGTACGTACCGAAAAAGGAAAATGCGAAAGAAAAACGTTTGTATGTCATCAATCAAACGCGGCTTGGCGAAGCACCAGATTACTCAAAAACATATGATAAAAGCGAACACGGAGCAGAGGTACGTGTCAGTATGTAGCAACATCATCAGCAGCGGCGGTGGCCGCGGGTCACCGTAGTACGTACCTGGTACTGCACTGCAGCTACATAACGTCAACTCGGTTTGGATAAATAGGAAATATTATATATAATATATTTTATTTTGTTTGCATCATCGTCTAGTTTCTTCTTGTGATGGTCGGGCGATACGAACGAGCCCGACCAGTTTGCGAGCGGCTTGAGCCCCCACCCGTGCCTATTCCACATGCCTACGGTAATTATACCGTGGTCATGCGCTATGCCTTCTTCCCGTGACCAGCGGGGTACGTTGCAACGAACCGTGCAGAGACTACACGAACACGCCTGGATACTATAAGTATATCGTCACACACTTGGCATCCTCCAACAACCAACGAACGGTGGGGATTTTTGAGTGAACAGCGGCACGCGGCAAAACTACGGGATACACTATTACGGGGGTCCATAGTTAACAGGACCTATGGTGTATATAAAAACCTATATATTTAAGTATTTTTACTAACAAAATTTGGTCCCGTCAACTATGGACCCCCGTAGTAGAAAACAGTTTCAGTATATCATACGAGCGCAGAAACATTAGCGCAGGACCAAACCGAAGTACGACGGTACTTCCTGCTGTAGTATCATTTTCTCTCCGCGCACAAAAAAACGCCAAGTCGGCTGATGAGAGCTCTGATCACTTTTGTAGAAAGGTCGACTTGTATGTGCTCGTGGCTTCAGTATGCTCGCGGCTTCGGTGTATGCGCGCGGGGGAGACGGCGTTAGAACAGAATACGCAAGGTGAACCGACCTGTTGCTCCTTCTGGCTCTGTTCGCGTGTAATACAATGCACTGTGGTGTGTAGGGGTTAGCTCAACGCTTTTCGTGAGAACATCCAAACATTCTTATCGTTTTACTGCAAATACAAATATGGACTGTTTGTCCGCAGGATCTACAGTACGTTGTCAAACTTCTTTATCGATTTACTGCACATGTAGCACAATACATTGGTTGCCGAGGGGGGGGAGCCAGTCGCGGAGAAGTCGGCACTCTGCTTTTCGCTCGTGGGGTTTCTGCGTGCACCCCGTGCGGGCAAGCTACACATCTAGCACGAAGCAAGCAGGGTGTCTATGTCCGTTGTTGCTGCTATACTCTCTCAGCCTACTGTTGTGCTCGCATGATACTGCGCGCTTGTTTGAGGTCTGCTCTTTCTATGGTGCTGGCATCCAAACATTCCGTAATTCAAACCGTCTTTACATATCTATTTTCTGTCAGTACACTGCTTCGTGTGCATTCACGAAGTACCACCGCAGTAAACAAACTGTCCGATTTTCCCGTGGTCCTGGGGCAACCAAGCGCAGGAAACGCGTGGATGTATACGGTCGCTCCTGGGTTCAGTGCGCACGCACGTGTAGCAGGAAGATCCACTTATCTCGCCACGAAGCACAGATGGGATCTGTTGTTACTAGGTAGAGTACCCATCTCTCGTTTCTGCTCTATGAGAATATTTAGTGCTGTGTTCGTTAGTGCGGCCCCCTTTCGCGACCGGTGCTACTTTACCCATATTTACGGTATACGAGTACGAACAAACAACTTTTTGGTAACCTCCTGAACACAGACGGGAACAGGTTCGTTAATAAACACGTGCAGATTACAATACGAGTACCAACAAACAACTTTTTGGTACCCTACCGAACACGGACGGGAACAGGTTCGTTAATGAACACGTGCAGATTAATATGTGGGTTCCAGGTTCTCGACCAGACCGTCGCATGGGTATTGTCCCGCGGAGGTCCCACCATTCGCCGAGGTCGTGGATATCCGTATATCTTATTGTACGACTGTGGTCATCCATATTCCATGCCTAGTTGTTGTCGTCAGCAGAGATGTCGTCAGCAGTGACATTGTCCCGTGACAAGTAGTCACTGCGGATTGGAATGCAAGGCCCGTGCCTCGCACACACTCTCTCTTCCTCTTCCATCATCGTTGATGGTTGTTCGTGAGATCGTCCGTACCGATCCTATACCAAAACCTGGCGTGTCCTACACGCTACACCCTCTAAGAAAGGGAAGTGCCACAGATGTCGAGTCGAACCTGGGGGTCCTCCCCACAAATATACGAGTACCAACAAACAACTTTTTGGTGCCCTACTGAACCCAGACGGGGAACAGGTTCGTTAATATAAACATGTGCGGATTAATCGAGAAAATTCGTCGTATACCAATAACAGTGCTCTCGATCGCAGCAGTATGTAGCTCTTAGCTGGTGCCAGTACCATACCAAACAAGCTCATGTCACCGTCACGCACCGGCAGCAACGACCCCTTCCTCACCGTTTGTACTGTGCTTGGTCTCTTTCGCCAACGACTTGTGGTGCTGTCCTCGAACGTTTGCTGTAGTTACGAGAGCGAGTGCGTCGGGATGCCACGTGCGTATTGCTGGTGTTCTGTTGCTACTGCCCTTGCTGGTGTGTGTCTGCCCCTCTGATAAAATAACTGTGAACAAGGAGGGGGGGGGGGGGGGGGGCTCGTCGTGATGCTTTGTTAAAAAATTCCGTACACTATACAACTACGGGGTTCGGGGAGACGGATCTTAGATCACACTGGTTACTCGTCGTAAGGTACAAGCGCAAGTACTTGGTATGAAAAACAAGTTAATCGCCGAATTTCGAGAAAATGTTAGACTTGTTTTCCGCCCTCGGGGGAAATTCTCTATTTTCTTACTCGGGGAGATGAAAAGTATAGCTGAGAGCGCCAATAATGTGCCCCTGGGTGGGATTCGGGTCAATAGTCGTTTTAAAGTCGGCTGCTCGCGATATACGTAGCATGATAACACGCTGTATAGTTGCTTGCTGGGTTGGGCCGTTCGGCTAGAACATCAAGATTGTATGAAGACGTTTACATACTGTATGTACCGATTATCAAAATTTGGACGAAAAAGCATGACATTTTCCTCGAGCGCGGAAAACATGTAGAAGATTGAACGGAGGAAATCTGGGGTTTGTGGAGAGGTATTTAATCGTTGGCATGCTTGGACAAAGGGGATGGGCAAGAAGTGCATATAGTTCATGACGAGTGCAGTTGGTTGAACTAGGGAGACAGCCTGGGAAGGGTTGACACAGTGCGGAAGAATACCATCTACCGTTTCGTGGGGGTGCGAGCAGCGAGGGTTTGACATCCTTAGAAGGTCGGCGAGTTGAGAGAAGATTCATGAGCAAAACAAAGTCCAATATTTTCTCGAATTTCGGTGATACGCTTGTTTTTCGTACCATGTACTTGCTTTTTGTACCTTACGACGAGTAGTAGCCTGATAGGGGGGAATGACATGCTTTTTAGTCCAAAATTCTGAGAATCGGTACATACAACATGTAAATGTCTCCATACAATCTTGATGTTCTAGCCGAACGGCCCAACCCAGCAAGTAACTGTACCGCGTGTTATCATGCTATACATGCCGCGAGCAGCCGACTTTAAAACAGCTATTGACCCGAATCCCACCCAGAGGCACAATATTGGCGCTCTCAGCTATTTTTTCATCTCCCCGATTAAATAAAATTAAATACCCGCTATCTAATTTATCGGAAAGACTTCATATATAAAAAACTCAAGAGAGGGCGATATTTCGAATCTTTACGTCAAATTCAATATCGCGATTTCCGTATGGGCAAATCCCTCGATATAAAACTCAATATCGCCTTTTTTGCCAGAAGCAGCTGAGATATAAAACTCGGGTGTATTATGAAGAGTCTGATTAATTAGGTGACAGTCCACGTCACCCTCCAGCAAGTCAAGCACCTATGTAGATCACATGGGCTAGAGGACGTGGCTGCTGCTGCTGCTGCTGTGGTAGGTAGAGTTCACACCAGAACCCATGTTACGGCGATGGCGCCGACATGAAGTGGCCGCCAAGCGGCTCCTCCTCCTGTCCGGGCATCCGGCGCGCCGACCGCTACCCGCTTGTTGCCGGATAGGGTGGGTGGCACGGCTGGTTGGGGGCATGGATTTGGGGCGACTCCATCGTCGAGACGCCTAGCCGGAACACTGGATTCTGGACTGGTGTCGCTAAACCCGGGCATCCCGGGCATCCGCCCGCCCCCGACCACGGGAGAACCTGTCTGCCCTATGCATTCAACCAAGTCGTCGCGTCCACCGCCGCTGTTGTTGCTCATGGCGGCGTCGTGATGATCGGATGACCGAGTACAGGAGACAGGCTATGTCTGAGGTGTGTCCAACCTTGTCTACGAAATTCGACTCTACCAACAAAAAAGAGAACACAAATATATGCTTGGGGTAAAAATACCCCAAGCATATATTTGCGTGTTCCGGACCACGCATAGCGAAAATATGGCCTACACCCGACGTCCGTATAAAACTCGTCAGGCACATAATTTGACTCTAAAGGTCAAATATCGCGATATTCTCGAGTTTTATATATGTGTCTATTGTGTGCTGAGAGATTGTGATTCTTTCGTACTGTACATCAAGGTCCGGTACTTGAACTACTTACTGTGCATCATCTTGTCTTCTTGGTCCGTCGATACCAAGAAAATCGAGCTTACACGCGGCTGGAATCTTTACCCCTGCATAGTCCGCGTGCGCTGCCATACCATGGTGACGCCTAACCAGATAATTTCTTTCCATGGCCAGCGGGTTGGCTGTTGCGACCAGCCGTGCAGAAACAGGACGAGCTCGCCATGGTTTAGTCTAGACAAGCAAGTACTGGGCATCGTCAAACACATCTTTTAATGCAGGCAGTCTGGGCAAAAACAAACAAAAACAAATTGCAAGACAACGAGGCGCCCTAACCGACAGTACAAATGACAGGCAACTGTAGTACAAACAGCATGCAGCCGGTACGAGTACTGAAACAACAGCGCACGGACGGAATCTCAAATTTTTTATTTCGCTCGCACTGCATGCATATCTGTCCTGAAATACAAGAACGATTTACATTGATTGGCCAACAAAACTTGACCTGTATTTGGGGAACTAGTGGTAACATCTTCGTTTTTGTTGTTGCATGGTTTGATTCACGCAATGCGCATATCAAATAATAGCAGGTATTGTAGGTGGTTATACAGGGAAACAATCCACACTATATATTTTTCCCTACACTTTTCTTTCACGCTGCCAACGATCATTCAATTTATGTCTCATTTCCCCGTCCAGCATCACAGCACATCTCGCACATTCCGTAATCTTTTTCATCATTCTCCACATATTTCCTCTGATTCCTATTCCCTACAGCCCGATTTAAGATTCGTAGTCGATACCGCCAGTGGATCGTGATCCCAGTAGTCCTGCCGTCGATGCCAGTAAGATTCGTAGTCGATACCGTCGGTGGGTCGAGATCCCATGTCTTTCTGCGTTAGCAGAGTGTCCTGACTGTTGTTGAACTACGACGGTTAGAGTGTATAGGACAGCTCGGGTTGAGACAGCAGCCCGATGACAAGATGAGACAGGGAGATATGATGTGTGAGAGCCGAGGGGCGAGCAATCATCGTTGCTCTCGCGGCACTCGGGTCCAAGGACAGTTCAGCGGGGCCTTGCTATGTCCCGCTGCGGAGAATCCGCTAGGCAGAATAGCCGCCGCTGAGGATCCGTCAGCGGAATGTGAAGGAGAAGGCTCCGTGGCGAGATCCAGACATGGCAATCTCCCGAGTTCCCCGAGCAAAGCTTCTGGAAGAGCTTTCTCGAAGGATGCGGGGGTTTACACTATATGGGTACTGGGGGAAAGCTGGCGGAGATGCTCATGGATTCTGAGACCGACCGATATTGTGGTTGGTATTGGAGCAGGGAGGGCAACAACGCCCGTCAATGCTACTCCTGGCGGTTTTGCTAAGTTTTGCTGTGTTAGCGTGATGGAGGGGGAGGATGATTGTGAATGCTGACATCGACGGATTCGCTTTTATTCTGTGCAGTTTATTGAGCGATGAACAGCTAGGTATTGCTGGCCGCTAGTAAACGCGACGGTTTCACGATATTGCTGTTAGCTTTTCAGGGCAGGGGACCGGGAACGTTTGTGATTGCGTACATACAGTAGTCGAAACATATATACGAATTAGTGATACTCGACTCTAGACGAAACATCCAAGAAACAATATACTCGAAACACATAACGTGCTCAGAAGGACCCAGAGCAAACGCCTGTGGTGATAGGTTCCTGGGTATGTATATCATCTGTCGGGCAAGATTGTCCTGTGCTCTTTGGGCGAAGATAGACCGGACACGAAACTGGCTCCCGATGAGAGATTCCGATTGTTTTTTTTGGCGCAATGCATCCTCAAATATTTAGGCGTTACTACTACAGTACTTGAGGACAATTTAAAGGTACAAACCACCTGAGTTGCGACGATTATATGGTATGGTCTGTTGAAGTGTGAGGTGCCTTCCGCTAGCAACACATAGTAGGCGCTACACATACAAACCTGATACATATGTACCACCACAACATCACTCCATTGTGATGAAGTAGCCGATTGACCGTGTGCTCCTGGAATGATACAAGACACGACATCAGCCAAGAAGACACTACGTACGGCGAGCCACAAAGGCGGCGTACGCACGTTGGACCGGCAGAGGCCGAACACGTTGGTTGTAGATAATGGTGATATTTTGTTTTATCGCTTCTAAAACTTTGAGTCGAAGACGTTCTGCAGGAGATCGCGGAAGAATAAGCCAGCAAAGAGACCGAGGCGGCACGGTAGGAGCAGGCGGGGGGGTACGCTGCTTTCGACCGAACCGTAACAAATATTACCACATCACAACCTTGAACGTTCACTGGCAGCAATAACATAACTAGGCTTCTAACCCTGAGTCGACAGCTGTTGGGACCGAAGTACAGTATTAGTACACGAGTGATTTTTGCTGAACTTGTGTCAACATTCCCCTTGAAGCAAAACATGAATGCAATACACCCCCCCAACCCTATCTCAAGACAGACTTGTAACACTGCAATACGTGCCGCAACAATCTGTCATACTCGCAGAAATCCCATGTTTCCACACAAAAAAATACAATGATACTCGCCACTCGCCACGACCAAACTGCGCCTTCACAAGCTTTGTGCTCCTTGTTAGCAGACGACAATGACCGGCGCGTTCGACTACAGGCACGCAATCCTCTGGTTGACCGACGACATGGTAAGCCAATACGCTTATGTATCATACTTTGTTCGTGGTTTCCTCGTGGTTTATAACCACCTACGCACAATTCCTATACAGCACGTACTGTACACTACTACGGCGTTAAAACTGTCCGCATTGTTGACAGAATCGCCGACACCATCAATACGCCAGTGTGCACGTTTTATTTTGCCACCGACAACACCACCCCTGCCCTAAAGCCCCTTCGTCAACCAACGACTTTATGTACTTTCAGGCGATAACAATTCGTCCTCTCTGCCTCTCTGGACGCACACGACATGCGTGACATCAAGTTCGCTATATGCTCGCACCCTTGCTGGAGGCTACTTACAACCGTATTCGCTGTTCGGCAACGACCACAATCCGGACTCTCAAGGAGTTCCCTTCTAGAAAATGCATTCGAGTCGACATGCCGTACTTCGATATGTATCTACGGTGCGTCTTGTATCGTGCGTGTTGTTCTCAGTGGTGGTACAGGTCGCAACGTTTGAGGCACTCCTTTTCGCCTTCCACGACGCCACTCGGAAGTCCCGCGATCAGCGCATTGGCGTCGTCACTATTGAGGGCAAGCGTGGCTTGAATAGTGCCTTCAGGGAGCATCGCGATCCCCTGCAGAGAGAGAGAGAGAGAGAGAGAGAGAGAGAGAGAGAGAGAGAGAGAGAGAGAGAGAGAGAGAGAGAGAGAGAGAGAGAGAGAGAGAGAGAGAGAGAGAGAGAGAGAGAGAGAGAGAGAGAGAGAGAGAGAGAGAGAGAGAGAGAGAGAGAGAGAGAGAGAGGGATACCCAGGTCAGACGCGTGGCAAAGTACGCGGAGAGAACACGTGTGAGTATCGACGGTCGGCGGGATGATTCACAACACATAGATTCAAGTTTTGTTACGCTGGTGGATGGATGGGGGAAGAAAACCAGGTTGGCTACGTTCACAGATCGTTCACAGATACGTATTGGTCTACCCACGCCACACGCCCTGGACACATTTTCTTCCCGTTCTTCAAGCGGACTACTGACAACCTGATTTAATATCTCTCGAATGGGCAACCACTCAATGTCTCACCTGCGTAGTGGTAGTGAGCACTCCGGGGTCTGAGCTACTAAATGCGGCCAGAAACGTCGCGGAGAACACCCCATGTTCTGAACGAAGTGGACCAAGCCTCCCGGCACCAGGGCAACCTGTCCCTCGCCAATGTCGTTCACAATCAGGCGCCCGGTGTTCTCTTCGATGAAGGCGTGGCGTACGGACGTCGATGACTCAGACTTGACGATGTAGCCGAACTCTGCCGCGCGGGGGTGGTGGTGTGGCAAGTTCAGGCCGCAGGGCTCGATCTCTACGAGGGCATACGACACCCCCTCGCCGGAAAGCACCGGCACGCTGCCGAGGTTCGCCACCTTAACCGTGCCCGCGTCGCCTTCGATTTCGGGCTCGGCGCCCTGAAGGTCGAACACGAAATCCTCGCTGTCAAACTGCTGACGGAAATCGAGGCGTGGGACTTTTACATCTCCTTTGTCTTTGCCTCGGAGGCTCCTGCTGGGCGTGTCGGCGGCTTGGGATAGTTCGGGGAAGCCCGCCGCCAGGAAGAAAAGAACCAGGGAAACGTTCGCGATCGTCATTCTGCTGTACGTGCGCGAGGGTGGAGAGGGGGCCGAGAGTACAGCAGCAAAAGAGATCAGAACCAAAGCATAAAAACGTTTCGCAGTAACTCGCGCGATGGTTCTTCATGCCTTTTGAGGTACTGCAGTGTGCGTTTGATACTGTGAGGCCCTACCGTAGATCGCATAAGAAACATAATCGAGCACAAGTATAAACTTGTGTAGAACACCCACGGTTGTGCGTTCCCAAAGTCTGGTCGTCTTTTCGATAGTATAAAACCTGTCCCGTATTGTCTTCTGATGAGATCCACCTGTCGGCTGAATTTCTACTTGTCGTATGTCATCGTGTTAGTCTGGCCCGGTTGCGTCGCTGGTGACGCGCGGAGCGTTGTGCTGTAGGTGCAACTAACCATTTTTTTTTCGGTCGGTGGCGGGGGTTCAACAAGAAATATACCACAGGCATGCGCTTTCCAAGAGGTTGTGTGATGTGTGCGCCACGTATGCTGTATAGTGTGGTGTGCGTTCCGTCCAACACACACCTATATACCGTAACAGCTTTGCACCATTATCCGGTCGGGTGGTAAACGGATGAATATGCACAAAACTGTACGTTCAAATCGTGTGACTCGTACCAGGTACATATTGGTGGAAATATATGAACGTCTTGAGTTTGCGCAGTACAGTAGGTGTGCAATAGCTCTTATCGCGTGCCCCGGAGGTGGAACCTAATTGACGATTTCTTGGATTATTAACAGCACAGGCTCGACTAAGATAGAAGAGACGCACCGATACTCGAAAACATGAGAACAAAACGTGGGCAGGGGTTTCCTCTCGCTCTACGGGGCGCAAAAAAAAAAAAAAAAGCAGCCCAGTATGCATCGACTAATATCGTTCCCTCTATTGCCAAACTAGCTATTTGTAGTCCGCACCACAGCAGTAGCTGACGCCCTTTGCGAATTAATTCTATCCACCCCTACCCCTATTGCAATATATAAGTATATATCAGTTTGATCGAAAATATTATGCACGTTTCAATTATCACAAGGTGTACAACAGTGCCTTGTATCTCCGATCGGACCGGTATATTGAAAATAAAAACACAACAGCTGTAGATCGAACATTTTGACGAAACTCATTTTTACAAACCGTATATACCTGATACGCTCGATACCACTATTAATGTTACTGCGCTTGCCATTTGGTGTAATGTGAAGCACGATAGGCATAATGCACCTCCAGGGTATGATACTATCGGGTACCTCGCAAGTGGAAACTACTGTAGTACTCAAGAAAGGTCTGAACACATTCTTTTTCGCAACTCTGTAAAGTAATAGAAGACATCGCTAACTCGAAGTAATAATCTGTTGGTTTTACCTACCCGCATATAAATATATTGAACGTACCCCATTTACGTAAAACATGACTAAAACGACCCGCCAGCTGTGACTTCCCCCGATCGGTCGATGTTCAGCTTTGCGCACTGCGTGACACATCGTTCGCGCGTTTTCTACTCCCCTCGTCATTGATTACCCCCCGGTATAGAAAAAAAACAAGAAGTCTTTACTCATGAGTTCATACAGCGAAAAATCAAGACATTGATTTAAAGGGTTTGGCCAAAACGCCTGGTGTATCTGGCGAGGTACACCTGTACTTGACAACAGGTACGTACCTGGATTTGGCTTGAACTTGGCCAGGTACACCCGAGGGTTGCCTAAGGCATTTGCTTCCAATGTAGGTACGGCAATTCCGCGCCACTGCTTCTCGCCCGGTGTACAGATGTGTTCGTCTTCTCAATACTCGCGACATCTCAAAGGATTTCCTGGGGGGCACATTATGCTTGCATGCCTCCCTAGTAGACAAAATGAACTATCCTACACCACGCGCGACGATGGAAATCGTAGAACTATCTCTAGGATGGTAGACAGACCTGTGAGTTGTTCTACAATATTACGCGACAGCAGTTGAGGAATCTCCTACCAGGTACTTCGGCTACCGCTGGCGACTACAACATTGAGCATCAGACTCTTGGAAGGCTATCGTATACGATTTGGAGCGGCGTTTTTTCCTTCCTTGTGTGGTCGGGCGATCCGAATGAGCCCGCCCAGTTTGCGAGCGGCTTGAGTCCCCACCCCTGCCTACTCCACAAGACTACGGTAGTTATAATACCGTGGTCACGCCTTACGCTTTTTCGTACCGTGACCAGCGGGGTAGGCTGCAACGAACCGTGCAGAAACAATACGAAAGCGCATTAATACGATATGTACATCGTCACACACCCTTCAACAACGAACGGTGGGTTTTCAGTGATAAACAACCCACGGCAAACTACAGGGTAAACTAAAAATAGTTTTCAGGACCAGGTATGTCATACATCCGCAGAAACATTAGCGCGCGACCGAACCGAAGTCGACGGTATTGTTGTAGTATCATAATCTCTCCGTGCACAAAAATGCGAAGTCGGTTGACGAGAGCTCTGATCATTTCTGTAGAAAGGTCGAATGGTATGCTCGCGTAGTTTCGGTATGGTCGCGGCTTCGGTATACGCGCGCGGGGAAGACGGCGTTGGAGCCGAACACGCAGGGTGGACCGGCCTGTTGCTTCTTCCGGTTGTTTTGCGTGTGATACAATGTACCGTAGTAGTTGTTCAGGGGTTAGCTCCATGCATTTCGTGAGATAAATCCAAGCATTTTTTTCATTGTTTTCTGCACATACAAATACGCACTATTCGTCAGCAAGAACTACAGTAGTCCTACAGTTGTACTATGGTTCATTCCCGATTTACAGCTGCATTACAACACATTATTTGCCGAAGAAGGGAGCCAGAACCGCAGAAGTCGGCACTCTCCTTTTCGCTTGCGGCGTTTCTGCGTGCACGCCGTGTGGGCAAGCGACACATCTAACACGAAGTGAGCACGGTGTCTATGCCTGTTGCTGCTACAATAATATACTCGCTCAGTCTACTGTTGTGCTCGCGTCATATTGCGTGCTTGTTTGAGGTCTACTCTTTTTTTTGTGCAGGGATCCAAACATTCCGTTATTCAAACTGTGTTTGCATACTCTGGCACATATTTCCTACCAGTACACTGCTGCGTACCTGGTATACATCAACAAAATACCACCGCAGTAAACAAACCGATCGTTTTTTTTGGTCGAGGAACAACCACGCGCAGGAAGCGTAGATGTTTATCCTCGCTCCTGGGTTTAGAGCGCACGCACGTGTCGCAGTCGATTCCTCTCAGCCGAAGCACAGATGGGATCTGTTGTTACTACTTAAGAAGGGTACTTATCTCTTGTTCCTGCTGTATGCGCATGTTTACTGTTTGTTTGTGCTGCATCGATCCCCTTTGCGACTGATGTTACTACATCATCTATGCGGTATGCGAGTACAATCACACGACTTTTTGGTACCCTGATACCAACACAGTCGGGAACAGGTTCGTTCAACATAGGTGCGGATAAATCGAGATAACCTGTTGCATACCAAAAGCTCTCTCGATCGCAGCAGGAGTTAGTTCTTATGGCTGGTACCGGTACTCTACAAAGCGAACTCGATTCACCGCCACACACCGACAGCATCGACCCCTTTCTCACCTTGAGGAAGGAGTGCTTGGTCTCTTTTCCCCAACGACTCGTTGATGTGCTGACGTCAAACTTGCTGTAGTTAAAGAGCGAGTGAGTCGGGATGCCACGTACGTGTCGCTGGTGTGGTGTTGTTGTTGCTCTTGCTCGTGTGTGTTTGGTTGTCTGGTGAATTGTGAAGAAAGGGGGGGGTGGGGCGTCGTGATGCTTTGTTCCCAAATAAATGCCGTACACTATAAAACTGCGGGGTTCGGGGTGGACGGATCTTGCGTAGATCACACTGTTTACTCGTCGTACGGTACAAAAAGCAAGTATATCGCTGAGTTTCGAGAAAAAATATACACATGTTTCCCGTGGTCGAGGAAAATGTCACGAATTTTAATTTCGAGAAAAACCGACACAAATATCACATAATATTTAATGTCTTCATACAATATCGAACGTTTAGCCGAAGGGCCCAACCCGGCAAGTAGCTGTACCAAGTGCTGTCATGCCATATGTCACGAGCAGCCCACGTAAAAAGGCTAAAAACTGTGGGGAAGGATTTCCAGCCGATCGGGTGCTATATTCTAACTAAAGGCGAGTTCTTCCCGGGCCAGGTCACAAGTATTCGTAACAGTTTTTTTTGCCTTTGTTTTTGTCGCTGGTGGTTCTGACCAGCAACAGCCACTGGAAGGTTTTGCTGTACATCCAGGCACATCATACATCCTGCACACTGCTGTACAACAACCAGCACCTGCAGCAGGCAGCAACAGCAGCGGGCCGAGGCTCTTGCTCCCACCCATCGCTGGCATGTTCAACCGAGATACTCGAGGAATTATGTGTGCCTCGGCTTTGGTGTCACCGTGTGTGTGGCCGTTATTTGCGGGACGACTTGCCGTTTTCATTGTCCCGCAAATAAACAACAAAGTGCATTTTGATGATGATACCACTGGTTCGGATTGGCTCTCAACGACAAAGAAAAATCTCTTCGTTTTGCTCGAGAGTGCTGTGGTCAGGTCTGAATATCTCTTATCAAGTTTTTTTAGGGTAGCTTGCTTGTGCATGAGCCAAGTAATCGATGCTATTTAGGATCCGTCTCCCTGTACCCCGCGTGTACAGCAATTTGAAAGGAAACATCACGCGCCGCCTCCCCCTTCTCTAGTTCACAAAACTCATCTGAGGGACAAAAAACACAACAGCAACACCATCACCAACACCACCACGAACACGCGTACGTACTTGGAACCATATATATTCTATCGAACAGAACTACATTAATTTAAGTTCGAGGAAATCACTAGAAAAAGTCGCTTGTCGAAAGAGATTGACCCGGCAGTACAAAAAAATGAAAAATGTGATAACAGGGAGACGGTGCTGTGCTTGTCGGTGGATTGAAGCGCTGTTTATGGTTAGTTATGGCACGTTTTTGCCTCGGTTTGGGGTAAGGATCCCAACAGGAACCAAAATACCTGAACAGCCTACCAACCTGAAGAACCTACCTCCCAGATTGTGACGGGAATGCGACTTCTCCTACCTCCCAGATTTTGTAGCTTCTTATAAATTTAAAAAGCACGCCAGCTGTGAGTTCAACCGATCGGTCGATACTGAACTGTGCAAGTTGCGTGAACCGTTCCCGCGTTTTCCATCGGTTCCCTCGCGATTGACTACTACTACTGGCCACTCCAGATTGCAATGGGACCTCGGATTGAACTACCGAGCGAGAGCGCTGCTACTACTACTAATGTATCTACAACGATACTTTTTTTTTCAATCCGCATTTATCTGCAGCAGTATTTGTCGCCGACTCTTGTTCTTAGCGGATATACCTGGCTTTGTAAGCGCTGTTGGTGGCTTGTTCGTCGTTTACCGTGTAGTAATACGTAGATGGTTGTATAGTACGTGGGTCACAAAGGAATTTTTCTTGGAAAATTCCAAGAAAAAAAAGGCTCGCCCGCTTTTTGCGCGCTTCGCGCGCCTCATTATTATAGTTCTTGATGGCGCATACTGGTGGTGCTGTACAGCGGGAAGCAGATAGATAGAGTACTTACTCGCAGTAGATACGTATCAAGCCTGTTGCGCGTTTCGTGTTATCAGAGGCATCTCTCCCACGCGTGCGCGCATACTGAACCCACGAGCTAGCGTACGCACTTCGTTCCGAGCATGGCTATTCCTCTATGGAGTTACTGTAGGTTTGCATCCAACCAGGCTTTTCGCGGGTCACGGGGTGTTCAAAATGTCACGGGGCGGGTCGGGTCGGGTCAGGAAGTGTTCTAAATCTCACGGGTCGGGTCGGGTCGGGTCAAGAGGTTCTCAAATCTCACGGGTCGGGTCGGGTCGGGTCAAGAGTTTTTCAAATCTCACGGGTCGGGTCGGGTCGGGTCAAGAGGTGATGAAAAGCTCACGGGTCGGGTTAGGTCATGACCCGCGAGAAACGGGTCACTCGCGGGTCGGCCCAGCTTGACCCGCGAGTTCTTTTCTGCTGACCCGCGGGTCGGACCCGCGCATCCGGCCCGCGGATCCGACACTCAAAGCACTTCCCGCTTTCTTACCCAAAGGCTTTTCTCGTACAAATGCTCAGTAATACTCCACTGTATCTTATTCACACATTAAAACACTGCCAAATCCATATACGCATGCCCGCATCCATTTATGCCCACTACGGCCAGGCCACATATCGCTTGTGGGCACAAAAATGAATAATAATAAATCGTTTTTGAAGTGTCGACCCACGGGCCGGATCCACAGGTCGGACCTGCGGATCAAGATAAATAGTCTCACGGGTCAAGGTGACCCGACCCGCATGAAACCCGTGTCTCACGGGTCAATCCGAAGGTGGCGGGTCGGGTCGGGTCGGGTCAGGAGGTTTTAAAATCTCGCGGGTCGGGTCGGGTCGGGTCGGGTCAGGATATTTTCAAATCTCACGGGTCGGGTCGGGTTGGGTCAACAACTTTTTAAATCTCGCGGGTCGGGTTGGGTCGGGTCAAGAGGCTTTCAAAATCTCGCGGGTCGGGTCGGGTCAGCTGACCCGACCCGACCCGACCCGACCCGTGAGATTTGACCTGACCCGCGAAAAGCCCTGGAATTTTCTCAATCTAGGACGACGATTCCGAAGTGCAGACCGCGCTACCCAATTTTCAAATCAACAACAACAGTAGCTCTGAGAGAAGGGATCTTCAGGGGTGTTTGTGACTTAAAAAATTGCGTGGCGCGGTCTGCACTTCGGAATCGTCGTCTGCTCTTATTGTGAAATTTCCTGGTTCGATGCAAACGCGGCGCAGTCCCGTTTATGGCCAGTTTTGGCCCGTTTTGGCTGCGGTTTGGGGTCAGGGTTAGGGTTAGGGTTAGAGTCAGGGGTCGGGTTGGGCCTTCGCCCATACCTTGATCCCAACAGGAACCAAAATACCTGAACAGCCTACCAACCTGAAGGTCCCTTCTCCCAGATTGCTAGGGGACCTCAACTCCATAGAAGAATGACCATTCTCGGAACGAAGTGCGTACGCTTGCTCGTGGATTCAGTATGCATGCACGCGTGGGAGAGATGCCTCTGATAACACGAAACGCGCAACAGGCTTGGTCTGTCGCTACTGCAAGTAAGTACTCTATCTGCTTCCTGCTGTACAGTACCAGTATGCACTATCAAGAACTACTAATAACTAACTGTCTGTATGTGGCGCATTCCTTTGTGACCCTCGTACTACTATACAACCATCTACGTATTACTACACGGTAAATGACGAACAAGCAACCAACAGCGCCTACAAAGCCAGGTACATCCGCTAAGAACAAGAAGAAGAGTCGACGGCAAATACTGCTCCAGATAAATGCGGATTGAAAAAGAAAAGTATCGTTATAGATGCATCTATCTCATGATCAGTAGGAGCAGCGCTCTCGCTCGGTAGTTCAATCCCCTCATCCGGGGTCCCATTACAATCTGGGAGGTAGGAGAGGTCATCACAATTTGAGAGGTATTATCTTCAGGTTGGTAGGCTGTTCAGGTATTTTAGTGCTGTTGGGAGATCCTTACCCCGAACCGCAACCAAAACGTGCCAAAACTGACCATGAACAACTCCAATCTACCGACAAACACAGACAGCAGCACCGTCTCCCCGTTATATCACCTTTCTTTTTTCGTACTGCTGGATCGATCTCTTTCGACAAACGACTTTTTCTAGTGATTTCCTCGAACTTAATTGCTGTAGTTCTGTACGATAGAGAGTATGTGTGGGTGGGGATTCCAAGTACGTACACGTTCGTGGTGGTGTTGGTGATGGCGTTTGTTGCTGTTGTGTTTTTTGTCCCTCAGATGAGTTGTGTACGAGAGGAGGGGGAGGCGGCGCGTGTGATGTTTCCTTTCAAATTGTCGTACACGCGGGGTACACGGAGACGGATCCTGGATAGCATCGATTACTCGGCTTATGTACAAGCAAGCAACCCTTGACAGTAGTCGTATAGGATTCAGACCTGACCACAGCACTCTCGAGCAAAACGAAGAGATTTTTCTTTGTCGTTGAGAGTCGATCCGAACCAGTAAAATGCACTTTGTTGTTTATTTCCGGGACAATGATAACGGGAAGTCGTCCCGCAAATAAACGGCCACACGTACGGTGACACCAAAGCCGAGGCACACATGATTCCTCGAATATCTCGGTTGAACATGCCAGCGATGGGTGGGAGCAAGAGCCTCGGTCCGCTGCTGTTGCTGCCTGCTGCAGGTGCTGGTTGTTGTACAGCAGTATGCATGATGTATGATGTTCCCGGATGTACAGCAAAACCTTCCAGTGGCTCTGTTGCTGGTCAGAACAACCAGCGAAAAAAAAAAGAAAAAGAAGCTATTACGAATACTTGTGACCTGGCCCGGGAAGAACTCGCCCTAGTTAAAATATAGCACCCGATCGGCTGGAAATCCTTCCCCACAACTGTAGTTGCTAGCATTTTTACGTGGGCTGCTCGTGACATATAGCATGACAGCACTTACTTGGTACAGCTTCTTGCCGGGTTGGGCCCTTCGGCTAAAAGTTCGATATTGTACGAAGACATTTATTTATTATATGTTCTGTGCAAGTTTTTCTCGAAATTTGAAGAACAAATCATGACATTTTCCTCGACCGCGGGAAACATGTGTATACTTTTCTCGAAATTCAGCGATATACTTGCTTTTTGTACCGTACGACGAGTAAACAGTGTGATCTACGCAAGATCCGTCCACCCCGAACCCCGCAGTTTTATAGTGTACGGCATTTATTTGGGAACAAAGCATCACGACGCCCCACCCCCCCCCTTCTTCACAATTCACCAGACAACCAAACACACACGAGCAAGAACAACAACAACACCACCACCCAGCGACACGTACGTGGCATCCCGACTCACTCGCTCTTTATCTACAGCAAGTTTGACGTCAGCACATCAACGAGTCGTTGGGGAAAAGAGACCAAGCACTCCTTCCTCAAGGTGAGAAAGGGGTCGATGCTGTCGGTGTGTGGCGGTGAATCGAGTTCGCTTTGTAGAGTACCGGTACCAGCCATAAGAACTAACTGCTGCTGCGATCGAGAGAGCTTTTGGTATGCAACAGGTTATCTCGATTTATCCGCACCTATGTTGAACGAACCTGTTCCCGACTGTGTTGGTATCAGGGTACCAAAAAGTCGTGTGATTGTACTCGCATACCGCATAGATGATGTAGTAACATCAGTCGCAAAGGGGATCGATGCAGCACAAACAAACAGTAAACATGCGCATACAGCAGGAACAAGAGATGAGTACCCTTCTTATGTAGTAACAACAGATCCCATCTGTGCTTCGGCTGAGAGGAATCGACTGCGACACGTGCGTGCGCTCTAAACCCAGGAGCGAGGATAAACATCTACGCTTCCTGCGCGTGGTTGTTCCTCGACCAAAAAAAAAACGATCGGTTTGTTTACTGCGGTGGTATTTTGTTGATGTATACCAGGTACGCAGCAGTGTACTGGTAGGAAATATGTGCCAGAGTATGCAAACACGGTTTGAATAACGGAATGTTTGGATCCCTGCACAAAAAAAAAGAGTAGACCTCAAACAAGCACGCAATATGACGCGAGCACAACAGTAGACTGAGCGAGTATATTATTGTAGCAGCAACAGGCATAGACACCGTGCTCACTTCGTGCTACATGTGTCGCTTGCCCACACGGCGTGCACGCAGAAACGCCGCGAGCGAAAAGGAGAGTGCCGACTTCTGCGGTTCTGGCTCCCTTCTTCGGCAAATAATGTGTTGTAATGCAGCTGTAAATCGGGAATGAACCATAGTACAACTGTAGGACTACTGTAGTTCTTGCTGACGAATAGTGCGTATTTGTATGTGCAGAAAACAATGAAAAAAATGCTTGGATTTATCTCACGAAATGCATGGAGCTAACCCCTGAACAACTACTACGGTACATTGTATCACACGCAAAACAACCGGAAGAAGCAACAGGCCGGTCCACCCTGCGTGTTCGGCTCCAACGCCGTCTTCCCCCGCGCGCGTATACCGAAGCCGCGACCATACCGAAACTACGCGAGCATACCATTCGACCTTTCTACAGAAATGATCAGAGCTCTCGTCAACCGACTTCGCATTTTTGTGCACGGAGAGATTATGATACTACAACAATACCGTCGACTTCGGTTCGGTCGCGCGCTAATGTTTCTGCGGATGTATGACATACCTGGTCCTGAAAACTATTTTTAGTTTACCCTGTAGTTTGCCGTGGGTCGTTTATCACTGAAAACCCACCGTTCGTTGTTGAAGGGTGTGTGACGATGTACATATCGTATTAATGCGCTTTCGTATTGTTTCTGCACGGTTCGTTGCAGCCTACCCCGCTGGTCACGGTACGAAAAAGCGTAAGGCGTGACCACAGTATTATAACTACCGTAGTCTTGTGGCATAGGCAGGGATGGAGGCTCAAGCCGCTCGCAAACTGGGCGGGCTCAATCGTATCGCACGACCACACAACAAGAAACTAGACGATGCAAAATAAATGTTTTCAAATATTTCCTATCTCGTCTGGACCGCGTTGACATTAGGCACGTACTGCAGTTCAGTACCACGTACGTACTACAGTGACCTGCTGCCACCGCCGCCGCTGCTAATGTTGCTACATACCGATATGTACTTCTCTTCCGTGTTCGCTTGCATCATGTGTATGTGTATTCTGGTGCTTCGTCAAGCTGCGTTAGTATGACGGTGCCAACGAACTTTTGGCATTTTCCTTTTTCAATGCGTACTCGTGTATACGTACGTACGACTGCGATATTTGTTTTTTTCGGGAGACGACGAATGTGCCCCCCGGGGGCGCACTGTAGGTAACGACGCACCACCTGTAGCTTGGTACGCCCCCGAAATTAGGAACACATTAGGTCAAAAAATGTTCCCGAAAAAAGATGCACATGAAATAACCGCACCGTGCGACGACGGCAACCACAGGCTACTAGACCCGAGCTCTCATGTACATCGCGCGGGCAGCGATGACCGGGGACACTATTGCACCCACCGCAGCAGTAATAGATCGCGTACATTACGCAACATGTTATACTAAACATTTGGGAGTTGAGGAAATCAGGCCGAGAAATTGTAGTCAGTAAGAATTTACAGGTAAAGCAGGCTGAAGTAGCCGTTTGTTCTCAGGAAGGAAAACGCCACTCCAAATCCTATACAATGGCCTCCCAAGAGTCTGATGCTCGATGTAGTTAACACACTTAGTCGCCAGCGGCAGCCGAAGTACCGCACCTGGTAGGAGATTCCTCGACTATTGTCGCGTACTGTAGACGACCCTCAGGGAACTGCTGTCGCGTAGTATTGTAGAACAACTCACAGGTCTGTCTACCATCCTAGAGATAGTTTTACGATTTCCATCGTCGCGCGTGGTGTAGGATAGTTGATACCTTCTACTTGGGAGGCACGCAAGCATAATGTATCCCCCAGGAAATCCTCTGAGATGCCGCGACTATTGAGAGGACGAACCCATCTGTACACCGGGCGAGCAGCAGTGGCGCGGAAATTGCCGTACCCATCTGGGAAGTAAACGCCTTAGGCAACCCCCAGGTTTACCTGCACAAGTTCAAGCCAAATCCAGGTATGTGTACCTGTTGTATAATCCAGGTGTACCTGGCCAGATAGACCCGGAGTTTTGGCTAAACCTTTTAAATCAATGTCTTGAGTTTTCGCTGTATGGACTCATGAGTAATGAGTTCTTGTTTTTCTATACCAGGGGGTAATCAATGACGAGGGGAGTAGAAAACGCGCGAACGATGTGTCACGCAGTGCGCAAAGCTGAACATCGACCGAGCGGGGAAAGTCACAGCTGACGGGTCGTTTTAGTCATGTCTTTCGTAAATGGGGTACGTTGAATATGTTTATATGCAGATGGGTAATACAAACAAATTATTACCTCGAGTTAGCGATGTCTTCAATTACTTTACAGAGTTGCGACAACTTATGTGTTCAGACCTTTCTATAGTACTACGGCAGTTTCCACTTGCGAGGTACCCGATAGTATCATACCCTTGAGGTGCATTATGATTATCATGCTTCACATTGCACCGAATGGCAAGCGCAATAATATTAATAAAAGTATCGAGCATATCAAGTATATACGGTTTGTAAAACTGAGTTTCGGCGAAATGTTCGATCTACAGCTGTTGTGTTCTTATTTTCAATATACCGTTCCGATGGGAAATAAAAGGCACTGTTGTACACCTTGTGGTAATTGAAATGTGCATAATATTTTCGATCAAACTGATATATACTTATATATTGCAATAAGGGTAGGGGTGGATAGAATTAATTCGCAAAGGGCGTCAGCTACTGCTGTGGTGTGGATTATTAATAGTTAGTTTGGCAATAGAGGGAACGATATTAGTCGATGCATATTGGGCTGCTGTTTGTTTTTTTTTTTTTTTGCGCGCCCCGTAGAGCGAGAGGAAACCCCTGTCCACTTTTTTTTCTCATGTTTTCGAGTATCGGCGCATCTCTGCCACCTTAGTCGGGCCTGTGCTGTTAGTAGTCCAAGAAATCGTCAATTAGGTTCCACCTCCGGGGCACGCGATAAGAGTTATTTCATACCTACTGTACTGCGCAAACTCAAGACTTTAATATATTTCCACCAATATGCACCTGGTACGAGTCACACGATTTGAAGGTACATTTTTGTGCATATTCATCCGTTCACCACCCGACCGGATAATGGTGCAAAGCTGTTACGGTATATAGGTGTGTGTTGGACGGAACGCACACCAACACACTCATACAACGTAGGTGGTACACACATCACACAACCTCTTGGAACGCGCATGCCTGTGGTATATTTCTTGTTGAACCCCGCCACCGACCGAAAATTTTTTGGTAATTGGACGTACAGCACAACGCTCCGCGTGACCGAGGTCACCCCCGAGGCAACCGGGCCAGATGAGCACGATGACATACGACAAGGTAGATATTCAGCCGACAGTTGGATCTCATCATAAGACTAAAAGGTATAGGTTATATACTGTCGAAAAGACAACCGGACTCTGGGAACGCACAACCGTGCGTTATTCTGGAGTTTTATACTTTTTCTCGATTATGGTTCTTACGCGATCTACGGTAGGGCATCACAGTATCAAACGCGCACTGCAGTACCTCAAAAGGCATGAAGAACCAACGCGCGAGTTATAGCAAAACTTTTTTATGCTTTGGTTCTGATCTCTTTCACTGCTGTACTCTCGGCCCCTCTCCTCTCCTCGCGCACGTACAGCAGCACAATGACAATCGCGAACGCTTCCCTGGTTCTTTTCTTCCTGGCGACGGGCTTCCCCGAACTATCCCAAGCCGCCGACACGCCCAGCAGGAGCCTCCGCGGAGAAGACAAAGGAGATGTAGAAGTCCCACGCCTCGATTTCCGTCAGCAGTTTGACAGCGAGGATTTCGTGTTCGACCTTCAGGGCGCCGAGCCCGAAGTCGAAGGCGACGCGGGCACGGTTAAGGTGGCAAACCTCGGCAGCGTGCCGGTGCTTTCCGGCGAGGGGGTGTCGTATGCCCTCGTAGAGATCGAGCCCTGCGGCCTGAACCTGCCACACCACCACCCCCGCGCGGCAGAGTTCGGCTACATCGTCAAGTCTGAGTCATCGACGTCCGTACGCCACGCCTTCATCGAAGAGAATACCGGGCGTCTGATCATGAACGACATTGGCGAGGGACAGGTTGCCCTGGTGCCGGGAGGCTTGGTCCACTTCGTTCAGAACATGGGGTGTTCTCCCGCGACGTTTTCTGGCCGCATTTAGTAGCTCAGACCCCGGAGTGCTCACTACCACTACGCAGGTGAGACATTGAGTGGTTGCCCATTCGCGAGATATTAAATCAGGTTGTCAGTAGTCCGCTTGAAGAACGGGAAGAAAATGTGTCCAGGGCGTGTGGCGTGGGTAGACCAATACGTGTCTGTGAACGATCTGTGAACGTAGCCAACCTGGTTTTCTTCCCCCATCCATCCACCAGCGTAACAAAACTTGAATCCATGTGTTGTGAATCATCCCGCCGACCGTCGATACTCACACGTGTTCTCTCCGCGTACTTTGCCACGCGTCTTCCCTGGGTATCTCTCTCTCTCTCTCTCTCTCCTCTCTCTCTCTCTCTCTCTCTCTCTCTCTCTCTCTCTCTCTCTCTCTCTCTCTCTCTCTCTCTCTCTCTCTCTCTCTCTCTCTCTCTCTCTCTCTCTCTCTCTCTCTCTCTCTCTCTCTCTCTCTCTCTCTCTCTCTCTCTCTCTCTCTCTCTCTCTCTCTCTCTCTCTCTCTCTCTCTCTCTCTCTCTCTCTCTCTCTCTCTCTCTCTCTCTCTCTCTCTCTCTCTCTCTCTCTCTCTCTCTCTCTCTCTCTCTCTCTCTCTCTCTCTCTCTCTCTCTCTCTCTCTCTCTCTCTCTCTCTCTCTCTCTCTCTCTCTCTCTCTCTCTCTCTCTCTCTCTCTCTCTCTCTCTCTCTCTCTCTCTCTCTCTCTCTCTCTCTCTCTCTCTCTCTCTCTCTCTCTCTCTCTCTCTCTCTCTCTCTCTCTCTCTCTCTCTCTCTCTCTCTCTCTCTCTCTCTCTTTCTCTCTCTGCAGGGGATCGCGATGCTCCCTGAAGGCACTATTCAAGCCACGCTTGCCCTCAATAGTGACGACGCCAATGCGCTGATCGCGGGACTTCCGAGTGGCGTCGTGGAAGGCGAAAAGGAGTGCCTCAAACGTTGCGACCTGTACCACCACTGAGAACAACACGCACGATACAAGACGCACCGTAGATACATATCGAAGTACGGCATGTCGACTCGAATGCATTTTCTAGAAGGGAACTCCTTGAGAGTCCGGATTGTGGTCGTTTGCGAAAAGTGATTGTAAGTAGCCTCCAGCAAGGGTGCGAGCATATAGCGAACTTGATGTCACGCATGTCGTGTGCGTCCAGAGAGGCAGAGAGGACGAATTGGTATCGCCTGAAAGTACATAAAGTCGTTGGTTGACGAAGGGTCTTTAGGGCAGGGGTGGTGTTGTCGGTGGCAAAATAAAACGTGTACACTGGCGTGTTGATGGTGTCGGCGATACTGTCGATAATGCGGACAGTTTTAACGCCGTAGTAGTGTACTGTACGTGCTGTATAGGCATTGTGCATAGGTGGTTATAAACCAGGAGGAAACCACGAACAAAGTTGATACATAAGCGTATTGGCTTACCATGTCGTGGGCCAACCGGAGGATTGCGTACCTGTAGTCGAACGCGCTGGTCATTGTCGTCTGCTAACAAGGAGCAAAAAACTTGTGAAGGCGCAGTTTGGTCGTGGCGAGTGGCGAATATTGTTGTATTTTTTCGTGTGGAAACCTGGGATTTCTGCGAGTAGGACAGATTGTTACGGCACGTATTGCAGTGTTACAAGTCTGTCTTGAGATAGGGTTGGGGGGTGTATTGCATTCATAATTTGCTTCAAGGGGAACGTTGACACAAGTTCAGCAGGATTCACTGCACTTCGGTCCCAACAGCTGTCGATTAGGGGTTAGAAGTCTAGTTGTGTTATTGCTGCCAGTGAATGTTCAAGGTTGTGATCAAGTAATATTTGTTACGGTTTGGTCGAAAGCAGCGTACCCCCCCAGCCTGCTCCTACCGTGCCGCCTCGGTCTCTTTGCGGGCTTATTCTGCCGCGATCTCCAGCAGATCGTCTTCGACTCAAAGTTTCAGAAACGATAAAACAAAATATCACCATCTACAACGGCTGTGTTCGGCCTCTGCCGTTTCAACGCGCCTTTGTGGCTCACCGTACGTAGTGTATTATTGGCTCATGCCGTGTTTTGTATCATACCAGGACATACAATGCACATTTCCGCCAATCGGCTACTTCATCACAATGGAGTGATGTTGTGGTGGTACGTATGTATCAGGTTTGTATGTGTAGCGCCTACTATGTGTTGCTGTAGTACCAGGCGGGAAGCACCTCACACATCAACAGACGATGCCATATACTCGTCGCAACTCAGGTGGTTTGTACCTAAAAATTGTCCTCAAGTACTAGTAGTATTATCGCCTGTTTATTTGAGGACCCATTGCGCAATAAAAAGCAGCAACCGGAATCTCTCATCGGAAACCAGATTCGTGTCTGGTCTATCTTCGCTCAAAGAGCAGGACAATCTTGCCCGATACATACTTTACGTACCCAGGAACCTATCACCACATGCCTCGGCACTGGGTCTTTCTGAACACGTTCTGTGTTTCAAGTATTTTTTTTAATCTTTTTTCGTGGATGTTTAGTCAAGAGTCGAGCATCACTATTAATAGTTCGTATGTATGTTTCGACTACTGTATACACGCAATCACGAACGTTCCCGACCCCCTGCCCTGAAAAGCTAACATCATTATCGTGAAGTCGTCGCGTTTACTAGCGGCAAGCAATACCTAGCTGTTCATCGCTCAATAGACAGCACAAATTAAAAGCGAAACCGTCCACTGCAGCATTCACAATCATCCCGCCCCCCCCATCAAACGCCAACGCAGCGAAAAATATGCAAAACCGCCAGAAGTAGCATTCACGGGCGTCATTGCCCTCCCTGCTCCAATATCAATCACAATATCAAAGCGAAAGGATCGGTTTCAAAATCCATGAGCATCTCCGCCAGCTTTCCCCCAGTATCTACCACAGTAATACACCGACACCGTAAAGCGTATAAGAATTCACTCTAAAGTGTCATTGAACTCCCAGATTCACTAGCGACCACAACAACAATAATACAGAGCGTTTGCGGATACGTCCGTCACGTCACCCTCGCTAGCCAAATAAATTTTGCCAAAAATATGTCAGGTGTGATATCCATGAGCGCCCCCCGCTCTCAACAGCTAACAGATCAACACAGCAAGACCACCGAGTGTGCGAGACATTCTTAACCGTCCCCCGGTCCCACCCTTCGATTAATTGTAGCATCACACTTTTTTCGAAACCTCCAAGTTTAGCATTCGCGGACACCGCGAAATCGTAAGCCGCAAGCGATCACCAAAACTCGTGAAGACGTACTGCAGCCACACTAAGGAGTGGCCTTAAGCCGCTGAAGGGGAACCTTTCATCGTACAATATTGTCCTTGTACCGAAAGTAGCCTCGGTTGCACATTCCTTAGCCTTTTCTCCCTCGATAGTAAGCCACCTGCCATGGCTGGTAACTCCCAGGTGCCATAACGAACACACCGCATTCCCAGTGTTTAAGCACTTATTGTCAGATACACGTTGTACTTGAAACCGACTCCAACCCTAACCCGGGTTGACCTTTCCTGCTCCCCCCGTGCCCCCCCAAAATACGGAAACCCCGCCTCCCTGTCGACTCGACGGAACGAAAACGCCCCGAGTCTCGTTGCAAACTTGCCGCGGGATTCCGCGGCGAGTTTGAAAATCACGTTTACGTCGAAACTGATCCCGTCGACATGTTCGCGATTACGATCCCGTCCCGTTTTTCTTTCAAGTCCCGATCTCGTGCGAACTAGCTCCGTGAGATTTGGGCAAATCCTGTGAAATCCGTGCCCCGTCCCGTACAAACCCTTTGGAATGCTTTTCGCGCCCCGTCTGGGCACGGTGCGAGCGTATACACGCGAAAAACTAAACGTCCAGCGGCAGTAGCAGCAGCAGCAGGCCTCGGGCATGCGTGGTGTGCTGCTACTGCTACTGCTGCTGCTGCTGCTCCTGCTGCTGCTACTGCCGCTTCTCTGCTGCTGCTCTGCTGCTTCTACGTGTAGCTGCTGTACTGTTCTGCTGTTGCTGCTCATGTAGTCCCCTTCGTGGAGTAATCTACCCAAGATATGTATCAGAAGAGTGTTTGACGGGCCAAAGGGTAACCTTTACGGGGCAAAGCTAGGCAGTCAACCAAAGGTTTGGTCAGCAGACTGTGATAAATCATTGTTCGACCACTCATCTGGTCATACGTATAACTGACCTATTTGAAATGCTTCTGTAGAATTCGAGCAACAGCACACCCGGTCAGCCGTCAGCCACGGCACGTCACGCTCTCACGCTTGCCACTAGTCATATTTCTACGCAAGAAAATGTTCCTGCTAGCACGAGCACGCACTGGGTGAGACTCGATCCCACAACTTGACGTTAGTGGGGACGAGATTCACCAAGTACAAAGTATCTCCATCGGGGACGCCATGTTAGCTTTCCTCGTCGTGCCCCACCGTGCTCTCCTGCCTCGACTGCTGTGCCGTGGGCGGCCTCGGGCGTGCGTGATGTGATATTGCTGCTCCTACTACCGCTGCTCTGCTGCCGCTCTGCTGCTGCTCTGCTGCTGTTGCTAGGGGAAGCTGCTGTGTTGTTCGTCTGTTGCTGTTGCTGCTGCTCACGCAGCCCCCCTCACGGAGTAGGTCGGCCTGAGATATGCTATTATGCCTTTCCTCCTCGTACGCCACCGGGCTCCCCTGCCCCGACTGTTGTGCCAGGGGCGGCGTGCATGATGTGCTGCTACTACTGCTGCTGGTGTTGCTATTTTTCGTCCGCTATCCTGGTGCCACTGCTATGTATGTCCTGCTGATGTTACGTTCTGCTGCTAGTGCTGCTGCTTTGTCTGCGATAAGCTTTTGCCGCTGACCCCCGTGTGAGCATGGTTATTGTGCAAGTCAGCTCCTCTCGGTGATATAGCTCCGCATCTCAAAGCTGAAAGACGGACCCATCTGCTTCGGAAGCTGTACGAGTACCGTCTCGCAGTTGACTTTTATATCGCGTCTCGGCGTAAGTCTCGTGCCAGCGTAGTTTCCGTATGATATGTACCTGTACGCTATGCTGCTGCTACTTGCTGCTGCCGAGCTTGCTGCACCAACGCAATCGCCGGCGCTTCGTACTGTCGACTAACTCGATCGACTTCCTCTCAACTAATAGTTATGTATCTATCTGTACTGGAATTTTAGAGTATGGACGCCGAGCGTCTCGTACGTAGTTCTTTGTAGTGCTGCTTGTTGGTGTATACCAACGACTAATGCGTTGTTGGGCCGGATGGTGGATGTGTTTGTTTTTCTCGTGTTTGCAGCGTGTTCTTCTTCTTCACTCAAACTTGTTTTGTTTCTGCACCCCTTGACAGTACTATCGCACTAACAACTTCGAGTTGAACACCGGTACGCTGTTAGCCATTACGGGCATGCGCGGAAACCCAGGCCGGGGTCAGCCCGCCGCGGCGAAGCCCTCCTTGCATTTCGTATTTTCCAGGTCATTATCTAATTTTCTATCTTATGGCCTCCGTTTTCCGCAGAAGCAGCGACTGACAGCCACAACAGAAGACCATGGATCGGATGAGTTTGTTCGCAGGATTTGCAGCCGCAGCAGCGGCGAGCCGCTGCAGTAACAGCGGCGGCAAGGGTTCCGCAACGACAGCGAATGGGTCGAGACAGCAGCGTGCCGTAGAGACGCAAATCAACTTTGTCGCCTCCCATGTTTTCTGCACAATGATCTACGTAGGTTGATTCTAATACAAACACATGCGAAATTGTTGGCGGTGTGTCCTCAGCACCCCTCACCGTTTTTCAGGCGCATTTCCAGCGTTTCTCGTGCTAGCGCGCGATGGGGTTTAAATCTCGGCCCGAAATCCCCGCATCATGATCCCCGGCAGCCTCGGGCGTGCTGGCGCCGTTCCCTGGCTGCCGGCTGGCCAGGTGTGCTGTGCTCGGTTTCTACACAAACATTTGAAATACGCAGCTGCGAGTTGGACCGGTTGGGTGATCGATATACTGAGTTCGACGAGTTGAGTGATCGGTACTCACTTTTGCAAGCTGCCGGTACGTTAATTATTACAGTCTCGTGACCAAAGAGTTTTGTTGACAGCCTACCTTTGCTCCGTCAGGTTTACCTTTGGCCCGTTAAACCCTCTCCTAGAATAAATTTGTTTCTAGCAATGGAATGTCCTTGACAGCTGTCCGTCGAGGGGTGAATGTGCCTTCAACCGACATCTATGCTCGCTCGTGACGGTAAAGAAGATAAAGTTTGCGATACCAGCACCCAGATTGAACCTCTTCACCTTGCGCCGACACGGGCATGGCCTCAACCTCCGCCGCTATTGACAGCTCTTGGCGGCAAAAGGGTGGGAAATATGGGTTTCGGAGGTCGGTCTCGCGCCCCGCCGTTACGCGTGCGTTGAGGATTGAGCGTTGCAGAAGCGGGTGTCGAGTAACGATTGAGGCTATTTCACGTGTGGAAGCACGAGGTTTCCGCACAAATGTTGAGATTCGTAGACTAGCATATGGTCGCGAAACGTGCGTCGGGAGTCTCTTCGGCTGCTGTGCACGTCGGGTGCCCAGGCTCCGTGAGGCACAGAAGACGGGGTATTTTGTGTCGGCCGAATCGGATGAGCCTACGCCGCGGGAGGAGCGGTAAACTGGTGGAGGCACACACGGTGTCTACGACTTTCTATTATGTGCACGCAGCAGGCAGTATCACATGAAGAGGGGAGTTTCGGTTCGGTCTTGAAAGCGTTTTTCTCTTTTCTCCTGTATCCGCCGAGAACAAAATTAAGTCATGAACGAGTACGTGTGCGGGTTACGACGAGGTACGGCGACGACCTCGTGTTTCCTTTACACCCTCACGCAGCTCCCCTCACGAAATAGGTCAACCTGCAAAATGTTTCGTTAGTGTGTAGTCCTAAAACTAAACACATCGGGTTAATATTCGGGGAGATAAGTCGTTGAGCCTCAACCTAGTCGGCGCCGACACACGAAAAGGCCCAAAAACACTGTTTTGCCGTTTTTTTAGTTAAAAATCCAGAATAAAAAAAAATGAAAAGTTCATGAAGATCCAACGCCGACGTCGACCAAGCATACCATTGAAGTTTAACATTTGAAGTAACCTTTGAATTGTCTATCATCGGCTCCAAAATCACGATATTGCCTTGTTCTTCTTGGCCGAGACAGTTCTTCGTTGCACGAATATCAATCAACATGTAAACAACTCTTCTTTACGAGACATATTTTTACGCAGTTTGGGCGAAATATGAGCTCACGAGACATATTTTTATGCAGTTCGGGCGAAATATGAGCTTTGATATTGGGCCGTGCTCTCTTGTTTCTGTACACGCAATAATGTTGCACTATACTCGTGTGATATATGGAGTAGCATTGAACTGTAGAACGTTGATGGGATAGTCGTACAGTAGTATCAAAGCCCTGTAACACCCGAAGAGTATTGCCGGGGCTTTTGAGTTTCCCTTGCAGTACAACGAATGGGATAGCCGGTGGGAGAAGAGTGGACAAGCGCCCGAGGAAACTTCCTCGGGCGAGTGTCTTTACCCGTCTAGCGGGTTATCAGAAGGATAATAGAGTCCTTGAAGCAAGCCTCTGTCGAATTCCCACTCCCATCTCTCATCATGAAGAGGACTAACACAACAACACGAGAAGTCTCCTGTGAACTAGAGAAGCGGCCTTTCCATAGCTAGTTCAGATATTTCCGTCATTCTATTCCCTTACCACGATACTCGGGCTCTACTACCCTCGTTACTATTGCTCTGTTTGTTGTACTGTAGCTTGGGGCGCCCTGTAGTGTTGCCGTTAGTGTTTTTTGCATAGACATCATTTATTGAAGATGTGTTTGACGATGCTAAGTATTTCCTTGTCTAGACTATATAATCCATGTCCAGTTCTTAGAGTTTCTGCACGACTGGTCGCAACATCCTAGCTCGCTGGTCATGATACGAAGTTGTCTGATTGGGCGTCACCACGGTATTATAGCAGCGCATACGAATCCAGGATTTGTTGGACTTACTCAGAGTTAGAATGCAAGAAGCGATCAGTTATTTATCGAAACCTAGCCCACCCTGCGAGGACAGGGTGATACGCACAGGAACAAATACAGACCTTCCCACCCACGCTATATACTTTGTACTATTTTTTCTGCACGGTCATTTCAATTCCAGAGGGATGGGCACCGCACGGAGAGCGCACTATCCGCGGGGTTTATCCCGGGCGAGACCGTCCTGCTCCGGAGCAGGAGGCCTCATCCAACCCCATACTTACGATATCATACGTATGATGACGTATGAAAAAGGTCACATATGATATGGCGTATCCTCTGTATATCGGAATTGTTCGGTATCTCTCTCTATATATATGGTAAAAAAACAAAAGATCGTATGACGATGTAAGGAAAAGGTGACACATGGAGAAGACCCTAGGTTCGACTCGACATCTACGGCGCTTTCTCTTTCTGAAACGGTTAGCATGAAGGACACGCTAGGTTAGAGCCTTCTACAGCAGTTGTAAGTAGTGACTCAAAAAGTTGTGTGGACCCTTTTTGAACGGACCAATGTAGCTGCGGCTGCTGCCGAACCGCAGGGAAAAACGTTGGGAACAAAATATTGTAGATTGTTTCCCAGCAATCAACTATTTCATGTGCGCATTGCGCGAATCAACCATGCAACAAGGACCCACAATGGTCGTCAATACCTATCAATAGAGCAACTCCCCACCTAAAATGAAAAAATCCGACCGGAAATTTTTCGATTTGAGAGTCCGATGACCCAAGTCGTCGGATTTTGGCCCATCCGACAACTTGGGTCGTCAGATGTTTTAATCGAAAAATGACATGCTCTCTAAATTCAGGATGTCAACCGCGACAGCAAACAGCAGCAGAACGATCAATGAGTTCGATGGTAACCCAGCTGTATAGCGACGTTGCTTCGCTCCCGACCCGCGGGCGGCGGGCGGCGCGTCCCTCCGTGGCCAGAGTACAGTCGCCAGCCACGGGCTGGGGCTTAGAGACCAAGAGAAGCGCACTCGGTACGCACCTTTCCGTGGATACGTACTGGTATACCACGCTGCTATACAGCAGCCAGCAGCAGCAGTCAGTCACAAAATGGAACACAAAATACCAAGACAGTGGGCTGGTTCTAGCGCACTTCCCACGTCTCTCCGCCGCCAGACCAGAGGCAGTCAGCCTTGGCTCGGACGCTTGGGGCCTACGCGCAGGGCAGCGCACCCAGCGCGTCTCTTCGCGGCGCCAAACCACAACAACAGCCGTTGGTCTCGGCGTTTGCTCGAATCTCTGCACACACCATAAACAAGCGTAGCATGTTTTTTTCGCAACCGACGGAATTAAATATTTATAGTCATGGGCTCTACCGACGGAAACTAATAGCTGAAGCTGCCCGGAGGCAGAGAGAAGAGAAGAACGGCCCCACTCGTCCCGCGCCCCCGCGTAGCTTTTCGTGATAGGTGCACAAGCAGAGCACGGCACTGCTCGCTGCCGATTGATAGACCTAGAGACTAGGTCTACTGTTGTGGTTTCTAGCAGCAACAGCAGCGGTCGGAGGGCTACAGCATGCAACGGGAAGAGCAGGGGCAACGAGCGCTTTCCCGGTATGTGCGCGAGAGGCGCGCGAACTAGCGGGGGTCCCGGGCGTTCGTGGGTCTAGACCCTGAACTCGATCACAATGGGGCGTGGAGCTGTCGACTCTGGTACACAATGATACACAAGCCCGTCTCATGCGTCCGCAAGAAAGCATCGTTAACTCGTTCGCTCGGGGCTGCCAACCATGATTTTTCCCACGTGTTTTTTTTTCTTGGCCGGTTCGTCCCAGTGGATGAGGAAAAAATGCAGCTTGTACATGCATGAAGGTATTATAGCTGGCACGGGTAGAAGGAAACTCACGTCCTTTCTAAGCCCGCGAGTACGCGAATCGGCCGTTCACAGGAGGGAACACTGAAGACAGCTGCAGCAGCATAGACAGGACTCCTGCCTAAGAAGTAGGTATGCGTGACTGAGACGAACGTACTACCGGCGCAGAGAGCACATAGAACTACTTACTTAGATCTCGACCTCTGAGAGTGCTCGGTTGGTACATCCTTGGCCTCTCAGAGCTCCCACTTGGAAATCGCCTCGTTTTATTACTTGCCGGACCCTTCCAGCGGGTCTTTGTTTTCTCCGTTTCTCTTGGCACTTTCAGTCCTTCTTTCCTTTTTTCTTCTTTCGTTTCGTGTGTGTGTACTCCGAGCACGGTTGCGCGGGCGAACCCGGCACCGTCGCGGGTGTCAGCGGATGCTGGCGGGTAGAGGGGGAGTTGCAAGGAGCGGGGTTGCCGCTTTCGTGCCTAGGCGTCGCGTGTGCCTGGAGACACGAGGGATGCATCAATAGGCTCTATCTGGCCTCCATTTGTGATTTTTGATAGCGTACGTACGAGTATTTAAGGGTCGTTCAGGATTGTAAGATAATATTCAAGCGGTGCTTATTTTTGAGACCAAGCTGAAAGTCACAAGAGGGAGGTACCCCGAATGAGCGCCAACATTGCCGAGCTTGCGTCGAGGTCCACGGTGAGCACCGGGCTTCACGCGAGGCGAGCGACGGGGCTCACTGTGGAAGAGAGAGAGGAAAGCTTTACCCGGACTGAATCGGTGGCGAGATGGTCGCGAGAGGGGCGGGCGGCGTACGAGGCTGAGAGAGAAGCTCTGCTGTTCGATTTTATCTTTTTCGCTTTTTTTCAAGGTGTATCACAGTGATTGAGAATCGTGACGGGACGGGACGGGACAGATTTGAGTCGTTTGGCGGGAAAGAAAATGAAAACGGGACGGGACGGGACGGTAAAACGAGGACATAAAAAGTTGGCGGGACGGGACAGCGGGTGCCGAATTTCTCGACGGGACGGGACGGTAAAAGTCAACGGGGCTGATTGTCACGACGGGACGGGACGGTAAACATTTTCCCCCTCGACGGGACGGGACGGTAAATATTTTTTTCCTCGGCGGGACGGGACGGTAAATATTTTTTTCCTCGGCGGGCCGGGACGGTAAATGTTTTTTTCCTCGGCGGGACGGGACGGTAAATATTTTTTCCCACGGCGGGACGGGACGGTAATTTTCTTTTTCTTCGGCGGGCGGGACGATAAATATATTTTTCTTCTTTCCCGCCGCAGGGGTCAGCACGGTTGTACGTGAAATATTCCCGCACACTGCTGGTTCCGCGAAGGGAGCCGTCTCGACGCAGACGTTTTCTTCTCGACCCGCGCAGCCCAAGCCCCGAGAAGTGCTGCCACTAAACGGGCGACGTCTTCTGATTTCTTCCACCCCTGCCGCAAGCGCTGTTGTTGCGTTACCAGCTCATGGTGGCTGTTCTGATAGTTGTGCTTGCGCTGTGTTACTGGTGGTTGTGCAGATGGAGGTGGTGGCGGCGGCGGTGGCGATTCTAGTGCCGCTGCTGGTCGATCGACCCCGCCCGTGAGATAGGCATCCATGGCGTCCGTGCCGGTCACACCAAAGATGTTAGGAGACAGCACTTTCACCCCTTGACAGACAGCAAGTTGGCATTGACATTGACAATGTGTAACACTCGACCCTACATCCTTGACAGCGCACGTATTGCTTCCCGCGTGATGGCGTGTCTCCTAAAATCTTTTTGGGCCACACCAGTAGTACTGGTGTGATCGTGGTCTGTGTGCTCTTTGTGTGTGGTGGCGAGCCTGTGGCAAGTGTTGTGATATGATACTCTGCTTTCAGATGCGAGTGGAAATGAAGAATGAAGATATGAGAAGAAAAAACAACACCACCAGGTATACACTTACTACTTGGTAGTAATTTTCATTCTTTTCCGGTAATATTTGTACTTACCTTCATTTGAAAGTATATTGCTCTTTTTACTTGGTTAAGTGTTCACCGGGATGCATAGTCCCCTTTTTTCTTCTCGTATCTTTCCCCTTGCACGTCCCTTTTGGCTCATGCTCGGGGTAAGTATGTATGTGTCTGAGCTTTGGCTTCCCATTTTATTTATTTATTTGGGATTTTTCTCCTTTTCTTTTTCTTTTTCTTGTTCTTTTTCGGTTTGGTTTCTTCGTTGCTTCTCTTTCTTCATGGTGTATTTTGGTTGCTGGCGTATGTATGTATGTTGTGTCGGCCGCACCTAGTGCGAAGGCATGGTATTGCGTAGGCTATTAATGCATTACGGTGAGTTATCTCTGTGTCGTAGTCTGTCACCACAGAGCTCGTATCTTTCTAGGGTGAAGAATCAGCACGGACACTGGGCTTGCTGGATGCCGACGAGTAGAAGAACGGTGTAATGTGAAGAACACGCACACACATACAAAAACAGATCATCAACCAGCTGCTGATCAACACCACCAGTGTTACAGCGGGTGGCGCCAGGGAGGGAGGTTCATAGCGCTGTGACTGTCGTGACCAGCGCTATGGGGAGGATAATACGGCGCGAGACCACTGTCCTGATCAGGGTCACGCGTCGGGTCTATTCGATAGGCAGAGGGCAAAAGCTTTGGTTAGCATCCTCTGGGCGGATCTTATAGGGGCAGGGAGGATCCCCGGTGTGGGAACGCCTTCGGTCTCGGGTACAGAGCCAGTAACGAGGTTCCGGGACCACCCGGTGTTCACTAAACACCACCAAGAGTGAAGAAAGAAAGTCAAAGCCAAGTGATCTGTGTACCTGTCCTATCGCCCCTCAGTCCGTTGGACCCTGCCGCGCCCGTCGTGCCCATCATCGTGCTTCGTTGAGTGTTCACGCTGACTGCTTGCATCTATCTCATTGCATCGATCCACGTTCTGCATGACCCGATCATTCCTGCTTGAAGCCACTTCCTCGAACTCCCAAACAACAGATGAGCCGGCCTCAGAGATCTAACGAACGCAGGTCCTTTTTACGGTCTGAGAGCTGTACCCTGCTGTAACATGATGAACCCAGGCTGATCGAAGTGCATTGCAGGAGATCGGAGTGTTCGCAAAACGTTTGCAGGAGATCGGAGCGTTTGCAAACGTGTGAAATAATGTCATCGTGTTCTTTGTATAATCCCACGTTTGATCTTGCATAATACTTTATTTGCATACCAGTTACTTGGTAAATGCATACATCCACATGTTTTCGTTGTTGCTTGCTTTGTATGATGGTGATACGTGCAATATGCTGTTATGTATTCACGCTGCCAATGGTGCTCTGCTTGTTTGTTTCGTGAGGCTTCGAAGATACTTATCTGGTCAATGCATGCAGGCATACTCGTTGCTCGTGCTCCGTTTCCTGTTGCGTGCTCGTCTGTTCGCTCGTTGTTCATGATCGCACACACATGCATGTTCGTTAATAAATGACTGCATGCTATTGACCACTTATTATCTTCAAAACCGAATGCAATCGACAGGTATCGATACAAGCCAAAGGTGCCGTACGTACTAATGCACGCATACTCTCGTGTACCGTTTGCCTGGTTAGGTGATACCGGAAACTATCAACGTTGAGCCTTACGCCGTTTGGGCGTACGTAACCCTATAGAACCATGAACACCTGGACAACACCGTGCACTGTCGGCTGGCAAACATAGAACTTTCGAGAAAACCACGTATACCTTGGTCAATAGTATTCTTGCCGCGATGTTTGTAGACTACATCAGTAGTAGTAGACCAATCGTCGTACTATGCACACCAAATGGAAAGTCCGATGCACGTTTGACCCTCTTCGATGTCTCCGGTCGTACCATTGTCTGTGTTGTATACCAACCGAGCGTTGCGCTCGAGTATCAGGTACAACACCTGGAGGACTGAAAGCCAAGTACAAGAGGAAATGACAAAAAAAAACTGGAGCAGATGAAGATTGGCTACGCAAGCCCTCGGGGGGCACGGGTCACACGGGGTGACATAGTTTGAGCTGGACGATGGTGAGCTTGCACACAACGGAGGAAGGTGTGGCTTGCTGTGTCCAGAGGGCTCGGGCTAGATATATAGATGCAGCCCAACCTGAGTAGTACCAGGGCAACAGGTATGGAGCGGGTGAAACACAACCGTGCTGATCCTTCTCTTTTTCTGATGTCGTATCCACAGTCGAAAATGCTATACGTATTATTATTGCTGTACGTTTTTCCTCGAGAGCAAAAAAAAAAAAAATCGGGGGGGGCAGGCTGCTGTGTCGCCCTGATTGACTTAGACTTCAAGTCACGCACCAAAGCTAGAAAACTCGCGCAGCGCATGCCGTAATATGCCGGACCACCGATGTAAGACCAGGGACATAGTGTTATAAAAAGGTTTTTACATCCGTACGATCGCACATTATTCATGCTGACTGCAAAGTATGTTGATTTCATTCATATTCTATAATATACAGCAAGCAGTATCTTCAGCATACCGAGCGGTATCACACAGCCTCAGTTTACTCTTGGCAGATACCCCGTATAATTCTGTCCACTACGGCGAGGAAGTGAGCAATGAGATAATTTCTGCTGTGGATGAGCTTCGTACGATACTATTAATGTTGTACTTCTCCGTCCATGGCCAAAAATTCGATTGAAGCATTATTATCTGCTGTAGATTACGTTAATAATGTCCGCACAGAAACACAAAGATGATACCATGGTATTTATTAGGGTTCGACCTTATATATACATACGTATACCCGATCTGGGTCGTGCCCTGAAAGAGTTTCGTTGGTTTTGATATGGTTGGCCTATTATTTTCATCTAAAGGCCCGCGTGGTCTAGAGTATCGCTTCTGTTTTTAGCGTTGAACCATGGAGCTCGAATCTCAAGATGGATGAGGCGGGGATTCACGCAATATATACAACAAAAAGGTGTGGAATCAACTGCTGAGATCGCCTAACGAGTGTAGGCGCAACGAAGAACTGAAGTATTTCCGCAATAAAACCCAAGGCACAGACCACATCGGGGAGAGGAATAAAGAGCTTGCTGTGTGACACCGGATGTCTATACGTAGGAGGGATAGAGAAAAGAGGGCGAAGATAACAAATGGGATGGAAATCAATGATATATCTGTATCGTACATACATAACTAAGTAACGAAAAAAAATATAAGGTACCTGGTGTGAAAAATCAGCAAACGCGTACGAAGAAACACTGCATGGTCGGTGGGCGTAGAGGGGTTTCAAGATCGGTTTGGTTTGAAGAATACACTGCCTGTTGTTGGGTCCACCCCTTGCGTAAGTATCATCTGAAGATTGGGGTGTCCGAGAACGAATCTGACCAGCAGGTAAACGCTGTAACTCCAAGAGTGTGGGGTGGTCAAATACATACTATTGTAGTACGCATTTCGTGTGATGTTCTCACACAATAACAAAAGTAGCTCAAACTCCTGGAATCCCACCGGTGGTCACAGAACAGGCTGTAAAACTAAAATACATCGCGACTGGAGCAAACAAACAAGTACGAAATAGTGCCGTACCGGTAGGTGAGATAAACGGTATTAACGAGCTATTCGATATGGTGCATACCATCCCGTACCAATCGCAAATGAATGACACCATGAACGTGTCCATGCTTTTACATTTACACCCTATTAATAGAGCTAAAAACAAAAAGACAAAGAAAGAATAGTCTGTGCATGAACTAGAGCAGAGTGTGAGCGTGGCATGTACACCCAGCATAGAGCGGGCTAGAACTTTAGAACATAATATAAACCTTGATGTGAAAACTAGTCTTTGTTACATCGTGCCGAAAGGACCCCGGAGCGTTGGCTCCGATCATGAGTGCTTTGCCTGCAGGAATTGCGACTACTCTCCGAGAACTGATACATGCATCCTAAGCGGTGGATTCGAGATACACTATGCAAACCAAACTGGGCAGAGAAAACCTGGCATTTTCCGATAGTAAAAACCCTCCCCAGGACGCATATACTCATTCGCTGCTTGACTGCTGCTCTCCAGGCAGCAGGTGACTATCTTTGATCGCCACGATGGCACAACAACAGTGACAGTCGAATAAGAGGCAAGTCGACACAAAACCCCAGCTAAGAGAGTGGTATAGCTGGATACAGCCAAGCATCTATTAGGACCGACCAGGCTCCTTAACCCAATATCAGGGGGATACAGACCATCAGTGTTTTGCATACTTTTTCGTGATAATACCTAGGCTTTGGGGTTGTTCACACAGATTCAGTTTATATACAGATACTCGACGTCACGCGCACAGGAGGTACATGAGAAGGCGTATACCAGGTATCATAACAATTGGATACACACATGTAGGAAGGAACGAGTGCATGTGCAAGTCGCCACACCACGCACAGGTACACATTTGTGAGACGCTAACGAGATGGAACGTGACGACCTTTGGTATGATCTGCGCAACCTAACAGGATACTATTTGTCGCTCCAAGCATAGTGGTCGAGGGTTGAAGGAACGAATCGACAGGTGTGATTGGAATGCCAGTAGGTGGTGGGCAGTTTCTGTTCTGGGGGGGTGTTTGTCTCCACCTTGCTGCAACTACTTCCACAAAAATCATACGAGGCGTACGATTTGGAAGTAGGTCTGCACGAATGCTGTTTTAAGACGCGTGATTGATTTTAGCACGAACAAGTTTCACGAGTGGATAGTGTCCGTGCTGGGGGGGTGGCGTAAACGTCAGTACCCTCAAACACTTTTTAACTCGGAATAACAAATATTTACCTTGGCTAGCGTCAGCAAGTCGATGTGGAGTACCTTGAAACGACCTAGGTCACTCGAATAGAGGTGGCGCAAACGCCAGTAGCTTCGAACACTTACTTAACTCGGAATCAAATATTTACCTTGGCTAGTGCCAGCAAGTCGATGTGGCGTGAACGTCAGCACCTTGAAACGACCTAAGTCACTCGAACAATATTTTTGGCCCGGAGTAGAAAGAACTCATGAACTTCCTACAGCCCGTGATGGTAGCTTTCAGTGGAATGTATGTCTGGCCAAAAGCTTAAACGTGTAGGTTATTGTCCAAGTGCAGACGTAGGCCTTGGAGAGTGAACCCCCACCTCAGATGCAGGTGAGCCAGGAAGAAAACATGTTTTTTCGCCGATGAGTACATGCTCCGAGCGTGTTAGACAGATGTGGCGCTGGCAGTTACAAGTGAAGACTGTACGAGGGTCAGGTCCGCCGCTCTTCTCAACACCGTCCAAGGTCAGCACCGCGGGAACAAGAGGAACTGCAACATTGGGCCGACGGCTATAGACGGGGGATGAAGGCTGAAGAACTTCATAAACGAAGGTCAGGACCGCCGTTCTTCTTACCACCGTCCAAGGGCAACACCGCGGAAATGAAGGGCGCTGCAACATCGGGCGGACGGCGATGGATGGAAGAGGAAAGCTGAAGAACATCTGGACTAAGGTCAGGACCGCCGTTCTTCTTACCACCGTCCAAGGGCGACACCGCGGAGAGGAAGGGCGCTGCAACATCGGGCCGACGGCGATGGACGGAAGAGGATTGCTGAAGAACGTCTGGACGAAGGTCAGGACCGCCGTTCTTCTTACCACCGTCCAAGGGCAACACCGCGGAGAGGAAGGGCGCTGCAACATCGGGCCGACGGCGATGGACGGAAGAGGATTGCTGAAGAACGTCTGGACGAAGGTCAGGACCGCCGCTCTTCTTACCACCGTCTGAGGGCAGCGCTAAGGGAAGGAGAGGAGCTGCAACATCGAGCCGACGGCGAGGTGCGGAGGTGGAAGGCGCGGGCGCTGCAGCGGTCCATGATCGTAATACCCGCTGAGCACCGTCGCTCATATGCGCCCGTCTGGGGGGGTGTCCGAGGAGGAAAGCGCACACGCTGTCGCCGGGCTAGCAACGGGGCGCCGGCCTTGTGCCGACAATGGATATGTGTCGGGCAGGGGGGGTGTTACAGCGGGTGGCGCCAGGGAGGGAGGTTCATAGCGCTGTGACTGTCGTGACCAGCGCTATGGGGAGGATAATACGGCGCGAGACCACTGTCCTGATCAGGGTCACGCGTCGGGTCTATTCGATAGGCAGAGGGCAAAAGCTTTGGTTAGCATCCTCTGGGCGGATCTTATAGGGGCAGGGAGGATCCCCGGTGTGGGAACGCCTTCGGTCTCGGGTACAGAGCCAGTAACGAGGTTCCGGGACCACCCGGTGTTTACTAAACACCACCAAGAGTGAAGAAAGTCAAAGCCAAGTGATCTGTGTACCTGTCCTATCGCCCCCCAGTCCCTTGGACCCTGCCGCGCCCGTCGTGCCCATCATCGTGTCTGTGGTGCTTCGTTGAGTGTTCACGCTGACTGCTTGCATCTATCGCATTGCATCGATCCACGTTCTGCATGACCCGATCATTCCTGCTTGAAGCCACTTCCTCGAACTCCCAAACAACAGGTGAGCCGGCCTCAGAGATCTAACTAACGCAGGTCCTTTTTACGGTCTGAGAGCTGTACCCTGCTGTAACACCAGCACAGCCTTTTCTAGCAGAAGTAAATGTGGTGCCCAGCAATATCACGCCAACCACTAACCAGGTATTATATAAGCAAGACGATGAAAATATCGTCATCTGTGAGTTCGACTGATTAATTATTGTTGAATAGTTGAAACCCAATTTGGCAAGCTGGGTAATACGCCTACTACTATTCTATACGTATTTCATTTATAGATGGGAGTTGTGCACAATTTACGATAACACATGTATTTATATAGGAATTACTATTGAAGTTTGGTACAACTCGAAATTTCTAGATTATTTTCGTAATTCGTGGTGGAAAGGGATGGGAACAGACCACCATGAATGTTTCTTGTACGGGAAGAGGCAAGTTATGTCCGCCGGCGGCGGTGCCACGACGGGACGGCACGATAACTTTCTACGGGAGAGATTTTATCGGCGGGACGGGACGGTATTTTTTTGGTGTCACGGCGGGACGGGACGGTAATTTGTCGGTGTCACGGCGGGACGGGACGGTAATTTTTCGGTTCCACGGCGGGACGGGACGGTAATTTTTCTGTGTCACGGCTGGACGGGACGGTAATTTCCAACGGGAGAGATTTTATAGGCGGGACGGGACGGTTAAGCGACGACGGTCAGGGATTTTGTCGGCGGGACGGGACGGCGGGACGATTTTGACGGCGGTTTTACCGTCCCGTCCCGTCCCGTCCCGCCGTTACCGCCGTTACCGTCCCGCCGAAAATACCGTGATAAGCCTTGCTTTTTTTCTTTTAGACCGGTGTACGATGTTCCAATCAGATAGTAAATTATTACACGAAAGGGGACGGGGATTTTTTTTCATTCAGGAATTTCCGGTTTCATTTTCATTGTTTTTGCTGTGTTGCTGTGCCGTGCTGTGCTTTATCTTTCGTACATACAAGTACAGACACAGAGCATATCGAAAGAAGACAATACGTACCTTACCTGCGGTATATACGTACGTACGACATGTGAGCGAGCGTAGCGGAAAACCGCCCGCGACGGGAAGCTTATGTACGTACGTACGACATCCGCGACCTGAAGCCGATGTCGCGTCCGAACAGTGTTCTCCTGAAGCATGGCAGCGGGACTCTTGGCATTATCAAGTCGCCAGTTTGCAACTACAATCACTAAAAAACTGCATCATTCAATCATGAACTTTTGTCCGCTTCGCATAATTTGATGTATTTTTTCATCCTGAGCGAGCGTAGCGGGCGGCGTAGGCCGCCCGCGGAGTGAAGCGCCTTGTACCACGTACCAGATACATCCACGAAAGGCTATACATAGGAAAAGAAATACACACCCGGACCTAGAGTACTCGGCATTAATATGGGAGCACCGACGACTCCGGAGCGGAGGGCATATGTGGTGCACGAGTACTGGACACGCCAGGTTTTTCCTTTGCCTTTTCTCGCAGATCTCGTACCCAGGAACGCGATACATTCTCGCATATACTGGTATATATCGACGTATGCCTGATGCTCTCGATCTCGCAGCCGACGGCTGTCAATTTTTTTTTTATAGGGACGAACAACGCCGGGCCAGTGCCTTCGGCCCTGACCCCGTTCACCACTATCGACACAGACCATACACATCGCGAGACACAACGGACTGTTGTACGTAACACAATGCTGTGCCAGCGCAGCAAAAAGGGGTAGATGGTTAGGAATTTGGGGGCCGGTGTCACTAACGATATATACCATACACGTCGCGAGACACATTTGTACTGCTGTGTGCTCCAACTATACGGGACGGATTGCCAAGGAATTGTGGCCGGCGCCACCAACGATACGTACCATACAAATCGCGCGACACATTTGTACTGCTGTATGCCCCAACTACGGGGTCGATGGCTAAGGACTTGTGGCCGGTGCCACTAACGATACATACCATACACGCTGCGACACACGTGTACTGCTGTATGCACTGCTGTAAGCTCCAACGACGCTGTGCCGGCGCACTTAAAAGCGATCGAGGAGGCCGGTGCCTACGCGTCTGCCCTTGAAGGCCGGCCTGTGCCTGCCTCACTAACGATATCAATCATTCGCGTCGCGCCGCACAACAACTCCCTAGGCACAACGATGTTTCATACTATGCATAACGATATATACCATACTCGTCGCGAGACACATCGTATTGCCGTACCTACCAACAACGATGTGCCAGTGCACTAGTAATACAAGGCGGTCGATGGCGAGGGACTTGGGGCCGGTGTCACTGAGAATACATATCGCGAAAAACAGAGTACTGCTGTACGCTCCATGCACGCAAAATATAAACACCGATGTGCCGTCGCACTAGAAGGCGGTCGAGGACGAGGCGCCATGCGCCGGCGCACGGCTCGGGGCCGGCGCCGATGCGTCATCCCCCGGCCCTGCCCCTCTATCGATACTTATCATACGCGTCACGATGCGCGGGAACTCACAACGAATAGACCATACTAGTAAGTTCTACTGTTCATATCAACAACGCTGTGCCGGTGCACTTAAGCGCTATCGATGTTTATCGTACGCGTCACGACGCGCAGGAACTCACTATGAGTAGACCGTACTAGTGGTGAGACAGTATGTTCTACTGTTCGTATCAACAACGCTGTGCCGGTGCACTAAAAAGCGGTCGGTGGTGAAGGAACAAGTACCGGTGCAGGTCTCGTGGCCGGCGCCACCGCGTCGGCCGGTGACCCGTCCCCCACCACCGATACATACCATGTTTCACCGTTCATGTCGACAACGCTGTGCCGGTGCACTAAAAAGCGGTCGGTGGTGAAGGAACAAGTACCGGTGCAGGTCTCGTGGCCGGCGCCACCGCGTCGGCCGGTGACCCGTCCCTCACCACCGATATATACCATACACGTTGAGAGACACAATGTACTGCTGTATGTGCTAACGACGCTGTGCCGGGGCACTAAAAAGGGCGACGAAAGGGACTATGTGCCGGCGCGGCCGGCGCCAACGCGTCGGCTATCGGCCCGTCCCTCACTTGCAGTTCATACCAGAAACGCCGCAGTACACAAGGAACGACGCATGTAGCAATATCGCTGTGCCGGCGCACCGGAAGGCGGTCGATAGTGGCGGAGTACTGGCCGGGCCACATCGCGGGACCGGACCACAGGCTTACAAGTCGAGTTCGAGTGGAATGCATGCCGGTGCATGCCTCACCCCCCCCCTCCTCCCCCCACTATCGATACATTCGTACCAAAGACACAGGGGCGTGTCACCACAAGGGAAACTCTCGGCCGGGGCACGAGATGCGTGGTGCATAGCACCAGATAGCCAACTCGTTGATAGGAAGATGCCGGTGCATGTCAACAACCGCGGCTATAAACAACGCCGGCGCGCAGAAACGGGGGGGGCAGTGCACATCAGCGCGGGGACAAGTAAGCCCCACCTTCGCCCAGGCCGGTGCATGGGTAGTACTCACCGTCGCCTCTATCCAAATTCGTTCCCGTCGCGTTGCCCTCCCCCCCCCCCCCCCCCCCCCCCCGTTCCCCCCCCCCGTTCCGCGCCCGCATTGTCCGTTGTCGCCGCACCTGTGCCCTGTCTTGCGTCCGCGCCATACTGTCGCGTCCATTGTTTTTTTTTGTCTTCGCAGGGGACCGGCGAGAACGATGGCGGAGAAAGGAATCGAGATAACCTCCGGTAGCGACGGCGACGAAGAGGCCCCCGTGTCGCTAGCTGACTTTGCTACCTTCAAGCAGGAGATGGCGAACGAAGTCGCCCAGCTCCAGGCGGCCCTCCAGCGATCGATGGACGAGGTCATCGAGGCCTCTCGTCGCTCCGCCCACGGGGGGAGGGGACGTGACGCCAGCGGGTCCGGACCGCAGCCCGGTAGCTCTGCTGCCGGGGCCGCCCCGCTGGACCATTTTCCCAGCACCGCCCTACTCGGACCGCCGACCAGACAGTTCTTCGGGAGCCCCGTCGCCGGGGTCCTCCCCCCAGACTCCAACAGGACCGACCAACCCGTCGATAGAGCCGCGGGCGCCCGCGCGGGTCTGCGCGGATCCTTCAACCCCGTGCAGAGCAGACTCGCCGTAGGCCCGGGACGAGCGGGTGACTACGGCGGTACTCCGGACGGCGCCGGAGCCGCTGGCGCTCCTCTCGGACAGGCAGGCCCGGGTGGCTACGGCGGTGCTCTGGGCGGCGCCGGAGCTGCCGGCGCTCCTCTCGGACAGGCAGGCCAGTTCGCCGTAGGACCGGGAGGGCGGGGCTACGGGAGCGTCTCCGGCGGTACCGGGGCCACCGCGGGCCCAACCGGAAGGGTGGCCTACGGTGGTGCTCTGGCCGGTACCGGAGCCGCCCGCGTCTACCCTGGCCAGGCGGGCGGGCTCGTAGTGAGTCCGGGGGGGGGGGGCTCGGCTACGGGGGATATGCGGGCGGCACCGGCGGCGCCGGCGCATTCTCCGGACAAGCGGGCGGGCTCGCCGCCGGCTCGGCCCGGGGCCTCGGCTTCGCCCCGGGCGGGACAGGAGTCAACGGCGCGCCATTGGCTGCACTCAGCCATGTGGCCAACGACGGGCCGGGTGGGCTCGCGGTCGGCTCGGAGATGTACGGGGACGGCAGCGCCGACAACCCGTTTACCGCCCTGGGCAGACAGGTCAGTAAAATCATGACCAACCGCGCGGTGGCATCGTGGGCCAACTCCGCGACTCGGCTATGGCAGATCCTATGCGGCGGCCGCCCGACGTCGGTGCAGAGGGCGGCCGTACAGGGGTACGAGGGGGCCTCGGTCAACATTTCGGCCGGCGTCCATGGCATGTTGGAAGCGCTGGACGACTACGACTTTTTAGTATCAGTTCAATGGGGAGTGTCTATAACAGTACGATAACTATTGTAGATACACGGCTTTGACATTTATCGAGCAATTGATTTCTTGCGCGGCATCTGAAATGAATTTTGCGGACAGTTCCAACTCCTTTCCAATCGCCGAAGTCCGTTTAAACAATTCCATTTTATTGACAGCACCCGAAAAATCAATTATGCGGACAATTTCAGTTAATAAGCAGCAGCCGAAATCAAATGTTCAGACAAATCCAATTAATAGACAGCTCCCGAAATCAATTGTCTCAACAAATTCAGTTAGTGGACAACCCCCAGAAATCAATTGTTGTCTGGACAATTCCAATTATCGGATCAGCACCCGAAATCAATTTGCTGAATAATTCCAATTAATTAGCAGTCTTTGCAACCAAATGTTTGGACAATTCTAATTCATAGACAACACTTGAAACCTGTTGCTCACACAATTCCAACTTGTCGATGGTATTCGAAATATATCCTGGACAATTCCAATGCATACACAATGGTCTGGCCAATTTCAATAAATGGGCAATCGCCGAAATCAATCGTATGGACAATTTCAATTGATAGACAGTCGCCAAAAACAGTTGTCAAGACAAATCCAATTAACACACATCCTCCTGAATCAAGTGTATCCTGAATCAATTGTAGACACAACACACTATTGATATAATAGTAATTGTCCAGGCTGTGATTATGTATATGCCGTCCGAGACGCGACATCGTACTCGACAGAGGTTTCAAGATCGAAAGGGAAGTCGGAGCCCTACCGGTGTACCCGACGTCTCACCATCTATCTACGCTGTCTCGAGATGACAGCCAAATTGCAATCCTATCATTGTACCACCGGGTGATCACGCATTACCTACTACGTGCGAGATACCGTATCCTAAATGCGGATATATGTCTTAGAGACTACTGTTGGCATTGTGTCTATATACCGCTGTATATATGGGCAGGGCGGAGCAACCCTAAACCACTAGTAACAAGACAGCATACCACCAGTCGAGCATCATCTGCAAGGAGCACGTCTAGCGTGCCGGCGGTGCCGCCACCACTACTGCCCCAGATATTGTGGTGTGGGGAAATGATGAGTGCACGTAGTTATGGGTCAGGGTTGTCGTAAGCTGTTGCATGATGGGGCGTGGTGGCAGAAGTAAAAGGCGTCAATCAATAATAGGGCAATTCAGACACTAGCGATTAATAACCTTCCAGTATTATACCTGGTACTACACAAACGTACTGCAACTAGCTCTGTTAAGAACTAGGGCACAATAAGAACACGAGACAAGCTGAGCTTCTCGAATAAATGTAAGAAATTCGGATACGTGTGTGTGCGTTCTTTGTACCCGTCGACATCCAGCACAACCAGTGCCCGTGCCGAGTCTCCAATCCTAAGAGAGATATAAAAGTTCTGTGGTCACAAAGCTACGCCACATAGAGATACTACGTTGCCACGTATGCAGTAAGCACAGTGGGCAATGACATGCCATGTCATTATACTGGATACGACAGGCACGACACACACATTCCTTGATAGAGAGAAACGAAACGAAACAAAGAAACAAAATAAAAAACAAAGAAGACAAATCGAAATACAAAAAAAACAAGAAATATAAATATCAGAAACAAACCGTCGTGCCTTCCCCGCAGGGTATGTACGGATTGGTGTGAAGTTCACACGAATGAAAGGGTGACTTATCTATGTTCCTGTGTTGTCTCCTGCGTCACCTACGATGCGTTGTGCTTTGTTTGGTTTGCCTGTTATTTTCCCTTGGTTCTTAGTCTTACTCTGTTGACGACGACTATAATAGTGGTGTTTTTTTCTTTTTCCTTTTTTTTTTTTTTTCCAGCTCGTTCTTTTCAAGTGTCTGCCAGATCCCCTGCGCGGGGGGGGCACGATGGTTTGTTGTTATATATACCCGAGGTATATGTTTGCTTCTTTTTCTTGTTTCTTTTTCTCTTTCGGATTGTCTTCTTTGTTTTTTTTGTTTTTTTCTCTTTGTTTCGTCTCGTTTCTCTAGGTCATGGAATGTGTGTGTGTCGTGCCTGTCGTACGCAGTATGATGACATGGCATTGCATTGCATACGTGGCAACGTAGTATCTCTGTGGCGTAGCTTTGTGACCACATAACTTGTATCTCTCTAGGATTGAAGAATCGGCACGGACACTGGTTGTGCTGGATGTCGACGGGTAGAAAGAACGGTTTAATGTGAAGAAAACAACAACAACAACAACAACAATAACAACGTTCGTGCTGTTTCCGCAGTCTTTTCGGGCGTTTGTGTTGACAGGCAAGGTCAGCTGGTTGACAGTCCCGGCATTTATCTGGTGTGGCCGACTGTCTATATTTCAGTAGCGGAAGAGTGATCGTTGGAGCCATGTTATAGGCAGGTACAACTGAAGCCAAACGTAGGTGAGACGGAAGTTGAATAGCTGATAGTAGGTGTACATTGGCCTTTCGAGCCATTCGTAGGTACTATGGAGCGCGGGCAGGCGGCGCCAGGAAGCTCTTTTCAGGGTGGTGTTCGGAAACGATATTTCAGACGGAACTCCGACGGGACGGTAATGCCTTTGGCGGTGCTATTCCTGACGGTAGACGGTATTTCGTTATTTGACGGTAACCAATTTGACGGAAACGGAAAATCCGAAATATGCCGGTAAATATCTCGGCGGTAATAGTACACGACGGTAATTTCGTTGACGGTAGACGGTATTTCGTTTTTTGACGGTAACCAATTTGACGGAGACGGAAAATCCAAAATATGCCGGTAATATCTCGGCGGTAATAGGACACGACGGTAATTTCGTGGACGGTAGACGGTACTTCGTTTTTCGGCGGTATAGCCCTCGACAGAAAACGGAAACACCAAATTCGCCGGTATTTGGCATTTGTTGGATATGTGCGTGCCTCGCAAGCGGGCAGGCTCTCTTTTCTCTTTTCATCACATCGAAATTGAGCAGTCTCATGCAAACAACAAACAACAAACATCGGAGAAAATACCGGTATAAAAATAGAAGATCAGGGGATAGGCCCGACCGAGCCTCGTCTAACTGCCCCCCTCTCATCTGCCATTTTTTATTTTAAACCCAAACTATCATGAGTTGTCCCCGCCTCACCCACAAGAGCTGCTCGCCTGCCTACACGATGCCAACAACTGATGTGGGCCTGGTAGGCAGGTGTGTGTGTGGGCGTGGTGGCAGGCACTCTCTGTCCACACGTCCACACGCATAGTAGGTTCTCCCGAAAGGGAACCATTGGAACCTTCTGACCAGAAAAGAAAGAAGAAGAAAATCCGCCACCTTGCGCGGTACCCAGTACTGACGGTGTCTTTTGGGCGGTATCCAGTGTTGGCGGTACTCTTCTGGCGGTATCCAGTGTTGCCGGAACTTTTTTGGAGGTATCCGGTGTTGCCGGAACTTTTCTGGCGGTGTCTAGACTCGACGGTATTTATTTGCCGGTAGACGGTAGTAGTGAATCTGACGGAAATTTAAGTGCCGGTAGACGATAATAGTGAACCTTGACGGAAATATTTTTGACGGTGATGCAATACGACGGTTGTTTGCTGACGGTAGGCGGTATTTCGTTTTTCGGCCGTACTGCCCTTGGCGGTAGACGGTAACACGCAATGTGCCGGAAAACCGCCGGAATCCCGGGACCGTCCACCAGGGCGGTCAAACAACGACGGGAAAATTTCCGAACACCACCCTGCTTTTTTCGGGGCACCAAGCGCAGTGGACCAATTCATGGCCCAAAAGGCCTATTAATAGATATACCTATTTTTTGGCTATGAATGCCCTTGTTTTTTCTTCGCTTTCTTTTGTTTCTCTATTTCATAGAAAGTGTATGTCGCGCCTGTCGTGCCCAGTATGATGACATATAGATACAACTATAATTACGATTTTTGAGGTCGTTGTCACTTGCTAGCTCTTGGCAGACAGACCGACTGATAGACAGCTCTTCGCGAACAGCCCTTCTCCTTTGAAACAGCCGAACAGCCAAACAGCCAAACAACCGTTCTTCTTTCTTCTTCGCAAACTGCAACCAATAGACAGCTCTTCGCACAACGCCTAGAAGAGGCGTCTCGCCTTCGACGAACGGCATCTAGATGCAGCTGTAGGCGGCCAAGCTGCTTGCTGCTGTCTGCTGGTGCTGCAACCCCCGCCTCTCTCTTCTCCACGCCCCCTAAGCTCACCTCCCCCTCGTCGAGAGGCGCGTGGTCCTCGCCCTCTGGCAGGAGAGCGGCAACGACAAAGACCGACCTGGTGCCGACTGTTGTTTGCGACCGGTGCACGGACCAGCACTTACTTACTTGCCCAAGAACTCCCCCCCTGCCTGGTGGCAAAAACGTGGCCTTCGCCACCTGCGAGGATCTCATGTGCGATGGTGGCGGGATCATCCTGTATTGGGCAACCAACTGCGAGTTATGTGCTCGCCCGATCAAGGAAGGGACTGTCTCGTACCCCCTCGAGACTGCTGACAGTGGTGAGTGTCTTGGGTCTATTGTTGAATGCTGTATGTTGCCAGTACGTTTTTTTGGGGTTTTCAATTGCCTTTTTGCATACAAACCTACCTCGAAGCGTTTATTATTTTTTGGACTCATCCATGCTCGTTCTTTCCCCTTCGTGCGTTGCGTCGGCTCCTCTTACACAGTGCACGCGAACGCGCACATGCACAACTGTTTGCGGGACGTGAACGAAGGGACGGAGGATTCAGCTGTCGCCGTCACCGCACCGAACGATGTGAGTGCTGCTGCTACTGCGGTGCTTTTTCGGTGCACACGATTTCTGTGTGTACATGTTTTGGTGACCCTACGTACCCCCTTTGCTCGTTTTCGGCTGCTGCTGCTGCTGCTGCTGCTGTCAGCGCCACGCCATGAGTGCTGCTGCTGTGCACCTGCTGCTCCTGTGCACTTGCTGCTGCTGTGCACTAGCTGCTGCTGTAGTGCTGCTGCGTTGTTGCCGTGCATCATGCTGGAAGTGTACATATTTTCGGATCGTCGATAAAATTCCGTAGGTTTCGCGATGGCGGCATACTAGGGTACATCATGCTTTTTTTCTTCCATATTTTCATATCGTTGCTATGCTGCTGCTGCTGCTGCTGCCAACGCTGCTGCTGCCAACGCTGCGGCGATTCATTGCAGCTTCTGCTGCTGCTAATGCTGCACCAGGTAGCTGCTTCTGCTGCTGCTAATGCTGCCGCAATATCCACTGACTGCTGAATGTTCGTATGTACTCGGATTATTGTTTTTATTGGTCGTTTTTGTACCCAAATTGTTCTTTTGATACGTGAAAAATATTTTTGTCGTTTTGCTCCTGCATTTTGCGTACGTACTGCTTTTTCTCGTTTTTGGCTTGATTTTTTTTCCTATCGTTGCTACGTTGCTATGCTGCTGCTTGCTGCTGCTGTGGTGCTGCTGCGTGGTTGCCGTACATGATGCTGCACTTGTGTGTGTACATATTTCTGTATCGTCACTGAATTTCCGTAGGTTTTGCGATCGCGGCATACCAGGGTACATAGTTTTCTTCTTCCTTATTTTCATATCGTTGCTATGTTGCTGCTGCCAACGCGGATTATTGTTTTTGTTGGCCATTTTTGTACCCAAATGTTTTTTTTTTTTATACGTAAAAAAAATATTTTGGTCGTTTTGCTCCTGCATTTTGCGTACGAACTACTTTTTCTCGTATTTTAGCTTGGTTCTTTTCGTATTGTTACTTCGTATGCTGCTGCTGCGTTGTTGCCGTACAGCATGCGGGGTTGGGTCTATCTTTAGTGAGGTACCAAAAATACTTTTCGGACGGACTCGGGGTACATACTTTTTTTCTTCCTTCTATTCATATCGTTGCTATGCTGCTGCTGCTGCCAACGCTGTGGCGATCCGTTGCTGCTTCTGCTGCTGCTGCTGCTGCTGCTGCTGCTGCTGCTGCTGCTGCTGCTGTTATTAATAGTGGTGCCGCAATATTCACTGAATTGAATGTTCGTATGTACTCGGATAATTGTGTTTCTTGGTCGTTTTGTCGTTTTGTGGCGCTGCTGCGTTGTTCCCGTACACATCATGCTGGACATGATTTGTGTGCCTATTACACTTGTGCGTGTGTACATATTTCTCTATCGTCAACGATTTTTTTTGTGGTGTTGCTGCGTTGTTGCCGTACATCATGCTGGACGTGATTTGTGTGTGTATTACACTCGTGTGTGTGTACATATTTCTGTATCGTCAATAATTACCGTACGTTTTGCGATTGCGGCAGACCAGGGTACATAGTTTTTTTCTTCCTTCTTTTCACGTCGTTGCTATGCTGCTGCTGCAGCCAACGTTGCGGCGATCCGTTGCTGTTGCTGCTGCTGCTGCTGCTGCTAATGCTAATAATAATGCTGCCGCAATATTCACTGGATGTTCGCATGTACTCGGATTATTGTTTTTCTTGATCGTTTTTTGTACCTAAATGGTCGTTTGAGTACCTGGAAAAAATATTTTGGTCATTTTGCAGCTGCATTTTGCGTACGTACTGCTTTTTCTCGTTTTGGGCTTCGTTCTTTCCATATCGCTGCTACGCTGCTGTGGTGCTACTGCTGCGTTGTACATCATGTTGGTCATTTGTGTGTACATATTTTTGTTTCCCCAATGAAATTCCGTAGTTTTTGCGGTCGCGGCATACCAGGGTGCATACTTTGTTTCCTCTTTTTTATCATATATTTGCTATGCCGCTACTGCTGCCAACGCTGCGGCGATCCATTGCTGCTTCTTCTGCTGCTGCTAATGTTGCTAATGCTGCCGCAACCACTGCTCGAAGCCGTTGCTACTGCTGCTGCTGCTGCTGCTGCGGCTGATACTGCTAATGCTGGCTCAATATCCACTGATTGTTCTTATGTATTCGGATTACTGTTTTTCTTGGTCGTTTTTGCACCCAAAAGGTCGTTTTGGTACGTTAAAAAAATATTTTGGCCGTTTTCCTGCTGCGTTTTACGCATGTACTTGCTGCTTCTGCTGCTGCTGCTGCCGTCGTATAGCAAGCGATTACGTACTGCTGTTGTGCCGCTGTAGAGCAGTACAAATAATGAACTCTGCCCCTCTTCCCCCTCCCCCGCCATTCCCTGCACGCCACTCCCGCCCCGCGCACCCTGCTTACTTCGATCAGGTCGGTGGCAAGTGCTACAACTGCCGCCTGACGGACTCCACCATCAAAGACGGAGACATCATCATCAAGCGCAAAAAGACTCCGTTCCATTTCGCCTGCTCCAGGGCTTCGCGGAATTCCGAAGCAGTACGCCAAGCAGATTGTCTCCATCCAGGACGAATGAGAGGCAACAAATTGTTCCCACATTTCCCAAAATCACGATTATTTCTCCCTACACATACCCAACGGGTTCAACAGCGGACAGATCCACATTCTGGGCCTCCCGCTTCGTTACTACAGCAGCCTGGAAGACAATTTACGTATCATGTCTCATCCAAACTCCTATGCTGGCTAAATCGAAATCGCGGCCGCCCAGCAACTATACAACATTTCCATAACCGTTGTCGTCGCCGGCACTGCTGCTTTCCCCTCTGTCCCGAACCTTCCTTGAAACAACAGCATGTATGTTGTATATCATCCACATGCCATGCACTACTCCACTCTCTCCCCGCACTGATGAAAGATGTTATCCTTATTGTTAGACGAATGTCATTCTTACTCTTGCGTCACCCGATCTTACGTTTCACATTACATTCACAAATAAACGCGATTATTACATCCTTCACCATTTCTTACACAAATACATTTAGTTTGGTTGGCTTTGGGTATTGCCCCAATTGCAATATAACTGCAATTGGCGTCAAAGCCCAAAGCCAACCAAAACTGCAATTGGCGTCATAGCCCAAAGCCAACAACAAACTAAATGTATTTGTACAAGAAACGACGGAATACCCACTCCGAAGGAAAGCCTTGTATATATATATATTATCATCACTTTTACTTTCTTTCAGCCCAACTCGTAGGAGGTTTCACCCTCGACGATCTTCTGGACAAGCCGTTGTCATATGGCATTGCATTGTCCACTGCTGCTGTGCTTACTGCATACCTGGCAACGTAGTGTCTCTGCTGTGGCGTAGTTTTGTGGTTTGTATATCTCTACTATTAATACTAATAATAGGATTGAAGAATTGGCACAGACACTGGTTGTGCTGGATGTCGACGGGTAGAAAGAACGGTTTACTGTGAATACACACAATAATACCCGCGAAGAGGATTCTCGGGGCTCAAAAGTTTCCTTTGTAGTACAATGGTTAGGATAGCCGGTAGGAGAAGAGCAGACCAACACCCGAGGAAAATTTCTCGGACAATCGAGGAAAACTCCTCGGACAAGAGTCTTTACTCGTCTACTATCACCGGGGGTAAGTAGACGAAGAGGAGAGTGGGCTTGATGCCTTCAATCAATCCTATCGAATCACTCTCAACGGCTCCCTTCCCTCATCGCGAAGAGCAATAATACGACGCCACAAAGAGACGTCTTCGGAACAAGAGAAGCCGTCTTCCTGGCCTGTCCAGATAGTTCCTGCGTTTCATTCCCTTACCACGATACTCGGGTTCTACGAGTACTACTCTTGACGTCGACGAAAGTGACACCTGAGCTGTGGAGCGTAGCCTCTCCTGTCCTTCAGGCCTTCCTTGCCTCTTTATGTGAGACACATATTTATCAGCTTGGGAGCCGTTTTGTATTTCTAAGTTTTTTTTACTTTCTGCATAGTTGAGGGATGTTCATAGCAGCGCAGACGTACCGTACCGTAGCATTGAGAGCGAGGCGCCCTCCTGTTTCCTGTTTCCTGTACTCGTAGCCAGTATCTCTTTAAGACGTGTAGCTCGGCCTGAGCTTGGCCACGGTACAAACATCAAAATTATGACCCTGGTTTTCTTACCTCGCACGCAGGAATGCCTGTTGTACTCCTGTGTGCCTGTGTGCACGATGTCCTCTCGTCTGTAACTGACGAGTGAAATATATGAATGAATGTATACACACCCGCGGGTCACATTTGGCACGATATATGATTAATTCTATGACAGCAGTATGCCCTTCGTTGCCCCCATCATGTCCTCGCTTGCTACTAATACTGGTTTACCCACCTGCTGCAGCGAGATAATGACTAGAAAGTATAGAGTCCCTCCTTTCCACGGGCACCTGATTGACATCCCGACTAAAGCTCCACATCTCACCACAACGACCAGCCTGAGGTATTTGCCGGCCGACTTGTTTTCCATCTCATACCAGGTGTTCTTTTGAGCTGCTGGACCTGTGTACCGGGTATACAACAGCAGTAGCTGTAGTAGTATTAATACTAATACAGTAGTAGCTACCGGTAGTTCGTATTACGAATGGCCGGCGTCCCCGGTGGCTTGGTAGGTGGTCCGCGTGCCTGTCAAGATCAATTTAGTGGGTTCAAGTCACACCGAGTGCATGCTCACAGGGACTTTTTCTTGCATAAAAAATTGATAAGCGGAAAGCGCGAAAGCGTGAGTTGGCTACATTCGATGAAAATCGACGAGCAGTGGGAATGCTGAACCCTATGCGCGACAAAAAATAAAAGGCACGTACCGGGGGGGGGAGGGGACGACACCTGTGACCACGGCTTGTCCAGAAGATCGTCGAGGGTAAAACCTCCTACGAGTGGGCTGGGAAGTAAAAGTGATGGATATGGTGGTACTTCTGGGTGCGAGCTCGCTGCTTTTGTTTGTTTTTTTCGTCGGTCTTGCATCTCTTTGTGCATATGTATGCTGCCCACTGCAGCAATGCTGTGCTACCAGCGAAAGTCGCCCACTACTTGCACACATATCGATTGCTGCACCTGTGTACCTGGACATGACATCAGCTTTTCGTGTCGCTGCTTCGAGCTACGTAGTGTACCTGGCAACGACTAGAGCATGATGACCACATTAGGCCTCTCGAGTCGGACCTCGATCGGGCTCTGCCCGTCGAATCATGCGATTCCCGGCCCCCAACCAAGTTGCAGCACTTTGCAATTTTGCCTACCAGGTACCTGTGGTGTGGTACCAGGTATATGCCCTTTAGTGGCTCTTCCCAACAGCCGCCGTAGATCCGCCTCGGCAGGCGAAATTTAAAAACCTGCCAGAAAAAAAAACACGTTAAGTCCAGTGGAAACCGGCACCAATATTTGAAAATCACATCGCGGAGCGAACGAACCTGCACAAACACTTTACCGATACGCAGCCTGTCATTTTTTCTTGTCTACCAGGTATTAAAATTAATATTATACCAATAGTGCTGCTTGTACCCGTATATACCAGGTACAATATCGGTTTATTTTCCGGGCTTTTCTGCTTCCGAAAACAAACGTACGGTATCCTATCACGCTTGTGATTTTTTATATAAATAATTTCGAAATCATATCACCGGTATATATAACACCCCCCCGGTGGCTTGGTAGATGGTCCGCGTGCCTATCAAGATCAATTTCGTGGGTTCAAGTCTCACCGAGTGCATGCTCGTAGGGACTTTTATTGCATAAAAAAATTGACTAGCAGAAATAGCGAGAGCGTGAGTTAGCTATATATATTTTATTAAAATCGACGAGCAGTGGGAATGCTGAACCCTATGCGCGACAAAAAAAAGGCGCATGCCGGGGGGAAGGGACGACACCTGTGACCACGGCTTGTCCAGAAGATCGCTGGGGGTAAAATCTCCTACGAGTTAGGCTGGAAAGTAAAAGTGATGATTGAAATATTTATTGTATACGAGTACCAGGTATATGTGATGTGGGCTGTTGCGCCATCAACTACGCGTATACCATTTTCCGCGAATATGAAGACGTTCGCCTGCAGGTTCATACACTGAACTTCCTACGCTAATATTGCTGATAATGTGGTATATCGCGCATACCCGTAAATCTGCTACCAGGTACGTACATAAAATGATGTGTGTGTGTTCTTCGCATTATCTTTCGACCTGTTGACACCCGGCACAACCAGTGTCTGGGCCGATTCTTCAATCGTAGGGAGTTACAAGTGAAGTTATGTGGTCACAAAACTACACCAACAGGGATACTAGATTGTTATGGAGTAAGCAGTAGAGAACGCAATATGCCCTGTCATAATACTGGATACGACAGGGACGACATGTACAACAAAAAAAAAAGTGAATATGTGCAATGGTGTAGACAGCAGCAGTATGGGACCACCAACACGAAACGCCTACTCGTAATCTGGGCAAGCCTGAAATTCTTATTGGGGCACCATCTCGAAACAACCTTGAGCATAGGCTACTATATAGGTTTTAGTGTATAATTCTCCACTGAGCCGTTTTCTTAGCCCAATTTTCTTAGTGTTCTCTTAAAAGTGAGTGTTGTGTTTTCATTGGGCACTTTCTTGTTGGCGGGCCTATGCTACTGTACACATACAATATCAGTACCATTACGAGCCATATATACATACTATAAATATTACCTATAGGTGGTGTGCTCCCAGCAGCAAAATACTCCAGGTATCAGGCTTGCCACCACTGCGAGTCGTATGTAGACTACTACTGGAGCACTGCCGGTCATTTTTTCAAACCATATGGACACCACGTCTCTTTGTCTTTCATGCGCCTGCAGGGGGTCTACCAGGTATTTTTGTCCCACTGCCCACTTCCTGCTTTTTTTTTTCTGCTCCCTGTAGTAGCGGACAGCAGTAATGACCATCGAAAATGCTACGATCATGCAATTTCGAAATTGCCTCGTTTTGCTGCGTTGTCTTCTTTTTTATCCCCCTGTTACCATAAGTCCCACATATCGACCCTGTTTGGCCTCACGACCCCAGGTCGTTTACTGCTGACCCCTTTTGCTTTTTCCGACGTCCCTCCTTTGGGATGAATGTCTTGATTGCATTCTGAGTTTTACGAGTTCAAGATAGTTCTTGCATTCCATTCTCTTGTTACCACCATACTCGTGTTCTACTACACTTAGCAGTCTATGTATTCATCCAATCGGCAGACGATTCTGTTTTTTCAATTTTTTGGTCGTTAGGTTAAAACTAAGAGAAGACTTCGGCATCCTGTTAAGACTGGATGGGTGTTCTTTTTCTATCATTTCTTCCATATTATACCTTTACGTCTGTACGAAGTAGACATGTCAGTAAGGGGAGGCGGCCTCGTATACGCAGCAGGCCGTGTGCGCTCGAAGAACAAAAAACAACCCCCCCACCACGAATCCCGCAGCATTCCAAACGCACCACCACCACTACTGCATCACGGCGACTGCCACCAACTCGAGATGGCATGCGACGAAATATGTCACACAAGATAATCACAGCTCACCCGCTTCGGGAGACTACGGGTGTGTTGAAATCAGCCACGTACAGCTTTCGCAATCCGTGACAACAGCGAATGTTACAGATAAAAAAATACAAGGCAGACATGCATACAGACAGACTAATTCAGTGCTGGAAGCCTATACGCACCCCGATACGAAGAGACGGTTTGCCTGATGATTATCTGACCCACAGGTTATGTAATTTGTACCAATATGTATCGATCGATATCATTGCACTAAGAAATAGGTATCGATCGATGGTGTGATGTGAAGTCTTCGATCAACGATCACCTGTTGGAAATAGTTTCGAACTCGATTGGCGCCCAAGAAAACGACCGCTAGAAGCCCTTCACACGCTTATCGGTCGCATAGTGGACTATTGCGCCTACTGCCGAAAGTCTGTTCCTACTTACAATACATTTCGGTATACCCCGCACCTAATCTAGTGAGTGCAGTGGACGAATCATCATGCGAATTTCTTCGATTTTTGATGTAATATGTTTGGTTCGGATCTCTTGCTGCTGTTCTGCAGGTCTTTTCCCGCTTTGTGCATGAAGAGCAGAATGACGGTCACGAACATCTCCATGGTTCTCTGCTTCCTGGCAGCTGGCTGCCCCGGACTATCCCAAGTCGCCGGCCCGACCGGCAGGAACCTTCGCGGCAACGGCAAAGGAGATGCGGACGTCCCTCGTCTCGATATCCGTCAACAGTTTGACAAAAAAGACTTCGTGTTGGACTTGCAGGGCACCGAGCCCGACGTTGAAGGCGATGCGGGCACGGTTAAGGTGGAAGGCCTCGGCAGTGTGCCGGTCCTTTCCGGCGAGGGTGTGTCTTATGCCCGTGTAGAGATCGAGCCCTGCGGCTTAATTCTCCCGCACCACCACCCCCGCGCGGCAGAGTCAGGCTACATAGTCAAGTCCGAGTCGTCGACGTCCGTGCGCCACTCCTTCATCGAAGAGAACACTGGGCGCTTGATTGTGAACGACATCGGCGAGGGGCAGGTGGTCCTGGTGCGGGAAGGCTTGGTGCACTTCGTGCAGAACATGGGGTGTTCTTCCGTGACATTTCTGGCCGCGTTCAGCAGATCGGACCCCGGAATGCCCACCACCAATACGCAGGTGAGGCAATGAGTAGTTGCCCATCCGCGAAAAATAAAAGATGTAGTCTGCGTGAAGAACAAAAATCATGTTGTCCAGGCCGTGTGGCGTGGGTAGGTCAATATGTATCTGTAAACGTGGCTGACTTGGTGTTCTTGTATATCTCACGTGCTCCACGGAACGTGCCTGCCCCGGGTATCTCTCTGCAGGCTATCGCGATGCTCCCCGACGGCACCATTCAGGCCACTGTTGCCTTTGACAGTGAGGATCCCGACACGCTCATCGCGGGACTTCCGAGTGGTATCGTGGAAGGCGAAAATGAGTGCCTCAAGCGTTGCGGTCTGGACGACTGAAAAAATCAGCGTTGTACCGCTATACTTCTGTGTACACACGAAATATTTCCGTTGTGGATTTCACGCTAGGTCGAAAGTCTATTCCTGAGGTGAATCCGTGGAGAGCCCCGTGATGTTGTTTCAGAGCAATGGATGCGATTGTATGAAGTGTACAAATACAGGAGTGGCAAATATGACTCTTCGATGATGCTCAATTACTGTGCCTCCAGAGAGGCAGAGAGGGCGAATTTTCTCCCGGACGTAAGCGACAGCTAGTTCAGCATAAGTGCTTGAAGAGAATACTCTGAACGTCAATTCTGGCCAAGGCAAATATTCTTGAATTTTGACTGTCGTCGGTGACACGGTCGGCGGCGTAGACATTCGAAACGCCATAGCAATGTACTGTAAACTTACTATACATAAACAGTCAAAAACGATTCGGAAGCAGAACAATAAAGCAAGATGCAAAACCGGTTTTTGACCGATCGTGCCGTCGGTCAACCAGAGCGTTGCTCACGAGTGTGGTAAGATTAATGCTTTCTTGAAAAGTGGCCTAGGATGGAGTGACGAAGGGTCTCGAAAGGAAAGGAAAGGAGCAAAGGAGTGTTGTGTTTTCGCTGTCGATGTGGTAATGGAATTATGATCGTGGTCGATGGCGCGGCTAGTTTGAGCGCCGCAACAATGTGCTGAATAGTATAGTACAACAGAAGTTTCCGTAAACGACGAGGGCGCCGGTGATGAACTCAAATACATACAATCGGGTTTAACTCGTCATATCGTCGACAACCCGGAGTGTTGTTGATTCGTATGACACCCGTCCTGCCGCCCGTGGTAGTGCATGCACGTGTTGAAATTATCGTCTGCCCCAATAAGGTACACCGTACTAGATGAAGCGCAGTGCGGTCGTGGTAGTGACTAGTGTTAATTGTTTATTTCTGTAGAAGCCCGACAATTCCAAGAGCAGTGCACAGTGTTGTGTCACTGAGGGCAGAATTACAGGTCTGTCTTAGATAGGATGCAGGGTAAATGAAGTGTGTTCTTCGTTTGATTCAAGTGAGTGTAGGTCATTTCATAGCAATCGTACTGTACGATTACCGTAGTTTATGGTTCGGTTCAGCTCTCCAGTCGGAGTTGGACGTTCAGTCATAAAACATGCTTCTGAGATGGTACGACGTTGTTGTCCCGTGTGTTAAATCTGAGCGAAGGATGCGCATCCTCCAGCCCGCTCCGCCGCTATTTTCTCGGTTTCATTGATCTCTTCAATGATCTCCTACCGATCGTGTTCGACAGCAAGTCGATCCGACCAAACGATACGCTGTGTTCGGCTCCTCCCGGCCCAACGTGTTTGCGCCGCGGTTTTGACTTGATGTTGTTGTGCCTTCTTCTGTGATACCGTGCAATACCTTGCACGGTACCCGGAAATCCAATTCAACACTGTAGGGTTAGGGTCCACCAGGTACTTCATTAATTTGAAGTGTTGGTAGCGGTGTACTAACGTACCATATATGTAGGTGTTAACGTACCAGATGTATAGGTGCTTCTTCAACGCCTTGTAGTATCGGGCGTGAAGCATGGCCACTAGAAGCACGGCCACTACTGTAGATACTCTGTACGTTCGTCGTAGCGTACCTTGCATGTGCTTTCAGATTGACAAGTAGTGTTTCCCCATATGGACAATGTACATCGTATAATATAAATAAACCAAAAAAGACGGACGTTCATCACTGAACGACCAATATCAGGGGTGTAACCATTTTAAGACCGGTGAGGTTATAACCCCATAGATGAGATGATACGACGTTGTGTCGCCGCCGTGGATCAATTACATCTATTAGTCGCCTGTGTCGACAACACTTAGCTCGATCATCTCCCCACCCACTCAGTCCCTGTCAAGCCTCCCCCCCTCTCTGGCCCTGAAAACCCCGACGGCGGCCATTCGTGAGATAGGCGGGGCCCCGAGAAGCCCCTTTACACACTTGATGAAACGAGTCTATGAACTTCAAACCAAGCTTGCTGTAACTCCGCGTGTGTGTCCACGTACAATTCCGTTTTGACGTTGATATTTAGAACTAAACGATCACCACATTATCATCGTACAATATCGAGACATGCACCGCGGGCGGCTCGCGATAGAGACGCGTCGTTGATCCCGCCGTCTCTCGACCACTACACCACGCCTTGTCACTGGCACAAACTCGGCCATGTGCTTTTTGGTGTGCTGTTACGGGTGGGTGGTGTTTCTAGGACCGACGCTTGGTAGTCGGGCTCGAATCTTCTTGTGCCGCGTGGACTTCAAGAATGCCATTCGGCAGGTTTTAGTCGATCCAGCAGGCGCGCCGACATTTGGATACGTGTTCGGCGATCACGTGGTCGTGGATTTGCGCTTTCAATTTGGTTGGCGAAACGAAAAAAACTAGGTTTTGGGCGTGTTGATAGAACGTTCGCTCGAGCATGCTCATACCCAATCTACTCCTCAAGGTGAAGACGATCCCCAACAAGGGGCTGCCGCCGTTGCGCACGTCGAACGTTCCTCGCCGCGGGGGGTTCAGGTCCTTGCCAATCCCGCGTGATTGTGAGCCTATTCCGCAGGAGCTATTGGCTTGCGAGGTACTACGCAGACCATGGCATTCTCGTCCAATTGCACTAGTGGCCGGACGGCCGCCGTTGCTTGCGTGCTGTACAGTCGCTGGAGGACCATATTCGCTTGTTGGATGAACGTGGGGTTTCCGATCCACCCCTCCTGTTCGCCAGACACCAAGCTAACTGGAATACGCAACCCGAGGTGTTGGGCTTGATCATTTTACACCTAGGCGCTCACGGTCACGTGTTCACAAGACTTATTGTTTGCGACGGGTTGACGCAGCGAGCTTTCGGCTTACTGCAGCACAGTGGTCCATCGCGGACCGCGTTGAGGTTATGTTTGTGGGTCGAGTGGGGACGGTTCGCGTAAAAGGGCGGTTTTTACGCGAGTAGGTGGCGATCTGTCGATGCGCGTGGGAAACAGTGGCGGCGCTGTCGATCTCATGATCGAATTGACGCCTTGTTGTATGATTATTCCCTCGTCAGTCATTTTTGCCGCGTTCAGTGCTGGTAATTGCTGATGGTTCATGTGGACACGGCAGCAAGCGGTGACAGCTTTGCGGAAACTGGCGGCGTTGGCGGGACAGCGTGGGGAGGAGTACGCTTTGCACTCACCGGGGGTTGGAGGCCGAAGACGTTTGTCGGCGAGGGGTGCGAAGCCAGAGGTGTTGCAGCGTGAGGACCGATGGGCATCCGACGCGTACAAGACGTATGTTCGTAGTCACGGAAGGACGTCAGTTGGGTAGCAGACGGTATGGCCGAGAAAGGAATTAATGGCGGGGTTCAGCCGGGGCAGGGCACAGAGTGGGGGCGAGGTAGCCCACGGTTAGATCTAACTAGACAGACGTGATAGTTTGGAGAATAGTTCTCACATGCGCTCCCTACGATATTGCAAGGAGGGAGGGGCGTAGAAGTACATCCGTAAATCGGGTCAATTCCCATTTTGTGATCGAGGATAGCGTTGAGAGATTTATGTCGCAGGTTGGTTTCAGAGTTGACTCGTGAATACGGATGTTAGCGTGGAGTTGCCGTTGGGGCAGCCCCGGGGGATTCCCCCTCTCCACCCCCCTTCTTCCGGGCGGGGGGTCGCGCACTAATACTATACAACTTCGAAGGCAAACCGCGAATGAGAATGTTATCGGAAGAAATAGAGAATATGAGTATTGTAGGTACGTAAAAACTTTAGTTATTCAGATGAATGCAATGATACATGGTAGTATGAGTCATAGCCCTCGGTACACACACGTTGTCCGGTACGTGGTCGCAACCAATACGTGACAGCGCAGTGGGGCAAAGGCAGAACGACAGGTCCCAGGTGTGATGTAGACTAGCTTTGAGTCCCCACCCACCCCGTGCTTTTGAGGGAGTCAGCGGAAGGGGAGTTAAACGATCGCGGTACCAATGCCTGTGATTGATGCGTTTTGTCAGATGCACCAGTTATTTTTCGCTGATGATGCGACCGGGTATCGTAGATTACGCAAGTTGCGGCTGGGGCTAGTCGCTTCGGTGTTTGTTTTTGATGAAAGTGGGGTTGTTTTATACCTTACGTAATATAGGCGTTAGCCCCATGTGTTCAACGGGTATCAAACGCATGTTCGCATGTACGTACATATATACATTGCGGTTGATGATAAGAAACGTGGTGTTGCATCGGCTCGGAGTTTGCGCATAATGTGAACGTTTAGGAGAAGGGAGGTTGTCCGCATACTAACATTCATTTGCTACATTGTCGGTTTGAATGTACCTGTGCCATTCGTGCAATCATACTACTATCAGGTGTACGCCTATTGGCATGTGGTGGTGAAGTTGTTGTCTTGTACTGGTATGTCATTTTCGAGTCGACACAAACTCTTTATCTGAAAGCGGTGTGGCTGGGTGGCGTCGAGAGTTGTATATCATCAGTTGGGTGGGTAGTCGACTCGACAATACGGACGGTAACGTTGGTTTGCCGTTGGGACAGTCCCGGGAGTCATCTGCCTCTCCACCCGCCCTCTCCGGACAGGAGGTTGCGCCTCAATATAATACAGTTTCGAAAGCAAAGCGAAACGCGATTCATCACTCAGTGGGTGCATCACTTCTTTTTCCTAGGTCCAAGATACATATATATACTGTTTTCTCGGGCAGCACTGAATCTGCTCGTATTCCATAACCAATCAGCATCAACTGATGCTGCAAAAATCTTCCACTCGCTTCGTTCCAACGCTTGCTGGATGGGAGGCTAAAAGGCATTTCTACGACACATAGTTTTGGCAAGTTTCTTGATAAAATAGGAAGTTTGGAAATTCGGACTTGCCAAAATAGCAATACTTTGCTACAGCTTTTTTTTTAAAAACATATTCGCGTTCTGTCTCGTTGAGCGCGGTGAACTAACTTGGCCGAAAATGAGGTGGAATATTGGGAGATTTATTGAACCGTTGATACGTTTGAAAGGAGGCGATGGGCAAGAGGGTGATAGAGTTGATGACGGGTAAGGTTGGCTGAAATGGAGGAAGAGATTAATAAGGGTCGACAAAGAAAGAAAAAAATACCATCCAGAGTAGTACGGAGCTCCACCCGCGGGTGTGGACGAGCAGGGGTCTGGCACTGGGTAGGAGGTCGGCGGGTTGGAAAAATAACTGCTATACCTGGTATATGTTATTATTTTAGGTGAATTTTGGATACGGTCTAGCCTAATTGTTGAAATCCCATATTCATGAGCTAAACAGACAGAGGTGAAAAACAACACACACTGGCACAAAACGTTTACACACACTATTTACGGAGAAATTAAGAACAAAGCACTACTTTCGTACGATCCGTTACGAAGAAAGAGGCGTTTTCAACGTTAAAATCCAAGAAAAAAAAATGCTCGCACTTCGCGGTCGGTAATCGAACTCTTCAGCCCATTCTTCTCTCGTCGACGAATAATAGCATCATAAAATGCGCCTACCCACGCTTAAGTAGGCGCCTGCATCGGCAGTTGCTTCCGTGTTTTTGTTTATTTTAGCAAATAAATCAAAACGTTCGACCCATATGTACATGTGTAAGATGCACTATTTTGTTTGGCATGCTGCTCTCTGGCGGCCGAGGGTTCTTTCGCACTTTCGGCTGCGGGGCAAGCAAGGAGGCCGTGGGTACACTACGGCTCATGTCTGGATCCCGGCCGAGCACCGTTGCGGGGCTCGGGGTGTTCAACGTCGCCGAGCTGGCGCTAGAAGACAAGGGATTGCTGTCCGCCTCACCGAGCTGAGTAGGTAACATGGAAAACCCCAAATTGTTTTGTTTGTTTTGTTTTCACAAGGCAAGAGCCCGCCGCCCTCTAACACGTTTTTAAGCCCCCTCTGCTGTACAGATGTTTTCAACCTCAGCAGAACAAGTAACAGTAGCAGAAACAGCATGCACACAGGAGAATGAGCAGTACACATCTGTCGGCCGTCGTATCTGTTGCACCAAGCCCTTTGTCGGATTGGTGTACACCTAACACCGAGCACGTTCGTGACCACAAAACTGCCTCCTTCCATCTGTCTACCTGGGACAATTGTTTTGTATGTACCAGGTACTGTCATTCCCATGATTAATAGCTCCAGGAGTTGTCCAGTCGCACGCTCTCAGCATCAGGCAAGAGCAACAGGCAAGAGCAACAGAGCCCGGCCCATGCTGCCTCCCGTCTCGCTGTACTGTGTCTCGGTGAGGCATCTAGCACCTCCCACACTGCCCGACTGCCTGTCTGATACCGTATTTATACGATTAAAATGTCTGGACACGTATGATACGACGAGCTGTGTGCACTTTCAACAACGAAGAATATTCGCCGTTATATTTTCCCTGGATTCGAAATATCCATACTTTTGAAATCGCCCGCAATTACCCGGTCTCCTGCATTTTTGGTTTTTGTAATGGAAGTAGGTGGAAGCTTCCACCATTTCCACGGAAGCCTCTACTACTTGCACGCGGAAACGGATGATAGCACCCACGAAAGCTGTGGAAGCTTCCATGGAAGCGCTGGAAGCTTCCACAACTTCCATGGAACATTCCACAGAAGCCGCTTTCATGGAAGCTTCCATCGAAGTTGTGAAAGCTTCGGCGATAAGTCTGGAGTACTATCACGAAAGCAATCCCCCTAGAAGATTCAGGCTGCTTCCATGGAAGTTTCAATCATCACTACGTCCGCGGAAAATCCAACGTCTACGCCAATGGAAACTCGTGTGAGCTTTCTTTGAAGCGGTGGAAGCTTCCATGGAAGTAGTGTAATGCGTTAGGGGACCGGTGAACTAGGGGATCGAACATAAGGTGTGTGCGCAGGGGGCCGGTGCACTAGATGGAACCGAACATAAGGTTTGTGCTTGGGGGACCGGCGCACAAGGGGATTCGCATCGATCATTTGCCTAGATAGCGGGTGTGCCAAGGAACCGAATCCAGGACGGTGTGGTAAGGGACCGATTTTTTGTGCATCCCGTTCAACGTTTATACGTTAAAGCATATTTTTCGTTCCGATTGTTCAAAACTTTTCCTCGTGTCCTCGTAATCCTAGTACCGCTTTGGTGCGTGCGTTCTGTGCATGTTGCTAGAGTTCTCTACATGGGAAGATGACACCAAACACGATGTCTAGGAAAGGTTCGACCATGTTTCAGATTAATCCTGAATTCGAACACGTCAAGCCTAATTCACTGTTCAAAGCCAGATGACGGCCGAGTTCGATTTCGTATTCTGTATGAGCGGTCGATGTAGGTAAATTGTCACGGGATCAACACATTAGTTCCCAGATGCGGACTGCGGATTTTTGCAAACCCAATCCCCTCACGTATTGGTATCGTTCAAGTTTAGATTGTGTTTAGACCGCAGTAATGTATTTTTCACGCATGTGGCGATGCAGACGTAGGCCTTGTTCGGTTCGGAATGATCCAGTCATTTGGCTTCAACTTTAAATACCTCAAGTGTATTAGTATCTTGGACGACTTGGTACCAATAAAGCTGCCACCAGAAAAATATTTACGACCTTCAAACCGACTTCGTACCGATCAAACTGCCACCCGTTACACACAAATTTTGGTACTTCGTCGAAAGGACCACAGGTGGGTCAGTTATTCAAACGTTTGCAGAAGTGGATGACCTCGGTCGACTTCATACTGATGAAGTTACTCCTTCGGCTAGTTATACCTCAGAGCCAAACCCTTGCGAAACCAGGGAAACTACTACTGTAAGAGAACAAAGAAAATGCTCGTAGTTTGTTAATGCGATCGGACGATTTCGTACCGATTGCAAGGAAAACTTGAGAAATATGCCCAACCGCTTGAGAGGGTCGTACGACAAAAATCAGCAAGGCGAACCGTTCAAATAAGAGTCCCGCTGGTGAAATTCAATAACGAATCCAGAACCGGGTACCTGGTTCGTTTCATCTCCGCCGACTTCGTACCATTCAACTTGCCACTAACACGTTCCCGACACAAGTATTTCAATATTTCCTGCTTGTTTCAAAGAACTAATGAGGCCTCGCATTGCCTACAACAATTGCTTTGTTTTGTTCATCCCGACCTGATCCAGTCATTTGATGTCAACGTCGTACCGATCAAATCGACACGCCGTAAAGTTCCTCAACCCATTGTAATCCCTTCTTAAAGCGTGGAGTATGATTGTCCGACGAGAAAGTCCGCGGGTCTATCTCCCCCCCCCCCCGGTTAAGAAAAAAGGGAAACCACCAGACGAACGAAGGTAGTGCTGGCCCTTTGTTTACGGTGTCGGACGACGTCGTACCGATTGCAAGACAAACGTAATCTCGAGCATGAGGCCTTACTTATGCCATAAACCAGTAATGTAAATCGTCCAATTAAAATTCCCGCCGTTGAAATTCACAAAAATATTGAGGAACAAGTCCATATTCGGACCGGAATAGTATAGTCATTTGAGGTCAACTTCGTACCGATCAACACGACATCACGCGTTGAAGTACATCAACCCATTGAAAACCCTCCCTTGAGCGCAGATAAGTATTGTCCGACAAAAAGGCGCGCGGGTCTATTCCGGTTTGATCCAGTCCACTTTGATATTGATCCAGTAAATCTGCCACTTGCTCCAGCCCCGAAATCAACTCCGTACCGAACAACTGCTACCATGTATAGGCATCTTTATACCTGCTAGGAGAGCAAAGGAAATGCTCACTATTTGCTTACGCGCTCCAACAATTTCGTACCGATTGCAAAAAAAAAATCAAACGAGCTACTACAAATCTCTGAGAGGGCCTTGCGCCAAAAATCATCGTTTAGAGAAGAGTCCTGCTGTCGATTTTCTCAAACAATTGGTACCAGGTACCTGATACGGGTTTACTTCCGCCGACTTTGTACCACTCAGCTTTTCACTAGGACTTGCCTGGTACTCTCTGCGACCAAATTGTCGTACCAACCGAGCCCGAATCCTCCGTTCACGCAGAAGGAACGTTCATCTAAACGGCTCGCTGGTTTGGTCTGTTTTGGTATCATGTCGGCTTTCCATAACACCTATTATTAAAAGTTGAACTTAAGTCGTCCACTACCGCTATTTTTAGGCGCAGAATTTTGAGCTCAGCCTCATACACATCAAACTGACATCTCTCGCAATACGTCAACCGTTTGGGAGGTTTTGTTTAACGTACAAAGATGATGTTCGTCTAAAATGTTCCCTTGACATTGTCCTTTTTGCAGTCACCTTAGATTTGTTTCGGCCTTAGTCGACTTTGTAGTCGCGTCTTCAACAAGCATGTACTATTACCCCCCGGTCCCTACTCAGATTTGATCCTACCTCTGGTTTTGTGCTGGAAATTTCCTCGCGAAATCTAATTACTTCGTACTTCTGCAGCTACTGGCATCTAAAGCTCGAAATCCTCCGTGAAGGCTCCTGCGGACGTACACCGACGTTTATCCTATATCCTCAGTGGTTGGGGTCTCATGTCTTGACTCAAACTCACACATAATCCTAAAATATTTCAAATCGAATAGAACCTAGCCCCTCGTCGCCCCAGCAAACATATTCCCTCGGGTTTTATTTTCCGCCCTCCGACCCCACCCGTCTATTGCCCGCGCCGACAACCCTCCCCAAGTTTATTGTTTCCCATCCGCCGTTAGGCTATTCATTTGTTCGCGAGCTGTCGACAAGTTCCAACCAAACGGCCAACATCTACAGGTTCCAATCCTCTCAGAAGGTTCCTTCACTCAGAACCAAACCGGCACTTTTTCCACGACAAGGGTTAGTTAGGGTCTACCAGGTATGCCTTGACTAACCTTGACACTCCATCCTGAAACATTTCGACGTGTTTGGAACGCTCCTTCCACGCAACGGAATGGATGTTCGATCACTATTCCATCGAATCTAGTTCGCAACCTAGGCACCTGGTGTTTTTCTTCCAAGGACTTCGTACCGTACAAGTTACCACTACGGCTAGTTTTACGCACTGAGAATATGTCACGCATATATAGCATTAAAACATCCTCTCGTGAGACCCGTTTATAGTCAAAACCAATAGGAATAGATGTAAGACAAACTCTACATCGGTACAAAGAGTTTGTTTATTGAATAGTAATGATATTTCAGAAGCAATGCAGACATATCTCAACTTCGTATGTATTACGTTGCGAGTAGATAGCACGTAATCTGACCAGCTCACGATGCAACCTACCGGTAGAGGCGTTCTACGATAGGGGTTCACCCTAAATTTTATAGGCTCCTCGCGTAAGCTCAATACCTCACCCTAAAACTGACTTCAGCAAAAATCCATTCGCATCCCGATGAATGATCTCATTGCTCAAGTACACAAAATAAAACTTTTTTTTTTTTTAACTTGATTGGCATTCCGATGGTTTTTGGGTTAAGGAACCCCGTCACTCAGAAACAAACGTTTTTAGCGGAAATGTGCTACCTCTATCGTACAACTCGTCGGTATATAATTTCCATTCAGATGTGAAATCACGGGATCATAGTGAAACACCTTGTTTCACGTTACTAAATATGTCAGCGCTGTGAGTTCGACTGATTAAATAGTTGGTGCTCAACTTTGCAACCTGCGTATTAGGTCTCGTCTTCACCCCATTTTTACTGAAATTGTGCAAGTTGTAGCAATAGTCGTAGTCGTTTTGTGGTGTCCGTTATTATTGTCGTTGTTGCCGTCTCCATGCAGCCGCACGCCCATGGTCTTTTCTGGAGTCCCACAGTACAGACCAATCAGCGTTCCATTTTTTTCTTGACCAATGACAGAAATACGAAAAAGCCTTTGGAAGGTGTTCCCATAGTATACCCCATAGTACGGGGGGATGCGCCCAATCAAGAGCACTAAGGGGAGTCCAAGGGGAGTATGTGGCAGTGGAACCCATCATCCCATCCGTCGTCCATGCACTGTTTCCCTCGCATTTATACCAAAAGTGGTCTACCCGAGAGGACGAACGTCTCAGCTGTAGTGGTGTAGCGCGGCCAAAGGGATGTAGGAATCGGAGTGCAGGCTTGCAGCAGCACATCAAGGTAAATCTGGGCTGGGTCACTACTGGTGCTAGAGTTGTTTTATCTTCCCAGTGTAGGTGATCAGCTGAGATGACGATGGAGATGGTCCTTAGCCGGCGTACTGTCGTTTGAGAGCCTTCTACGGCAGACGGAACTTGGTCGCCGGTTGGGAGACTGCCCTAATGCAGCACCCTCAGCTTGCCTCCAGGACCGATACAGCGGACTAGACGTCTATACACCAGGTGCCTGTTACTGTAGTGTCGTGTTGTTGAACGAGAGTGGCGATGAATATGTACGTCGAGCACTGCTGCTGTAGATTTTTCCTCCGACGTGCCAGGTACATCCGTACGTGCCTGGTACAAGGTGTACTGTTGGACGGACTCTACCACTTGGTGCGCTACTACTAATACTTGGGCAGGATGGACCCCGTATTGCATGCACCGTACACGCTTCGCGTTTTTTTGCCTGTGCTCGTACCTTCCTCAACAGCAGCAGCAGCTGTGTATTGTTGTAGCTATATCTGGTACTGTACAGCTCGAATATATTACCCGGTACTGTCTGAATGGGAACGTAGGCAGCGTGTACACATTAGTAGTATGGATACTTGAAAATCCTTGTATTTCCATCCAGAGTGGTATGTACAGCTGCAGACCTGTAATTGCTGTAAGAACTGCCTGCGGGGCACCTCTTGTCCTCGTCGCTACACGCACCCGGCTGTGTACCGGTTGTGACTTGCGCAGCAGTCTACCCAACACATATCGTAGTTATTGGGGACCACACTGGTTATATATATATATGTACTTACAGCAGCAGCATGGATAGGAGCAGTGGTAGGTACTATTCTCGTGCTGTGCGTGTTGATATAATAACTCGAACGACGAGTGGCTTTTGAAATCATGTTGAGAGCAATGCGGAGGGGTGGTGGCAGCAATGCTGGCACTGACGATGTAGCGCCTTTTGTAACGCCTTTTGGTCGCTCCTCTCTTCGCATTCACGCCTCTCTTTCATTCTAGAAACAGCGCAACACCAGGCGGTATACTGACACCAGAGGAAACAACTGCAATTAAACATTAAATAGTCCATCAACGGCCCCCCTAATTGTATTGGCCGCCCCTCTTGTAGGATGGTGTAACCACGGAAACGTTTGTGTCTTTGCATGCGATTCCTATGAACTTGCTGCAGTGGTAACTTCAGTAGGGCCAAAAGTCCGCAGGCCCGCTACTGACGTGCGCCCAGAAGGGTTGGGGATCTCGTACCTTTTTTGAGAGATTCCTCTCTGCAGGAGCTTTACACCTCGCTCGTAAACTGATTTCTGTATAAAAATAAACGCTGAGCCCGACGACAAATCCCGTGGCCCCATGATAGAACAAAATTATCTTGGGGAAGTGGAGTTGGAGAGATATAAAGCTGTGGATGGCATCGTTTACACATTCTCCATAGGACGTGTGTGTACGCACGAGGGTCTGCTCATCGACCCGTTCCACGGCCTGAAAGAGTGCATGTGGGCTCACACTTGGGCTGACAGACGCAGCTCCCCAAACGAGGAACTGCCGAATGTCTTCGGAATCCCACCGGTGCAGTAAGTTGGTATTGGTGATGTTTCCAGCCAACAGGACTGTTCGTCGGTCGACGCGATCACATAAATATATCGAAGCTAGATTATATGCGGGGAAGAGGTCTCCGTCTGGCAGCAACCTAGGAAACATTTTGTACCCACCCCCCGCCCCCCCCCTCCGTCCTCAATGAGATGCGTGGTCAATGTTCAAATGATTGAGGCAAGCAACAAATAAGTGCGCCCCCCCCCCCCCCCCCGCCTCCCTCCCCCCTGCTTCCTTCAATGGCATGGCGCAAACCTCTAATTTTGCCACACAAGATCCGTGGTGACCCTGTGGCGACAGGGTCAATCCTGTGCGGAACAATCCCCGCAGATGGCGATGTGTACAATAACGGTATAAAACACTATTTTTTTCTAAATAGTTTTTTTTAGGACGCAGATCTCCAACTAAGGAAGTACGCACTTGACGTTGTTCGAACAACATTTTCGTTTGTTAGCCCATTCCGTCTGCAACGTATTGTAGTACAGGGTATTGTTCGTCTGCTTTCACTTGTCGATTGTTTTCGCGTAAAGTCAGATTTTGGGTGGGGTATGTAGACAGTTCTTCAAGCGATGGGAACCTCAGAACAGTCACTCCTAGGCGCATTTCTACCGTGGCACGGGCGTTCAATGTTCCAAGCTTTGCGCGTGCACGGGGGGTTGAGAAATAGCCTTCCATCCTCCGGCACGAGCGGAATGGGAACAGGAAGGCTGGGGTACACGCTAAGCGCGCGTATCACGGAGTATCGTGAAGACTTGCGTGCTACGATAGCGGTAGCACATTCATGACAAAAAATATTTCTCAAGGACCGCGTTTCTTAACCCAAACTCGTCAGAACGCCATTTTATTTGTGCAATACTAGTATTCGAGGCGTTCTAATGTAGAGGTTCACCCTAAATTTGTTGGAGTTCCTCACTTCCCCTGGTCTCCGGTTTCCGGTCGCTCTAATCTCTAGATGTTTTATCGGAACACAAACAAACAACCCTATCTTAACACGCTGAGTTTAGAACTTCCGCTGGTTCGTGCTCACCGGAGAGCGAGGGTAACGTGTCAGAGATTCACCACAGCAGCTTTTGTTTCTCTCGAGATTGATCTATCGCAGGTGCTCCAGTGGTCAGAAATGATCGAAATTTCGGGTGCACAAAATGAGTCCAAAACACCCCCCCAGCTGAACGTTTGCACTTCAATTGCGGACAGCTACAGCTCTCCACAGGAAACTGCAGCCCGCAAGATTGAGGGGTGCTCATGATGGGACCAGTGAGAGCGTCAGATGCGTCAGACGGCAGTCGTAGACAGCGAAAAACGACCCACGTGGTATTTTCGTGCGTTCAAAGTTGCGAGCGAGTACCACAAAAAGCTTGCAAAATATCCCAATGTTTCATTTCGCAGAATGGCGCGTAGCACAATGGCTACATCACCGACGAAGAAATGGACTTCACTAGAAGATTTCTGTTCTCCGGGCGGCTGATATATCGTTTAGGGGGTGGTCGTCGAAGATACTGCTGGGCGCAAATCTACGTTCCACATGATGGGTAGTAAGTTACTGAACCCAAAAAAGTGCAAAAATGGGCCTAAAAGCTCGTGATTCTCGTTTATTTACATCAAAAGTTCTACAACCACGATAATACGGACCTTGGTCGCATAACCCTCACTCTAATTCCAAGTCGTGTGTATGTGTTCCCGACCCGCCTACGCACGAGTACTTGACAAAGCATCCGTGAGTGCGTCAGCGCCACCTTAATGAGCTCCATACCTCACCCACTGATATTTGCAAAATCAAATTGCATCCGGATGAGTAATCCCATGGCCCGAAAAACTGAATTTTTCGAAACAAGATTGGCATTCCGACGATTTTCGGTCAAGGAACAACGTTGTTCATAAACCATTTAAGCGGAAATGTGCTACCTGGTACCTCTATCATAGAACGCGTCATTTGTACACCTGGAGGTAAGACGTGGGATTTGTGTATCGATTTGCGTTTGAAGGCTTTCAACAGTCCGTCTTTGGGGGACTTGCTTTCTAGTACACAGCTGTTCTCAGGCGAGAAACCTTCAAAAACGAACATGGTTCACCTCTTATTGAGCTTATGGCTCAAGGTCGCACGTAAACGGCGCGTGTACGGGGGGGGAGCGGGCTGCTCGAAACCTCCGGGCTTCCGTGGTGGATCGGTGGATGCGAGCAACGAGATGGGTGTAGACATCTTGGCCAAACTGATTCAGACTGACAGAACCCCTCCACTGATGCGAAGGACAATATCGTTCGAATGCAGCTTGTATGTCAGAGGTTTGCTCGTGATGTGGCTGAAGGTCACGAGATTGTTGATCAGGTTGAGTTTTTTCTTAGTCTCAAATCAGGTCTAGAAGGTACACGATGGGTAGAGGCACGCCAGTCAACTAATGCCCACTCTCACTCGAAGGGGGTCCATACCAATACCCGAAAACGGATTTTTAGTGGGAAACTAAAGGCCTACTCAGTGAAAATCATTCCATCTTTACGTGTACAAACACGGTCATCGGCAAAAATAAGTGAAACATTTCAGACGATTTTGGCTGAAGGAGCCCCGACCTCGAGAAACCTTTTCGACCAAAGACAAAGAGCCACCTCTATCGTAGCACGCGTCTCGAGCTTTCGATATACACAGGCCTTCACGGGTCAGCCGCTGCAACAAATAGGGGAACTCCTATCGCAGCATGCATCGGTGGGAACGCGAGTTGCTGTTCCAACGTACAGTGCCGACCGTCCTGTGAAGAGGGGCATGGTTAACGTCGTCTCCTCGAAGCGCGTGTGCATGGGAGTTGTACTTTGTCGTGCGTCATTCGGCATTGTGAGCAACACGAAGGCTGAGTGATGTGCCGAATATGCTGCGAGTGGCTTGGTCGACGCCAAGCGCAAGAAGGGCGCACACGGAGACTGCACCAAACACGCGCGTCGTTGGGCAAGGTCGGTGACGTATTACCTATTTCCAGCCTCGAACGGGCCACACAGCACCATGCCGCCGGAAGTTGAAGCTTCTCAAGAACCCTCGTGCGTCCGACCAGTTATCCACCTAGATCACCAACGCAATGAGATAAATGTAACAGCAACCATGATATCCCTATCTCCGGTGTAATGATGGGGGCTATGTCGCCTCCACCATTCGCTTCGCCTTGCCCCCACAGTGCATTGAATCGCTCGTGCCTCACTCTACTGTCCGATCCTTGCTGTTTTCCCCCCCGCCTGAAAACCAAATGCTGGTCAATCAAACCTTCTCGTGCCGTAGCCTCAACCTCGCCGGCATATACCGTCTCCACTTAGAATCTCGACAATCTACAGCAGTGGCCCATCTATAGTGCCGGTTGAGTAGCACCGGTTGCCCGCTATAGTGCCTATGAAATATCTTGGCCCTAAAGGGATCAACGATTTTTTCAGCGCGCGGGGTAGTGCTGGCTTCCGCTGTGGTGCTGGTGTTGTTGGCTAGCTCATACCGGCTCTATAGAGGAACCATTACGGTACACAGGATATCTCACCTAACGACCACAAGCCGCAAGGCCACGTCTTCAATAGACCGTTTCTTGCCCCAATAAGAGGGCCGTACGTTTCATTCCCGTACGTGCAGCAAGGACCTCCGTTTCGAGCCCAGCCACCACCACCGCCGCCGATTGTTTACGGAGGGAAAAACCGTCAGGGCGGTTCGACCGTAATCAAACGGGGAGTTGAACACTCGACGCGTGTTACGGCAGGGGTACACCGGGATTACTCTGAGGGTCCTGACTCGTTGAGCTCGTTAATCCGTAAAAAAAACGTGACAGTCAGTGAGAAACATCAAATATATCAAACCGAAGAGCAATGTAAACTCAGGTACATCGCAAGTACTAGCTTTTCAAGAACAAAAAACGATGCTGGGTACTTACTTAGTTGAGGATCTCCGTGTGCCCCAGCGTGAGAGTTTGACCGAAACGTGCTTCCTCTATCGTAGCATGCGTCATTTGCAATACCAACCGAACGGAGCCATTCACGGGTCGTGGATTATTTTCGAGTGTCTCCTCCCACATGATGAGCTCAGTATATCACCCGAACTATGGGGCTGACAAAGAATATTGGTGAAACCCGCCCACCATTTCTTTGTGCTCGTCCTACAACAGTATACCAGTGAAAGGTATCATACCTAGCGGTATACCAAAAGTTGCTAATTTGAAGAGCTCAACCGGGCAGAAATATCGAGTCCAAAAGAGCAGCTCCTCCCCACCCTTCACCAACACGGGCAGTCCTGGCGCACTGCGTGTCGATCACGTATGTGAACCGTGCCATGCTAACCCTGAACGTATTCGCTGAGAGTCATCGACCAGTGTATGGCCGAGGGTCGAGGCGTTCTCGATCGGAATGATCTTCCCTGAGCGAAAACTTTTGTTTAGACTCGAGAATGCTCGGGATGTTCGAGATATCGGGAGTTCCACGACAACGCGGAAACGCAGCCCTTGGGACGTGTTCAACTTGGATCTTCCTGCGAACAGCTGGACGCCGGCCACCATCTTGATAATTGTTATAACGACCATGGGCATGTCAAACAGAAGCATTGGTGCCGCGGTCCCGTACTTGCTGAAGATAGCGAAGATCAGAACAGAACACATTAAGGTCACCTGTCTCGCGGCGAAGCCCAACGTCCGCGTAACTTTATTCCTCGCAGCTAAGAGAGCCTGATCCCCGCCATGCCCGTCTTTCGCATCTACCCGTGCCTTTTTGTTGTCTATAGATTCGTCAATGACGCGAACCAGGGACTTTCCACACACCCAAAACGAGCCCGCAATGACTGGGCCCACCAACAGAATTCCCGCCGCCGTCGCCTTCATAGCCGCCTCCGGACGGTCAACCAATGCGATGATTATGGCAGCAACCGGGACGACTGACACCGCGCTGCATGCCGCGTGATGCCCGACCGGGGTTTCCAACCAGGAAGATAGCGCAAGCATCTCCGTCGTTCGATTCATCAGTCCTGCAGCGGTTCTGACATCAGACCCAAGGTCACGAGGAATCGCATGGAAGGCAAGGTCGTCCACAACGTGAGGCAAGGGGTTTTGCACGTTCGATCAGGTTCCTAACATGAGAGGTTCCACGCCCCACCCACAACCCAACTTGGAGCCATATGCACGCACAGTCCCGTGAAAACTTGCTACCGACACACTCGACAAAATCAAACAGGTAAAAATTGCATCGGGTTCACATGGGAGTAGCACCCTGGCTGGGGAGCACGGACAATCGTGTTGGGTACAAACGTACGCCCCCTGACGTGGTGTGGCATCAAGCTAATACTCCGTCATCAGATATACGGCCAAAGGAAAATTCCTTAAATTGCCCGCGAACCCTGCGAGGTCAGATAAGAAAGCGTTCGCTTCTGACGAAAGCTCGTGTTGTCCATACGCCGAAGAATTGTGCGCCTGGCACCGTACCCCGATCGTCACGTCCCGGTGCTCGATTTAACTCACGTGTACATCCATATGCGGATTGCCATAACACCACCGATGTTCGACGGGATCTGAAGGGCGCTCACCAAAGCGCATGACCACCGAAGCTCTTTTCGAAGCACCGTGAGGAAAAATCCGATACTTATGATGCTAGCACTGACCACTAAGAAGTGCAATAGCCGGCGGCATCTCTCTGCAGGTACAGTTGACGCCAGCGGTTCTTGAGCATGAAACTTGACCTGGTTTTGGCGGGGAATCAAGAGATGAGGAGCAGCGCAGAAAATGCTGGTTGGTGATCTCAGTCGCTTAGTAGAGTTATTCTAGGGTGGAGTACCCACCTGCTATTTCCAAAGATTCCGTACAGTAGGATAGCCCTATGCCCCAGTCAAGATAAACGTGTAATAATCACTGTGTTCCGATGAGCAACGGTTTTGTGGGCTCCAGGCATGTGTGTGTCGACTTCACTACAAAGCGCTTAGTCTACCCAACCACAGCGGAGCACCCAGTGGCCGTCCTGGATATTCATCGTCGAGAAACAAAACCGTGTTGCTAACGTCCGTGAGACACAGAGATAACCACAGCTATCGCTACATACTTTATCGAGGTAACCACACGAAATTCCGATGTACCAGGTGCGAAGAGCGCGACTGAAACAGCCGAAAATGAAATTCGACTAGACCTGAGAACAGGGAAAACGTCTCGCACATACGTGGCGATTGCAGCATCTGCACACACATATAAGCCCCGGGTCATGGGGCAGGAGGATCCGTACCACCGTGTGGGTTCAAATTTGAGCGCAAAGTAATGATCACAGACCGGGCTCCCTAACTGAGGGCCTATGATATCCAGTACCTTCGGATTCAACGTTACCTGCTCAAAACTACTTAGCCCTTGAGATGTTGCAAACATTCGATCGCACATCGACCTAGAGTTGTCGTGGTTGGTGCTCGCACGCTTCGGCGTACCAGAAAAGATGTTATCCGTCATCCGCCAGTTCCACAGAAGCAAGCGAGCGAGCTCGCGTATGTACGAATGGTGGTAAGCACTCGATATGGTTTGACGTCATTCAGCGGACGCCGGAAAGGATGTGTACTGTGTACCGCTTCTGTTCCACGTCTTTTTCGCTGCCGTGATACACGCCATGCTGGCACGCTTCAATGAGGACCCAGAGAATTCGAGGGTCCTGGTGTATCTCGAGGAAGATCTCCGGAAGGACGGGGTGCCGGTAAGTCCACTACTCTGTGTGCGGAGGGCCGTACGGGGTATGCTGTACGCCAACGATGCACGCATTGTATCTAATTCGGCGGAAGGCTTTTCGAAGCAGCACGGCTCACTGTAGTTCCACACGGAAAACGGATACCATGCTGCTGCGGACACTAACCTATTACGGGGGACCATAATAAATAAAACGTACGCTACACACCAAAAACCTGCATATTTAGCTATTTTATCATACAAAATACTTGGTCCTATTTACCATGGTCCCCGGTAACAGGCACTCCGGACATCACCGCTTTATATGGAAACAGCCGGCCTAAGGAATAGACAGACTATTCATTTTTTGCACCTGGGCTGTCTTGCCTATGCAAGCGCTAACATTACGCCACATATCAGATAAAGGATCCGACTCGCAAGGGCATGCTACAATAGGTTCAAGTGGGAGTTGTGCTGTATGGAAGATGTTCCATTTACTATTGACGTGGTCCCCGGATCGCCTTTGTGACAGAGACAGGATTCCATGTTACTATCAACGCTTTGAGTACGATTTTCTTTTCTGCCTTGTCTCTTCTTGCTAGTTTTTTGCCTTCGCAAACTTTGTTTCCTTCGTCTATACCAGGTACGTCATTATTCCCCTTCTTTTTATTGGGTGGTCCGTGAAGCAGTTATCGGTTCCTCTTGGGTGTGCGTGTTTTTTTGTGCAACCTTTAGATACCCTTGCGTCAGTTGTATCCCGCTCATTTCATACGTATGCGCGTTTTTTTTGTCTTTCAAATTTATTATTCTTCTGCTCTGGCCTACGTCTTTGTGTTCTCGTATCCGGTACGTTGGAATTTCACTTGTGTTTTTTTTTCATATTTTGGCTTTTCGACTGTCTCTCACCGAACGTGACGACACCATTAGCATTATCCTTGAGTAAAGCATCACGACCGACACTGGGCGGTGTACTGATGTAGTGAGGTAGAAAAACGGGAAAATGTGAAAATAACAACCACCCATGTCATTTAGTTTTTAGGGTAACTATGGCTCCCCAAAACAAAGCTTGTGCCGGAATAGCTCCTAATGTGAGGAGCCTAAATTGACAATAACCCTCTTGAAAACTTAATGGGGCAAACATGGCGTTTCGAAATGACGATTACAGCTACGGCCCCTGCTTGATTGGGGATGATTCGTTATGTTGTCCGAGGTGCAATTCAGGAGCCGTACGGCACGGGGACGCAACATGGTCCTACACGCACTGCTACGCGGGCACGTTGTTCGTAGACGGCTGAAAGCACCGAATTTATCATTGGTTTGGTCGCTTTCTCGGGGGTCCCCAAGATTTCAAGGTGCGTCCCTCAACGGAGATACGTGGCACACGTCGGCTTACCTGTCTGTTGAGATGATAGGCCGCATGGCACAGGGCTGCCACGGAAAGGGCCATCCCAACCCAGCCGAACGTCACGTGAGCAATCACGGGAACACAAGAGGCGCGACCGAGCAGGTTGTGGTCGGACCATCTCTCGCTGTCGCAAACGCAAGAGCACTGCCCTCCGCCATCGTCGTACGTAGGGTTTCCGCCGCCTCCCCAGAGCCAAGTTCGGCAATCTTGCGTACACATCATACCACCAATATCAGTGCTACGAGTACCCACTTTGTCTCCATGGGAAACGAGGTATGCACATACGTCGTACGTTGTAGCAATTCAGGTTGGCGGTCGTATCACATGAACAACGTAACTGAAATTTCTGTATTATTGTGTAACTGTAGGATATATCTGGTCTATTCGATCGAGTGCTTGTCGAATAGACTGCTTGGATCTTGGACTATTCGTAGTTTTGTTCGTTGTGCATTGTCCATGGACCATAGTCTAGACCTCTCGTACTGATTATACGTATCGTGTTCTCGGGTAAGTCGAATCCACTGCTTCTGCTTTATTAGCAAAACAATGCATGCACGCTCAAAAGATACCATTCATCAAGGCTGTGTGATCCTCGATGAACAATTAATTGCTCTTCTACAGAACATTCCTTGTGCACCCGGGCCGCGCAACACAACTGTGAACTTCCAGTTTATGTCGTTCGCCATACTCCACTTATCCTCTACAAAAATGGTGCGAAATAAAAGCGGTTTGGCGCGGGCACGCAGAACGCGCCCGCCAGTATGAAAAGTTAGCATGGCGTCGAGGCTGGAAATATTTTTTTTGTTTGTCACCTTTGAGCCCACAGGCCACTGCTTGCGGTAAGTAATATGGGATTTAGTTATGCCCCGGGCCCTGCACAAACACCGAAACTTTGGTCATATATCCGTTTTATCGAAAAATAAACGAGAGACAATTTCTCACGACCGGACACCCACTGTACTCGTACAGATACCGATCGTCTTTTTCGGCCAGCGCACCAAACGGCGGACTGAGGGCGCCGTGATATACCGTGGTTATAAATACGGTTAACTTGTCGCTGATTGCGCTGATAACCCTACTTGAATCGGGGCCTGTCGCGACCATCTTGCTTCTGCTCTATTCTGTGCGTATTGCACAGCAGCAGTAGTAATGCGCAATGCTGCATGCGTTTTCATGCGTTGGGCCAGAGCAAGAGGTTTTCTATAAATTAGCGGCACGGCCACGGGTCCCCCCGTGGCCTGAGCCCTGCGTTGCCCATGTGTAATTTTAGTCTGAGAGTACCTGGTATGGTAGTACTCGTAGCAGTGTGCTGTGATGTACCACTCTTAACGGAATCGAAGGGATCATCATGCAGGGCGGTGTAGGTCGGGAGGGGTATCCCTCGCCGCTAGCTTGCTGGAGCTGTATGGGTTAGGAAGGGTCTAGTAGTATCAGGGAATGGGATATTATCGTCTGCAGGTGGAGCGGGACCTCGACGTTGTCCCGTGGCACAACGCTCGCCTCGCTCTGGCTTCAAGAGCTCCAGTCAATCAGAAATCATCCCGTAGAGTTGGCGTTCAAACACCTTACGGGGCGGTATACACAACGGGGGTTTCCGTTTTTGTTCCTGGGTTGTTGAAGTTGTAGATGCGTAGAATAATTTATGGTCCTGGGATAAGACCTCATCGTCTCTGGGCGCTCATGGGCCTCAGCTAAACGGTGATAAGAGCCGATGGGAGTGGGGTTTCCATGACGTGCGGCGCGGTGTCGGATCCAAGTATCGCCGTTTTCCGCCTTGGCTGGTAGGGGTTGTAGATGAATAGAGGGATTCCAGATCGAGGGGTGGGGCTATATTTTCCCCTAAGTGTCGCGGAACCTCGATGGCTCTATTCAGCACCAACCTTCTACAGAGAAGCAGCGGCCTCTGGGATGTATTCTCGGCCAACCAACCAGCTGCCAAAATTAATTGTGATTTAGTTGTAAGTTATCAGAAAGGCTGGCTAGATGGCTATTAGAACTGCCTCGGAATTGTGCCACGGCCCTGCTCGGCGCCTCAAGAGACCCTGTGTTTTTCTTCTGCGGCTGCTGCTTCTTTCTTCTTCTGCTGCCACTGCTGTTGCTGCCGCTGCCTCTGCTGCTGCTGCTGCTGCTGCTGCTGCTGCTGCTGCGCGCTGCTGTTGTGGGATCTGCGATGTTGTGATGTTGTGAATATTGAATGCAACAACGAAGTGCGCTTTCGCCGCACTGCACCGTTGCAATCGATACCTATTTTCTAATCTGAACTACATAAAGCCCGAAGCATAACTGGCTTCGTTGCCTAGATCAACCAATATCATGCCTCTTCACAATATCACATGTAATCTAGCCATAACCAATGGCTCACCCCTCGGGGACCAGGTCGGGGATCGGCTCGGGAATATCTGCAGCTCAGATCGACGGCCACGGCTCGGTGCGACGCGGCGCGAGACCAAGCATTCCAGGAGTTATACCACCCAGCCTGCCTTCCACGGGGCGAAGGGGGACTGAAGCGCTCCGGATCGCGCTACCCATTTCGAGACATACATACAGAATATCAGCCTGTATCCATACTATTACGGGGTCCATAGTTAACAGGACCTATGGTATACATAAAAATCTATATATTTACATATTTTTTACTAACAAAATTTGGTCCCATTAACTATGGACTGATATCCTGAAAAATGCCCGGGCAGGGGCCGCATACCGCACAAAAGTATTTTACTAAACCAAGTAACAGTGGCACCAACCGCAGGAACGGCATCACTCACCCACGTACCAACATACCTACTTTCCCCCCCAACGCATCCACATGCGAGCCCACCCACCCACCCACGAACCCATCGACAAACCCACCAACCCACCCACCCACTCACCATGCATCCACTAAACAAATAGGAAAAAAACAAACGCACCACGCTTCTGCCCTCCAGAGGCGAGCGCTCTGCCCAAGTACCTCTGTGCGATAACATGACGTCATACTCCACTCATACATGCCGTAGGTAAAACAAAGAAAGTCGCACTATTAAATAAGCCAATTCAACTGCTCACCGCACCCGCAAAAAACAAGAAGAACGCAGTGCAAGTGAGATTCGGAAGCACGTTCATGGCCGTCGAGCGCCGCAGCGCGGAACCATACGAAAAAAACAATTTTTCGTGTTATATATATACCAGGTATATATTTTGTTTTCTTTCCGGAATCTTTCATGTTGGGTGTAGTGTAGGGGCGGTTGTGTCGCTCGGTCTTGAGTATTTCTCATTCTGACTTGAGTTTGGGGGGGATCAATATTATGATATCTTGACTTTAATTCGACTTTTTTTTTTTCAAGTTGTTTTGAGTGCGGAAACGTTCATCTTGAATTTAATTTGAAAACTGCATCTTGTAACTGGTATGGGCATTGTTGTGTTGAAAATAGTGTGGATATATATATCACGTATTCGGTATCGGGGTGACCCGCCCCCTGTCCCGGGAGCGAGAGCGAAAGCTCCTCTCCACGCCTCCCGCCCGCCGAGTTTGTCATCGGCACCTGTTCGTTCGGCGGGGCCACCGAGGGCTGATGTGTGAAGACGGCAGTGGCGCTGTTGCGGTGCTGAGGGGGTCGCGTTGCGTCCGACGGTTCCGAGCGGGGCATAGCGAGGCCGGCATACCTGGTGTTCTTGAAGGATCAATTGGACATCATCATCATCACCATCGCTACCATCGAGTATAGACAGTAAGATACCTGGTACTGCACAACATGAAAATAACACAACATCTGAATCGGGCTGATGGCCTGATGGGAGGATTGGATGACGGGCTGGCGGGCTGGTGGCCTAGAAACGGTCTTCATTACCAGTAGTACTGTCCAATATAGTCAGCAACCACGGCTCGTTATTATATAGCAGCAGCCAGCAGTGCAGTAGTAAGGCAGCAGGGTATCCCACGCGGTGGACAGGGTAAGGACTACAGCAGCTTGGTGTGTGGTTGTGTGATCTAGCGTATGCCGTTACTGCCATGGATCTTCTGATCAAAATGGCCGCGTTCAAAATCCCTACACCGCGTTCAGTATCCCTACACCAATGAAATCCAGAAACGTCGGTGGTTGGAAATACGTTCGTGCCCAGTGGATATTGCGGGTGGCACGGAAGGTGTGTACGGTGGGACTGCGCAACGATTCCGTCATCCGGTATGCCTGGTGATCGAGAGGTGAACTCTTGGAGACGGCATGCTGTTGATGAGATGGACAATGTCGGGTGGTCAAAGTGGTCTAAATCATGTGCACGTGCGGGGGCTACCGAACTTCGTTCGGTTTTTCACCAACGTCGGAGGCAAAGGATGTTGCGAATCCCGCCTTAAACGTACTGTGGATTGAGTGGTCTATGCTACATAATACAGCGAGCACGGAAGTAGGCCCTGCCGCTCGGTTTACAGTACGAGACCAAGCCGCACGGACGTAGACTCTCCCTCTCTGTCATCCTGCGCTACTTGAAACATTTAAGAGACATGCCAGGGGCGTTTGGGCCAGCCTTGTATTCATGCTGCTGTACGTGTTATACCGTATAACTTGATATGTCCCTAGACCTCGAGAGCGTTCAATGAGTAGGGCAAATATTGGTTTCTCGGTCGGTTTGCCGGTGAGGTATATAACCCAAACCTTTTTGAAATTGAGCAATTATATAGTGCCCAAGCCCCACGGAGATGACTGGGGAAAGCCTTAGTTTGAATGTTGAGCCACACCAAGCAGGCTAGAGCTGTGCAGTTCCAGTTCAATTATGAACGCAATATTGTTTGTCGAAGGGGCAAGTAACATATCGATCGCGAAGGACTTTGAGGTTATGCCTGAAGTTCTTTAAGGGCTAGAGTATACATATCGTTTTGCTCTGACTCTACGTAATCCGGGATGTGAAGGGGTATCAAGGGACGGGCAGGATGCAAACGGACCGCGAGAATAGTTTTAAAAACGCTTTCAATACCAAATAAATTTGCGTGTGATGTATCCAACTACCAATGACGTGCTGTCTCGAGTAAGAAGCGCACTCCGTACATTGTTACGTTTTCGGTCTTCGTGCTAGGCATGTGTTTCTCCCTAGGTCTTCAATAGGCTCTCTATAGAGTATGGTCCCTCCTGTAAAATAGAACCTTCGAAAAAAAAAAACGCCCCGCCACACGGAGCGCGTTAGCCTCCCGCATTGCCAAATAACTAGACACGCCAGCAGGGTGGTCAGTCGGTCCTGGAACAAACCTAACCTTGTACGGTGGAACAGCCCACGTATACGCAGTGCGAGCGAGTTCAGCGCCCACTAAACTACGGACAAACAATGCCCCCAATCGGTGACGGTGTTGTGACATTCGACCAATACAGCCTTCAACACACGAATACATTATTTCATAGCGTCTGCGAAAGTGCCGTTGGTCCAGTGCGTATTAGCAACGGCACGGGCACGATCCGTGCCCAGAGGAGTCATAAGCTTGACTTCCAGGTGACTCTTAAACGTGGGTGGCCCTATCACTCACCAGAACGGACGGAACTCCCTCAGTGGTGCACCAGAGTTTCAGTCCCGCCGCCGCATTGTGACCGCGGGCGCACAATCACAACGCCCGTAACATCCCCCTCCAGGACCGAGAAATTGTTCGTGTCATCATATTCTGGGAGGGTGTTCTCACTGCCTTGGTTTCTGCCGTCGATCTGGTTACCACCTATGTCGTGCATCGGCCCCCCTTTCACAAGCCGTTGCACGTTTTCAATACCAGGTCCGACGTGCAGAAAATCGGAAGGAAGAGAAACTCGGAACTCACCTCAGTTCGTTGGCTGTTTTCTCGGAATGCGCACAGTAGTTTACTCCCTCCTCATTATTCCAGGACGAAGTGAGACAGCACCTAACAAGTGTTTCCACGACCGTCTTGTTTCGCGTCAAGTAACATGCAGGGTGCAGCCTGTCCATATGTCGCCCTTCCCCAAGCAGTGCCCGGCTTCTCCACAGCGGGCAAGGAACTAAAGGCGCAGTTGGAGCTCTTTCGCATCTTCTGAACTCGACGATGCCCCTGAACTGGGAACTACATGGACTTCGTCGCCAGCAAAGGCCCCCTGGCCTCCGGTGGGTAACTCAAGCCACGACGGCAACACGAGACCTCGAACCTCATTCAGGGTAGCATACCGCAGGTGAACTCACTGTTTAACTTCAACGGGTGGGAGGGAATGTATATTTGTGCAACATGCTGCAGATGGTATGAAATTCGTTGTCTACAAACCCGTGCACGCACAGTCGCTTGCTCAGTGTGCCTGCGTCTTACTAGCCTGCCGGATGGCTGGGAGGGGAGGAGCACGAAACGGTGTGCCGGGGATAGCATGGCCAGCGCTGCCGTCGGGACGTGGGCGCACGGAGGCTGTATTTTTGGGCCGTCCTACGTCCGATTACTGCTCGCTGTCTAACGTCAATGAGTGGGAGGGGGGATGCGCATGTGTGCAACATGCTGTCGATGGTATGAGTTACGTTATCTACAAACGTGCCCTCATGCGGGATGCGCAATTTGCCTGCGTCTTATCGACCAGCCGGAGGACTCGGAGGCAGAGTGCAGGAGACAGCTCACCGGGGACAGCATGGTCAGCGTTACCACCGGGACGTATGCGCACGGGGTCTGTATTAATGAGCAGTCCAACATCCGGGGCGGTACGATTGGTCTCAAAATTCTGCGACAGGCGGGTAAGCGATACTGGGCAACTACCTGGTACCGAGCTGCGATCACATTTGTACGGTAGGCACGTGTTGTTTTCGAGTCTGTGAAGTCAGGTTGAAGGCTCGTCGGTTAACGCGATGAGTTGGTTGACAAAACTTGTTTTTGGGTAAGGTACAGACAAGCGTATGGCAGGACATCATGAAATATTTGTTTACCACCCACATAATTCGGCGAGCTAACGTTCCCGGCAAGACCCGAGACAGAGGGTGTCCTATATTTGAAAATTATTCTGCGGATGGCATGGAGGTGTTTGTACGTTGTGTTCGTGCATGGCGCTTGCCCAATCCTCTCGTCATTCGGTAAGACCTAGGTGGACGGCAGAAGGGTAGACGTATGTCCTGGATATGATGCGGATAGCACAGTGGACGCCAAGCGCAAGAGGTGCCCGTTTGGAAGCTCCAGAGAAAGCGGGTCGTTTGGCAACATCGGTACTAGAGAAAACATTATGTGAGGAATATCCGACGGAAGTTGTGTGTATACTGGAACTACGCAACCATTCGCACATTCGGAATGCCTGGTGTCCTAGAGACGAACTTCTGGGAATAACATACTGTTGACATGATCGATGTCGCATACCCAACGTCGTCTACACTTTATGCACGAGTACGGAGGCGTGCCCACTCGATTCGGCCATGAGGCAAGGTCGGTGAAACGAGGCTCGTCAATGTTCCTACGTAGCGTACTGCGCAATGCAAGGTCAAAGTCAGACCAAGATCAATGGGCACGAAAAGAGGCCAACCGCCCGATCTAGAGCACGAGGCCCAGCTGGAGGCAGACTCTCTGCCTCTTTTCTCGAGGCCTATTTTCAACATTTCCAAAAGCCATGCCAGGGACGCTGACTAGTGTCCGAACTACCTCATGTGTTAAGCTTGAAAAACAAAAACTGAAAAACACTCCTCGTTAAGATCGACCCTTAGCCGATGAATAATTCCTTGGTCTATAGCTGTATCTCCGAACTTACACAAAAAAACGTATATCGCAGAAATACTGGGAAGCTCTTCAGTCGGAGACTCCTATCGATCAGAACGATTTATACAGGAATATTCTACCACCCCTATGGTAGCATGCCTCCAAAGGTCACCATAGTTACGTTTGACTGTTGGCGTCCAGTTGGGTTTGCTATATATGCGGCTGTTTGACTGTGCGTATTCTGGGACTGGAAAATGTGTGCATTCGACGGGGGGATGCAAACGGATCACAAGGAAGTTCCATGCTTTGTCAAAGTGGTAGGATTGCGTTTGGATCACTAAACCACCATCAATGTTGTTGGCGCGAGTCGGGATAGGTTGATGCGAATCGATACTTCGAACATATGTATATTGTCTAAGTTGTCTACCTTTGGCTTGCCCAGGTAGTACTCCTGTGGAGCTCCTTGTTTGAGATTGGAGACCACACACACAAACCTATCGCCACGTATTTAACTCTAGACGTCTGAACTGCTTGGCAACGTACATTGATATAAATAGCACAAAAATGTATAGACCGTTCATAAAATCATAGGATATAGAAAGCTGAATCCTAACGCATCACACGGCATCGACCCGTGCGAACATTCAACATATTAAAAGTCCTTGCGCGTCCATCGTGATGCCCGATGAGCTCCACGACGCACAATACATGCGTGCTGGCAACCAGATACGCTCCTTGGACCTGATGACACAACGAACGAGTCTCCACCCCCCATCGTATCAGTACCGTTTCTCCTACATGACATCGCTACTTTTCCCCGCCATGGTCAATAACCTATAGGTCCGCAGGTGCCCTTTCTCCAAGTACAAAACCTTTGGTCATTCAAGCATTTCCTTGCTCAACTGCGCGGTCGACTGGTCGGCGGCCATTCCATCACCGTATCGCTTCGACTGTAAGGTCAGTGACCAAGAAAAACATCGTGGTGGCTCAACCACAGAGTCGGTGGACAATGAAATATCGGCTTGGCTCGACCATAGGGTCAATGGCCAATCATAAATGATTTTCTTGCCTCAACGTCAAGGCCGGTGGTCAAACCATCCACTTACTTCACTAGAAACGCGTTGCTGGTGACCGAAACCCATCGCATCCGCCCAGCCGCAAGGCGGGGTGATCAACGAATACATGTCTTGCCTCGACCCCAAGGCCATTGACTAATCGACGATAGCTTTATCTGAAACACAACGTTGATGGTCAGTCAACAATGCTCCAGCTTCAGCCACATGGCCGAACGTCACTCAACCATTGTCTTGTCTCAAGGTCTCATCCATATCCGCATGCGCGTATGTGCAGCCGTCAACATCACCCAGCAGCCGACTGCTTGAGGGAAACGGTCATTGTTGCTGCACCGCCTGAAGATGCGTAGCTCCGGCGCACTGCTCGTTGATGGCATGCATGCAGTGCCATCCCAACCCTATGCGAGATCCCGAATTTCATAGGGCAGTGTTTGCTCGACAATCGAGAGAGTCTCGGTCGGAACCACTTCACCTTTGCGAAACATTATGCTCGTTGACTTTCTTGGGGGCGCTAGGGATGAAAATTTGTTCCCGCTCGTACCATAAACGTGATCCCCCGACTCGTTCAACTTGGTTCTCCCCGCGAACATCTGGACGCTAACCATCATCTTGATGATAGGCATGAATACCAAGGGGATGTCGAACAGAAGCAATGGTGCCGCGGTTGCGTACTTGCTGAAGAGTGCGAATCCCAAAATGAAAATCAACATTACCATCTGTCGCGCTGCGAAACCCAGCGTCCACTTCACTTTCTTCCTCGCCGCTAGTAAAGCCTGATCGCCAGCGCCTTCGGTATCTCCGCCATAAATATTTGCCCGTGATTTTTTTAGCTCGATAGATTCGTCGATGACGCGAATAAGCGATTGTCCACACACCATAAGCGAAACTGTTACGATCGAGCTCACAAAGAATGAGCCCGCGGTCGCCATCCTGATGGCTGCTTCCGGATGGTCGACCACCGCCAGTATGATCGCAACACAGTGGACGATCGACATTATGCTGCATGCTGCGTAGTGTCCCACCGGCGTTTCCAGCCAAGTAGCCAGCGCTAGCATCTCCGGGCTGTGATTAACGACGCCTTGGCCGGCCCTGCGATCAGACCGACCGTCGCAAGCAAGCGAATGGCGGGACAGGTCGACAAAGCAATGACGCCATTGTAGGTGCGTTTCCATTCGCTTGATGATGTTCCGAGCAGGCGAGGCTCTGTACCTCACCTCAAACCGGACATGGAGAGGTTGGGTATGCAGACGCCGGTGAGCGGTCCCGTCTGCTAGGTACCATTAATAACATTTCAAAAGGTGCACGAAGCATGGAGTTGCACATGGCATATGACAAGAATGGCCTCGACGCCTCGAACATTACCGGCGCCCCAGGCGACACTGTCCTCAATTTTCACTCGAAATTAGGGGCATACTAGGACAACGTGTCCTTGAACATATGAAACACGCCGCGGCGGGCGACGACTTCAACCGTAGGGTACCGAATCCGTCCGAGGGTGGTCTACGACACCGACCCTTAAGCCGACTGCCGTAGGTCCACCAGTCGTCACCCTTAGCTGGATATTTCAACGTGTTTGTATTCCCAGTAATAGTGGTATCTCAGGAACATGGTCTACAGGCGAAGCAATACAGGTGGCCGCAACTACCTGGGGGTACAGCGATCCTAGTTAAGGTATTGAACTCTGCATATAAACGCCACAATGTGTAGACAATAACTTAATTCGGCCCGACGGATGGTGTACATTGTTCAATATCTCCACACTGAGGTGTTGGCGCCACTATTGTGCAAGACAGAGGTCTCTGGCCATCCGTGAACATTAAGCGACTCCGAAACTAACAACGTAAAGCACGCTACCACGGGGAACGATGTCGATAGTAAAATGGTAGGTCTGCCTGACGGTTGAGTACGACCCCTACTAGCCTCTGGGGGGTCAAGCGACTCGGACGGTCATCGCCCCTTGCCCGATGTACATACGTGCGTATTAGTGTTCGCAGCGTCCATAAGTCTTTAGAGCATGCATGGCAGGTACATTATGCCTCCGAAAGCGTAGGCTAATGTTTGCAAAAACACTGCCTTCAAGCTACGTATTCCCCGTGCGTCATGCATGCGGTGGGCACTGCCCGGCTTTCGTTCCAGCAAACGACGACATAGACGTGGTACAACGAGAACAAAATCTGGGGCACATTGTGCCCAAGGACCCCTCGGAGCGTCGACACGCTCCCCGTGGTTCCTTTCACACCTACGCGTGCAACCGCATTCAGCAGGAAATCGGTTGGGGAGGTCTGGTAGTTAGAACCTATTGTGTACCAAGAACTCCCACCTCAACTGTGGTTGTGGACGCGTATTACGACAGGTGCGGCTCTTGTCGACCTAAACAGTTATGAAAGTTTATAATATTTTATTTGAGAACTGCCCGATATCGTTTACTTGGCATTCGCGCCGTAGAAAGTTTCCGATGTCGTGTGCTTCGGAGGCAAAAAACAATGTAGTTGCACAGCAGGTAACATCAAGCCAACAACGTGCTAATTTCACACAACCATCTCGGCGTATACTCAATCTTTACCGGACGGAATTTATCACAACTATACCCGCTTATACTTTATCATTGTCGGACGGCAAGCAAAGTGACAATGACGTATGACCATACACATAAAACCATATTTTTTTCTGGTGCCAGGATAATCGCGTCCCTCTTTTCGCATAAGTAGTTTTCCACACCTGGGATCGAGTCATTAATAAACCAATGTCATCCACCCCAACCCTTAGATTACGTGTGAGTCCCTTTAAAGGGGACATCTCACTTACGTGGGTCGTGGGCCTAACTAACAGGTCACAGGTTCAGTGTTTCTCAGAGCCACCTTTTGGGTGATCCTCAACTGATGATCCTCTGAACCACTACGGGTACACATGTCGTGGAATATTTCCATGGAATTGGTTCACGGGGTTCGATCAGCCAGCCGATGTCCGCCCACAACAGGGCACACGGGCTAGCCAAATTTTGCCTTGCTATCGGCTGGATATAGTTAAGACTTCACAGGTCGGACAGACCACCGACCATCGCTTCGTCGTCTAGAAACGTCAGGGCAGACCAATTGCAGGTCTGATCGATCCTGCTAACGTTGCCGTGTGGGAGCCGTACAATCTGCGCGATCTAGGAAGGGGTTGCCTGAGCTCGATCTGTACCAAATAGATCCCGCAAAGCATACCCGGCAGGTTTGGATCTACTGTGGATTGTCTGCATCATGATATGTCCGACGCGCTGAACGTTTCGTTTGTGGCTGAAGCTCATCTTTGCCTCAACATCGCACGACGTGTACCAGGTACCTGACACCATAAAGCAACCCTCGCGGCCCCCGCGCAAATGAACTCACGTGTACATCCACATCCGGATCGCCATGACACCACAGATGCTCGGTGGGATCTGAATGGCTCCCAATAAGACGCCAGACCACGAAGTTCGTCTCCAAGCACCATGGAGAAAAAAAATGACGCACAAGACACCAAACGTGACCACCATAAAATGCTGGAGCAGGCGGCACCTCTCCACGGGCAAGGTCGACACCCGCAGTTCCTGGGCGTGGTACTTGAGCTGTTGGTCGCAGGGAGACAGACACCAGCATCGCACGAGAGGCTGATTGCTGAATGAAACCCGGGGCACGCTACGATAAGGGTGCGTAGAGCGGGTAAAGCTTCTGAGGGTCCCTAATAGAGGCGCTCTATAACATCCGCGAAGCATGACCGAGTGGAAACCTAAACGAACGACTCCGAGGAACGGTCGCATGACCTGCTGTAGGTATATGTAACCCAACGCATGTACCTGGTACTGGACAGTAGTGATGCGCAGGTGGTATTCCAACGATATTTGCACTTTTTGGTCACGAGTTCCAAGCTCTGTTGTCAGGAGAGCTGTGTGGCTCTAAATCTCAGTCAAGAACCACGATCGGAAAAAGTCGCACGTGTTACCCCGAGGCAGAGTTGCGACGGGGGTCACGATAGGGTACGTATGTACTGCTGTAGCCTCTATATATAATTAATCTCCCTATATCCCTTTTATTCAGAAGGGGACCTCTATACCCGACCGAGCAACCCACTGAGACCACAAGCCCAGCGTATACGTGCACGATTGCATTGACGGGATAATCCGAAAACCAACAATACACCACGGCAGTCGAAGATGGTCGGCACAGGCACGTAGCTCCTCGATTGCGGCGCTTGAGGAGCTTCGGCAGTGGAGAATGTTTGGCCTCAACCGTGCAACCCCTACGTACATACCGTACCGCGCGTTTTTCGTTTTGGCTTGACATGAGACCGTTATTTCTATACTCAACGACATAAACACCCCGTTTGTATCCGGCGTTTCTTTGGCATCCTACATTTTTTTGTATGAGATAAGTTAAGTGGTCGTGATCACAGGACGTGAGACGGAGCCAGCATGAAAACCGTCGAAAGCGGGTCCAGGTATGCACTAGTACGGGGGACCATAGTATATAGGACCTACGGTAAGCACAAAAACCTACATATTTTACCTATTTTTACTAACTAGATATGGTCCTATTTACTATGGTTCCCCGTAATAGGTGAGCAAAATAACTGTCGACCTACCGGGTACGAAAAGCAAGACAAAACAAGCCGAACAATAAAAGACAACAAACACACATATAATTACAGTAAGTGCTGACATGAACACCAGCATCATTGTTAAGTACGAATGAGACAGCAGCGTGTGAACTTTGGGGGGATCCCCAGCTAGGTATCTGCGTCGGACCCTTAAACGTCTAGGGCGAAACATACCCCACCCACCGTGTGGCGTGTCTTGGCTCTGAATTTTGGCTCATCATAATTGAACGCATATCTGCCGTTTCTGGGAATACTGTATACCAACGTTGAAGTTCGAAGTTACAGTAGTCTTCGGAGTATCAGTGACGAAACGCTTGGGTTGATCGAATATCTTAACGAAGCAAGTTGCATATTTTTTCAAACGGCTTCCGACGCCGTAGGGTCGGTAGGACGCAGCAGCCGAGATGGTACATCTCTGTCGCTAGGACTCGAGCACCCGAATACGTGAAAACGTCGTACAAATCATGTGTGTGTTGGTGAACGGAATAGGGCGGACGGCTCAGGCAACTCAAAAAGAGTCCGATATTTGCTTTGGTGTATCAAAAAAATGAAACTTGGATTTTGACAGACGGGCTGGCGTACCTGCCTGTTGAGATGATAGGATGCATGACACAGGCCTGCCAAGAAAGCGCTAGTCCAGCCCAGCCGAAGATTACGTGTGCCATCACGGGGACGCACGAGGCACGGCCGAGCAGGTTGTGGTCGGACCATCTCTCGTCATCGCAAACGCAAGCGCACTGCCCTTCGCCGTCGTACGTGGGGTCTCCTTTGCCTCCCCAAAGCCACGTTCGGCAATCTTGGGTACACATTAAGTAAGTAACAATGACGACTATGATACCCCTGTGTCGGTTGAAGCGAGAATGTCATGTGATTCATGCATATGCCGTACCCGCAGTACATCTCACTTTGGGTTGTTGCGCTCGTATCATAATCATATCACACGTAACCAAGTATACTGGTACGCGTCTCGTGCAGACAGGAGTAGTACGTACCCCGTAGTAACTGCTGTAGGAGGCAGCGGTTGACGTGTACATTCTTCCATTCTTCAGTTCGGAGTGCTCAAGTACATGGTGCATGGATTCATGTGTAACGGTATTTGAGAGTTCCACACAGGAAATATGCGTGTTTCTGTGTGGAGCATTCAACGGTTGTGATATGACATGTATGTGTTTTGTCCGCCACTTCTTTCCATTTCGACTACATGTTCGACTTGATGTTCTTCCCCTTTCTGCCTTGTCTTGTGTGTTGTAAGTGGATAACATATACCAGGTATACCCTGAGGGGCTTCTATGAACCCACTCAGGCTTGGCCTATCATATCAGTGAGTGCACCGAACATCTTCGAGTACATGCGACTACTCTCTATTTTTCGACTTGATGGTATACCCATCGAATGGACTGCCTCGTCCCTGAACTCTTCATACGTTCGTCGGTTGTCCAGACTTCAAACGCACCGACTAGACGAATATACAGGCAAAAAAGTGCATGCCGACCTGCCAACATGCCGACATTTCGGGATACAGGATATCTGTCGAGCATTGCTGATGAGACGACGTGGCTGACGAGGCTATGGGCTGATAGGATGATGGGTTGGGGGACAGAAACAAACGCAAAGCATTCAACAGAAAGAGCCGGACTTTCATTTACTTGCTGAGGGTCGAAATAATCGACAGGACAGGAGGTTGTAGAGTGGCGCTCGCGTTCTGTCTTACCTTTTGTTTCCATCGTGTGCAGGGTGGGCTTTGGGATGCAGCTCTCGTGATCGTATTGCCTGGCTAGAACGTCTGAGATGAACAAGGAGCTGTAGGATCAAACGTGCCACGCGCTAGCCTGCCAGCAGAAACACAAAGATCACCTCTTTCTGCGCTGTTGGATCACTCTCTGCAATTTTACAGGTGCGTGCATACCTTGTTTCTCACAGATCAAGAGCAGAAGAGGCCAAGAACATGTACGATAGTGAGATTTAAACAAACACGTACTTGTACATCAAGACCTGCTGCAACATTATGTGCAGGGAGTCATTTTTAGAATTTCCGGTGTCTTGGTGTGCCTGTAACGTGTGAAATGCTGCAAACCAACTTTCGATTGTCTTGTGTACCCAACCCTCACATGCGATCTGGTGTTTCAGTGCACGAAATGGTACTGGCCGAAGTTACGTGGAAATCGAGCACGTAGGTATCATCGTCTCGTCGACCCCAGTAGCATCCAGGGAGTCATCGGTCAGTAGTCAATCGCGGGAGAAATAATCGAAAACGCGTGAACGGTTATCACGCAGGTTGTGGAGTATCGATCGATCGGTTGAACTCACAGCTGACGTGCATTTATTGTTCTTCATACAAAAAAAGTGAGTATCCGTCGAACTCAATGCCGTCATGGTGGTTCTTGCGTTATTTCATTGAAACGGTGCATACTATACGCATATATTTCCATATTCACAAATACTCGCACCACAGCAGTACACTCGTGCTGGTACTTTGTGCGTTGGGTGGTGGGCATCGTCAGCACTCACTGTGCTCAACACGTCCCACCACAGACAACCGTGCAGTAGAAAAGCAGCAACGGCCGGAGCAGTTGTAGCCAAGCTGATATACCTCCGGTAACAGTGTGTTCCACGAGGTGCGATTACTACGTACTACTGTACTGCTGCACCACTAGTTGGAATACAATACAACATGATACAATCTTCAAATAAAAGCACTACAGCAGCACAAGTACAGTACTGTACGATGTAGTGCCTCCTCACCGCCGCTTGTCTATCGACGGAGACATCGTGGTGGCCAATACGGTACCCGCTGCTACTTTATATGTTCGCTCATCATGCATCGATCTTTCTACGGCGTCTCAGCGTTGGGTCAACACAAAACATGAACCGACGTGGTATGTCACAATGAAACAATCAAAACGACAGCTGAGCTGTCGACGTAAAGAAGCTGAAGGTTTCGTTTTTTTTTTTCCGTCGATCACCCGCTACAATAGCGCCACCAGATCTCCGGCGGGGTTTCCGAAAACCTACACGAACCAAGCACGTAGGCATTTTCGACACATACTTAAATATACCGGCGCATGACTCGTTTTAACTCTCCCTCTTCGTGAACCATGCTCCTTACACCAGCAGCAGCAATGGGGGCAGTGATGGTAGCAGCCGCAGCACGCGGGACGTAACCGTGGACCACTTTCGACCCGTGTTCATGAATAATAGCAGAAGCGTCATGTCTTTGCGTCCGATATTCTGAGCGATGGGTGCACGGCCGATCAGCGCGGGTAGCCGCCGACTAGTCCAGCATACAAATAGATTATACCCGAAAACTACGTGTGTACTGCTGCACACACCGTACACAACCCGTATCTTGCAGCAATTACTCGCGGGCCTTCCATGAGTGACACAGTCCAAGCGTGTGCGACGGAGGCTTCATTTCCAACTGACGCGAAAGATGCAGCACTGGTGTACAGCAGTAGGTCGTCATTGGAATGAAAGTGCGCACCGTACAGTAGTAGGGGGGAGAGGGGTAAAGTGTCTGGGATGGGACCCGAACCTCAGCGGACAAAAGGGAGGGAGGCGGAAACCTAAGGCGACGACACCAGACGCGTCGATGGATTATTGCAAAGTATGAAAACAAACTGAGCCTCATGTGCAGAGTCTCAGAAAGTGTAGGTGTTACTCCTCTACGGTAGCATTCGTGTGAGCTTCACACTGGTGGTAGTTATCCTAATCATATACACTTTTGTATGGCGAACCTGAGAGAATGCATTGACGGTACCCCTTTCTGGCATGGCGTCACTTTCGTCTTGCTCGTCTCTCGTTCTACGATAGAGGTAGCACATTTCCGCTATTTTGTTGTCTCGATGTGAGGGTCCCATGACCCAAAATCGCCCGAAGGTCAATCTTGTTTCGAAAAATAACGTTTTGGTATACTTGGGTCGTGGGATTATTCGTCGGGATGCTAGTTGCTTTGTGCTGAAGTCGGTTTGCGGGTGAGGTATGGACCTCCTTAAGGTCAAGTGAGGAGCCTCAGAAAAACAAAACGTGAACCTCTCTCGTAGAACGCCTCTCGTGACCGGCCGTGTCAGTGCAAGAAGGTTCATGTGCTAATGACGAATCGAAGCCGGCAGATGGTACAGTAGCGCTCTCTTCCTGGCGAAACCGCACTCCGCGACATACACCGCCGTGTCGATAATTTTGTGTACTGCGACAACCCTGGTGGTAGTTGGTTTTTTGGAGGTGGCATTCAATATGACGGCCAGGTTATGAGCTCATTGTTGAAAGGATATTTCTGATTAAGTGGAAAATCTCTGATCCGCGTGATTGATCAATCTCTAAACAAGGAGAAGGCACGGGCAAATGCGCATGGCGCAGAGCACCAATACCACTAAATACACGAAGTTTTCGGAGATTGCATGCTCTTGACAGCCGGGGAAAAGCGTGATATGGATGCTGGGCTTCGTCTCGCAACGGGAGGTGTTGCTGGACCACATTCCGATTCTTCAGCGAGTACGGAACCGCGCACCGTTGCTTTTGCCCCGACATCCCCTTGGTCGTCATGTCTATACTGGAACGGACGGTCGCCGCCCAGCTGTTGGCGGGGAGAAGAAAGTTGAGCACGTTGTAAGGTCTGCGATTCGGTACTAGTGGGCCTCTCCGGGCTTCTCGAGCATCTATAAATCTGACAAACGTAAGTCACAATATTTTCGCAAAAGGCGAGCTGTTCCGATTGAAACCTCTCGGCCCTCGATAAATCATCTCTCAGCGAAATCCAGCAAATCGGGATACGGTTGGAATGACACAGACACAGATCCCATCACACACATCAAGCGCTGCAAGTACCGGTGTTGCCAGCGAAATTCTCTGTTCGGTCAGGAATATATTATTCAACTCCCTTCCTTCCTGGATGCGTACGTCTTGAATGCCCCCTAACCCATGCATTGTACTATTTGCCATGGCCAGGACGCGAAGGGTGGAAGCACCGTAAAAGCGAAATAGTAACTGGAAAGACACAAATCATTGGTGGGGAGCATCGTTCATCTGTGCATTATTGGTGCTTTCAATGGACTACACTGTGGAGGGACAAGGGCTTTGAGAAGCTACGGGTTGGCGCGGGGTGATACTACGTGACGTGTTCGAAGGTTCAAGTAGTCGATACACTTTCGTACTACTTCTATGATACTCGGCAGTGCAGCAGAGTAGGGTGAAGTATGTGGTGGGACGTTTGTGTGACGATGACCAGTCGTTTCGAAAAATAGTCCGAAGCCTTGAAACTTATCACCGACAGCGGCGAAGGCGAAACAACACAAGAACCGTGATGGTCAAGATAATATATCGCTTCTGCTGTCAAGTCGAACTCGAGACAACACATGTTTTTCTCATTGGATGCTCAACATTGTCTGGGTAGCCCTCGCAGTTCCGTAATAAATACGAGATCGGGAAAGAGGGCAGCTGCGAAGACGACGTCTACTGGAATAGCGACAGCGATGGCAATATCACCAGGAACAGCGTCCGAGACAGTAGCCCGACCAACGAAGATATGCCCAATGTTTAAGCCAATTTCGTGTCCAGCGTTTGGCCAGATTTGTCATTCGAGCTGCTGTTGCAGACGTTCGCTTTGCCGAAGTTACCGTCGTTTGCTCTTGAAGGCTTCATTGTCGCTTACGCGACTGCATTCGCTGTTTCTATCGATCGAGCTCTTTCGTGACATTGCTCCTGCCTGTACTACCGCGTTTTGAGTCATGTCTCGCCGTACCTACATTTCCTTGCCGACATCACCGTCGCTACAGCTTCCGACGTCAATGTCTGTGACTCTGCAGTCCTTGATGAATATGTCGTTCCAGCACACCTTATCGGTAATGTTGCATGCTACGTGGACGCTCCAGCTCCCGTTGCGGAGGTCGGCCCCGCTTCCCCCTGTGGTTACCGGTGCCATCGTGGCCGACCTGCAGGTTTTCTTCGACGTTTCCGTCGGGCTGGATGTTAGCACCTCAAAGGCAAGCGCTGCCCGCGATGTTGCCATGAGACTTTGGCGTGCGACAGATCAATCATTTTCTGGCGAGAACGAAAAGAGGGGAAACGCGTGAGAAAATATATTCAAGATTGTGGACTGGAGATGATACTTTGACGACGTTGACTAACAGTACTATTTATAGCTCGCGATTCGAGTATAAACTGACTGCGAATACAAAAAAAACAAATGGCATGGAAATTGAAGTAAACACGTCGTGTGCTCGTTGAGTTGTTGCTGTTCTTATTGATTTTGATATTGACGTGGTTGCTGCAGTAGGAGAAAGCACGAGGTACCTGGTTTGTGCCCTTGATTAGTTAGAGCCCTTACGGCACCGCCGGAAGGTGCAGATGGTATATGTTAGAAACTTGTTTTGAAGCAACGAGCTGAACTAACGTCACACTGACGGCATGATGATAGTGCGCTTCACGACGTTCTCAACGATTCCATCAACCGGTGTAACATCTCGAACGTGCATGGTAGATAGCGCAACGCGAACCAAACCCAATGAAACATTCGCTCGAAGTGCTTGATGTAATATTGTTTTCCGCTGTTATTCACGTCTTCTGGTGGTTGCCGGTGGCACGAAGCATGAATTTCAACTTTCAGACATTGACCGCGCTTCGTTGAGGTGCGTTAGAGGCCCAAACGTCAAACAAAGACGATACGCTGTCCCACTACATGCTGCACCTTACGCGGTATTGACGTTAACGCAGAACTCACATCCTGCCGTATCTTCGCATAATTTTCCCATAGGGGGGTTGTTTGAGTATGTAAACGGATTGTTTCACTTGCGGACGGTTTTTAATCTCGACAATATTCGACGTCGCCCGCTACCATCTGATGACGATTGCCCCAGTACTGGTTGGACGTCGACCAGCCGATCGATTTGTTGTTGCTGAGACGTTTTTCTTATATATCGTGCCACCACTTTAGCTCGCGCGCGTTGACGGTTTCTCTTCATCTTGGCAAGCAGGGGTGACGGCAACGCCGGGCACAATCAGCGCAGTACGACGGCCACCCGAGCTGCAAAAGCAACAAGGGCAGTGATAGCGTCTGGCACAGTCCGTGCAGTAGCGACAGTGACAACGTCACCTAGAGGAGGATGAGCGATGACGACATCGCTCACACAAGAGATGTGTCAACGAACACATGCCGTGCCTCAAGCTTGCGGCCATCGACCAATCGACAATAGGGTTGTCTGAAACCGTAACGTTGATGGTCAGTCAACGATGGTCCCGCTCCAGCCACATGGCCGAACGTCACTCAACCACTGTTTTGTCTCAACTGCAAGGTCGGCGTGATCAAACATCCATCGCCTTGTCCGAACCGCAAGATCGGTGTGATCAAAGATCGTGTCAAGGTATCATCTTTATCCCTTCCCGTATGCATGCACGTATGTGTAGCAGTCCACATCGCAACACTACCCAGCAGCCGACTGCTTGAGGGAAACGGTCCTCGCTGTTGCACCGTCTAAAGATGCGGAGCTCCGGCGCACTGCTCGTTGATAGGATTCGTACAGCACCCTGCCAATTCTATCCAAGATCCCTAATATTTTAGGGCGGTGTTAGATCGTCAATCGAGAGAGTCTCGGTCGGAACGACTAACCCTTTGGAGGACATGTGGCACGTCGAGTTTCTTGGGGGCTGTAGGGATGACTTTTTGTTCCCGCTCGTACCATATCGTGATCCCCCCGACTCGTTCAACTTGGTTCTCCCCGCAAACAGCTGGACGCCAATCATCATCTTGATGATAGGCATGAATACCAAGGGGATGTCGAACAGCAGCAATGGTGCCGCGGTTCCGTACTTGCTGAAGAGTGCAAATCCCAAAATGACACTCAGCATTACCATCTGTCGCGCTGCGAAACCCAGCGTCCACTTCACCTTCTTCCTCGCCGCACATAAAGCCTGGTCGTCGGCATCTTCGATATCTCCCCCACTAGTATTTACCCGTCTCTTTTTCTGCTCTATAAATTCGTCGATGACACGAATCAGCGATTTTCCACACACTATAAGCGAAACTGTTACGATCGAGCTCACGAAGAGTGAGCCCGCGGTCACCATCCTGATGGCTGCTTCCGGATGGTCGACCACCGCCAAGACGATCGCAACACAGTGGACGATCGACATTATGCTGCATGCTGCGTAGTGTCCCCCACCGGCGTTTCCAGCCAAGTAGCCAGCGCTAGCATCTCCGGGCTGTGATTAACGACGCCTTGGCCGGCCCTGCGATCAGACCGACCGTCGCAAGCAAACGAATTGCGGGAAAGGTCGACAAAGCAATGACGCCATTGTAGGTGTGTTTCCATTCGCTTGATGCTGTTCCGAGCAGGCGAGGCTCTGTACCTCACCTCAAACCGGACATGGAGAGGTTGGGTATGCAGACGCCGGTGAGCGGTCCCGTCTGCTAGGTACCATTAATAACATTTCAAAAGGTGCACGAAGCATGGAGTTGCACTTGGCATATGTGGCTCCGAAGGCACGAAAATTACCGGGGGCCCCGGCGACATTGGTCATAGTTCACACTCGAAAATAGGGCCACACTAGGGTGATGTGCCCTTGAACATATGAACCACGCCGCGGCGGGCGACGACTTCGACCGTAGGGTACCGAATCCGTCCGAGGGTGGTCTACGACACCGACCCTTAAGCCGACTGCCGTGGGTCCACCAGTCGTCACCCTTAGCTGGATATTTCAACGTGTTTGTATTCCCAGCAAATGTGCTATATCAGGAACAGGGTTTGCAAGCAAAGCAATACAGGTGGCCCGAACCCCCCTCTTGCACTATCTGGGAGTACAGCGATCCTAGTTAAGGTATTGAACTCTGCAGTAAACGCCACAGTGTGTAGACAATATCTTAATTCGGCCCGACGGATGGTGTACATTGTTCAATATCTCCACACTGAGGTGTTGGCGCCACTATTGTGCAAGACAGAGGTCTCTGGCCATCCGTGAAGATTAAGCGACTCCGGAACTAACAACGTAAAGCACGCTACCACGGGGAACGATGTCGATAGTAAAATGGTAGGTCTGCCTGACGGTTGAGTACGACCCCTACCAGCCTCTGGGGGGTCAAGCGACTCGGACGGTCATCGCCCCTTGCCCGATGTACAGACGTGCGTATTAGTGTTCGCAGCGTCCATAAGTCTTTAGAGCATGCATGGCAGGCACATTATGCCTCCGAAAGCGTAGGCTAATGTTTGCAAATACACTGCCTTCAAGCTACGTATTCCCCGTGCGTCATGCATGCGGTGGGCGCTGCCCGGCTTTCGTTCCAGCAAACGACGACATAGACGTGGTACAACGAGAACAAAATCTGGGGCACATTGTGCCCAAGGACCCCTCGGAGCGTCGACACGCTCCCCGTGGTTCCTTTCACACCTACGCGTGCAACTACATTCAGCAGGAAATCGGTTGGGGAGGTCTGGTATTAATAGTTAGAACCTATTGGGTACCAAGAACTCCCACCTCAACTGTGGTTGTGGACGCGAATTACGACAGGTGCGGCTCTTGTTGACCTAAACAGTTATGAAAGTTATCATATTTTATTTGAGAACTGCCCGATATCGTTTACTTGGCATTCGCGCCGTAGAAAGTTTCCGACATCGTGTGTTTCGTAGGTAAAAAACAATGTATTTGCACAGCAGGTAACATCTAGCCAACAACGTGCTAATTTCACACAACCATCTCGGCGTATACTCAATCTTTACCGGACGGAATTTCACACAACTATACCCGCTTATACTTTATCATTGCCGGACGGGATTTCACACAACCATACCCTCTTATACTTTATCAATTGTCGGACGGCAAGCAAAGTGTCAATGACGTATGACCATACACATAAAACCATGTTTTTTTCTGGTGCCAGGATAATCGCGTCCCTCGTTTCGCAAAAGTAGTTTTTCCACACCTGGGACCGAGTCATTAATAAACCAATGTCATCCAGCCCAACCATTAGATTACGTGTGAGTCCCTTTAAAGGGGACATCTCGCTTACGTGGGTCGTAGGCCTAACTAATAGGTCACAGGTTCAGTGTTTCTCAAAGCCACGTTTGGGGTGATCCTCAACTGATGATCCTCTCAACCACTACGGGTACACATGTCGTGGAATATTTCCATGGAATTGGTTCACGGGGTTCGATCAGCCAGCCGATGTCCGCCCACAACAGGGCACACGGGCTAGCCAAATTTTGCGTTGCTATCGGCCGGATATAGTCAAGACTTCACACCATCGCCGCCCGCTTCGTCGTCTAGAAACGTCAGGACAGACCAATTCCTGGTCTGATCGATCCTGCTAACGTTGCCGTGTGGGAGCCGTACAATCTGCGCGATCTAGGAAGGGGTTGCCTGAGCTCGATCTGTACCAAGCAGATCTCGCAAAGCATACACGGCAGGTTTGGATCTACTGTGGATTGTCTGCATCATGATCTGGCCGACGTGCTGAACGTTTCGTTTGTGGCTGAAGCTCATCTTTGCCTCAACATCGCACGACGTGTACCAGGTACCTGACACCATAAAGCAACCCTCGCGGCCCCCGCGCAAATGAACTCACGTGTACATCCACATCCGGATCGTCATGACACCACAGATGCTCGGTGGAATCTGAATGGCTCCCAATAAGACGCCAGACCACCGAAGTTCGTCTCCAAGCACCATGGAGAAAAAAATGACGCACAAGATACCAAATGTGACCACCATAAAATGCTGGAGCAGGCGGCACCTCTCCACGGGCAAGGTCGACACCCGCAGTTCCTGGACGTGGTACTTGAGCTGTTGGTCGCAGGGAGACAGACGCCAGCATCGCACGAGAGGCTGGTTGCTGAATGAAACCCGGGGCACGCTACGATAAGGGTGCGTAGAGCGGGTAAAGCTTCTGAGGGTCCCTAATAGGGGCGCTCCATAACATCCGCGAAGCATGACCGAGTGGAAACCTAAACGAACGACTCCGAGGAACTGTCGCATGGCCTGCTGTAGGTATATGTAACCCAAAAAAACATGTACCTGACACTGGACAGTAGTGATGCGCAGGTAGAAAACGTCAATCTCTTCACTGGGCCCTGTAAGTTCCTATTCGGTCACGAGTTTCAAGCTCTGTTGTCAGGAGAGCTGTGTGGCTCTAAACCTCAGTCAACAACCACGATCGAAAAAAGTTGCACGTGTGACCTCGAGGCAGAGTTGCGACGGGTGTTACGTAGGGTACGTACGTACTGCTGTAGCCGCTATCATAAATCTCCCCATATCCTTTTTATTCAGCCGGGAAGCTCCATACCCCACCTACCAACCCACGTAGACCAAAACCACTGCGTATACGTGCACGATTGCATTGACGGGATATTCCGAAAACCAGCAATACACCACGGCATCCGAAGACGGTTGGCACTGGCACGTAGCTCCTCGATTCAAGCACTTGAGGAGCTTCGGTAGTGGAGAATTTTTGACCTCAACCGTGCAACCCCTACGTACATACCGTACCGCGGCGTTTTGCGTTTTGTCTTGACATGAAACCGTTATCTCTATACTCAACGACATAAGCACCCCGTTTGTGTCAGGCGTTTCCCTCGTCACCCTACATTTTTTTGTATGAGATAAGTTAAGTGGTCGTGATCGCAGGACGTGAGACGGCGCCAGCATGAAAACCATCGAAAGCGGGTCCAGGTATGCACTAGGTGAGGAAAATAACTGTCGAGATTCCGGGTACGAAAAGCAAGACAAAACAAGCCGAACAACAAAAAACAACAAACGCACGTAGAATTATGTGCTGACATAGACACCAGCAACATTGTTAAGTACGAATGAGAACTTTGGGTGGATCCCCAGCTAGGTATCCGAGTCGGAGCCAACCGTCTGGGGCGAAACATACCCCACCCACTGCTGCGTGGCATGTCTCGGCTCTGAATTTAGGCTCGTCATAATTGAACGCACATCAGCCCTTTACGGGATTACTGTTTTAAAAAAGCGTTGGAGCTCGAAGTTACAGTAGTCTTCAGAGTATCAACAACGAAACGCTTGGGTTGATCGAATATCTAAACGAGGCAAGCTGCATACTTTTTCAAACGGCCTCCGACGCCGTAGGGTCGGTAGGACGCAGCAGCCGAGATGGCACTGCTCTGTCGCTAGGACTCGAGCAGCCGAATACGTGGAAATGTCGTACAAATCGTGTGTGTTGGTGAACAGAAATAGGGCGGATGGCTCAGGCAACTCAAAAAGACTCTGACATTTCTTTTGTTTGGTGCATCCATAAAATAAAACTTGGATTTTGACAGACGCGTTGGCGTACCTGCCTGTTGAGATGATAGGATGCATGGCACAGGCCTGCCACGGAAAGCGCTAGTCCAGCCCAGCCGAAGATCACGTGTGCCATCACGGGGACGCACGAGCACGGCCGAGCAGGTTGTGGTCGGACCATCTCTCGTCCATCGCAAACGCAAGCGCACTGCCCTTCGCCGTCGTACGTAGGGTCTCCTTCGCCTCCCCGAAGCCAGGTTCGGCAATCTTGGGTACACATTAAGTAACAATAACGACTATGATACCTCTGTGTCGGTTGAAACGTGAACGTCATGTGATTCGTGCATATGCCGTACCCGCAGTAGATCTCACTTTGGGTTGTTGCGCTCGTATCATAGTCACATCACACGTAACCAAGTATACTGGCACGCGTCACGTGCAGACAGAGTAGTGTGTACCCGAATCTGCATTTTATCTCGGTATTGTGTACCCGTAGTAACTGCTGTAGGAGGCAGCGGCTGACGTTTACGATTTTTCACTTCTTCTTTTCGGAGCGCTCACGTACTTGGTGCATGGATTCATGTGTAACGGTATTTGAGAGTTCCACACAGGATATATGCGTGTTTCTGTGCGGAGCATTCAACAGACTGTGACATGTTTGGTCCGTCACTTCTTGTTCGACTACATGTTCGACTTCTTCCTCTTTCTTCCTCTTGCCTTGTGTGTTGTAAGTGGATAACATACATAACCTTAGGGGCTTCTATAAACTGACTCAGGACTGGCCTATCATATCCGTGAGTGCACCGAACATCTTCGAGTACAGGCGACTACTCTCTATTCTTCGATTTGATGGTCTACTCATCGAATGGACTGCCTCGTCCCTGAACTCTTCATACGTTCGTCGGTTGTCCAGTTGTCCAGACTTCAAACGCACCGGCTAGACGAATATTCAGGAATAATAGTGCATGCCGACCTGCCAACATGCTGACCTTGCAGGATACAGGATGGCCTGCCAAGCGTTGCTGATGACACGACGTGGCTGACGGGGCTGTGGGCTGGCAGGATGATGGGTTGGGGGCAGAAACAAGCGCAAAGTACTCAGCAGAAAGGACCGGACTTCGCTGAGGGTCATACAAATCAACACGACAGGAGGTTGTAGAGTGGCGCTCGCGTCCAGCCTTAACTAATGTTTCCATCTTGTTGGCATCGTGTGCAGGGTGGGCTTTGGGATCCAGCTCTCGTGATCGTATTGCCTGGTAGAACGTCTGAGACGGAACAAGGAGCTGTAGGATCAAATGTGTCACTCGCTAGCCTGCCAGCAGAAAACACGAACATCACCTACCTCCTGCGCCGTTGGATCACTTTCTGCGCTTAATTTTACAGGTTGTGTGCATACTGTGCTTTTCATATATCAAGAGCAGAAGAGGCCAAGAACATGTACGACAGTGAGATTTGAATTAACACGTACTTGTACATCAAGACCTGCTGCAACATTATGTGCAGGGAATCATTAGAATTTCCGGTGCTTTGGTGTGCCTGTCACGTGGGAACTGCTGTAAACCAACTTTCGATTGCCTTGTGTACCCCAACCCTCACGTGCGATCTGGTGTTTCGGTGCACGAAATAAATGGTACTGGCCGAAATTACTTGGAAATTGAGCATGTAGGAATCATCGTCTCGTCGACCCTAGTAGCGTCAAAGGGGTCATCGGTCAGTAGTCCATCGCGGGGGAAGTAATGGAAAACGCGTGAACAGTTATCACGCAAGTTGTGGAGTATCGATTGATCGAGCTGACGTGCATTTTTATTTATTTATACAAAATAATGAGTATCCGTCGAACTCAATGCCGTCGTGGTGGTTCTTGCGTAATTTCATTGAAACGGTGCATACTATACGCATAGATTTTCATGTTCATAAATATTTGCACCACAGCAGTACACTCGTGCTGGTACTTTGTGCGTTGGGCGGTGGGCATGGTCAGCACTCACTGTGCTCAACACGTTCCACCACAGACAACCGTGCAGTAGAAAAGCAGCAACGGCCGGAGCAGTTGTAGCCATGCTGATGTACCTCCGGTAACAGTGTGTTCCACGAGGTGCGACTACTACGTACTACTTCGCTGCTGTACCACTACTTAGAATACAATACAACATGATACAATTTTCAAATAAAAGCACTACAGCAGTACAAGTACAGTACTGTACGATGTAGTGCCTGCTCACCGCCGCTTGTCTATCGACGGAGACATCGTGGTGGCCAATACGGTACCCGCTGCTACTTTATATGTTCGCTCATCATGCATCGAACTTTCTACGGCGTCTCAGCGTTGGGTCAACACAAAACATGAACCGACGTGGTATGTCACAATGAAACAATCAAAACGACAGCTGAGCTGTCGACGTAAAGAAGCTGAAGGTTTCGTTTTTCTCCGTCGATCACCCGCTACAATAGCGCCACCAGATCTCCGGCGGGGTTTCCGAAAACCTACACGAACCAAGCACGTAGGCATTTTCGACACATACTTAAATATACCGGCGCATGACTCGTTTTAACTCCCCTTCTTCGTGAACCATGCTCCTTACACCAGCAGCAGCAATGGGGGCAGTGATGGTAGCAGCCGCAGCACGCGGACGTAACCGTGGACCATTTTCGACCCGTGTTCATGAATAATAGCAGAAGCGTCATGTCTTTGCGTCCGATATTCTGAGCGATGGGTGCACGGACGATCAGCGCGGGTAGCCGCCGAGTAGTCCAGCATACAAATAGATTATACCCGAAACCTACGTGCATACTGCTGCACACACCGTACACAACCCGTATCTTGCAGCAATTACTCGCGGGCCTTCCATGAGTGACACAGTCCACGCGTTGTGCGACAGAGTCTTCATTTCCAACTGACACGAAAGATGCAGCACTGGTGTACAGTAGGTCGTCATTGGAATGAAAGTGCTCACCGTAGTAGGGGGGAGAGGGGTAAGTGTCTGGGATGGGACCCCGAACCTCAGCGGACAAAAGGGAGGGAGGCGGAAACATAAGGCGACGACAACAGATTCGTTGAAGGATTATTGCACTTCAGAAAAACAAGCTGAGCCTCATGTGAAGAGTCTCAGAAAGTGTAGGTGTTACTCCTCGACGTAGCACACGTGCGAGCTTCACACCGGTAGTAGTTATCCTAATCATATATACTCTTGTATGACGAACCTGATAGCATACATTGCCGGTACCCCTTTCTGACATGGCGTCACTTTCGTCTTGTTCGTCTCTCGCCCTACGATAGAGGTAGCACATTTCCGCTATTTTATTGTCTCAATGTGAGGGTCCCATGACCCAAACTCGTCCGAAGGTCAATCTTGTTTCGAAAAATAACGTTTTGGTATACTTCGGCCATGGAATTATTCGTCGGGATGCTAGTTGATTTGTGCTGAAGTCGGTTTGCGGGTGAGGTATGGAATTCCTTAAGGTCAATTGAAGAGCCTCAGAAAAAAAAAACGTTAACCTCTCTCGTAGAACGCCTCTCGTGACCGTCCGTGTGAGTGCAAGAAAGTTCATGTGCTAATGACGAAGAAGCCGGGAGATGGTACTGTAGCGCTATCTTCCTGACGAAACCCTCGTGGCCGGCACTCCGCGACATGCAGCGCCGTGTCGATAACTTTGTGCGCTGCGACAATCTTTGTGGTGGTTGGTTTTCTGGAGACGGTATTCAATATGACGGCCAGCTTATGAGCTCATTGTTGAGAGGATATTTCTGATTCGGTGGAAAATCTCTGATCCGCGTGATCGACCAATCTCTAGACAAGACGGAGAAACGGGTGAATGTGCATTGCGAAGAGCACCAATATCACTAAATACTTCGGAGATGATATACTCTTGACAGCCGGGAAAAGCGTGATGTGGATGCTGGGCTTCGTCTCGACGGAAGGTGCTGCTGGATCACAACTCGATTCTTCAGCGAGTACGGAACCGCGCACCGTTGCGTTTGTCCGACATCCCCTTGGTCGTCATGTCTATACTGGAACTGACGGTCGCCGCCCAGCTGTTGGCGGGGAGAAGAAAATTAAGCACCTTGTAAAGTCTGCGATACGGTACTGGCGGGCATCTCCGGGCTTCTCGAGCATCTATAAGTCTGACAAACGTAAGTCACCATATTCTCGCCAAAGGCAAGCTATTTCGATTGAAACCTCTCGGCCCTCGACAAATCACCGCTCAGCGAAATCCAGCAAATCGGTATACGGTTGGACTGGCACAGGCGCACATCCCATCGGAACACCGGGCGCTGAAAACTCCGGTGTTGCCAGCAAAATTCTCTATTCGGTCAGGAATATAGTATTCAACCCCCTTCCTTCCTGGCGCACGTCTTGAATGCCCCCCCTACCGTACGCGACTGACGCAAACCCATTTTTTCTGCCGTACATGCATGTGTGAATTGACGTGTGGCCTTCCGATTGACGCTAGACGATTGTTTATCCACCACCGGCCTCGCGATGCGCGTCATTGTTGGGAGACATCCTGGATACGTGGGCAGGTTTACAGTTGGGTATCGAGAATGCGGCGTGTATACGGTTGAGGCGCGGCGAGGGGTGATTTGGTACTTGTCCGCCTGCTTAGGCGGAGAGAAAGCAGCTGGGGTCCGAGATAGTGTGCGGGGGGGGGCACGTAACATGCAATGCACCATGTGCCGTGGCCCTGACGCGAAGGGTGGAAGCACCGTAGAAGCGAATAGGCAACTGGAGAGACACGAATCACCGCTGAGAGCATCGTTCATCTGTGCATTATTGGTGCTTTCAATGGACTACACTGTGGATGGAAAAGGGCTTTAGAGAAGCTACGGGTTGGCGCGGGGTAATACTACGTGAAGTGTTCGAAGGTTCTAATTGTCGATACACTTTCGTACTACTTCTATGATACTCGGCAGTGCAGCAGAGTAGGGTGAAGCATGTGGTGGGACGTTTGTGTGACGATGACCAGTCGTTTCGAAAAATAGTCCAAAGCCTTGAAACTTATCATCGACAGCGGCGAAGGCGAAACAACACAAGAACCATGATGGTCAGGATAATATAACGTTTCTGCTGTCAAATCGAACTCGAGACAACACATATCTTCTAATTGGATGCTCAACATTGTCTGGGTAGCCCTCGCAGTTCCATAATAAATACGAGATCGGGAAAGAGGGCAGCTGCGAAGACGACGTCTACTGGAATAGCGACAGCGATGGCAATATCACCAGGAACAGCGTCCGAGACAGTAGCCCGACCAACGAATCTATGTTCAATGTTCAAACCAATTGTCCCTGTCCAGCGTAAGGCCAGATTTGTCATTCGAGCTGCTGTTGCAGACGTTCGCTTAGCCGAAGTTACCGTTACTTGCTCTTGAAGGCTTCATTGTCGCTTACGCGACTGCATTCGCTGTTTCTATCGATCGAGCTCTTTCGTGACATTGCTCCAGCTTGTACTACTTCGTTTTGAGTCATATCTCGCCGTACTTACACGTCGTGGCCGACGTCACGGTCGCTACAACTCCCGATGTCAATGTCTGTGACTCTGCAGTCCTTGATGAGTGTTTCGTTCCAGCACACGTTGTCGGTTATCCGCCATGCTACGTGGACGCCCCAGCTCCCCTTGCGGAGGTCGGCCCCGCTTCCCCTGTGGTTACCGGTGCCATCGTGGCCCATCTGCAGGTTTTCTTCGACGTTTCCGTCGGCTGGATGTTAGCACCTCAAAGGCAAGCGCTGTCCAAGGTGTTGTCATGAGACTGTGGCGTGCGACAGATTAATCATTTTCTGGCGAGAACGAAAAGAGGGAAAACGCGTGAGAAAATCTATTCGAGGTTGTGGACTGGAGATGATACTTTGACGACGTTGACTAACAGTACTATTTATAGCCTGCGATTCGAGCATAAACTGGCTGCGCATTAAACGAAACAAAATGACATGGAAATTAAAATAAACACGTCGTGTGCTCGTTGAGTTGTTGTTGCTATTGACTTTGATATTGACGTGGTTGCTGCAGTAGGAGAAAGCACGAGGTACCTGGTCTGTGCCCTTGATTAGTTAGAGCCCTTACGGCACCGTCGGAAAGTGCAGATGGTATATTTTAGAAACTTGTTTTGAAGCAGCGGGCTCAACTAACGTCACGCTGGCGATATGATGATATTGCCCTTGACGACATTCTCAACGATTCCATTAACCGGTGCAATATCTCGAACGTGCATAGTAGATAACGCAACGCGAACCAAACCCAATGAAACATTTGCTCGAAGCGCTTGATGTAATGCTGTTCGCCGCTGCTATTCACGTCTCCTGGCCGCTGTCGGTGGCACGAAACATGAAGTACAACTTTCAGACAACGACCGCGCTTGGTTGAGGTGCGTTCGAGGCCCATAGGATAACACAACGACGATACGCTGTCCCACTACATGCTGCACATTACGCGGTATTGACGTTTACGCAAAACTCATACCCTGCCGTATCTTCGCATAAAATTCCTGTGGGGGTTTCTTAAGTTATCTAAACGGATTGTTTCACTTGCGGCCGTTTTAGTGTCGCCCATAGAGGACGTCGCCCGCTACCATCTGAAGCAGATTGTCCCAGTACTAGTTTGGCGTCGACCAGCTGATCGATTGCTGAGGCGTTTTTCAAGTATGTCGTGCCACCACTTCAGCTCGCGCGCGTTTACAGTATCTCTTTCATCTTGGCAAGCAGGGGTGACGGCAATGCCGGGCACAATCAGCACTGTACGACGGCCACCCGAGTTGCAAACGCAATAACGGCATTGGTGATAGCGCCTGGCAAAGTATGAGCTGTAGCGACGGTGACAACGTCACCTAGAGGAGGATGAGCGATGACGACATCGCTCACGCAAGAGATGTGTCAACCACGACGGCCGCAGCAGCAGCGGTAGCAACGGCGATATCGACAAGGCGAACTGGAGCAACGACCAAACGACCACGGCTCGAAGGCGTCGTCGTTGCTCCAGCTCGCCTTGCAGAGTTCACGGTTGTTACCGCTCCTGTTGTGGATGGCAGCGTTACCACGTCTCGTGTTGGTTATGTCATCCTCGCTAATGCTCCTATGGTGATGTTATGCCGCTTCCCTTGTTTGTACCGTAATCCAAAATGTCAATGTTGGTTGTGCTGGCAGCGATATTTTTTCCGACCTTGTCGTCGCTGTAGCGTTCTTTACCGCTGCCAAGGTCCGGACCAAGAGCAGTGGCGACGCTGACGTCTTCTAAACGAATTATAGCGATCACGGTGGCATCGCCACGAATAGTGGCAAAAACACCAGCCCCACCGTTGGAACGACCCCCAATCAACAGATCATCCTTGTTCCGATTGAGGACGGATTCATCGATCGATCTGCTGTCACTCCCGCTCTTCTGGCTGACGTCGCCGTCACTCATGTAGTGGCCTTACCTTCGTCAAACATCCTGTTTTGAACGTCACCGTAACTGTAGCTCAATGGCCGACGGCACTGTCGATACAGTTGTTGTTGTTCCGATGTCGCTGTCACCCAACCCCTGGCCGATGACTTAATTCGGGAACTCGTTGCCAATCGGTTTGAAAACAGGAAGGGCGTCGAAGTGCGAGTTGGACTCATATGTCCTGTATGGACCTTGCTTTTGGTTGTCTGCATGTGCTTTGTTTTTAAGTATGTACTTCGGAATGTTTTTCTTTACACGTTTAAAATTCAGAGAATGGCGAGGCGACTCGAATACGAGACGGGTTGGGCAACGATGGAGCCAGATCTAGAAACGGACCCAATAGCGAGGCTGCTCGAGTACGAGTTGAGGAAAGCAAATGTACACGATGGACCAAGCTGCGCTTGGACACTGTCTTGCCTACCAGTGATTTCCCCTTGTCTTCTTCTGAGTCCTAGGCCAACGAAGAGTGTTTGTCCTCCAAGCGGGGGCATAAGCCATGCAATCATCGTAGCTGCAAAGGAGTACAAGTTCTCCTTTAGTTATCTGCCACTGCCCTACTTTGCTGGGTGATGGTGTCTCCTGCGTGATGTGAAAATGATGAGACAATGGCCAAGAGACCCCGTGTTGTGATTTGTCAATAGTTGCCATAGATATTAAAGTTTAACAATTTTCCGACCATGGCTCGATTCTGTTGTTTTAAGTTGTATACGCTGTCAATTAATCACCAACAGTAGTAACAGGGACCGCGGTAACATCAACAGCAACTCCAACCACAGCAGCAGCAACAACAACCAACAACAGCAGCAGGATCAGCAGTCACGCAACCCAAGAAATATCAGCAGCAAGGAAACCCCACATAAAAACGACAGCAGCAGCAACAACTGCCGCAGCAGCGGCATTATTTTCAACGAGTAGAGCGATAAGCGGCGTCTGTGTGGAAGGGCGAAAACCGTTTCAACTAGACCCCCCGTCTTCTCTTCCTACCATTGTCGGGTAGGCGCAGCAGATACACCACTCCTGGTAGGGCAGAGAAGGGACGGACAGCTATTCCGAAGTCTCCAAATCTATTGCAGCAATATTTCCCAACTTGTATGTCGAATGTCCCGCGTTGGTCAAACCGCCTTTGGTACCCGATGTCTCTCGGACATAGTATATAGCTTGAAGGTAAAGGTAGTGACAGGACGTACCACGGGACTTGCTCAGCTCCCGACATACTGATGTTGTCGAAGCTGATAGAGCACCAGCCAAGGCGCGTAAAAAGGAGACGAAGGAGCACGCACGGACAACTGGCCGGGCGTGGTGCACGGACAACTGGCCGGGCGTGGTGAACGTGGTTGTGGATTCCTGTCATGGTTCTCATGACCATGAACACGTACGCGATGGTCACCTGTACAGTGGTGGGTTCTTCGAACAGCAAGAAGTTAAAACCTATAGAAATTTCGGGGATGCTACCGCCGCGAACGATCAATAGCTTGATCTGAAACATCTATCACCTCCGCTCTTCTTGAAGATGTCGCCGTTGGTACACCTCTTGATGAGCGTGTCACGGACCCTGTAGCCCTTGGTGGCGGAGAGGAGTATAAACGGTGACATAGGCATGGAGACGAACTGGAGCATCGTGACGTCGGACCCGCGGTATATACCGGCAGAAGGACAGTGGAACGTGTGAGATTGGGAGTAAGAAGGGCAGAACCGACAGCCACGACGTAAACAACAAGGGCCCGAGCGACGACGATATCACGAACAAGTTCAGTGACAGCATCGGCAGCAACTAGAAGAGAAGCCGATATTGCAAGAACTGCAACAAGAGACGAATCGACGAGGAAGATATGGTTGTCAATCAATCACGACTATGTCGTCGTCGTCGCACCAGCTCTCATCCGGTAGCTGACGTTACTTACGTTCTTGTTGTCAATCCTGCGCCGTCACTGCCCTTTTTGGCGATGTCTTCACGTCTGGTCTTCTTGGCGATGTTACCGTCTTCACTATTGCTCTTATTCGCACGTCGCCGATTGCGTTGCCTTCGTTGCCGGCACAGCTCTTGTGCCCGACGGTGCCGTCGCTACAGCGTGCGTAACTAGTGTCAAGGTCAAACCCGAGAGCAGGGCCGATTGATCGTGACGTCGACAAGGAGAGCTGAGGCGACGTGGCAAAGCCATTACGCCGGCCAACGAATCTGTACCCAACAGGCAAAAAACTCCTGTGTAAAATTGAGGTCATCTTCACGGCTCGACATTCTGCTGCTACCGCTGTCCGGCGTGGCAGTCACTATCGCTCCTTCGTTTGAAGATGCCACGGTTCCAGCTGTTACTGTTCCCGCTGTCACTATCAATCCAGCTTTTGGTCAAGATGTATTTCTCGTCTTTGCTCCTGTTTTTGAGTCCGACGTAGCCGTACGTACGGCTCCTTGCCGATGTCATCGTCGCCGCAGCTATTAGCGTTAACGTATCTGTTGCTCCGACAGTAAAGGATGAATTCATTCCACGCCACACGATCGCTTAGCTTGCACGCCTTGTCTTCGCTGCAGCTCTTGTTGCGGGCGTTCGCCTCGGTAACGCTTTACTTTCCCATGTCAGCTCGTCAGTGTTTCCTTTCAGGCCCAAGGTCGAAACAGAAGGAACATGTGCTACGCGCGGGATGGCGACACAGCAGTAGTGTGCAACGCATTGGGCATTTCCTGGCAAGAAACGAACAGAAGGAGAGCAGTTGAAAACGCACATGTAGTTGGAAGATCTTGAGCCCAATCTGATACTTCGTCGACGATGAGTGACAAAGCGTTAGGCACCAAATGCGACTTGAAAGCGACCTGACTGCAATGTGCGTAGAAAATTAACGTCAATTTTGAATATATTTTGCTACATAGTTATGCTCTTTGAGGTGCTTCACCTGCGGCTGGTCGTGGCGGCACGCACCGAGAGTTTCGCTTGCTATCGTCGGTTACAGCCTATCTCTGTGTCGCTGAATGACCGCGATTTCGTTTATTAAGTTCCTGCTGCTTCCGCGCTCTCATCTGACGATAGTGTTTCCGTTGTTCGTCTTGCAGCTGTCACCGTTGCTACGTCTCTTGCTGGAGGTGTGGCGGTTCCCGTAGATCTTGGAGTTGGTGAGTAGTCCTGACGGCCACGCAAGGATTAAGAGAACCTGTAAGAGTTGCAAAGTCGGAAACACGCGCTGTGACGGGACCAAGGGAAATGGAATGTTTGACGTCGGGAACACGAAGCGCAGTAGAGACGGCAGAGACCACATTAAATAGGAGCATCACGGACGATGAGATCAACAACAAGCCCAGAGACAGCCGCAACACAAAACACGAGAGCGGCCGTAAAGGCAAAGACTGCGACAAGAGCTGTAATGCAACCCCTGAGCACAGCAGGGGCTCGGGTCAGTATGGCTGCACTCGGCGAGATAGACGGACTCGCAGACTTACATCGCACACTTACATTGCAAGGGCGTCACCGTTGAGTGCATTTTTGTGTTGGGTATATACGAAAATGTGATGCAAAAGGTTTTCCCATATATATCGAGGAAATATATATAGAACCGGGGAGATATAATAAAGGCGACAACCCGAAAACCCGCGGGTACCAAGGTACGTGGGTACCCGAGTACCCGTGACACCCTTACCGGCAGGCTCCAAAACCTTCACGACAATATCGTAATGATGGACTCGCCGGCGAGTGCTTGTATTTTAGTATGGACGAGTGTGTGGTTATAAACACTCCCTAGATATATTGCACAGACGTTATGAACAGGGGATACCAATTACCCGCGTGTATTCAAACCTTCGAGGGTTCTCGGTACCTTGTTCCCCACGGCACAACTGCCCGCGCGCTCCGAAACCGCGCGGGTGTTGAAATCGGGCCATACCTGTCAAACGAGTAGGACCCGTCCGGGTATACCCGCTGGGTATCCGGGAAATTGAAATCAGGGTCCTACCTCAGGTAATGACAGTGACAGCGCGGTCGTGAACTGACGATGACTGTTGCGTTGTCGTCGCCCCAGGTCTCTTACGGTTATCATAGTTTCTGCCACTGCCTGTGTTGGTGATGTCAACGTAGTTTCAGCTCTTCTTGATGTCATTGCCGCCACCGTACTCCTGTTCTTATTCTCGGCGTCGAAAAGTCTAATGCACGTTGTTTGAGTCACAGCTCTTATGTCCGACAGTGCCGTCCCTATGGTTTTCGTAATGTTGTTGAGGTCGACAACGAGAGCAGTAGGCCCGTCATTATCGCCCATATGAGCTGCAGGGACATTACGTCTACCAAGGAATCGGCACCAAGTAAGCCCAGTTTTCCTGGGCAGCCTGGGCAGAAATTCATCGATCGAAACGTCGCTACTACCGCCCTTTTGGCCGACGTCGACATCACTACCGCTGCTTTGTTATAAATGTCACGGTTACCGCTCCTTTTGCGCTCGCTGTCGCTATCTCTGCACTTCTTGATGGCGGCGTCACTTAAGCCCTAGTTGACGCTTTTGTGTTCGACGGCGCCGAACGTACCGCTTCTTGTTGACGTTATCGTGGCCAAAATGTTTGACATCGATGTCTCTGTCGCTCCGGCTCTTGATGATGACTATATTCCAAAACACGCTACCGATTGGCTTGCACTCTACACAGTCACTCCAGGTCTTCTTATTGACGCTCGCGTTCGGGCCAGAGATCAACACCGAAGCAACCCCTGTCGCTCGCTGGATAATGATGCGACTGTAACGTGAACACGGTTGCTATGACCTGGCAAGAGAAGGACGGAATGAGAGCACTTCACAAACGATCGTTTAGTTGAAAGGTCATGAACCCGAGATTGTGCTTCGGCGACGATGAGTGAAATAGAACGCTACTCACCGAACGTGGCTTGAATGCAGTCTAACAGTAACGAGAGAAGAAATACATCATCAACTTTGGATAGTAACGCAGCTAGCTATTGCTGTTTCAACCGCTTACCTGAGAGGGGTCACGGCACCGCACACCGTGAGCGTCGGTCGCTGCCTTCTTTATCTGCGTATATGTGCACTCAATGACCGCAGATTCGTTGGCGAAGTTGACGTCGGCGCCCCGTTTACATCCGACGCTACTATATCACCGCTGCTCTTCTTGCTAATTTCATCGTGGCTGCGGCTCTTTTTGAGGATGACGCGACTCCCCCAGCGTGTGGTGTTCGTCACCAGTGTCAATAGAAATGTCAGGATCACGAGGAGCTACTACAGGGTCGACTTCGGAGACACGGGCTGTACCGGGGACAAGGGTAGTGGATTTGGTTACGTCGGGAGTAAGAAACGCACCTATCCCGGCATACACATGAATGCGACGATGAGATCACTAACAATCGCTATGGCAGCCGCAACACCAACCCCAAGAGCGGCCGAAACGGTAGTAACTGCAACAAAATCTGCCGTGACGATGACGATACGGTCGTCGGGGCGGCACGGTTACGCCTTCGTCATAACGCAAGTCCTCTTGCAGTTATTGTCATTACTGCCGCTCTTGCGTCGATGATGCGGCCGTCCCTGCCCTCGTTCGTGATATTCTCGTCGCTGCTACCCTTCTCCACAACGTTACCGCTGTCGCTACTGCACGTCTGAGTCCGGTCATCGGTCATCGCACTACCCTCGTTGCCTGTACAGCTCATGTCCCCGGAGTCATGACCGCAACAGCTGATATCGTAAACGAGAGCAGTGGCACCCGTGCCCCATACACGTTGTAGAGAAGATCACATCACCAAGAGGGGTGGCCTAACCATTTCATCGAGCGACCAATCCGCACCTAATCAGCAGATTTTTGATGTACAGGGTGGGCGTAGAGTTTCCGGTAAACCTACTGGTTGTACCACTCGTGTAGCGGACGTAGGCGTCGCTACCAACCTTGCTCTTAAAGATGTCGCGGTTGCCTCTGATGTCATGGACACCGTCGCCCTCGGCAAATATATATTCTTGGTTGCGTCGTTTCCACCTTTGCTGCCGCTTTTATGGCCGACGTCACCGTACCCACAGCTCCGCTTGCCAACGCCATCGTATGTACGATATTCCTTGTCGATGTTGCTGTCGCACCATTCCTTGCTGCGCCATCGCTATATCGTTCCTTTTGCGGGCATCGCCGTTGCCCCAGCTTTTCTTTCTGCTGTCGGCCTTTTAAACATCTGCTCACTTGTGTCGCCCCTGCCGACGGGCTCGATTTTGTTCGCGTTGTCTTCAGCCAGCAAGCGGATCTCGCGCTATTGCCGGCGGGTTTAGGGTGTCGCTCGATTAGAACTTGCTGGGGAGAAAGGTCCCAGGGAGAGCATATGAGCTCGACAGAATCAAGTTGAAATACCATACACTGGGCCTGATGGTTCGTCGACGATGAGTGTGGTTACCCATTAAAACGCTCAACGCGGCTTCAGACAACAAATGCCGCGATTTGAGTCGAACTCAGACGACATTCGAACAGCGTTTCTCGTATGCATTTCATCATTTCCACGTGCTCTTCATCACCAAACGTCCTCATAGATGGGAATACAAAACTTGACGTTTTCCTGTCTGTAAGGTGCTTTCCGGTACAAAGCGTGCGTAGGAGAGGCCACTCTCCAGATAAAACAATACCTGATCTATTATATGGGTCTTCTCACGGTAAATTTTGACAGGCTTACAGTAGCAATGGTATCATGCCGGTTTCGGCAGGGGCTACGTATGGAATGTGGTCGGTACACCAGAAATACGTATTAGGCCAGACGTCGAAAATAAAATATTGAAACCTTTACCGTAGCACTAAAAAATCTGGAGTTCTCGTACTCTATTGGTTTTACCAGGGATCATTTTTTGGGTCAAACCGTCTGGCGTTGGTCCGCACGGTCTTGAGGTACCTTCTAGCGAATGATATTGTAGTTAGGATGTTCCATCTACACCCGCGAATTAGCACACAGCAAGGGTGAGCTTTTCAGGTTTGCCAGAGGTACTCAGGGGTGCCACGGTAGGGGACCTAAGGACAATGCCTTACACTGCTCATGTGGGGCGCTACTGTATACCTCACCTACAGTAGTAACTACGTCTGGGCGTGAATACAAGGGACATTTCAAGAGGGGCACAAACAAGGCCATACAGATGGATGTGACGCGTTCAAGTGTTTGCGTTAGAGGGGGGGCGGTGAAAGCCCCTCGCGGGTGGCGAGGGGATGCCTGGATGCCATCCCCGTTTTTTTTCACTTTTCCCACATTTTGTCGCCATGAGACGTGATTTTTCATTTTCATCGCATTAGCGTCACCAGCTGCACGCGCCACCACAACCTCCGCGAACGCCATATAGGCACGCGCCTTGACGGAGGACTAACCAGCACGACACGGCAGCGGCCACACTATCTACATCAGTCGCGTTCCCGCCGAGCACCACACAACACAGTGGCAGCTTCCTTCAGCGCGCCTTGGTAAAGTTTGCCCTTGTTACTGTCGCTGAGAAGATGCTCGATGACTCTGTGCCTCTGATTTTCGCTCTGTCTATTGCGGGAGACTTTCTCACGGACACTTGCAGAAACTGGCATCTCCAACAATTGATGGGAAGGTCTTCAACCGGCGATTCCTGCGCGGGAGCTCTGCTCGCTGATTGGTGGGGTGCCGCGAGAGAGGGTGTGTTTTTCGCTTTTTTGTTTAATAATCGGAATTGGGAGGTTCCGTGACATTCCCACGGATTCGAGGAACAAAACAAATGACAAACGGGGTAGAAAAAACAGTCAAATAACACAGGTTTCCCCGGAAAACCTGCCGAAGTCCCTTGTATCTGGGTGCACACAAACGTGCAACGTACAAACAGTAGTACAGAAGTAGCACAGCTCAGTAAATTTTACATATTGTATTCGCTTCATGATGTAGGCAGGTTATCGACACCTGACTAGATCTGTTTTACCGTATGCAGTAGAAGGCGGCCTACTCAACAACAGCAGAAGAGCCGTGCCATGGTGAGTGCGTTATGCTTGTAACCGAGCACATATCTACACTTCTGCGACTAGGCTCCTCAGCGGGGGAACTACTGTATATCCGATACCTTTGGGTCAGAAACGAAATTTAGTTGCAACTACAGATACGCACACAGCACCTGCAGTACACATGTAGCCCATGAGATTGTGCTTCGGGCTTTGCAGCAATGTTTGTTTCACTGAAACTCGGTGGTTGGGTGAGGTGTCGAGCTTCTGATCCTACAGCAGGAGCCTCGCAAACATTGGGTGCGATACACTCTTACCTCCGCCGCTCGCTTGGCCCGACCGTGCCTGCTCATCCGGAAACCCCCGCGTTAATCCGTTCCGGCGGAGACCGTGTCGACCCGATAACAGCCCCGCCTTAGCCGACTAGCGTTGTTGCGCCTTGCAGTAGTTCAATTGTGGTACCCGTACAGGTGTTCCTCGGATTCAGAAATTCCTAAAGCACCGCAGCGCTACGAGTATCATGCTGTTGACAAAATATTCACAAACTCCCACGATGCATTGAATCGTTGCAACGCCAAGGGAACCTCACGATGGGATGTACGATGCGCCCCTGGCCGAGATCGAGGATAACTAGTGGCGCTAGGAGGTGTGCCAGAGGCAAGCCGTTGTCGGTCACGTAGTGGTCTGGCGCCGGCCGAGAAAAGCGGTGTGGCGGTGCCACAATTCACCGGGGACGCTACAAAAGTAATAGCCCGCCGTTACTCTGTAACTGTCGCCCTATTTGCGTTCAAGAGACATGCCTCCTGCACGTTGGGCGTACGATAAAGGAATGGCAAATTGGCCATGAAATGGTACTTACCGGGATTCTTATGTGGTATTCATTATCGCTATGTACGTGTTTGTATGTATGTGTTGTCTTCACATACCGTTCTTTCTACCCCACTTCATCAGTACACCCGGTGTCCTACTTTGTGTAATTAATTGTTTCATGTGGCCACAGACTGTTAAACAAGAAAAAAACAAACCAAAAATAATCGCGAATCAATGAGTAAAGCAAGTGAAATGTACAGCGGGCACGAAAGCACGACAGCACAAGCCGGACCTGACAATAAGAACAAACATATTCTGAAATTCAACAACAAGATATAGGTGACGCAAAGTGATCAGAAAGAATGCTATATGAAAAGCATGCACGCTCGAGAGGAAAGATAAATACCAAGGGTGTGTTCGGTACGGTACTACCGAGGCCTACCGGCGGTAAAATACCGCCGGTATACCTGTACCGAGAGGATTCGGTACGTTCGGTCTGGAGTTCTATACCGTACCGACAATTTCGGTACGTTCGGTCTGGAGTTCTATACCCTACCGAACATTTCGGTACGTTCGGCACGATGTCCGTACCCTTACCGGCGGTATCGGTATGATACACCGTACCGATACCGAGAAGCTTGGTATGTTCGGTACGATGCCCATACCGGTACCGAGAATTTCGGTGCGTTCGGTACCATGTCCATACCCTTACCGAGAACCTCGGTACGTTCGGTACCATGTCCATATCGTACCGGCGGTATCGGTATGACACAACGTACCGATACCGAGCTTATACCCTACCGAGAGTACCGATCCCGGGCTAATCGGGAAGTTAGGCTCGGGACAACCCGGTGCCGGTACAGTACCGCCACACACATAGCACGCAGCAGCACAGCAGCACAGCAGCGTACCCTGCCTCATCGGTACAGCGGCCCTCATGAGCACCACAACACCCCCCCCCAGCAACAACGACAATGATGACCCCCGCCGCTGGCGACCAAAGCTCATCATCGCCAGCGCCGGCGCCAGCTCCTCCGGAGGCAGACGTTGTCGAGGCAGAGGTCGTGGACGGCGGAGGAGGCAACAGCAGTGTGCCAGTGAGAGGGCCTGCTCCTATCTACCAAAAGGGTAGCGACACAGAGTACGTAGTGCCGGTGTGGTAAGGCGCCCATCGAACTCTGGAAATGAATGTGATGACAAAACAAAAAAAAAAAAAAAAAAACTGTCGCAGACACACACATTCTTGATGGGCAATACCATGGTACTGCTGTGGAGCGACGCTCGGTTTGACAAATACCGCTGGTATCTGCGGTACGGTACCGGTATGGAGGTCTATACCGTCCCGAGAATTTCGGTACGTTCGGTATGGAGTTCTAAATCGTACCGAGAATTTCGGTACGTTCGGTCTGGAGTTCTATACCCTACCGAAAACTTCGGTACGTTCGGCACGATGTCCGTACCCTTACCGGCGGTATCGGTATGATACACCGTACCGATACCGAGAAGCTCGGTATGTTCGGTACGATGCCCATACCGGTACCGAGAATTTCGGTACGTTCGGTACCATGTCCATACCCTTACCGAGAATTTCGGTACGTTCGGTACCATGTCCATACCGGTACCGAGCGTACCCGTACCGTACCGAACACACCCTTGATTAAATACGCACGTCGTGGGAACCCCAACTCCTTATTGGCTGATCGATGACTGGCCGGGGTTCGTGAAGGCAGTGGTCCCCGGGGAATATACGGTCGGCCTATCCTCGGAAAAATGCCACCCATGCGTGTATCTACAGCGCAAACGAAGCGGGGACGAAGAAAGTAGCTATGCCCCGCTACGACACCGCCCGCGAATGTATGGAAACCCCAACTCTGGGTACGCTGTTGTTGGCTGGAGTTCGTACAGACGGCGGTCCCCACCCGTTGCAGGCAATGAGGTTCAGCAAGTCCATTAACCACGATCTTATAGATCAATAATTGAATTATGAATCACATGTGGGGTTAGGCGTCCCCGGTGGCTTGGTAGGTGGTCTACGTGCCTATCAAGATCGTCTTCGTGGATTCGAGTATCACCGAGTGCATGTGCATGCCCGTAGGGACTTTTTCTTGTATCTTTTTGAACGAAATGCAGCAACAGTTACACGGAAGTAACGGCAGATCTTTCATCCATCTGTCGTCGGGGCGTTCCGACAAAACAAACTCACATCGCACATCTTCAGCGTATCCCTTTTATCGGGCGACATTGTGCACCAAAACGCGTAGTCGACCACCGAAGCCGCCGGCACGCCTTCAAGCATTACTGACCACCCTCGAGCTCCGCAGAAGGCCCACCACACGCGCATCAAAGCGCGGCCAAATAAGTCACTTCGGCGTTGTCGTGAGTCAAATATTTCGGACGAATACAGCGTTGCTTCAGGTGGGACAGGTGCGGAGCTTTCCTGTGAGTATATTTTGTCAAGGTGAAGGCGCTTCATCGAGGCTGCTCCAAAATGCTCTCTCGCCGAGCACATCTGGAATAAGAATGCCTCGTTCGTCGTTTACTAATAACTCACGACGACCGCATGTGTTCGTTGTGTTCAACGTTGCGGAGCACGGTACGAACAGGAACATGTGCCTACTAGTTAGATAATATATCGATCTGTGATACCACTTTTTTCCTGGGTTGTTTCGCTCTGCATGGAGCCCCAAGGGCGGGCTGCACTACAGCAGTGCAGTATACCGGGTATACCGGGTAGACGGATATGTATCCTGTGCACGAATCATACTTGTACACGGGCGATGATTGGTTTAGTTACTACCGTTACCCAAAGATCATGCGTACATTGTCCCTCTAAGGTAAGATCCTTCTCGACTTGACAACGGCCCATCTGCATGCGTACTGTATAGCACGATGAAGCGGGCAGGCTTCTGTCAAGATATAGGGCCTGATGTTGCCGGAAGTTGTGTGTTTATGCATCCTTCCGCTGTGCCCGTGCATATCACACGTTCGCCCATGGTCCTGGCATGCTCTGCCGTAAAACCAGCTGCAGTATGTCCGCCTAAACAATTTCCCCGTGTGGTATGTAGGTGTAGTATCCTGCGATCCGTCAGGTAACCCGCAAGGTCTTCCTGCCCGGTTCTGTGTGCGAAATGTCGAGGGAAAGGATTGAGGCTCCCCAGCTTGGAGAGCCATTGCTAAAGGACTCCCATGGGGACCATATGGATAAGAACAACGAGACGTGAGAGGCCTTAGAAAGCGGTAGGGGTGGATGCTGATAAACTGGCGACACAACGAACCCTCCGCAAATATAACGCTCTGGAGACAAATACAAGGAACGATTACTGTAGGCATTCGCGTGAAGATATAATAACCCGAGGACATTTCCGTCCTGGATCATGGTGCCTACAGTAGTTGTGACCGTGGTACGCTCGACGTATCTAACACCAGTCTGATCATGACGAATCTAGTGCAGGTAGCCGTAGTTGTTTTCGTCACAATATCTCCTTGGGAGGCGCCCACAAACATATTCTTCCTTGTGGCCTCCAGAGAACTCCTTGCTGACACGTGTGGCATCACTTTACTCCAGCTTCGGTTATACGAACATCAACGCGCTCGGCTTCGGCGGCATGTACGTCGTCCTCGTTTATTTCCAAGTAGCATTTGGTTGCTGCCAGAATTCAGATCGTGTTGGGTCTGTACTAAAGCAGCATTCAGATTAAGGTCGGATCGGCGCGTTCGACGGTAAATAGTACCGCTAAATCGCACACATTCGTTGTCGCCAAATCACCACCTTCTCCCGTTTCCGTGTTTTACACCAACTCGCCTGTGGCGTCCCACGTAGAAACCTGACACCCCTCTATTGCGATTTCCCTCTTTCTTCTCTCGTCATGGAATACCAACCATGCCGCACCCGCATATTGTCCAGCAACCCCGGGTACAGTACTTGTTCCCAAGGCGCAGACTCGCGTCCTAATGGGAGACGAGATCGAGCAAGTGGTCAGCAAGGTGCCAATCATCAAACAGACATGCAGCGACACCGACGACAACAAGGAAAGTTCAAACAACCGCGACGTCGGGCACGAGACCCCTGGCAGCGGTAAAGATAGTGGCGACGACGACATGGGTAACAACAACGGTGCCAACAATGTCAAAGGCGAGAACGTACGAGTAATGAAAAGAAGCTTGAGCGAGAACGACATCGGAGACGACATCAGTCGCGACCCCCCGACATCTGCGGCTACAAGGGTGGTAACGTCGGCGACGTCGACCACAAGCTCGGGGACAGCAGCAACAGCAGCAGCGCAACCGACCATTCCGTGCCTAACCTGCACAGGGATAACCTGCTACGTATGATAGCGAGCGACTCGCTAGTAGAGCAGCGACCCGTGCAACCGCAGGTGAAATTAAATATCCTAGCGGCGCAGTTTACTCAACGGTTCATACGTCGCGATAGATTCGTTGTCCCGTGACAAAAAAACAACTGGCTCCTTTCTTTTTTTTTGCGCGGTACAGCCAAGCCCTCTTTTTGTGGGCGAGCATCGCAGTGTCCTGTGCCTATCTCACGACGCCAAACGCAGACCCTTCTGGTGTACCCGCTGTATGATATATCGTAACACTTCACCAGGTATACAGCAGGCATAGAGGTTAGAGAAGACGATACAATCAACGGGGCGCTTCGAGCATTTCGTGGATATACTCTCGGTGACGGGTTCAAGCTTTAGTACGCGAAGATGCGAGCTTATCTTCTCTTCTTCTTTTAATATCTTTCGGCGGATTGGTAAAAATAAAGCTTATCAAAAATCCTATTCTAGTAGTTGACAACGGGCCGTAACCGCGCTACCGGTGGAATGCTCTGCGCTAAACGATATCCAGGGCCTTCTATTGCCATCATCGCTTCTTAGACTGCTCTACAGTACGATAAATTTAGCGGTGACGTAATAATTCCGGCTCAAATAAGCACAACTTCGCCCCCCCCCCCCCCCCCCCCCCCCCCCCCCCTCCTATTATATACCAGGTATGTTATATTGGGTTGGGTTGGCGTCGGTTGGCAACGACACTGTAAAACATGCCGCTCACTACGTGAGCTAGTCATCCAGGGTACCGTTTTTTTTTGTGTTTTTGGCGGTCGCCCACAGCTGGTCGTCTAGTTAGATCATTTGTGGGAAGTAAAGAACCTTTACTCTGCACAAGGGAACTGATCGTATCACATAGTGTTCAAGGCAAGCCACCCAAGAGGCAGTTACATAGTACTCTCCGATTGCTGTCTCTGGAAGTGGCCACACCGGAAATTAAACTAACTCATTGAAGCTGTCATCCATATGCAAGTCCGCCTCACAAGCGGTTCTTAGTAGGATGCAGCTCACCCTTGATGCGACTCGCCGGACACCTCACGGCGCTTCGCGCTTGGTGCAAGCAATGCCTGCCTGGTCGGTGAAAACCCGACATGCTCCGTCCCGGCATTGTAGGGATGCGAGGGTCTATGGTCATACGACTACGGCCATGCATGAGATCGAGTACATCTCTCCTATCGAGTACACCCCCCCCCCCCCCCCCCGAACCGATCATATCACAGAATCAACTATAAACGTTACAGCACCAGCAGCTATACTGCTTAGGCTTGAACGCCCCACCTTCAACAACAAAATAAACAACATTCAACAACAGCAACTAAATTAACAGAAGCAGCGAAACAACCTACAGAATGCCAACACCCAACAGCAAAGCACTGAGACCAACAGTACTGACGACGAGCAAGGCCACAACCAGAAATATCGAGCATGGTCGTGGTACAGTTCCACTGAATTCTCCGAGACCACTACGCACTACTCGCGACTCTCAGTCGTCCTTTATGTCTCGCAATTTCCCGGGAACGTTGGAGCAGGAGCAGGAAGAGACAAATGATGACAACCCAGATGGAGGCTCGAGTTCCACCTTACTCGAGAAGGCAAAGGCATGCGAGGAGTTCCAGGCGTCGAACATCCAAGACGCGGCCTCGGGTTACGTCGAGACTGAGAAGGCCAACGCTGCCGTGGGGTCCCCCTCGACAGTCAATCAACACCAGGACCCGGATGCCGTCGCACCGGGTAAGGTCAAGCAAGATGTGAAGTCCCTCGCGACGGACAAGCTATCCTCGGCGGGCAAAGACTCCGGCAATATCAAAGGCGGAAGGACGGAAAAAATCACCAACGGCAGATCGACCGAGGCCTGGTTCCGAGCTCGAACAGCAGTTGATGGCGAGGCTGCTCGAGTACGAGTCAGGGCCGGCACCCGTGAAGGATGAAGCGGGGTCGGAAGAGCAGGCTTGGACAATAGGGCGGGAGTGGCGGGAGTGGCTGTGGAACTTTTTCTTGTTTATCGTCGTCATTTTCGCGATGGTCATCTGGAACGTGGATTCTTCGAGCGTCAGGTATGAGGGCGAGACAAACGGAGGGTGTAAGCAAATAAATACGGGAGAAGGGCAGAAAGGGAGGAAGGAAGAAGTAAAGGAAGGAAGCACAACAAAACGAAAGAATGGAAGAGATGGAGAACGAAACAAGATGCAAAACCCTGATGTTCGATGTAATACTAGAGTCCATCGTGCTGCTCGTCGACACCATGGTTCCAGTGCCTTGAGATCGGTCTCACATGCCTTCTTGCATTATACGCGATCGCATCTAACTCAGTCCATGGTGTTACTACCCCGCTGGCACCTCGAAACGAAGGGGCGTGGATGCTCGACGACAGCATTTTACATATACCAGGCACAACATCTACCGCCCTTATCGCCTGACGTTATTCGTCCAGTAGTTCGACCACGAATCCAATTTTTCTTATCTTTGTTTCCGTTCGTATCTTCGCTATTATCTCCCTCCTCCCATCCCTCTCTACCGTCCCTCTCCGCTTCCCCCCCGCTCCTCCTTCTATCCCTCCCTCCCTCCGTACGACCATGCAGCGTCACCCCGACCCCGGCAACCGTCCAGATATCTCCAGCTGCACCAACCTTCTTCGGGGCCATGGACGCGTTGGGTGCGAGAATAAAGCCCAATCTCTTCGATATCAAGCCGACCCCGAGAAGTGGACACGGTAGCGGCGAGGTCAGCCTTGCCAGATCCAACGACGATGACGGTGCCAGAAACAAGAAGACGGTCACAAAGAAGCAAGCCACTCGGAACAACAACAAGGACACGAGAAACGCGAACGAGAGGAACACGAACGAGGAGGAGGGCGATCGATCGGCAGCATCCGCAGGCGATGGGCAGGATAACCAGGGCCACCCATCGTCCCACAGCGATCAGCCGAAGGGCCAGAGCAAGGCAGAACGTCTGCGCAGTCGCTGGGCTGAATGGGCGGTAGAGTTCGAGGAGATGGTGGACGGGCCCTGGATTTAAAGAGATCACGGAAATCTGGTTGTCGCGGGGCGTGGGGACTATATGCTTGTTCATTTTGATAGAGGGGCAGAAACGAGGGGAGAGGAATGTGGGTGAGGTCGTGATTACATGTTCCTGGGGGAAGGGAGGTGGGATGGGGTTCGAGCCGGGGGGGAGCGGGGAGAACGGTTTCTATTTCTTGGACCAGTGGGCTTTTTTGTGGGGGGGGGGGGGGGGGGGGGGGGGGGGGGGGGGGGGGGGGGGGGGGGGGGGGGGGGGGAGGGGAGGGGTAGAGGGAGAAAGGGTATTGTTCGTTCGCACGGGGGCTGTATTATATGCACATGGTCATAATGTACACACAAGGCAAAATGTGTTTTTTTTTTCGTTTCTCACCGTTTGAAGTCCCCAACGTTGTTGACGTTTGGAATACAATACTATGGCGGTTGATCGTATTTGTCTCCTTCCGTCACAGGACGCGTGAACACGCGGGCTAGCAAACGTCGTCAGAAACAGACGGTATTGGGTAGCGTTGAACCCTCTGGGCGATACACCCCATGGCGTGCACTGGGGGAGGGGGGGGGATGGCAGACATCTGTGACTCCGGCTCGTGCGCAGAAACTAATTGAGCGTTAATCATGGTTGGCAAATGATTTCGTTCGAAAGAGCGGCAACATTTAAAGAATGCTGATACGAAAAAACACGAATTTGCCCAAAAGGGACGAAACATAGAAAACACGAAAAAGTGTGTTGAATTGAACCGCTCGAAAGGTGTCACACGTCGGGCACGCCTTGATCTGACAAACACTAGACGCGTTCCACGATAGGGGAGCAAACTTCAATCGCTTATATAGGTGCAGGTCAGGTTTGAAACACGCCCAGGTGTCCGTCCTTCATTTCACCGGGCACTGCAACAGCGCGCCACTAAAAACGGATTGGTGCTCGAGACCGCAAAAATCAAGGATGCGTCCAATTGCTCAATGCTTGCAGTTCAGATAGGACACGTCCAGTTTCTCAATACTTGCAGTTCGGAATCGAAACACCCTCCCATGTCCGTCCTTCGAGACCCCACGCACCGCAACAACGCGCCACTAACAGCGGATTGGCTCTTAGCACCAACTAACATCAAGGAACCCGACGAAAGTGAAAGTGTATACCGCTCCGTCTGGAGATGAACGAACCATGTAGGATCAAACGAGCATCCAATTCCACCTTTTAATTTCCGGACAGCGCTGTTACTAGGGCCTATGAATACTCGGTAACCTGTCGCCCCCCCCTTTCCTTCCCGCCCTCAAATATCCTTTCCCCGGTAAAAACGCCACATCAGGTGGTCGGTATTTTGGCGCGTGTCAAGGCCATCTTGAGACCTCAACATACTACTTTCAGTGTAGGGGGTGGTCAGTCCAGCGGTCAAACGCGTATTGTGGGGCGCCTTGAGGCCGTCTTTTAGCCTTAACATACCTGTTTTAGTGTAAGGGAGCGGTCAGTCAAGCGGTCAAACCGGTAGTTTGATGCACGCCGAGGCCGTCTTTGGCCTCAACATAAATATTTCAGCATAGGGGGGGAGGGGGGATGGGGGGCTGTCAGTCTAGAGGTCAAACCCGTATTTTGGGGCACGTCAAGGCCGTCTTGAGACCTCAACATCCTACTTTCAGTGTAGGGGGTGGTCAGTCCAGCGGTCAAACACGTATTGTGGGGCGCGTTGAGACCGTCTTTTGGCTTTAACATACCTGTTTTAGTGTAAGGGAGCGGTCAGTCAAGCGGTCGAACCGGTATTTTGATGCGCGCCGAGGCCGTCTTTGGCCTTAACATATATATTTCAGCATAGGGGGGCTGTCAGTCTAGAGGTCAAACCCGTATTTTGGGGCACGTCAAGGCCGTCTTGAGACCTCAACATCCTACTTCCAGTGTAGGGGGTGGTCAGTCCAGCGGTCGAACACATATTTTGGGGCACGTTGAGACCGTCTTTTGGCCTTAACATACCTGTTTTAGGGCAAGGGAGCGGTCAGTCAAGCGGTCAAACCGGTATTTTGATGCGCGCCGAGGCCGTCTTTGGCCTTAAATATATATATATATATATACAAGGCTTTCCTTCGGAGTGGGTATTCCGTCGTTTCGTGTACATATAACCGCAATTAATTGGCGACATAGCCCAAAACCAACCAAACTAAATGTATTTGTTTAAGAAACGGTGAAGGATGTAATAATCGCGTTTAGTTATGAATGTAATGTGAAACGTAAGATCGGGTGACGCAAGAGTAAGAATGACATTCGTCTAATAATAAGAATAACATCTTTCATGATCAGTGTGGGGAGAGAGTGGAGTAGTGCTTGGCATGTGGATGATATACAACATACAGGCTGTTGTGTAAAGGAAGGTTTGGGACAGGAGAGAAAGCAGCAGTGCCGGCAACGACAACGGTTGGTTATGGAAATGTTGTATAGTTGCTGGGCGGCCGCGATTTCGATGTAGCCAGCATAGGAGTTTGGATGAGACATGATATGTAAATAGTCTTCCAGGATGCTGTAGTAACGAGGCGGGAGGCCCAGAATGTGGATCTGTTCGCTGTTGAACCCGTTGGATATGTGTAGGAAGAAATAATCGTGATTTTGGGAAATGTGGGAAACAACTTGTTTCCTTTCGTTCGTCCTGGATGGCGACAATCTGCTTGGCGTACTGCTTCGGAATTCCGCGAAGCCCTGGAGCAGGCGAAATGGAAGGGAGTCTTTTTGCGCTTGATGATGATGTCTCCGTCTTTGATGGTGGAGTCCGTCAGGCGGCAGTTGTAGCACTTGCCACGGACCTGGTCGAAGTAAACATATAGGGTGCGCGGGGCGGGAGTGGCGTGCAGGGAATGGCGGGGGAGGGGGAAGGGGGGGGGGGGGGGGCAGAGTTCATTATTTGTACTACTCTACAGCGGCACAACAGCAGTACGTAATCGCTTGCTATACGACGGCAGCAGCAGCAGCAGCAGAAGCAGCAAGTACGTAATTTCCTTGACGATACAGAAATATGTACACACACAAGTGTAGTACAGTACACACACAAAATCACGTGCAGCATGATGTACGGCAACAACGCAGCAGCACCACAAAAAAAAAATCATTGACGATACAGAAATATGTGCACACGCACAAGTTTAAGTGTAATAGCCACACAAATCATGTCCAGCATGATGTACGGCAACAACGCAGCAGCGCCACAAAACGACCAGGAAACACAAAATTATCCGAGTACATACAAACATTCAGTGAAATTGCGGCAGCACTAAAAGCAGAGCAGCAGAAGCAGCAACGGATCGCCACAGCGTTGGCAGCAGCAGCATAGCAACGATATGAAAAGAAGGGAGAAAAAAAGTATGTACCCCGAGGCCGTCCGAAAAGTATTTGTGGTACCTCACTATAGACCCACCTCCGCATGCTGTACGGCAACAACACAGCAGCAGCAGCATAGCAACAATACGAAATACGAGAAAAAGTAGTACGTACGCAAAATGCAGGAGCAAAACGACCAATTTTTTTTTTTTTACGTGTCAAAAAAAACCATTTGGGTACAAAAACGGCCAAAAAAAAACAATAATCCGCGTTGGCAGCAGCAGCATAGCAACGATATGAAAATAAGGAAGAAAAAAAAGTATGTACCCTGGTATGCCGCAATCGCAAAACCTACGGAATTTCATTGACGATACCGAAATATGTACATACACAAGTGCAGCATGATGTACGGCAACAACGCAGCAGCACCACAGCAGCAGCATAGCAACGATATATATGAAAATAACCAAGCAAATAACGAGAAATTGCAGTACGTACGCAAAATGCAGGAGCAAAACGACAAAAATATTTTTTCACGTATCAAAAGGAACCATTTGGGTACAAAAACGACCAAGAAAAACAGTAATCCGAGTACATACGAACGATTCAGTGGATATTGCGGCAGCATTAGCAGCAGCAGCAGCAGAAGCAGCTACAGCATTAGCAGCAGCAGAAGCTGCAACGAATCGCCGCAGCGTTGGCAGCAGCAGCAGCAGCAGCAGCAGCAGCAGCAGCAGCAGCATAGCAATGATATGAAAATAAGGAAGAAAAAAAGCATTTACCCTGGTATGCCGCCATCGCAAAACCTACGGAATTGACGATCCGAAAATATGTACGCTTCCAGCATGATGCACGGCAACAACGCAGCAGCACTACATACAGCAGCAGCAAGTGCACAGGAGCAGCAGGTGCACAGCACGGCAACAACGCAGCAGCACTACAGCAGCAGCGAGTGTACAGGAGAAGCAGGTGCACAGCAGCAGCAGCACTCATGGCGTGGCGCTGACGACAGCAGCAGCAGCAGCGGCAGCCGAAAACGAGCAAAATGAGTACGTGGGGTCACCAAAACATGTACACACAGAAATCGTGTGCTTCACGTCCCGCAAATAGTTGTGCATGTGCGCGTTCGCGTGCACTGTGTGTGAGAGGAGCCGACCCAACGCACGAAGGGGAAAGAACGAGCGAGCATGGATGAGTTAAAAAAAAAAAAATAAACGCTTTGACGTTGGTTTGTATGCAAAAAGGCAATTGAAACCCCAAAAAAACGTACTGGAAACATACAGCATGCACAATAGACATAAGACACTCACCACTGTCAGCAGTCTCGAGGGAGTACGAGACAGTCCCTTCCTTGATCGGGCGAGTACAGAACTCGCAGTCGGTTGCCCTGTCAGGATGATCCCGCCACCACGCACGTGAGATCCTTGCAGGTGGCGAAGGCCACGTTTTTGCCACCAGGCGCGGAGTTCTTGACAAAAGTGCTGGTCCGTGCACTGGTCGCAAACAACAGCCGGCACCAGGTCGGTCTTTGTCGTTGCCGCTCTCTTGCCAGAGGGCGAGGACCACGCGCCTCTCGACGAGGGGGAGGTGAGCTTAGGGGGCGTGGAGAAGGGAGAGGCGGGGGTTGCAGCACCGGCAGGTTCGCCACCGACAGCAGCAGCTTGGCCGCCGACAGCTGCACCTATCTATGCCGTTCGTCGAAGGCGAGACGCCTCTTTTAGGCGCCGTGCGAAGATCTGTCTATTGGTTGGCAGTTTGCGGAAGAAGAAAGAAGAAAGGTTGTTTAGCTGTTTGGCGAAGAAGAAAGAAGAAAGGTTGTTTGGCTGTTCGACTGTTTCAAAAGAAGGAAGAAAGATTGTTTGGCTGTTTGGCTGTTTCAAAGAAGAAGGGCTGTTTGCGAAGAGCTGTGTATCAGTCGGTCTGTCTGCCAAGAGCTAGCAAGTGACAACCTCAAAAATCGTAATTATAGTTGTATTTATATCAGCGTAGGGGGGGGCTGTCAGTCAAACGGTCAAACCACGGACTCCGAGAATACTTCTCCCCCGGCGGCCAATAACACCCCATACAACTCACGGCACAGGCGATCTACATACGAAAAGAAACAAATCAGAAGTATTACTCCATCGTTCAAATCGTCGAACGAAGCTACTACGTCTGGCGTTCAGCTTTTTCTGCATCCGCCCCTTTCGCCGCCCACGAAAAGGAGAACGTTCCCGTCTCTTCCCCACCCTATAACCCCCCCCGCAACCCCCTCTCCCTGGTGGCCGATGCCACTCCGAAAACCGGTGGAACAGGTGAAACCCCCCGCTCAACAAAAAACTGAAAAATAACCCGAAAACATTTACGGTCTCCCAAAAACAAACCTAACGTGCATCAACAGTTGGTATTCAGCGTCCCCACTTCCTTCCGCCCCTCCCCCCAATCCCTTCCCCCCAATCCGCGGTGACCCATTTCGCCCCTAACTCTCCTTTAGCACGCGACACGCTTAAAACAATGCGCCAGGCATCATGCTTCATCGTCCGAATCGTCGAACGAAGACAGCATTTTGCTCATTGCGTCCGCCCCTTCGTCTCCCACGAGTTCCTCTTCCTCCTCCTCTCCCCCCCCCCCGCCCCGCCTCCTGTTGTTGGTCTCCACGCCCTCCTCCGTTGGCCGCCAAGTTTTCCGCGATAATTTTATCGCGGAGGAACGCAGTCCTGTCTGCGGAAGACCCGGGAGAGCCGGGCGCGGGCATGATCTCGATTTCTCTCGCCTTTTCTTCTTTTGACGCCTGTATACAAAGCGAAAAAAAAGAGAAAGAGAAGAACAAAAAAAATACATTTAAAAAATATCAAGACAAAGGGCGCGGGAGGATGACGAGGAGGATAATTAGGACCAGGGCGGGGAGGGGGGGGGGGGGGGTAAGAGGAGGAGGGGGAAGAAGACGGGGGGTGGGGGGGGGTAGGAGGAGGAGGGTCACAGGAGGAAGAGAAGGGTCAAAGGAGGAAAAGGAAGACGCGGAGGATGAGCCGGCCGAGTGGGATCCGAAGTATATAGGAGGCAGAGGGATAGAAAGGAAGGGGGAGTAGGACGAGGCTGAGGACGGGGAGCAGATCGGTAGTATAGGGGGGAAGGGGAAATTACAAGGGGAGGAACAGCGCAACAACAAAGCAACACAAGAAACAAAAAATACGGTATATATTCAGCTAAACAATACGACGCCAGCACGTACGCGCGGGAAGCAAAGCACAACAATCTGGTAGCACCAACAGTCTGGTTCAAGATGTGTATAGTACGTAAATCAGCCTGACTACGTTCCCGGTCGCCGTACGCATCTCGCCACTCTAAATAAGCGTACCTGCTCCGTGTCGGCCTCCTCCTCGGCGAGATTCTTGAGGTAGTCAACGCGCGCCTGCTTGTCCTGTTCATCCCTCTGCAGGAAATTGACGAGGTTGTAGCAAACCTGAAACCGGGTAGAGCGGACACGATGGTTTGGCTGAAGAAACGGGTCGTGCGAAACGATGAATCCCCAAGAATTAACACGTGTGACGCACAAGCCATAAATGATACACGTCCACCCAAAGGGTAAAAAAAAAGGCACACGAGTGAACCCTAACAGCTCTGGAGGGGGAGATGAAAGAAAACTAGAGCAAAAAAAAAAAAAAAACACACACACACACACACGCACGCACACACGCGGGGAGTATGCCCCGAGCATCCGATACTGGTAGATGCCAGGTAGACAGACACACGGACGAACCCAGGCTCACACACAGACAATTGAACGGACACCGACCAAAAACAAAAACGGACTAATAAAAAAAAGTTGCAGACACAGATACACACCCGCACACCAAATGTAGATTGACATGGAAAAAAAAACAAAAACACAGCCTGACACACACAACGTTTTCATGCAAGAACTTCCCGGCAGCGGGCGCCGTAACCCCCATCCGTTCCCCACCCACATCGCCACCATTCGGCACTCGATGCTGCTGCCACCCATACGCAAGAAAACCGGCCACGCGGGCGGTTTCTTAGGGGTATGCAGGCCGACGCTCAGCTTGCGACTCGCAGGATAACATCAACTCAAGGCGCTTCGCTCTGCTTGGCTCAAGCAAATGTTGTCTGCCTGATCGGTGAACACCCAGCGTGCCCCGTCCCGACAACGTAGGGATGCGAGGGTCTACGATCATACGACTACAGCACGGCAAATGCATGACATGAGCACTCCCCCTGCCCACACAACCCTGCTTCTGCGCCATTTCTGCCGCCGTCGAGTAAGGGTGCGTGAGCGTCGGTTGGTCCAGCTTCAACAAATTGGTTGGCATTTCCCGGAAACGGAGGCGTTTTTCTGTCAAGGGGTGGTGTAGAAGACGCAAACCGTTTCACCCCTGGGATGGATATTCCCCATCCCGCTCGACGATCCAGATGCTTCAGGGCAGAGATATTTTTTAGCATCTGTGGGGGTCTACAGTGCTTCGTGCTGCCGGATGGGAGGAGCCGCACAGAACCTGCACCATCTACTCGGGGACGTATTTTCCAGGGCCGGATCTGCAAGTGCGCACTGTCCTGCGCGACCGCCCACAGCGGCAGGAGAGCAACTGCCGGTTAGTTGATCTGCAGCAGATCGTTGTCTGTCCGACGTACCACCCTGGCCGGGGATATCGTCACCGTTCGGACTGTGACGTGTGCATCAAACGACTCTTATAAATGCCAGGCCAGATTTCAGCTTTTTTTCGTCTGAAACACGGGCGCGTCACGGACTAGCTCCGGGACAACTAACTGCTCCTACCTTTCAGATTCCCCCCCCCCCCCCCGATATCGCACTCTGAGTCTCTTGCGGCGTTCTCTCTGTTTTCATGACGGCGGGGGGGGGGGGGGGGGCGTGTTTTTTACGGTATGATAATACACACCTGCGATAACTCGCCGTCGGGCTCGGACTTGTCGACCTCCCGAATGACGAAGTATACCCCCATCTTGCGCAGAGATTGCCGAGAGGAGAGCGTAGCGCACAGCTGCCGCAAAGAAGAGTGGAGGCAAGGGTGAGGAGTGCGAAGGGAGAGGGTAGAAGTACGAGCAAGGGTAGGTATGAGCGGTATGGGTAAGGGTGCTGATAACGGAGGTTTCGCGGGGAACAGTGGCAATCGTTCGCGCAAAATGTAACGGTCTGGGTGTGAGTGTTGAGGCAAAAGGTAAAAGGGGTGAGAGGTGAGTGTAACGGCTGCGGTAAGAAGAGGCGTGAGGGCGAGAGGGTGGGGGTCAGGGGTGAGGACAAGACTCAAGGACAGTCGTGAGCGAAAATGTAAAGGTAAGGCCAAGGGAGCAGGGGTCAGGGGTACACGCAAGGGTGGGCATATAGGTTCTCGGGTTTAGGCCAAGGGCAAGTAGAGGTCAGAGGAAAGGGCCCTGATATAGGGGTGAGAGCATGGGAATCGGTGGGGGTAAAATTGAGGGCAAGAATAAGGAACAGGGATAAAGGGTAAAAGACGGGGTGACGTCAAAGGTAGGGGTCAGGGGTAGGGGTAAGGGTCGGGGAGAGCGTAAGGGTAGAGGTCAGGATTACGAGTGGAAGTGGGGGTACGGGTAAGAGCAAAGGCAGTGGTGAAGGGACGGCAAACGTGAGGGCAAGGGTAGCGGTTTCGGGGTGAGTAAGGGCGAGGGTATGGACGAGGCATTTTGGGTATAACGGGGGGGAAGGGGGGGGTGTACTCGATAGGAGAGATGTACTCGATCTCATGCATGGCCGTAGTCGTATGACCATAGACCCTCGCATCCCTCGCATCCCTACAATGCCGGGACGGAGCATGTCGGGTTTGCACCGACCAGGCAGACACTGCTTGCACCAAGCGCGAAGCGCCGTGAGGTGTCCGGCGAGTCGCATCAAGGGTGAGCTGCATACTACTAAGAACCGCTTGTGAGGTGGACTTGCATATGGATGACAGCTTCAATGAGTTAGTTTAATTTCCGGTGTAGCCACTTCCAGAGACAGCAATGGGAGTACTATGTAACTGCCTCTTGGGTGGCTTACCTTGAACACTACGTGATACGATCAATTCCCTTGTACAGAGTAAAGGTTCTTTACCTCGCACAACTGATCTAACTCGACGACCAGCTGTGGGCGACCGCCAAAAAAACAAAAAAAACAAAAAAAAACGGTACCCTGGTTGTCTACCTCACGTAGTGAGCGGCATGTTTTACAGTGTCGTTGCCAACCCACGCCAACCCAACCTATATATAATAGGGGAAGGGGGGGAGGTAAAGGCCAAAGTTGAGGACAAGGGTAGGGATCAGGCGTGAAAGTAGGGGTTAGGGTAGGGTATAAACAGGGGTGGGGACGACAGCGGGTACCTATCAGACAAACACCGGAAAAATACTGACTGACAAAAGTCAGCTACGTATCAGAAAGACACAATACAAGCGGACAGCGAGGGGCGGAAAACACAATGTACAGACGGATTCAACGACTGGCGATGCAGGTTGCTCAGGCAAGCAGAGGATAAACATCGGACAAACAGTCGATAAACATAGAGACAACTCTGGTGTTCAGATCCGACATACACTCGACACAAATCGGAGGTATATCGGGAAATGAAATATATCTAACGACAGACAGCGAGACGTGGAGAACAAACCACGATTGCGACCGCGGGAGACGCGGGCACGGCCAGGCAGGCAGCCGACATTGATTCTACAAACATCGGAGAGATGCGGGATCCATATCGGAAACGTCTCGAGCGCAAAACTTCGGATAAAACTACCGGACACATATCGGATATAACTGTCGCAGGCATGTCGCAAACAACCGGAAAAAAATCGGAACACTGGTACATCAAGAAGCCAGTCAAGAACAAGCGGGAGAAATTAAAAAAATATCCTATTGCGGCTGGTCATGCAGACGGGCATGCAGTAAAAATGTTGGTAAGCAACGAAAAAATATTCCCCTTGTGAAATCAAGTTTTTTCCAAGTGCTCATCAGGACAGCCAAATCAAAACCAGCTGTGGGCCTTCTGGCGTATTTTGCTCTGTTGTACCTGCACGAATTTTAATATGGTTATACTAAAACACCATAAAAAATTAAAATGTGTCGGGTAAATCACGTACATTTTAAACTTCATACCGACGAAAGCGTGTACGTGTTTTAGTGTCCAAGCAGATCGTGCGGTGTTTTAGGATGCCATACAAAAATGCCATGTAATTAATCATTTAGACTCGAGTATGCTATGCTAAATCTCATCAAACTTCATACGCGAGTTAGGCCACATAGCAGCATCGCACCTGTAGCAGGGCCTCAACCACGTCCCTCTTGATGCACTGTACGGGCTCCCGTCTCCTCGGGGCAGCCCCCTCCTCCCTCCTCCAAACCCGGGGATCGAGCACCACCTAATAAGCGGAACATACAGCACCAAAACAAAGCCAGACAGGGGAAAAAGCAAAGTTAAAACAAAAAAAATGAACAGTTATCGTCGGGAAAAAAAAAAACGCTCTCCTCCAAACCCGGGGGTCGAGCGTCACCCAAGAAACGGAACATTCAGCGCCGAAAAGAGACCACACAACACCAGACAAGGAGAAAATCGAAAATTAAAAAACACACACACACACACACGGCGATCGTCCGGGAAAAAATCGAACCAATCTCATACCAGGCGCACTGGCAGATTGCTCTCTCCACGCTTCCGCCCCGACCTAGTAATACGGATGGGAAAACAAAAATCCACACCCCCGCGAGGTGTGAGAGAACTGAAGCAACCCAGCCCAAACGCTGACAGGGCATTGCCAGGGCTGTTCACGGGTCGGGTCAAACCTCGCGGGCTAGATCAGATCGGGTCGGGTCGGGTCGGGTCTGGTCGGGTTGGGTGACGGTGATCGGACCCGGTCCGTGAGAATTCGACAATCTTTATCCAACCCGACCAGACCAGACCCAGGAGATTACGGAACGTTCCTTACCCGACCGGCGGGGTTGGGGCCATGACTCATCAACAGCGGCTGGTATTTATGTACATGTACTTCGAAGTAGAGCCAAAAAACAGAGGGCTGCCTTGAGCACGGCCAAGCCGCGGCAAAAAGGATGAAAACAATGGTTGAAACATACCCGACCTCAAAACCCGGGATACTTCTCGGAACTTCCGAGATTCAGTGCGGAGCTAGAGTAGTGCGAACTACCAACCATTTTGGCGACGCTTGACCGAGTCGTGCGCCGCAATGCGAGGGGGGGGGACTGGCAGCGTTCTTCAGGGGCGCTTTATTACACTCGTGGGCGGAGCTCGATTCAAACGGTAAACTGTTACTGGCTGCGCAGTAAAATCGGGGAAAAATCGAGGAATTTTCTCTTGGCTCACCTATACATGCACAACAAGAACAACTGTGGGCTGTGTATCATTCGTCGACCATTTTTTCAACCCATTCTGGCGGGTGTTCTCGAATACGCTATACCTGCGAAGTCAGCCACCGTATACTTTAGGCCCAAACTACCGTAGTATGAATATGGCGGAACAAACGTTTGCAGCTCCCATACCGTAGCACGAAAAAAAGGCAGTCCTCAACCGCGGTGATTCTCAAAGAACCGTTGCGTTCGACGAGAAAAACAACAACCATTGTGCGTATTTCACAACCCGCAGCAACGGTGTCTGGGCCGGAGAGCAACTTTGCTCCACTCCACCAAAAATTAGCATGAAAAATACTCGTGCCTGGTTGTAGATTGGGCTGTACATGTCGCGACACCGATAGTGCATCAGCGCGTAACGCTTACAGTTTTCGGGGGGCTAGTTCACGAGCGATGCCGCCCGCACCAACGCACGCAAACCCTTACGGTACCGCCTTCCCGCTATTCGGGGACAAAGTTACTTGAACGTAGACTACTTTGGGGGGGAACACACATTGGCAACCAGGACCAAACATCGCTATTACGGGGGACTAGTAGTAAATAGGACCAAATATTTGTTTAGTACAAATAGGTAAATATATTATACGTAGGTTTTTTTATGTATACCATAGGTCCTATTAACTATGGACCCCCGTAAAAGGTAGACATAGGGGAATACATTTTTTTTTTTTCGGTACACTGCGGCAGAAAAAAGATTGTGACACGCTTGGGGGGCACAGAAACCGCTCGAAACTGGAGTGGGAAAAAACGTATACTGTCGTACAGAAGAAAAGTCGTGCAAGCGCCTAGGTTTTGCCTTCGAGGGGCAGAGAGCACCGGGAAGCAAAGCGAGACTCGTTTTCATTTTTTCAGCAGCAGTGCCTCAAGCTCACACGTTTCTACGAGTACGAATGATTCAAAACACCGGGTGTGTAGAAGAGGCACATGGTGTGAAGGTCGACGATTTTTCGTCGAGATTGCTTGCTTGCAAGCTGCAGGTGATGCTTCGATTCGAGCCTGGAACGGATTGTAAGTTGTGACCCCGTGAATAACCTTTAATCACGAGATCAGTGGCTTACCTGGGGGGGTGTATGGAATTGGAAATCACACAGTTCACACCCCGAACAGATCATCCACAGATAGATATTCTACAGATAGATCACATAGCTGCTCAGCCGCCGTTGTTAGACGTTGTGCAGGATCTGTGCAGTACAGCTCCATCCAAGAAAAAAACATGCGCTCCTGCTGCAGATGAAGGATACTACACGGCTCCCACCCGGAAAAAAAAAAATAGCTATACACGATTAGACAACACAAGATTGAGACCAAAATTGGCCCCGAAAAATAAAATCTGCAGACGGTCGAGCAAAAATCATTGAAAAACTTCACACCTCTTTTAGGGCAAAAACTGCAGTCAGTCAGTCAGTCAGTCAGTCAGTCAGTCAGTCCCGTTTCGGGGACGAAACAGGCAACATTTGAGCGGGGTCGTTACCTGCACGAAACGCTCACCTTCTCGTCGAAGTCGTACTCGTCTGCGTCATCGGACAGTCGCATCAGCAGGTGAGGGACGACCCTGACCTCGTGGAGCAGCCACGCCTGGTCGAGCTCCTCGAAGCAGCAGTTGCGCACGCACCCCGCGACGCCCCACCTTCGCACCTGTCGCGCGTCGGGGTTGGATCGATCGCGTGTGGGGGGTACATAGGGCCGAAATTTACCGACGCGTGATAAAACAGCAAGTTATGTTCGCCGAGACGACCAGAATCCGTCTTTTGTTTCGTTTTTTTTTTCGACCAGCGAAAGAGCTCAATTTTGGCCAAAACGATTCTTTGTGGATATTTCCCTATGACAGTCCTTCGTTTCCAACATTTTTGCAGTTGTTCTCCCATTTGCTACCTGGTATACAGGTGCGAACTTTTAAAATAATTCGCTTTCAAGATGTGGTGAAAAAAAAAAGAAGCCTAACTGGCATTGCACCCCCGTGCCAGCAGATAAGGTCCTCCGGAAAGGTGGTGCTTGGTGGCTGGCACCGGTAGTTCACAAGACTCTCACGGGAACGACCTCTCGACCTTGGCCGATGCTGCATTTGGGAAAAATGTATTTGGAGCATTGCACAAGACTGTTGCGTGAACGACCTCTCGACCTTGGCCGTTGCTGCGCTTGAGGAAACGTATTTGGAACAAGTGTGTCTTACGGGGGTAGGGGGGGGGGGGTGTACTCATCATCATGCATGGCCGTAGTCGTTTGACCATAGACCCTCGCATCCCTACAATGCCGGGACGGAGCACGTTGGGTTTTCGCCGACCAGGCAGAGATTGCTTGCACCATGCGCGAAGCGAAACGTGAGGTGTTGGGCGAGTCGCATGAAGGGTGAGCTGCATCCTACTAAGAACCGCTTTAGACGCGGATTTTCTTGCATATGGACGACAGCATCAACGAATTGATAGCATTTCTGATGTGGCCACTCCCAGAGACAGCAATGGATTTACCACGACACTTCCTCGTGGTTGCCTCGCCATATACGCACTATTAATACGAGATACGATCATCCCCCTTTTGCGGAGTAAAAGGTTCTCCCCGCACAAAAAAAATATCTAACTCGACCGCCAGCCGTGGTAACCGCTAAAAAAACACAAAACGGTACCCTGGCTGTCTAGCTCACGCAGTGAGAAGCGCGTTTTACAGCGCCGTCGCCAACCGACGCCAACCCGACCCATACATATATATGTCAGGTACATAAAACAGAGGTGGGGGGCGTACTCATTATCATGCATGGTCGTAGTCGTATGACCATAGACCCTAGCATCCATACAAAGCCGGAAGGAGAACGTCGGGTTTTCACCGACCAGGTAGACACTGCTTGCACCAAGCGCGACGCGCCGTCAAGTGCTGGGCGAGTCCGCATGAAGGGCGAGCTGCATCCTACTAAGAATCGCTCTAGATTCGGCTTATCTTGCGTATATGGATGACAGCGTCAACGAATTCGATAGAATTTCTCGTAAGACCACTTCCCAGAGACAGCAATAGGTTTACTGCACGTTCGCCTCGTGGGCGCCTCGCCACATACACACTACGTGAGGAGCAAAGGTTCTCAACCCCGCACAAAAAAAATGATCTAGCTTGACCGCCAGCCGTGGTAACCGCCAAAAATAAAAACCCAAACAAAACGGTACCCCGGCTGTCTAGCTCACGCAGCGATGGGCGTGTTTTACGGCGTCGTCGCCAACCGACGCCAAGCCAACCCATATAAGTGTACCAGGTATCACATATAGGGGAGGGGGGGGGGGGGGGGGGGGGGGGGGGGGGGGTACTTGAAGCAAGGCGACCCTACATTATATGCATTGACCGATTTTCGAGTCGGATCGATTGGGTCAACAGAGCGTAAAGGGTGGGTTACTGAAAAAAAAAAAATCAAAACAATTACTGTAGCATAACTACTGTAGAAAAAAAAAGTCGACAACGGTAAAAAAAAGTAAGCACCCTTGCTGCGGCGTGTTATTGCCTTCACGCTATCCCTCCGGGGACTTCAGATGGGAGAACGGCTCCAGCAACCATTGTGGCCAGCGCGTGATTCGGATACAAAATTCAGGTTTGCCGTCCTTCGACCAGGGAGAAAGATGCCTCCAACCCATGCTGGTGGGGGCTAACGCTAAGATGGTTGGACGCCCGAGCGATAGTTGATCTAGTCGCTATTATATGCTTGGGGACCCAAGAGGTTAAAAGCGTCCGTTCCTACTATCCAATCGAACCGCCGCAGCAGTGTGTACACCCTGTGTCCGTGCTTGTTGCTACATTCTTCCCAGAGAGACGCAACTGACTGCTGCGATCGCAGACAATACTGAGACGGAGAAAAAAACATCGCAACAAAATTGAGGTCCAAGCGACATCAACAAACCAACGTACCGAGCACGAAACAGCACCCATTGCTATTCGCGAGGGGGGCGGGGGGGGGGGGGGGGGGGGGGGGGGGGGGGGGGGGGGTTGACGTAACAGCAGCAGTGCATCGACCAGTCCATCACCAAAAGCGAAACGTTTCTACAGCAGTCCCGCCGTGGACGGAAAAGTAAGGACCACTTTCCTAACGGTGTTTAGGGCCCATCTTATCGAGGACTTTCCGGATTCTTTCAATATGACTCGATGTTCTTTTTTTCTAACTTAATTTTAAGGGCCCATCTTATATCGAGAGACTTTCGGTTCGGTTCTCTCAATTCGACTTGTTTTTTTTTTTTTCTAATTTAAATTGCATCCGATTGAACGAAATTTAGTGTTCCCCGTTAAGATGGGCTCCTGTATCCCAACAGTCTTTATATACCGTAAAACAGGCAAGATACAAACAACACCCCCGTTGGACGGTTTCAAAGCTGGATTTCGTACTGAGTATGGAAACCAACTTTCTCGGCGAAAACTATCCAAAAAGCCACCGTTTCGGTCGTGTGTGACCCCCCCCCCCCCCCCCGTGTTTTGGAGGGAACCGGGTCAAAAAAATCGTCCCGGGGGGTGGGGTGTCTTATATCACCCAGTGGGATGGTGCTGTGCGGTATATGGCCATCCAGAGCAATGTATACTCGACAAGTTTACAGCACGTCGGAACAGATCACGATCTATCTAGATGGATCTGTAGATTGTAACCTGCCAATGTGATATCTTGTGAAGGATCTGTACAGCGCTACAGATTCAACCCAAAAAAAAAATAGGGTGTTCACGGGTCGCATTAAACTTTGCGGGTCAGGTCGGGTAGTGTCGGGGGGGGGTGACCCGACCGGACCCGACCCGACCCAACCCGCATTCGAAACCTCCTGACCCGACCCGACCCGACTACCGCCCGACCCGTGAGACTTCATAAAGTTCCTGACCCGACCGGCGGGTGGCGCCATGACCCGATAAGAGCCCTGGAAAAAATGGGCTAGATCATGCGGGATGCGAGGGTCTATGGTCATACGACTACGGCCATGCATGAGATCGAGTACATATCTCCTGTCGAGCACACACCCCCCCCCCGCCCCCCGGTTGGGTTGGCGTCGGTTGGCAACGACACTGTAAAACATGCCGCTCACTACGTGAGCTAGACATCCAGGGTACCGTTTTTTTTTGTTTTGTTTTTTGGCGGTCGCCCACAGCTGGTTGTCGAGTGAGATCATTTGTGCGAAGTAGAGAACCTTTACTCTGCACAAGGGAATTGATCGTATCACGTAGTGTTCAAGGTAAGCCACCCAAGAGGCAGTTACATAGTACTCCCATTGCTGTCTCTGGAAGTGGCCACACCGGAAAATAAACTAACTCATTGAGGCTGTCATACATATGCAAGTCCGCCTCACAAGCGGTTCTTAGTAGGATGCAGCTCACCCTTGATGCGACTCGCCGGACACCTCACGGCGCTTCGCGCTTGGTGCAAGCAATGTCTGCCTGGTCGGTGAAAACCCGACGCGCTCCGTCCCGGCATTGTAGGGATGCGAGGGTCTATGGTCATACGACTACGGCCATGCATGAGATCGAGTACATCTCTCCTATCGAGTACACCCCCCCCCCCCCCCGGCTCTCCCGGCATCATGAGCTGAAACCGACAGATCAGGAACCTATCTTCCCTGACTGATCCAGATCATGATCTACCTGCAGATGATCTGTGGATGATCTATCCCCGATACGAGCAAGAAGGTTACCGACGCTAATCTCCTACGAACAGCACACAGCAGTGTTGTTGGGGCTACATTGTTTCGACCGCGTGCTCTGCGGTACTCGTACGTACGGGATTTTTTTTGTGTGTGAAGGGCCGATCTTAATTTACAAGGGAGTGCTTTATCAGTTTTTTTCGGTATTTTCCCGAAAATTCGGTATTTTCCTGTATGGGAAAAAACAAAAAAATACCGAAAATATTGAAATAAAAAACCGAAAAACAGTCCTCGTTAAGATCGACCCTACCTTTTTTTTTTTTCTCGATTGTGAACGAATTCAACCCCTCCGTACATGTGGCATCTTCTCTCCGAAAACGAACTGAAACTGCCTGATATTCGAGGAGTTGACCAGCCAGCCATCGCCCACGTGCGCCATGCACTTACAAACGCTAGCGATGCTATCCCCTACACAGCTGCACTCATTTGGCGGTGGGGGGGGGGGGGGGGGGGGGGGGGGGGGTAGGGGGTAGGCTGGAAATCAGAGGTGGATAGGTTTGTCGTTAGCGTGCGTCATTCGTATTGCCATGGACTGACATAATCAGAATCCACGTTGGGTCCAAATATCATGCATCGCCAAGCGTTCACACAAAATATATTTGGTTCTGATTACTACATATATTCCTCAGTATTATGAATAGAAATACCTCATACTTTCAACCAACTCTTGACCCTAAAATACTTACACAGCTGCAACCTCTTTTACCGATATTTGTTTTCAAATTCAGGGCCGGGGGGATGCCGTCATCTTCCCGCTGAGCTTATGAACAGTATTTCTCTTTCTTTTTTTTTTTTTTGGCGGGAACGTCGCAATAAGACAACGTGAAAAAAACAACTTGAACTGCTAGAGACGAGAAGGTCGATATTTGCTCGCGTGCGATGTGGACACTACTGCAGTTCACCACACAAAAATTATTGGGGTGCCGATGAAGTGACAGTGTGTGTGAGACTTGAATTGTAGGGAACCGCCTAGTGGAAGCGAACAGTAATACGGATCGACACCGCCCCCAGTGAAAAGCGAACAGTAGTACGAATCGATTGGGGCGTGCGGCCTTTCTATTCCTTCTTCAACTCCTCCTCCTCCTCCTCCTCCTCCTCCTCGCCGAAAACTCCCCCCCCCCCCCCCCCCCGCCTCCTCCTCATATCGCTCAGTTTTCCCTCCCTCCCTTATTTTCTCCCGCCCTACTCACTCTCCTCGACTTCATCCTTCTCCTCCCTCTCCTGTTTCGGCTTTGTATACGGGATACGAGAGTTTACAACCTTACTACTACAGCCATGTAGGACGTGACTGCACCCCCCTCCCGTCCCAATTCCTCCTCCTCCCCCCTCCCTATCGTCCCCCCCCCCCCCCCCCCCCCCTCCCCCCCCCCCCCCCCCCCCCCCCCCCCCCCCCCCCCCTCCCCCCCCCCCCCCCCCCCCCCCCCCCCCCCCCCCCCCCCCCCCCCCCCCCCCCCCCGTTCTCGCCCAACTTCCTACTCCCCCCCCCCCCGTCACTTCCTCCCTGCGCTTCTTCCTCCTTGAGAAAACTATCCTCGTGTGTAGAAACAACTATTAAAAGTAAAAGGTGGTTGCGAAAGAATTTGGTTGGAACCAGTTTTGGTTGGGTCTCGAATAGTCTGTTTACTGTGCAAAATAGACCCCAACCCATTGAACCTTCCTTCCTTCCTTCCTTCCTTCCTTCCTCCCTTCCTCTCTTCCTCCTTTCCTCCCTTCCTTCCTCCCTTCCATCCTGCCTTCCATCCTGCCTGGGGCTAAATATCCCAACCCAAAAAAAAAACAAAAAGGTTAAAAAGTGGCATTTTTGTCACCTTTTAGCCACAATCTAAAGAATATTTTAACACTTCGTGGGTTGAGGGCTCTATATATATACCACGCAAAACTATCGGAAACAGACCAAAATAAACCCAACAGAAAACACGTTCAACCGGATTCTTCGCGAACAGCATAGTTCAGTGTCTAAGTGCCAGTATCACGATAACCGGCGTCAAAGTCAACCGGCGGGATGAAAAAACAACACCGAACACGCGGCACTCACCGGGTTCGCGGAGGCTAGCTCAGGCAAGAGGTCCGAGAGCGCAACTCGCGGATCCGGCCGCCTCAACGCTTTCCTGCACCGTGCAAGGCGTTCAGTCGGGGGAGGAGGGGTTGGGTCGGTGGGGGGGCGGGGGGGGGGGGGGGAGCGAGTAGTTACAGCGTTTTAGTGCAACACCTAAGGCGCTACGACGTGTGTGTGTGGGGGGGGGGGGGGGGGGGGGGGGTACTCATTATCATGCATGGCCGGGGGGGGGGGAAATGTAACTACGGCATAGAGGGAAAAACAATCCTCACAACTACCCCCATGCTTCGGGCAAAAAACTACTCGGTACGTACAAGACTTTGATAAAATTTGCAACGGTATGGAAACAGAGAAACGGAGGTTCTAGTCTCGGAGGGGGGGCGTTACGCGAGGACGAGGACGTACTGCAAGCGAGAGCGGGGGGGCGCAGAAAGGAGCACGAAATTTAACACGGCAGGCGGTACGTCGGGGGGGATGGGTAGCAAGGAAAAGAGGGAGGCAGGGCCTGCATATTTCAACCCAGGGCACTTGATACACGCGTTTCGACTGCCACTTTGAAGGGGCGGCGATAAACATAATGCCTCCGCGGAGAGGTTGTGAGAAAACCCACAGCTGCTGTGGACTGATAAACTATACGCTAAGGCAACCAGAACTGGTGCCATCCCCGAGGAAGCTTCGAGGACACAACAAGTACTTCGAGTCCCTCGGGAGATGACGGGCTTTTGAACTCGGACGTTGATTTCAACATTGGCGGCATAAACAGGGCCGCTTGTAATGCTGCAGGTATTGCTGCTATCAATCCTACGGGTACTGCTGCTGCTAACAATATCATCTATTTTAGTTTCCAGCCTAACTCGTATATAGGAGGTTTTACCCTCAGCGATCTTCTTCTGGACAAGCCGCGGTCACGGGTGTCATCCCTTCCCCCCCCCGGTACGTGCCTTTATTTTTTGTCGCGCTTATGAAGGGTTCAGCATTCCCGCCGCTCGTCGATTTTCATCGGATGTTGCTGACTCACGCTCTCGCGCTTTCAGCTGATCAATTTTTTTTATGCAAGAAAGAGTCCCTACGAGCATGCACTCGGTGAGACTCGAACGCATGAAATTGATCTTGATAGGCTCGCGCGACCACCTACCACAAGCCACCGGGGACGCCGGCACCGCTACTGCTACATTTTATGCTTTTGTGCTATTCGTAACCCTCCTGACACTGCTACCACCACCACTGCCACTCCCGCTATTTTCACTACTATCGCTTACTACTGCTACTGCTACTACTGCCACTACTTTTGATACCATTACAGCTGCTCCCACTACTACTACCGCCACCACCAACACTACAACTCCGAATACTTTCAGAACTACCATCACTCTTAATGCCACTACTCCTTCAACTCTTCCTACGCCAGAACCCATCGTCACCGCTACACGACTCAAAACAGCGTGCAGCACCCCTGCACCACCCCGATCTGCATCACCACCAACCCATCCCAAAAAGCAGCCGACCCACCTCCCTTCCGCAATACGAGCAGCGTTGCACAACACGCTCGCGCAATGCTGCCACTGATCCATCACAGCCGGCGCCGCGCCCCCCCTCCCGGCGTGACCTCCCCCACCTCCACCTCCACCACCACCTTCACCATGGCCACCATTTCCATCCTCCTCGTCGTCCGATCCGTGGGAATCTCGAAGCGCGGCCCTCCTGTCGACAACCCGCGCGCCTGGATCGGTTGGAGGCGTTATGTTTGCACCAGGAAATGCGACGGGGGGGTGCTCATGTCATGCATGGCCATAGACGTCGACCCACACATTACAACATTGGCGGAACGGAGGAGAGCGTGTAAGGGTTTTCGCCGGCCCGGCAGGCTTTGCCTGCACCAAGAGTGAGGCTCTATGAGGTGTTCGGCGAGTCGCGTGAAGGGCGAGCCGCCATCCTGTGAATGCTAAGAAACGCGTGCGAGGCGGCTTTCGTTACCCTGTGCGTACTTTCTTGCATATGAAACAACAGAGTCCACCGGGGCGATTTGCCCTTTCTTCTCCTACGAAAATGGTCCCACGCTAAGTTTGTTCATGTGTAGGTGCAGCTCTACAGAGGGGGGAATGAAGACACGGGCGTGAGGGGACGAGGGTACCGCAAGGCAGCACTCATCAACATAACACGAGAAACAACACCGTGGCACAGCAGTATGGTGTGGGATAAACACGTCCTGTTTGGTGTCCAATGTTGAGCAACAAAGGGTGCGGAAGCTTTGGCGTCCACTAACATAGGAGGCGCCCTTAAGAATTAGGCACTACAACGCCACGGTGGGCACCACTCCCCCCATCTCCACCCCCCGCGTCCTTTTACTATTTCAATCTTCCGTTTCCGTGGGTATACTATTACGGGGGGACCATAGTAAACAGGACCAAATATTGTTAGTAAAAAAAGGGAAATATATAGGTTTTCGTGTGTACCGTAGGTCCTGTTTACTATGGTCCCCCGTAACAGGGCATCCCGTCGCTCAGCTCCGCTGTCTTGCTATGGAAGATGAAGCAGCCGCACAACGCCAGGACGCGATAGCCTAACCGCGCCACCCCCCCAAACCTCCCGTACCCCATCCTCTCGACCACGCCAACCGCCCGCCACCCACACCTCCCCTTTACCCTTCTGCCTACCCCCCCGGGAAAGTCTACGGTCATACGAGTACGGTCATGCATGATATCGAGTTCAATCCCCACCCTACCTCCCGTGGTCCATCCCCTCCACCACGTAAACCGCCCGCCCCCCACACACCCCCCTTGACCTTGTACCTACCCCAACCCCCCCCCCCCCCCCCCCGGGAGAGTCTATGGTCTTACCACTACGGCCAGGCATGAAATCAAGTACGCCCCCACCCTACCTCCCGTATCACATCCTTTCCACCATGCCAACCGTCCGCCTTCCCCCCCTCCTGGCCTTCTGCTTACCCTCTTCCCCCCGGGAGGGTCTATGGTCATACGACTACGGCCAGGTATGATATCATGTACGCCCCCACCCAACCTCCCGTGCCCCACCCTCTCCACCATGCCAACCGCCCGCCTCCCCCCCCCCCCCCCCCCCACCCCCTGCCCCCTGGCCTTCTGCTTACCCCCTCCCCCCGGGAGGGTCTATGGTCATACGACTACGGCCAGGCATGATATCAAGTAGGCTCCCACCCACCCTCCCGTACCCCATCCTCTCCACCACGCCAAACGCCCGCCTTCCCCCCCCCCCCCCTGGCCTTGTGCTTGCTCCCCTCGTTCATGGTCGTACAACTACGGTCATGCATGACGTCAAGTACACCCCCACCCGCGGGCCGCCCCCTCTCGCCCCACCCCACCGAAACCCACCACGATTCCTTCCTTACATCTTCGCGGCTGGTCCCGACGAGCGCCGGGTAGGGGAGGCCTTCCTCGGCAGGGTGTAACACCAACCATCGCGCCAGCTTTCGGATGTACTGCCCCTCCTTTGCCCCGCCCGCCACTCCCACTTGGGCTACCTTTTCCGCACCGAGCTGTGGATGAAACAAGAGGGAGAGAGCGAAGGGGAGAGGAGAGGGGAGGGAGGGGGGGGGAGGGAGGGAGGGAGGGAGGGAGCGAAGAAGGGATGAGAGGGAGCCCGGTCGATTACGCAGCTACATATATCGAAACTTGACTGATCGGGTACGTGGGTTTGAGAGGAGGGGTTGTGGTAGACATGCCACCTTAGGACCGCGGCGCGCTGACGCGGTGAGACATTGGGCGCATCAAAACAAGAAAGCATATGACGCGCGAGCACAACCAAAACACAGACAGACTTGCTGGCTCACTATTTAAACATACTACACGTTGCGGCACGTGCGATCGAAGAGCATCAGCACATACTTCACAAAACACGTGTCTCGGGCGAAAACTCTCGTGGTCATGTCTTTTTTCACCACACCCAGTTATGAAATACCTGGTAGGCCCGACACGAACAACACAAACACTTGCAGTACACGACTTACACACTCGACGCACCACACAACAACACACAAGATACGACACAACACCCACACGGAACGCGACACACAGCACCCAACCACGCAATAGGCCACGCCCAAACCCCAACACGCAACGCACACGACACAGCAGCAACCAAGACACACCCTTCACCACCACACACAAACGTCGACAGGTAAGCGACGCGTTCGTTCACCTGGACACGGGTCACGTTCGCCAAGAGTTGGAGGCACAGGTCGCGCATGGCCGGCAGGCAAGCCTCATCAGACGCCGCCTCCATCATCCTGAAAACCCATGAAACCAAATAGGCCCAAAATAAGCACATGTCACCGCATGGATACAAACTGGTTGCTCCCAACAACGACATCCCACGCTAGCATCCGTAAACCCTTGTCAACTTCCATCCCAACCGGAGGCGTCGAACTCTCGACGCCAGCCACCGACACGGGGACTGGCTCAATTTCTAACAAAACCATGAACCCCTGCATGGCTGACACATCGATCTATTACGGGGGTCCATAGTTAACGGGACCAAATTTTGTTAGTAAAAATAGGCAAATATGTAGGTTTTTATGTACTCCATAGGTCCTGTTAACTATGGACACCCGTAATAGCAAGTCCGGCGACAATTCGGCACACCGAAGCTTTCGATGCGACAACCACCACCTAGATATCGGTACATTTGTACGTTTTCTTTGCTTTGGTTTCTGTTCGTTCCCTATTTTTACTGTTACGGGGGGCGCCATAGTAAACAGGACCAAAGTAGTGTTAGAAAAAATAGGGAAATGTGTAGGTTTTTGTGTGTACCGTAGGTCCTGCTTACTATGCTCTCCCTCCTCGGGTGACACACCAGGCTCTCGGCCCCCCCCCCCCTCCCCACTACGTACGGTTCGCGCCTTGGCGTTTTTTATCGCGAGAATATCCAACCCTTTCAAGACCGCATCCCCGCCATGGGGAGAAACCAGTCAAAACCTAGTGTAAGAAGCTTGGCCCCAACACGGGACCGCCGTTATAAAGAGGGATAGCAGCCCTTCCTCCCCTCGTAGGTTATTACGGGGGGCCCGTAGTAAATAGGGCCTTCGGTGCACACAAAAACTTATATATTTACGTATTTTTACCGACCATATTTTGGTCCTACTTACTATGGTCCCTCGCAATAGCGTCGAATTGCGCCTACCCACGCCGGGCGCTCTCAGCAGTCACTTTAACTTTTGTTTTTTGTGAACAGATTCACATTCCAACCTTGGGGGGATTCCACCTCCGGGGTCAAATCCACCGCAAGTAGGACTCGAGGAAAACTACTGGACCTCGGGGGCGACCGGCATGCGGGCGACGTTGCTTGCAATAGCAAGTGGGTGTGGCAACATAGCAACAGTACCGCTTTGGCAGGGTTTGAACATGCAACAACAACAAAAAAATATTCCAACTTCACTATTTAGTTTTGGTCTGGAATAGTTGTAAAGAGCCCTGACAATCAAGGCCTGCACCCTGCGCGTACGTTGCTACAACCATCATCCGCTAGAAGCAACGCCCGTACTAACAGGGGGCCTCGACACACAGCGGTGGCCGCCTGCTAGCGTCATTCGCGTTCCGTCCCACTTCCGGGGTTAGGTGTTTGTTTGGTATATATTTGCTTAGTTCCTATCTTCTCGTCTGCCTCGTTTATGCTGTGGCTTTCTTAACCGGTGCATTGACACCTCAGAGCTCGAGGGGTGGGTGGGCGCGTAAGATGTGATTATCGATGCCCAGCAAAACCCAACCCGACTCGCGCTTTAGACCGACACACAGGCATGAAAAGCAGAACGCACTACAAGAGTAGTTTCGTCGACAGCGGACGAGTGCTGGGGAGGTGGAGCCGCTTCCGACAAGGGATAACATTCGGGGAGCACGTCGGTTAGCTTGGACCGTCGGCGGGGAGGAGGAGGCATGCCGTGTCACCTTGTCGTGTCGTAAGGTGGTGCTGGAGTGACAGAACGTGAAATAGAAGGTGTCGGAGGTTCACGTCTGGGCCGGAAAGACGACTTCGGGACATGCAAGGCATACGCACGAACAAATATACTGGTGTAAATCTTCGTATACGCCGGCCTGCGGAAGGAGATATTTTTACACAGCACACGGGACAAGCGTCAAACACATGCGCACATATACGCACACTCGTCCACGCACATAGGCAAAAAACACGTTCCCATGGTATGCTCACACAAATACACGCAGAAACAATCACATGAAGCAAAATCAGACGGCATCGTGTAAGACTTAAAATGATGATGATGATGGTGATGATGATGATGATGGTGATGATGATGATGATCATCATGATCACGATGATGATGATGATGATAGTGATAGTGATGATGATGATGATGATGACGATGATGACGATGACGACGATTACGATGATGATGACGATGATGATGATGACATATACGTACACTTTACCTGACATCTACTCAACACTCAGTGAACAGCGGACTCACCTGCTGACAATGCTAGCCTTGCACATGTCTTCCAACGCGGCCACCGAAGTCTCCTCCGCGCTAACGTTCACCAGGGCCGAAACCGCATCCTTAGCAATAGTCCTACCGGAGCAGGCAATATGCACCATGGGGGGGAAGGGGGGCGGGAAGAAACGACGCCATCTGAATATTCGACCGACGAAGCCCTATCCAATCGATATTCTCTCCCCGCCCTTTTCACCTTCATCCGGGGGGCGTGCGATTGTTCCGGGGCAGGCGTTTTGCATCCTAGAGGTGAACGGGGACGGGACGACTAAACATCCACACACATTTGACCGGCCGACCCCATGCCCATCCGCGGGGAGTACGAAGGCGGTATGCTAAATTTTGTAGCATAGGGGGATAGGGGCACCCTGATCTTAACCCCAACCCCACCGAGCATGCGTTTTGCATCATGGAAGGGAACGGGGACGGATGTAAACGACCGCATTCAAACCCTTAGTCGGTCAAATTCGGTATTCACTTTCTACCTTACCCCGGGGCCATACGGAAGTGGTGAGCCCGAATAGGGGGAAAGGGACATCCCGGAGGTGTGCGATAGTCCTACATGCCGGGGCAGGCGTTTTTCATCGTGGAGGGGAGCGGGGACGTGAACAAAAAACAACAGTATGCTTTTTACCGACCGACCCCATTCCCGCTCCTCGGGGAATTACGAGGCGGTATGGAAAAATGAGGGGATAAGGGTATCCTAGTCCGAACCGTAGACCTACCGGAGCAGGCGTTTTGCATTATTGAGGGGAACGGGCAATAATTGGAACGACCCCAGTAATACTTTCGTTTTATCGCCCAAGCCCATGGTTTCCGAAATGATGTCCTTCTCGGTCCGCCATCTCCACCCGGGGGGGTGTATGGAGGCGGTACGCCAAGATAGGGGGATTGACGGGATGTGGGCATTCCGGTGACGTTGTCAGGTAAGCTCGTGAGGAGCGGGAAGCGCGTCTCTAAGCTGCGGAGTCGAGAACAATGCCGGCAGTGGCTTGGTCGTCTCAACCATACGACCATACGTCCAACAGCCCCAGTAGGTCAAGTACATCAAATCTTCAAGACCGAAACAACCTTCTCATTGGGCACAGCACTTGCATTGGCCACACGCTCCAGGCTCGTACGACACGTGCAATTGGTTCATTGAGCATGTAGACTACTGTACGTTTGCTACGTCCAACGGGTGCAGTAGGTTCCTCAGGTAGAGCTATCGCCCACATCGATCCCCTTCCCCGCATCGAGCCATGGAGCGATTATCCGATCTGGGAACCAAGGTACAGCATACCGACCTGAAAGGCGACAAGGCGCGGGCTCATAGACCCGTCATGGAAGAACCCATAAAAAAACATTACAACCATCGTCATGCTTCGCGCGCGCGCGTCGTACAGTCCCTTGCGTGACACTTCGGTCATATCATTCTCTGCCCCCCCCACCCAAGCAGCCCGGGCTGCGTCGACTGGCCAATGGTTGACGCTGTAATCGCCACGTTCATCAGACACCTATCCGACACCTCGGACCGATCATACTCCTATTTCGCGATCTTGAACCTTCAAAACCAGCAAAAATTCCGAGCTTGCATACAACTTATTTCGTGTTGCCGCAAATATCTACCACTACGGGAGACCATAGCAAAAAGGACCAAATATTGCCAGTACAAACAGCGAAATATACAGGTTTTCGTGCGTACGTGCGTACCGTAGGTCCATTTTGAATATGGTCCCCCGTATTAGTAGCGCGCATGTTTCCTGGGTTTGGCTCTGCCCTAGGAAGGCAGATCCTGCACCACTTCGCACAACGGCAGGTGCGGAGCTCGACGGTCTAAGTCACGGGCTTGTCCGAGGTGCGCTTGCCTTCCCCTCTCACGTCCCACCCGGAATCAGAGGGCACACGAAACCCCCCATTGCCCATTGCCCATTGCCAAAACCCTTCAAGCCATGGCGGCGGCATGCACTCCTTTCTAGACCAGCAAAAAAAATAGAATCGCCCCCGGTAGCCCCGTTGCACCCGAGAGCTCACCCCACGTCTCCCGAGATCCGGCAGAGCCACTTAACAGCGCCGCACTGGTGCAAAAGGGTGACGCCCGCTTTGCTCGCCGAGGCAGCCACCGCTGTGGCCGCTGCCGCCTGCCTGAAGGTTTCACGGATGAGGCGTGTTTAAAGCGGGGCGGCAGACATATAAAGGAGGGGAGGAAAGTGTGAGTTGCTGTCAGGGCAGGTGGTGGGATGACGCGGGGCAGGCGATATCCGATATATATATATAGATGGGGGAGGGGGGGTGTCCTCATATCATGCATGTAGTCGTATGCCCATAGATCGTCGCATCCGTACAATGTCGGGACGGAGCGCGTCGTGTTTTTACCGATCGGGAAGGCGTTGCTTGCACCAAGCGCGGGTGTTCGTGAGGTGTGTGGCGAGTCGTAAGAAGGGCGAGCCGCACCTTACTAAGCACCGCTTGTGAGCGGACGTTTTCGCCCATGGACGATAGCGTCGTATTGATCCACATTTTTTCTGGTGTGGCCACTTCCAGAGATAGCATTGGGTACATTTTTTCGGGTGTACACATAACACCATGGACATGTGCCTTGGCATTGTTGGGGATCGTATTACCGCAGCTTGTTTTTGGGGGGGGGTCCATAGTTAACAGGACCAAATATTGTTAGTAAAAATAGGAAAATATATAGGTTTTTATGTATACCATAGGTCCTATTAACTATGGACCCCCGTAATAGTACCGTTCCACTACGTACTGGTACTGCTGTGCGCACCATATCGTACCACTTTGCTTTCTCCACCCAGCTGCATTTTGTTTACAGCCCGCCTTGTATTTCAGGGAAAAGAGCTTACAGAGTGTTATCGATAAAAGTTTTTCGTTACTGCCAATCCCGAACAAACAAAACCGTGAAGGTACGGTGTAGGAACTTCAGGTGTGTTTTCTTTCTTAAAAGGGAAAAAAAAAAAAAAACACTTGGTCGAAGGTAGGAATCTGATGAAAAGTGCGGTACATTTTTTTTTCTCTCCATATCATTGGCTTATAAGCACTGACCACCTTTTCCATGCCCCCCACGCACGAATTTTCCTGTGCTGCTAGCTGTGCACAACACGACTGACAACCCTAGGAGCACAGAGGCTCGAGAGGTGTAGCTGGAGTACGACGCGGACGAGCGGCGTTGTATTGTGCCAGCGGGGCGCCAGCAGACTGTCGGCGGCCCGCTGCTACGGTACCCTCTCGCCCGCTTGATGTCGTGGAGGATAGGTGGTTCCGAAAGGATTACGAGTACTCGGACTCGTGCTCGTACCGCTTTTAGAGCGTGACAGCTCGTGCATCATTGAAAATTCCACCACACTGCTGCGGCGGCGGCGGCGGCGGCGGCGGCGGCGGCGGCGGCGGCGGCGGCGCGCGGCCACGGTCTGTGTATCGGGTGCCAGGCGTGCTCGGAGTGGAGCGCGCCGGCGTGGTTGAGCACGTAGGCCGAGCGCAGCAGCAGCAGCAGCAGCAGCAGCAGCAGCACACGACGACGAGAAGAGCAATCGGTCCAAAAATCGAAAGATGCAAAAATGGAAAGCGTTGTTGCCGCTGCTGCCGGTGCCGGGGCTGAAGATGTTGTTTGGTGTTTTCCCTCAAGCTGATGCTGCCGCGAGCTGTGCTGCTGTGGCAGTGGGATAGCAGCGGCAGCACTGCTGCACTCAACTCTGCCGCCGCCACCGCTGCTGGACTGCCGCGACTACCTGTACGCTGTTTTTCTTCTTCCTTGTTTTTCGCTATTTGTTTTGTTTGACGCGTTGCCGCACATCCCCAACTTCCCTGCTCAATTTCTGAGGCGTCACCTGTTGTATCTTGTGCTTGACCTCGCTCGCAAACACGCCATGATCCTGATGGGAAGGGAATTCACTTTTTTTAGAGAAAGCAAAGCAAACGCCTGGAGACACTTTTTCCGCAACCACTCTAATGTGAGAGCATCATCATCATACTTACACTATACAACTGGCCTATGGGTGCCTTACCACATACACACTCCTTGGTAGGGGGTGGGGGAGGGTAGCGTCAGTTTAGGACATGGAGGTAAATGGGGTAGTGTGGCGGCGAGAGGTGATGTTATATATGCTACGGTATTCACATGAACGCTGAGTCGCTAAGCGAGAGAGCCATTGTTGTAGGGTGGTCTGGGACGGGGGGGGGGGGGGGGGGCAGGGGGTGAAGGCTGTAGCGTCTGGTTTGGGGTCGTGGAGGTTGTAACTCCATTGTCAGCGTGTGTGAGGCCGAACGAACTGCATCGCATTTTCTGCTTGCCTCCCTGACTCGTTACCTGAAGAAAGAAAGGAAACCCATAAGACGGCGGTATGGGAAGACGCCAGCTAATGTTTTACGTAAGGCTGTGATAATGCAGTAGTCATGTCATGGTCATGATCAAAGGAGCTCGCGTAAGCCACCCACGCATGGACAACCGTTGCACACGCCGCTTGACGGGGGTTCCCGGGGGATGCGTGCCGGGAGAAGCAGGACGCACACCACTGAAAACAAGTTCGAGACAAACATCTTGACGGGGAATCGGCAACAGTCTCGGCCTATCCTTATTGCGCCTACTCCTGCCCCTGTCGATATGCCCACTGCTCCAACTGCTCTACTTGTTCTGATGTCCGATGCTACGCTTTACTATTCCTGCGTAGCCATTACTGCTGTACTCGCAGCCATTAGAGTGCGACGGTAGAAGACGAAGCGCTGAGGGGGGCACGACGCGGCATCATTTGGGAAAAATAAACGACAACAAAACAAAGACAACGTGAGGAAAAAATATATACGTACAAGTATATATACATACATATATCATCGAAATAAAGGAACCATTGCCAACGAGGACCCACCTAATCTCCGGCCTCGGGTCGCGGAGAAAAGGAACCATTTCCTCGACCAGTTTGCGAGTGATCCCGCCGTCTCCGCCAGCCTCGGTCACATCCTCGAACGTCGCCATCTCTCCTGCCGTCACTTGGTAGCCCACTACTGCTCACCGGCAGGTGGGGTGGGTGGGTGAGTGGGTGGGTAGGTGGGTTACATTATTAATAAGACTTCTTTACTGTCAGGCCAGATCTTGCGCAATTTTTTTTGAGGTGATTATACGGCTGTTTACGGAGGCTTCGGGGTATCTGGTCCCGTTTCTGATCAGATTTTATCAAAATCACGTCTTATGGGGCCTGTTTGGTGGAAAAATGTTCCTCCGAGATTTTATATCACTCGTGAAATTCCAGGAAGTGATATTTTTCGACAGCCTTTTCTGATCAACTCTGAAAGTGATAAAATTTGCTTTTGCACAAGACCTCGGAGGCATTGTACAATTTTGTATAGGTTGTACAGACTGGTCTCATGATGGGTCACGACGCTACATGCTTGGTTACTCTTGTACACAGCTGGGCTCCAGCACTTGTGCATCGGCCACTACGGAGAGAGAGGGCGTCAATACCTTGGCCATCATCGCGTCCCTTGCGGCCGCCCAACTGCAGCTGCTCTAGGCAAAACAACTTTGGAGACGAATAGGACGAGACTACAGCAGTATCAAAACAATCTAACGTTTTTTTTTTTGACTACGACGGCCGCAAGCAGCTCATGCTCCGCGAGAGCGAGAGCTCCTTGCTGGTCCAGCAACTAGCAAACCCCTTACGCAGCTCCCCAGGAGGTTCCACATTCCGTTTTTTCCTTCGAGGAGCTGGTGGTGAAGGTTGATCGCCCAACCCGGCGTGAACGACTCGTTCGTGTCGTGGTCCACGTACGTGGAGTTCAAGGAAACTTCAAGATCTCGGTTCTGTTTTTTTTTTTTTTCATTCTCCCCTGAAATAAAAACAAAAACACCATAAGACGGCACATGGCGCACTGATCTGGTGCGGGTTTTTGCCGCTGGAAAATCCGACTTCCTGCCTTTTTCAATCACTCAAAAAAATTGCATAAGATCCGGCCTCAGAACTGTGGTACCATGTACGCTCGTAATACTCGTATATTATCCAGATTTCCAGCAAAATACAAGGCTGAAATTCACACTCACATTACATATCGATACACCGGGAACAAGGAACCGTAGCTTCCATGGGTTTCGTAGCACCTGGCTGGCTGCCCAATCGTGCTACGACAGTTCAGGCGAAGTACACTCGCCAGCCAAGTCTGAGCGTACCACAAACCGATGGTGGTGCAGCAATAGTCTAGCGCTCTGCAGTATGCATATACATACAATAAAACATGAGCAGTAGGTCGATTACCAGCGGTACGGCAGCACGAGACACATCGACCGACGGGATAAGAAGGGTACATAATATAGCAGTAGTCGAAACTCACAGGCTACAGCTGTATCTTTTAGGACGGCGAGTAGGTCTGCAGCAGCATTTCTGCAGTAGCAGGCGGTAGCCATACAGGCCTGCAGCAACAGCATCAACAATAATTCTACGACACTGCATTATGACTGACTCTGCAGCAGTAGATCTACCGCAGTAGCTCTGCCCAGCAGCAGCCCGTCTACGACAGTAGGTCTTTAGCATTAGCTCTTCGGCAGTAGGTCTGCAGCTGCAGCAGCAAAACGCGTGCATATGACACCGGTCACCATGAATGCCGTGCCTGGTTGGCTGGTTGGGTGTACCAGGTACTTACCCACTGAGTCGGCGTAGTCGCCAAACTTCTCAAGAAAAGACAAAATGATCGTACGAGAAGCAGTCTACGTGAGGGTACGGCGTCTCTGCTTCGTGCACTGCATGTCTGCTGGATACCGCTACGAACGTATTATGCCATCCGCACAGCCCGTATACCAGCAGGGCGAAATGACAGCATGTTGGGCGTCGTTCGTATTATATACGAGTATAGGTGACGAAATAATCTCCGGTATTTAATTGCGCCGCATATTTCCGGGTTGCGGCTGCTGTGGCGGCGTGGCCAGCGGCCCTTCCTTCTCTTGAGGCCTACGCAGACCCCACGGTTCTTACCATTGGACTGTAGGCGGTGCAAGGCACCTTTAGTCCAGAAGAGAGTATGGCGCACCAAACACCCACAGCACCGCAGGGGGCTGCTGCTCTTGTCTGGTTGCTTGCATTGCCTACAGCAGCAGCAAGTAGACAGGAGGAGACATTCTAACACGCGGCGGGTGTTGCGCCACGTACCTCGGATGCTGTACTAGGCAAGCAAGGAATACTAAAGCGAAGGCTATGGCACAAGTTTTTCACCTTCCTGGTCCCTGTACCGCCCCTTCGGCTGCAGGTTGGTGCGTCAGGTTGCACAGCATGTAGAGAGGGAGGTCGCCATGGGACCTGGTATAAGTACCCCATGGGGTACGTGGATAAAAAGTACCCCAAAGGGGTACTTTTAAAAGTGCACGTACCCCAAACAAACCATAGGGTTTCTACAGTGTACTCGTAGTGCATTTCGTTTGTGCCGGCAAGATCCCCGGCCCAGATCCCCCACGCCACGCCGGGCCATCGCCTATCGACACGTCTGGTCCGTTCCCGTCCCAGCTTCCACTCGCCAGCACCGCAGAGCAAGCCAAACGGAAAACACCCCAAGCCAAGGAAACAGCAGCTAGAAGCACACGCACAGCTCTCCATCGTCGGGCACTGCAGGCAATTAGAGCGGTAAAGAGAGAGGCTTCAGAGCTTCGAGCCAGCAAGCCTGGTAGGGAAGTCTTCTGCTGTAGCAAGCGCCAACCTACCCCAACAGCAATAGAAGGTTAGCAGTCCTCGTCTAAGTGCTGATGTTGTTGTAATACCTCGTCGAGACAGCTTGTTCCGGGTTATCTGCTAGCCAAACAGAGCAGATACAACCAACCTGTTGTGGCGGGCTGACCGGTCTATTTTTTGTAATTTGAATTTGAAATATTTCAAGGGCTTGACTTCTTACGTACGTACAAAACTCACATTCTCTCATCCTTCCGAGAATACTCTGCTTCGCGGGCGGCCAGAGAAGATACAACCAACTTGTTTGTTACCGTTTTTTTGTTAATTTGCATTTTGAAATATGTACAAGGACTCCACTTCGCGGGCGGCCAACGCCGCGCGCTGCGCTCGCGAAGGGACACGTCAAACGGAATTTACAAAGTGTGTGGTACGACTCGCCTGTATGCATCACCCCTTGTCGTCATACCACCTCATCTGTCTGTCGGGCAGGGCATGTTGGCGGGGCTACCGGGGCCACTAATAATGACCTTGCCAATGTCGTACATCATTTTAAAGCTTGAGCGTGCAAACGCTCATAGAAAGGGTCGTTGACTGCGCATGTTCTCTAGAGCACTGTGTTCTCCTGGAGAACAAGGTACCGCCATTCATCCCTTCGTCGCGTGTTGGCCTCCCACGTATACCGCACATATTCGCATGCTTGCAAAAGTCCGCTCAGCATACTTTGCTCCCTCTATTACCATGACGCTTACTCGTAGTGCTTGCGATCCTCCCTCCAATGTTCCAGGTTCGGAACATGGCAAAGAAAGTGGGACGCGAAATGTGGTCGACGCCCACCGACGCAATGGATCTAGTGACGTCGTTGAACGGCACGCCTGGTTCAGGGTTCTACACTATTTGACCTTGTCGTGGGCATGCCGTGGCATTGCCATGGTACCGCCCATGGCATACCATGGCATCACCACGGCATACCATGGTGTGGCAATAGATTCCATGGCATGCCGTGGGGGTTGCCATGACATGCCATGGGTAGTACCATGGCAACCCCCGCAGCTACCGCCACGGCGCTCCATGGCAACCCCACGGAATGTCATGGCAACCCCAACGGTACCCCAATGTCCTCGGCACCTAGGTTAGGGTTAGGGGTTGGGGTTAGGGTTAGGGTTAGGGTGAGGGTTAGGGTTAGGGTTAAGGTCCCATGGTATGCCGTGGAGGTCCGTGGAGAGTTCCGTGGTATGCCGTGGAAGATTTTGCCGCAGGTGGTGCCACGGCATGCCACGGCATTATTGCGAAAAAAGACAATAATGTACATACCTCGCCTGGTTGCTACGTCAAGTGGGACTTGGACGGTTCAGGTCGACTGAACAAGATTTTCTGGTCTACCGCCGATCAGCAACTCCTTGCGCAGCAATACGGCCACCTTGTTATTCAGGATAACACCTGCCTGACGAACAAGCGAGTCTCGTTCGTGGAAACCACAACGCTGTTCGATTGCCCATGGTGCGCCAGACTTTGACAACCGCTTTGCATATATGTCTTAACAGTTTCGCAGTTGTGGTATCGCCGAAACGGTCCGTCGTGTTTCCAACGTGTTCCTGCGTTCTTCGTGTGTGCAGGTATGACCTGAAACTGATGTTGTTCATCGGTGTTGATTCCGAGAACAAGTCTGTAGTTCTGGCCCAAGGTTTCTTCTCGGACGAGCAGACGACCTCGTTCGCGTACGCCTTAAAGCATTTTGTCGCCATTTGTGGTGGGCACCCTGAGGTGAGTTGACGGCCAGTCTCTAAACTGTGTTATTCAACGGTCATTTACCACAAACGATTTATTGAGCGCGACGATAGCTAAAGGGGTGTGCATTCACGTATTGTCGACTGAAGGGTTGGCCGCTTACTTCGTGAAGCGTGAGGTGCTCTGCGTTTTTCGGATGCTTGCCATGGCCGCAGTGAAAGTTGGTGATGAGTTGCTCTGCTTGCCTCCACTTCTCGTCGATCGAACATGTTATGCCACTGCCTATTTGGTGCTCGCGTGTCACGCCCGTACGGGCAGAGCCTTAACGTGTTGTGTTAATTGTGTATTCCCTCCCACCGTGAAGGTTATTATTACGGACGCCGACGCTGCCATGACAAGCGCGGTTGCGGAGCATCTTCCAAACACAGTGCACTTGCATTGCCTTTGGCACTTGATGAAAAATGTCAAGAAGAAGTGCCAAGGCGCGCTCGGGCAAAGCACTTCACACCTACAGGGCTTGATATATGCTTGCGCATATGCTACGTCGGAGAATGTAAGTGGCACGGTCCAGACTGCAAGGACCGGCGACCACGGTTCGCTGCGGTTTTGCGCCGCGTTTGTTGCGTTGTTTTGTTTTTATGGAGTGTCCAATACCTGGTGCATATAGCCTTACCAGCGTTTTCCGTGGGTTCTTGTCGCCGTGTCGCTCGTCCACGGGTTGCAGGCCTTTGACGGGGTGTGGGCGAAAGTAATGGAAATGGTCAAGGACTCGACGTGTCAAGCGTACCTCAGCGGCTACCTATTCGGGTGAGTCCGTCGGTCAGACGGGCACGAGCATGGTTTTCGGTTTCTGCTCAGAGACAAAAGCATATTGCCTTGCTAGACAGAACGATAAAATTATCTCATGGTTCAATCGTTGTATTTACAGGCAACGGAAGCACTGGGCCCGCTGCTACCACCCGACCGCTATGACCCTGAACATGACAGCATCATCGAGGGTGGAGGGAATCTTCGGTGTGCTAAAAACACGCCACGTCATCAACAGGGAATCCACCCTGAACTGGGTGAAGGAGGAGCTGGCCAGACGAACAAGGGCCATTGCTGTGGAATCCCTCGCGTGAGTTTGAATCAAGGGTATAGTGCGGCGAGGGTGGGCGACGCCAATGTTTCATGTCTAACCCTCCACATCATCCATCACATGCTTTCTATTCCACGATCTGGTGTCTTCTCGTTTTAGGGCGATCCGGAAATATACGGCCAGTTAGTTGGCTTGAGTTCAGTCGCTCATGTTGCTTTTCTTTCGTGGTACACGTAATCAATGGTGAAAAAAAAGACGGCAGGAAACATCGATTGAGGAGAGAAGTCTATTATCCTTGACGAACAGTAAATTGGTCCTCAAGATGTTGGGTAGATTGCGGTAGATTGCTGACCTTGATACTAGGCCCAGTTACGGGGGGTATACGTCGAGATGTCAAGTCTTACACCATGTTTGGGTGCTGCATGCTCACCTGAAAGACCCTCGACTGCCCTGTCCACATTGACCGAAACGACCGCAAAGACGTGCCGCCAAGGTCCCCGCCGTCAGCATCAATGAACTGGAGGACAAAGTGCTCAAGTCTTTCGAGCCTATGCTGCAGGAACTCGAAAGAGTCAAGGTCAGCCACTACGCACATAAGGTGAGAGGAGACAACGGTAATACGTGCCGGTAGTCCGTCCTTGACAGTTGTGGTGCATAGAATCTCCTTCAGTATATTCTCATGCTGAAATATGTTTATAGCCGTGAGCAGATTGCACCTCTCTCCCCTGGGCCCAGTGTGAAATGTGGTTATGTAGCACTATTATTACCTGCTGGACCACTCAGTCGGCGCTGACTACGTACTGACTGAGTGATCCAGAAGGTAGTGCTCTATATCTAACCACTGTCGATCGGTCCAACAGTTTGAGTAACCATCAATGCTCGGTTTCATCTACCCTTGTGCAGAAAATGCTGGAAGAACTACGGACAAGCACCCTCTATGATACAGACGTGCTGGCAGAGGGCAATGGTGCCAACGACTTCCTGAGGAAGTTGGCAGAGCACAGCAGTGACCACCACGATGTATGTCGGGAGGTGCCGGAGGAAGGGTTCGATGAGGACTATGATCCATTGGGCCCCAAATTTGGGGCGACATCTTTGCCCGCGTTTCATCAACTGGTTGAGCACGTGCAGCTAACTGCTGTCGTAAAAGTGGTGTTCCGGTACCAAGACGAAAGCGCGCACATCGTTGTTGCCGGGCCTGACGGTTTTCAGCTATGCACTTGCTTGCAGGTACTGCGTTGTGGCTTGCCATGCAGGCACGTATTAGTCGCACTCTTCACGCGGCTGCAACGCGCCCTAGAGTTCAATGGCGATTGTATCCACCCTCGTTGGCGATATTCTGGTGACGAGTGGAGTATCCACAGGGCCGACCTTAGTGTGTTCGACGGGCATGAACGAGGGACGTACGATGGTGGCTTCACTGACGATTTTGGGGGGATATACATGCAGGATGACAACCATGTCAAGCGCAGCGCCCTAGGTGCGGTCATCAAAGGGAAGCTGAGCGCCAACATGATGGAGACATGCGTTGCCGCGGTCAGGAGTGTTATCGACCACTTCGACCAAAACCGCCCGAATTACTACAATGCAGGGATGGAAGTAGCGGCGAGGTTCGCGCGGGATGCGCAAGCTTTTGTGCGGGGCCCTCTCCTCTCTCGCGACCCAGACAACATCTCGGGCATACTCAATCCGCCCGATTCGTCGGTTAGAAGTAAGAAGGAGAGTCGGTATCTAGACTGCACGGAGCTACACTCGTCCAGGAAGAGACCCAAAGCCACGTAGGTGGCCAGCCAAGAGCGTAGGATTCGACACGAGTCGACACAGGAAGGAGGTGCTGAACCTTTTTCGCGATAGAAATACAACATGTGCACGGTAGCGCGCACGGGGAGGGGGGGGGGGGGTATCGGGGGGGAGAGAAAAGCCTACTATATGACCCCGGATCTTAGTTAGGACTAAGAGGGGGCGAGAAAAGAAATGAGATGGGAACATGAAGAGAAAAAAATAGTTCATGTTGGGCGCAGCGTATGTCATTTAGGGTCATGGTGTCCCCTAAGGTCTACCTGGTAGTAGGTAAACCGCGTAACGACCAAGGACGATTTCACAGGTTCGAGCCCCGCCAACTGCATGCTCGTCTATACTCGTCGGGACTTCTTCTTGTGCATAGAGTTGACTTGCGGAAAGCGCGAGAGCGTGAGTCAGCGACATTCGATGGAAATCGACCACCAGTCGGGAATGCTGAACCCTCTACGCGATAAAAATGAAGGCACGTACCGGGGGGGAGTACAGACGGCTTGTCCTGAAGCAGCAAAGTAGAAATGAGGTTAACAAGGACAAATTTCCCCGCAAAAACGCGAGGTGAATAAAGCGCGAGGCATAGAAGATGCTGGTAGGCAGACATGGTGTTCCATGGATGAATTGAAGAATCCCCTGGTACGCAACAGCGTTTCCTTGGAGATATGTTTATATTTCCAAAGCGTGACCACTCGCTCGCGCTACGTACTACGTCGTCGGGGGGCATTACGTTGCCTACCACCATCTCGCCGCAAAACGACCATATTAATACATCATAACGCGTATACTATCTACATCGAGTACGAAGCAAGCAGCTATTTGTACGGTGCTGATATATACACCAATGTCGATATTTAAGGTACGTCGAAAAGTGGAAATTGAGTGGCACATATTCGGAGGGCAACCTGAATAACATATCGGAGGTAAAACTCCTTCCGCATGAACTTACGGTTTCACTATCCGACAATGTATTAATTATATGTGCAGTGTACGTTGTGAAGCCTTACTGCTGCTTGCTAATACTCGTGTTGTTTATAGTTGTACTACAAAATTAAACAATGCAGGATGTACAGATACACGGTATATGCTTCCTGAAGGTGTTGAGCAGTAGGCGGCAGAGGTCCAGCACAGGCCTGATGCTCGCGCTGCTCATTTGATGCACGTGCGGTGGGTGGTCGTTCGTGCACCATGGCGTCTGCTCTTCTTTCTAAAATACGACAAAATTAGGTATATTATCATCAAAACAGCAGTTGGTATTATAATATTTATATTAATAGTGTCAATCGCTAACAATTCACGAAAAAACAGCAACCAAATCAATACATTCAATGCTTATTTATTTATGTCTATCACCCGAATCATGAGGCCAGGACAGGAGGAACCTATTATCCTTGATAGCTCTTCTGCACGCATTTCCTCAAAAAAAAATGGCGAGGACAACCAGCAGCAGCAGTAGTAACATACCCAGGTAAAGGTTGTTTGTTCGCCGGGAGTGGACGGAGAGCGATGGGTTACAGATAGATACATACACAATAACAATGTACTATTATAGACCATGATCTGTCGGATACCAGTACGAGTGGGGAGTATCATACTCTAACGGACGACGTCGACGTACTATTGCGGGGCAGCGGTAGTATAAGATACCAAATGACACGATAGTACTGTACTGCTGCGGCTGTATGTGACCTTATGTAGTGGTGCCGCGGCCTGCTGTACAGCAGTAGCGCACCGGATCAGATCAAAGCTTGGGACGTCGACATTGGATATATGTTATGTATATGTGTTATAGTTACAGTAGTAGGTCTTCCTTTGGGGGTACGTGCACTTTTAAAAGTACCTCTTTGGTGGGGTACTTTTTATCCACGTACCCCATGGGGTACTTATACCAGGTCCCAGGTCGCCATACGATTAACCGTTCATAGCCATTGCGCACGCCTCCAAAAATAGATGGAACTCCCGGACTACGAAACTGTTCTACGAAGATCCGATGATACATTGCTGCATGATTTGCATTTTATTATTTTTACAAGTATAATCGGTTTGTCGCACAGCTCGCAAATTGTCGATTTGAACATTTGGCAGCAGAGCTTGGTGCGAAACATGCACGCGATGCTGCTGTTCTATAGACAGGCACCAGCCCACCAGTACTACAGTATACCAGGCACCAGGTATGTACCACTGCCCAACCGAGCAGCCACAAGAAACAGTGGGGAAGGGTGGATTCCCCGGCCGAGTGGAACCAATACGGCGGGGTCAAGAGGAGGGTAGGGATTGGGACGGGGACAAAAGCTAGGACGATATTTGATACGAGCGCAGTGCAGCAGTACTGGTGCAGGGGTCGAGCTCGGGGACGTGCGAAAGACGACTACACCTCCAAGTTGTGCTCCACCAGTGCCACGAGGTGCTCGACCTGATGCTGGACAAACCACGCAAATCGCATCACGCTGTTGTATCGCAACGAGCTGGGTAAAAAAAAAAAAATTGGGACGTGAATTGCAAGACCTTCCCCGGAATTAATCCCGCGGACCGTGGAATCGCAGTGAACGAACCATAATAGATTGACGAACGAGGAGTAAACAACGGCAACGCACCATAAGAATGATAAAATCACTGCGAATCTGTTGATTGATCTCTAAAGGTATAGACGCAGCTAGCACGCGAACGCGTGGCTGACTCCAGACATAGTACGGAACTCCCCTTATATTACATCCGAGCTGTCGAGTCGACTCGCCTCATATGGAGCTACATCTGACGAGTGACATTGGTGGGCACACATTACCCCGATATCCCAATACCCTACGACCACTGCATCATCCCTTTCCAGCACGGAACTCCTCGATCTACGAGGGATTTTATATGTCGTGTTTCTGAGTATAATCAACATCCCCCCTACTCATTTTACCCGACCATACTACAGTAATATCCTCCCTGCTCCTGTGCATGACCATATCAATATCCCTCCCAGCTTTGAATATGAAAATGTACGACATCGCAGGGCTGAGTTATCTCAATATTTTAATCAACTCAAATCAAACTCAGAAAGTCAAAAATCCAATCTGTAACTCAAAAATCAATTCTTGAATCAACACTCAAATCCTCAAATCAGCATTGAAGTGCTCAAATCCACAGCCTCTCTGTTGCAAACACATCAAACTCTCGAAAACCAATGCCAGGTAAAGCGGCATTCTTCTCGTATTCAGTCTGATAAAACGGCATTTTCCGCGGAATTGGTCCAACGATATTCGTGGAATCTCGTCGACTTAGTAACAGTGATCTCCGGGGCCCTCCCCTCGCCAAACGCTACTGGTACACTATCATAATTATTCGTGTTGTCTTCAGCGCGCACGCTCGAAAATAAACAACCTACGAATTCGGCGAGATTTGCATCCCCGACCCACCCTGGGGAGTTATATAGCATTTCCCTGCTAGACCACTCAGTCAGCGCTGACTCTGAAGAACAGAAGCACAACTTTTCATGAACCAAAGAAATCCAATTCTCAATTTCTGAAGTACTACTCAAACCTTCCACGTCAGAAAACATTTAATATGGACCGCACACGCCCCCAAGCGCTTCATAGTCTCTCTTCAGCCTTATCCACAACCTCTCCCTCTATGTTATAGGAAATTAATGCAAATTATGGAAAATATCACAGCAGTAGTCATGCTCATCAAAATAAAAGTTACGCCAAGAAAATATATTGCTAGAGATCACAAAGAACCCCGTTCCTCCTTACAAGAGTCTCCCCTTATCCCCTACTCCCGCCATAGATACACAGATCGCGACGGTAGTCCGAGATAGCATATATCTCTTTTCACTGAACTTTTATTCGACGTTGAAACTACTCGAAAATGCCAAAAACTCCCGGTACAATCCAAATCGACCAGAACCCAACTCAAAAACACAAACAATGAATTTTCCATCCAGATTCACAGGAAACCACATTTCATGATAACCACCCCAATGCCCCGAAAACTATTGCTGTTGCCTCCGCCGCGGCTGCCTCTCCGTCCAGTCTCACGGCGTCACCGCAGCTCGGGTCATCCAATTGATCCTCCTGAGTGATATCAAACGTCGCCTCCACAGCATTGACCCGGCAAACAGAAGGAATGGGGTGTGTATTCGAGCGATTGGGTCTGCATTGGGTGTTGTGCTCTTTTCACGGATTCACAGCCTGCAAACTCCTCTTTGCCACCATAGTTCAACTTCTCAAATGCTACTGCAAATAAACAGTTGCTTGTCAACGAGAATACCTGGTTCCACATCAAACCCGTGTATTCCTCGCCCACTATATACTGCAGTACGTACTTGGTGAACATATAAAGCAGTACCAAGCAAACTGTTTTCGTCTCAGCTCATACCCATAACTCTACCATCATCAGCAGTAGTACCGGGGCAACAGACGCTGGACGAGGGGGTGTGTTCTACTCTGCAGTCCAGTCAGTATTTTACTCAAATCTGTACAACGTATACTCTGGTGTTTCGCTCTCAGGACCATACTACTTCTGCTGCTGTACTCGTACAATATATTTCTCCGTCCACAAATGTCTTGTCTTCTGGCACGTAACAAGTAGCACGGGTCGTGCTACACAGCTACGTAACACATCAACCCAACAACTCAAAAACGAGTTAACTGCATACAAAGATGTAAATATGTGAAATGCCGCAAACATTCGTCTTGGTGTAATTGGGAACACGGGTTCAACACATACACCACTTTCTGCTGTACATGCTCGGTTCTGCCAGCACCAGACCACCGCAATGCCAAACTCAGCAATAGGGTGGGCTTATCTATCATCTTACTGTGTATGATACGTAATGACTTCAAAAAGGCGCACATGGGCGAAGGGTCTTCATGCAGTCATTGAGGTCACATCATTCGCACGTATCTCAACTAAGTTCTAGAGTACCTTTACTCTTTTCATTTCATACTTGTACTCGTATCGATGCCCAACCAGAGTCCTCGACCAGTCAACCATAAAACAGACAGACGTCATTGTCCTGCAGTGCGTCTAGAGGATAACTTCAGTGAGGGAAGCTATATACGTATACGTCTGTGCATCTCATTCCAATTCCAACATTCCCAAATCTCAATCTCCAATGTTCGGAGAATATCTACCATTCTTAAACCGATATACAATCAATCTAGAACCGGAAATCACCACAGCAATCAATCAACAAAGAGAAACGTGCCTGGTGCCGACATAAGGCCCTGCTGTGGTGCCTCGGTCCTTTCTCGCTTTCGTCCTTTCTTGGGGCAGTGCATCCTGTCGCGCCCGTGCGTTGATCTCGAATAGCCTATGCAAACTCTTCCCCCTGCGTCCATCTTCACTCTCTCCCTCGTCTCCTTCCTCGGGGGCAACGACCCCCCCATCAACTACCTGCGGGCATGGTGCTTCAGCAGTCCAGGCAAACGATTCTGCCAAAACAATTTCAGCATCGCTCCCGCGGTCCCCACCTTCCCTCCCGGCTCCTGCCGGCCAAACTCCCTCTTGCATGCTCTCTTATACTCTTAGTTTCTACTTCTACGTCGCCAGCGCGAAGCGAACCCACAGATTCAGGCAGATGCCTGGCTATCCCGGGGTGTTGCAGCAGCGACGGTTACGCGGCGGTCGAGACGACGGCGGCAGCAGCGGCGGTAGCTAAGATGGCGGTTGCGGCGGCCGTGGTCACGGCAGCGGCGGTAACGGTGGTTACTGCATGCGCTTCATCGTTGTAACAAACGTGCAGCAATCCTCTGACTGCTGACGTCGCTGGCGGTGCTGCTGGAGCTGCTGCTACCCCTGCAACTGCTAGTCTCCAGCGCCTTCGCCATCAGTGCCAAGCAAATCTACCAGGTCCGGCTCAACGTTGGCCCTGCTGGGATCGCTGCTGCTTTTGGTGCGGCATCTCCTGCCTCTCCGCTCACGTCCGTTTCTTCCAGGACCTCGATCTTTTCTTCAAAATACACACGCTGGCTCCCTGACTACCAATGCGCACATCATCTAAGAATAGACATGCTGGAAGCAGATTCCACAACTCTAGGTTGGCCTGGGCTACGCTTGCCAATAGAAGATCACCGGCATTCACTAGTGTGTTGATTGATCTCTCAAGGCATGGACGCAACTGGCACGGCAACGCGTGGCTGACTCCAGGCATACTGCGCAACTCCTCTTATATTACATCCGAGCTGTCGAGTGGACTCGCCTCATGCGAAGCTACATCTAACGAGTGGCATTGGTGGGCACACATTACCCCGATATCCCAATACCCTACTACCAGAATCCCTTTCCAACATGGAACTCCTCAATCTACGATCGATCTATATGTCGTGTTTCTGAATACAATCAACAGAATCGAATGGCGGTGATTAAAAAAGAAAAAAAACAACGAAGTAGAAAGCGCGGTACAAGTATGACGACAGGAGTTCTACCGCGGGATTTGGTTTTCGAAATCCCGTGGTAAAAAACGCCGTCGTCATACAGCGCTTCCTGCTTCGTAAAAAATAAACCAACACCGTGCTTCGATTTCGCCATGATTTTTTTCTTTCTTATGGTGTTTTGTCAGTGTTTACTCCTCATTCGTTAATCTGTTAAGGTTGATTCACCGCGATTCCCCGGTCCGCGGCATTAATCCCGAGGAAAGTCCTCGAATTTTGCAACTCAAAATAGGTTGTCGAATGATCAGGCACGTTTTCATCGACGAGGGCTTGCACCACCGACAGCGAAGAAGGGCACATAATCAGAACCAAGCCGGCTATTAATGTAGTGGGTTGGCTTGTACAACGTTATTCATATGAAACAAGCATAATGACAGCCGTCCACGTAAAGTAAACTACAACTGAAGGTGTCGGTTTGTCCGTCGATCACCCCCAACAAGAGCGCCACCAGACCCTGCAATTGACTGTAACTGATATTGCTTTCTCGACAATACTCAGCGGTCGACAGCCGGGACTTGGCCTGGGATGAGACCCGGTGTTTCACTGGTTGTGCCATTCAAACTCTCTACCCATGGGGCAAGGCGAGGCTGAAGTTCACTGGATCGCAAGACCATGATTCCAGACAGACTAACAGCCTTTAATCTTACGAGTTGAATGGTGGTAATTGCAATAGTTTAACACGAACGAAGATCTACGTCCGCGGTCGTATGTATCTGTGACGTTTGGGTCCGTTCGTTTACCTGTACAGGAGCTAAAACTGAAACAGGCCCTTGACTCCGAGCGGAATAAAACAAAAAATTGACGCGAGCCAGTGCAGAGTTTAGCTAGTGAGGTTGAGTATCGAATTGAAAAATTGCTGGCGACGGGAAAGCTACGGAGAGAGACTTCAGATTTTATATCCTCCGATAAATTGTGGAGTAGATGGTTGATAGGCTGCTGAGCCTAATCGTGTCTATATCAAACTAAGCAGGAAAGCGGATTGAAAAATATCGATGGAATGAGACCGTTGTTAAAAGAAAGGGGACTCGGTGATTTATTAATAACTGCCCTGACTTTATCCAGTAACTTGAGTATGTCACTGCGGAATTTGAAAAGACTGCTACTAGAATATCTTGACTTTACAAAGATCTTGCGCGCGAACTGGTTTTGAATATATGGAAGCATAGGACGAAATGTCTATCGATATTAAGGACCCGCAGCTGCCAAACTTTTCCGAATGGATGTTTGGTTTGCAGAGCCCGCTGACGACAATGTCACGCCGTGTCCTGTCGTTTTTCAGAGGGTGAACGACACACCAACCGTCTTTAGTTAGAAAGAGTGGCCTGGGAAAGTCTAGTCAGGGCACCTGTGTCCTTCTGAGCTTCTCAAGGTCCAAAGGGGTCTTCAAGGCCGCAGAGGGTGGAAATTCTGTGTCGTCGACGTGGGAGTCAAAGTGCGTCGCCGCTACCGCAGACGGTGAGGCTCGTACAGAGATTGACACCCCGGCGATACCGAACGTGGGGGGCGGACAGTTGAAGTTATGCAGCGACATCGTCAGTACCGTAAGGGGTAACAGCGCGATATAGTCTCTCATCTCTCTACAACGTTTATTCACCAACACACCCAGGAAGGTTTTGAGACGACCATGACACTCCATAACTAGTTTGGCAGACTACCCTGCCTGAAGATTTATCTTTTGTCGGGTAGTTTATTAAGGGTCATTTTGGGATATGAACCGGAGCCCTCACCCTCCAGTCGGGTACGACCCCACATCCGTTGGAAACTTTGGATCGTTTCGAATGTTTTACTTTGGTGGACGTTTGGAATGCTACAGGACTTATGACAATTGTTCCGTTACAGCGCATGCACGCGTTTAGACACTTTCGAAGTTGGGCGTGCTGGTCAAGCCGTCGACGGTGTGTCGTTTCTTTGTACTACTTCAGTTGAATAAGCGGCATGGACACCTTCATCGTCGTCACCTTTGAAGCATGTGTGCGCTCCGTGTAACACTTTCTTTCAGACCAGTTGACATTCCGTGCCACCGGATGTGACAATGAACGAGCCACCAGCCCGGTATATAGCTGTGAAACCATGAGCCTGAAGTAGAACACGTCCATGGTGGCAAGGAGGGGGCCGGAACCGCGTAAGGATGTTATCAGATCCAGTTGATTCACACAACGAGATGCTAAGGAAGTATTCTCGCGCAGAAGACTTGGCAGAGGGAGGGAGAGGTCGGAGGGAGGGTGTGTGTGACGACTACGGTAGCTGACGACCCCGCGATCTAAAGTATGTGACGCGACCACAGATGTAGATTCAGACGCGACACCTTGGCACGGTTAGGTTACCCAAAATGTCCACGTGCGTCCACACCGCCGACGATGACCTTGTATACGTCAGCCCACGACGGTGGTGAGCTTTTCCGTTCGTTTGAAACCTGTTGCGTGCGAGGACATTTGGGATGCACTGGGTCCCCTTACTTTCGAACTCATGGCTTCCTCGGAAACCGTGCAGACGGATCCAAGACAATATCGGCAGGTTTGGGGTTTTCGCATGGTTTGGTTACCAAAAGCTCTTTTCTGCGGTACAAAGTCCTACAATAATATCATGGTAGACGTAGTGGCGCACGATGTGTCGACACTGTCATCAACTGACGAAGAAGTGTTCGGTTATTGCTTATTGAGCAGGCAAAAGGTTGAAACAATTGGCAGAGTAGCACGCCTACGGAACCAGTGTCGCCGCTAATTCGCGCGCGAATTTGTTTCCCGCTCGTGCAGCCAGCAGCAAGTCGGTAAAACATCGCCGCTCCAAGCGCCTTGGGGGTTGTGTTTTGGTTCATTGATCTAGCCATCTTGAAATGTTGAAGGGTTGACAGTTCTCCTAGATTGAGTGATGCAGTCGTACGAGATAGCGGCAGTCTTATGAAAAATCTCAAAATTAATTGACTGCAAAACGAATGGCAGCGTTTCGAAAATCATAACGCTTGGGGGTTGTGGTTTGATTCATTGGTTAAGCCATCTTGAAATGTTGAAGGATTGACAGTTCTCCTAGATTGAGTGATGCAGCCGTACGAGGTAGCGGCAGTCTTATGAAACATCTCAAAATAAATTGACTGCAAAACGAATGGCAGCGTTTCGAAAATCATAACGCTCTGGGCTGGAAGCCCCCGCCCCGCCTAGGCGTGCTATGTCTACAGCTACAACCCTGCCGTACGAATCTGATGCGACCCGAGGGATGGTGACGCGGGAGGTTGCCTACGCGACCGAAACTGATGTATGGCTTGCACCAGTGCAGAACCGAAAGCGAAGATGCGTTTACCTTCTTTTCGTTTTGCATCTCGCGACCACATCGTAGTACGCCGGTCCGTTGCAATCCACTCGCACATCCCGTCTTTACGGGCTCCGCTTAACTCCAAACCCGTCGGGCGTCTTTCGTGGACGGAAGGACGGTCGTGTCGACAACAACGCAAGGTTATGGTAGAGAGTACAGCCGGTATGGAGAAGCGAGATATGTCGATCTACCGTCCTGGCCAGGAGGGGGGAGAGGAGGGAGAGAAAGCATGGGAGTTTTGTGATGGACGCGATTCGAGGACAACGTGCCGAAGAAGGGATGCATGCCGCAGACTTAGTAGGGGGAACATGTGGGGCATACGGCCAGATGGATTCGGTCTGTCGTCTGCATCTCCCACTGTATTTGCAAGCCCAAGGAAACGGAGGAGCGGAAGTTGGCGGGCGTCGTGGCCCCAGTGGTTGCAGTACCATTGGTCGATGTGCATGCTCTCACCGTTGACGGTGACCTTCAAGGCAACAAGAGGGTAGACATGGAATCCCTGTGCTTCTGAAGCAGCAGTAGCAGTAGCAGAATCAGCCGCAGCAGCTATATATGGAGGTGTCGGGCAGCACGAGCGGCTATATAGAGGCGCCGGGCATCATCAGCAGCGGCAGTATGGGGTGTCTGGCAGCAGCATCTACAGCGCGGCGGTAGTAAGGTGTCGGGGATCAGACGAAACAACACTATTGAAGGTCGGAGCAGCAGCATCGGCAGTATCATGATGGGCAACAGCAGCAGCGCGTTGATAGAGGCAAGCATTTCCAGCAGCAACTACAACCTCAGCACCGGCAGCACGTAGTTTCAGGGGGGGAGGGCACTCGTTGGCTTTACACCATCTAGAAGTAGGGTGCGTGGTACCAGCCATGATCTCCTCCATCTCCAGGAGTGTCAATGGGGTGAGTGCCCGAGTACGAGCGGTGTGGTACCCTACGGCATATTACCGCAATTTGCACAGCATCGAGTGCATTTGGGGGGGCACGCGGTTGTTGCGGATCATATGCATGCCAATTTCATCACCACCATGCATCGTCCTCTTCGCATGGATCTAGTGCAACCTTCCAGGGAGCTTCCTGCGCATATCGTCTACGCTTCGCCCCCCCCCCCCCCTCAACATATCTACAGCAGCACGCCAGAGGCTAAGACGCCGGTGGTGTATGGTGGTGGTGGTGGTGGTGTTGGTTTGTCGCAACAAACAGTTTGGCTACAGCAGCAGGGTGACTTGGTCATGCGCGACGACGGAGGTGGTGGGTGTAAATAGGGTGCCGAGAGGGACGGAGGTGGTGGGTGGCACGAGGGCGCTGAGTTGCAGCAGTGGGGCATTGAATGGCACGGGGTCGGCGAAACACAACGGGGGGGAGATAAAGGGCACGAGGGCGACGGAACACAGACTTGAGGTGGCGAAACATGTGAGGGCGGTGGGATGCAGGGGGGTAGGGTCCGCCAGCGCCAAAAACCTAACCCTAACCCTAACCCTACCCCCAACCGTAAACGGCGTTGACGCCTGGTAGCTGACCATGATTACCAGTAGACGTTATCGATTTCCACTGCTCTCTCGGCCATGCCCATGATGCTGGTTTACGTGAGACCGCTCGTCAGAGGAGCATCCAGGCGACGGAACGTTTTGGGCTGTTGCGACGGGGGTGCGGGGGGGGAGGAGCTCCACAAAGCCGTCGCCAAGTGCACACCATTCCGTGCGGAGACACGATAGCAGCTCTTGTACGTCGAGCTTCCGCGACCTATGTCGACGTCAAAAGGCGGCAGCCAGTACTGTTTGATGACCCTTGACGACGCCATCGACATGGTCTGGCCGATCGTTCTGCCGGTCAAGAGCACGGCAACGGTTACCCACCGTTTCAATACTTTCCTGAGGGCTGTCAATGCCTACTGCACGACGGCATGCTTTCGGACGGACAACGGCCTTACATTCACCAACAGATGGTTCCAATAGCCGATGACAAATAATACCACCCGCCGCTAGTACGCCTTCGTCGACGCTCCGGGGCGCAAAGGGCAGGTGCAGCGGAAACAGACTTTTCTTGCCGAGGGTAAGATGGCAGCATGACTGGAGTATCATCTTATGCTTGATGACGTGAAGTTTCTGGGCAAATCGATAGACTATGGCCATAGGAGACCGGAATCATGGACATGGGTGTACGACGCGTTAAACTCCGCTGTGCGGGTGGACCAGAATCCCGGCATGATGTGTTTCTTCGAGAAGATTAACGGGAGGCCTTGATGTCGTGCGCCGCCGTAAGTGATTCCGCTTCGCCATAAGGTCAAGTGAGAGATCAGGTCGGAGCCGCAGGAGGAACCTTGTTTTAATCTGAACTCTGGCAACGACCAAGCCTCGAGCTGCAGCAAGATCAGCCTGTCCCCATAGGTATTCTCGACCTACCCGACCGATATGGGGCTACCTGCACTTGCCTTTCTTAAAAGGGTAGAACCAGCGTCGGCCACATTGCCCGGTGCCTCGACGAAGTCTTCATCAGCACCCCCAGCCCGCGCGTCGTTCGTGCCGCAGCAGCAGGAGCCGTCGCCGCCAGTCACCTGAGTATCAGCGCAGTCCTCGCATGCACCTCCGCCCTCTTCGTTGGAGGCTCCGGTACAGCCGCAGTGGCAGCAACCGCGGGTATCGTCGGTGGTGGCACGGTCGGTGCCGCCGCAGCTAAGAGGTCCGCGCCAGAAGCATGCCTGCAATGCAGCCCGCACGAGAGGAGATTGGCATGCAAATAACTGACACGTCCTCGTAGCCAATGCCGGCCTCTGCGTCACCCGACACGCGTGATTAAGCATGGATGGACGAGGTCTGCAACGCATAGGAATATGCCATCCTTCGGGACTTCAGCAGTCAGCACAGCATTCGGCGTTCGCCCCGATGGTTGCCGAGGGCAGCGGAGGCACGTAGCAGTGAAACGATTCAAACGTGATCTTAGCTCATGGGTTTTTTCCGTGTAAGGAAAATAAGATTGATAGAGCAATGGGGGCAAATATCAGAGAGGTAGCGACGGTCTATGGGTAGCGTGCGGGCGTTAAAGTTTTCGGAACTTTTCCCCTGTGTCTGTCAGGTGCAAGTATTCGTTCGTCGCCGCTGTTGTGCACAAAGTGGGAGTCTATATACATCATTTCATTACACCGCAGGCCTTCGTACAGTCAGAGCTACTGTAAGTGAATAAATTACCATAGCGTTGTCCAAAGGGTGAGAAACATCCTCGTCAAACACCTCGAGCTTCACGCCAACCGCCGTCGGACTACCCTTGTCACGAGTGGCAACGCACTTTGCAGCTGTGCGTTCAGCCTACACATGTTGGGAAATCGGCAACGTTCTGCATCCCAGCCTCGAGGCGGTGGACAACCTGCGTGCCACCTCGACTCCCTCTGTTTGGTGATTGGAACGACCTGACTTAAGTCCCCGCAACACTTGGCACACCTACTATTAAGCCCTACCGCAAATATGCAATGTATATAGGTACTACTACTGCCTGGGACGGAAACGGCCCCCGTCTTCACCACACGCAAAACAAACGAATCATCGTCACACTGCTCAACCCCAAGACCGCTCGTGCCACGTAACGAGTCGTGGTGCCATTGTAGCGACGCCCGGCTCAAACCATACAGGCTACGACACAGCGCAACCACCATACGTTGATGTGCTTTCTTGGTCGTTGGGCATTGCTGTGGCTGGCAAACCAGGCTCGACCGGCCGTCCTCAACGCGGTCCGAGCGGTGCTAACGTCGCGCGTCTCCCGTCCATTCAGTCCACGTGGAATCAGGGTATTTCTTTTCACCCGAACGTGGATATTGGAGTTCAGTTGAAGGTATACGTGGCTGTGGAATATGTACACTGTTACGCCATAGACAGGAAGTCTGTTTCCCGTGGAGGTGTGATTTACGCTGGTGCCTGTGTATCGGTCTGTTGTAGGACGAAACAACGGGTTGTGCTTTTTGCCACGAAGACGGAGTACATGGTGATGGCCACGGAGGTCCGCGAGACGACGTTTATGCGGTATGTGTGCAGTTTCAAGATCCTGAATAATGGGAATGAGTGTGCCACGGGGAAGGGAGATTGCAAGGGCATGTGTCCACTTCCAACAGCAGGCGCAGGGATGCCCGTCGTTACCTTCTCCGGCTTCCTCCGGGACTGTGCTTAATGGGGTGTTTGAGATTCCAACTTACAGTCGGTAGATAACACTAATAAATATCTCATCTCACCGTTGCATACACAGTTTATTTTTTTTCACGTGTAACGTTGTGCAGAACGGGTGAAGGGTTCATTACTTTGGTTCTGTTTCTGGGTATGGTACTGCGTTTGATTGATTGGAACGAAGAAACGTGTAGGGAACTGAAGAAGGTATCGGGAGGTACCCCATGTGTTGAGGAAAGTTATCGCGGAATGTACAGGGGAACCAGCCACTAGTATCCATAGTACGGAGTGCTTACGTTAGATGCAGTAGTTTTTTTACTTTATCACACTTACGTGGGGAGTATCTAGCAGCGAGGCTGCTATAGCTAGATTCAAGTTGAGGCGTGCTGTTGTTCTGCTCTTACAGGTTCACTGGTATACAACAGTGAGTACCGGTGTTTTCGCGGTCGGTACGATATCTACAGTATGTGAATACGGTGTTTTTGTTTTTGTTTTTCAGGGTTTTACTGTTGTAACATCGCGTCGTACGTTAATTCGTATGTAGTTTGGGATCAATGAGGCCTCCTGCTGCGACCAGCCGGAGACTCTCACCCAGGGTTACTACTCCCGCGTTGGTTGTCTGGCAATCAACGCGGCACCTCGTCGCAGAGAGTAGGTACCCCGGTAAAATAAACACTAACAAAACTGATGTCGTTGTCGACGGTACACCTCGCTACCAACGATGGGCGGGCGGGATGGTCTGTTTTTTCCTAGCCTATTTCTACTTTGTCGTGCTGTTGTAGAGCTGCGATATCGCTCACGGAGTGATACTCAATCACTGTCTCCCCATACAACAAGGAGGCTTTCCCGAATAGGGATCCACCCTGCTGGCGTCCCCTCTTTTCTGGTCCAAATTACTGCTGTAACATCGCGTCGTACGTTAATTCGTATGTAGTTTGGGATCAATGAGGCCTCTCTCTGCTGCGGCATGAGATCACACCCATACTTGTTGACCCTTCTCTTATCTCAATGTCGTCGCTCGTTTGATGCGTATCCTTTTTGCGGGTGCCTTCTATTCCTTATTGTCCCCAAACTTGTAGCCTAGTTGATTAGGGGTTCTTCTACCGTTGGTTGTCCCGTGGGAACGTCGTGTACGATTTTCCAGACCCCTCCGACGGTGATACGCGCTGAGGTATGCGACCGGGTGTTTTCGCGGTCGGTACGATATCTACAGTATGTGAATACGGTGTTGTTGTTTTTTTTTCAGGGTTTTACCAGCATACTCTCGTTTGTAAGATTTTCACCCTCCCGCGGTTGTTGTCTCGCTATGTTTTGGTAGATCTGCACCGAGTTTGACACACTTTGACATACTTGATATTGATATTTCCGTTTTACCTTGGCAAGTGTGTATTACGGATTGTGTGATTGTTGAGAGTAGGCTCGAAGATCTCAACTCAAGGCCGGGTTTTGGTGATATGTCGCGGACGAACACAGGCGGCAGTTGAACGAAACGCAGCAATTCGAGCCGGCTGCCCGGTTTTGAGCACGCGCAACCAAGATCCAAACTGCCGCACAACTCTCACAGCAGTTGCAATATATTTTATCGTGTCCAGCAGTCCACCATAATGCGAGATCGACAGTTTGCCATGGATTTCTTGCAACAGCTCCGTCTATTTATTCCCGCTACGCTTTTGGTCTTGTTGGGATTAGCTTGGCTAAATAGGGCGTTTCTTCCCCTGACTCCTGCTGTTTGTTTTTAAAGGTCTACAAACGGGGTTTTAATTTTCTTGAGTCAGAAAGAGAGACTCTTGAGACTTGCGCGAGAAACGGCGCGTTGAGGTGGACTACAGTTCCGTACGGAATAGTGTAGTTTGTGCGACGTCCCTCCCCCCCACCTGCCAGAAAACTCAAGCTATCTGGTGCGAGGTCCGTGCTTGGCAAATCAAACCCAATGAACGCAGAGAAAAACACAACACGAGCCTGTTTGACACCGACGTCAATAGCGTCACCAAAGGCTTGTCCACAAAGCAACGCCGACAACCGTTATGGATGTGGTGTGCAAGAGCAGCAAGAGCAGAGCTACGTTGAAATCGTCGCTCGTAGGCCGGCAGATATGGTCGAATCGCTGTTTTGGTGTGTGGTGGTTGATAATGCTTCCTGTGTGGAAGCCACAATTAATACCAGAGCCTGTTGGAGATACTCAAGCACCGTTCTTCGCTTTGAACGAAGTTGCACTGCCCGAAACCGTTAATCAGATGAACTCACCTGGAAAGAGCCCGAGGCTCGCCTATCGACTGCATGCCATGTAACGCTGCCGAAGGTTTGAGCATCTTGCATCTAGATTTACACCAGACACGATCCAGCACTGACGCAAACGTCAAGATGATCCAAACCCACCCCCCACCGGTAAATGCCGAACCGTCCTGAACAACAACGATGTGTGTGCAATGCAGACGCTCCTGTGAGATCCCGTGCACTAACATAAGTTTACACCGCTGTTGTTGTAGTGCACCACCATACTACTGCAGTAGTATTGTGTTGTTCTGCACTTTGTGTGTATTCCAGGTACAATAGGGATCCACACGGAGGAACCCCAGAATGGGAGAATCTTGGGTTCAACTTTGTGGGTGTCGTTCGTCTTTCAGTTAGACTATCAACCACCCACAATCATTACTTTAAAATTTCCGACCCAGCTAGCGAAAACAGGAGGCGGCAGTATCAAAGTCGGAGAAAGTGTGCCCAGTTTACTGACGTGGTCAAGGCCTGCCAGCAGCTTGGTCTCTGCCAGGGGACCCGCTTCGAACGGGGCGCCGGATTGGCCTTCGGCGGTGTTCACCACAAATGACACACCAATAGGAGACACCCCATTTTTCGTCCGATCGGTACTGGTGACAACCCCTCTCTGCAGCCAAGCTTAACCCTGGGTGAATCTTCCCCCTCAGCCGCCTCCTAACCACACGTACGCCGCGACACAGCGTTCCTTCTTCTCATTTTGATAATCCTGTATCTTCTTTCTCGCCTGATCCCGATGTAAATCTATTGCTGATTCTTGCACGCTGTAAATACTTGTGTATCGCAGAGTCCGCGTATTAATTTGTGATGTATGGTGGTTGGCGTAGCAGGTATGGGGCCCCTCTCGTCTTTTCAGACAGAAATACCACCTGATTTACACGAAGAGCAGAGATGTTTGCTCATTCTCACTTCGCAGCACCCGTATTTTACGAGAAATGCCGCTGTACGCCCCCCCCCCCCCCCCCCCCTCGCCTGGGTAGACACATGCTTGTTACGGTGTGCAGTAGACTTACCCGGTAGACTGAAAAGCACCACACGGTGTATTTTAGGAGTTCTCGATCGCTGTGTTTCTATTTTTCCCTCCTGCACTGCTGTGAAACTATCTTGACATATCCTTGGCGCTGGCAGTCTATATACAAAATGTATATGCCGAGTAACAGGCACAGTTTTTATTAATGAAACAAAATGACCGCCGTCGATGCAAAATCATACGTATTGTGAGAACTTGACTGGAGGGTTTCAGGTTGATCGGTAGAGATCCTTCTTGCGACGATTCATTAAAAATATTGGGCCCTAAAATTTCGAGTGGTTGACTCTTTGGGTAAACGCGGTTATGGTTGGGCCCCAGTTGAAGTTGTGGATGGGAACAGCTAGGTGCAAATTTTGCGTCGAATCCACGAAGAAGATCGTTGAGACATTTGACTGCCATATTAACGGAAAACGTTGATTTGATTTTGAAAAAATAAAGTGTTTGCATCCTATCGGGAAACGGCGCATTCATTGTCAAACAAGAAGGAATTCGAAACAACCTGGAATAACGCACCGCGTCACACAACGCCCAGCCTACAAACGGCGACGAGCGTAGACGAGAGCGAAGGTTTGCGTTGTCGCGTGCGCGCCGCCGCCAGCATTGTTTCCTTTGTGGTGGTGCAGGATAGCAAGCTATTACTCAAAGGGTGTCTTGGGTGGGCGGAGGGAGCCCTCAAGCGCCACGTGCGGAACAGCAATTGTGATGCAACTATCGAGGTCTCGAGCGTGTCCTCTGTTTTTTTGCTCGTTTGCTCGGTTATCGTGATGGTTGGTCGATCGAGCAGGCCGAAAAAATGGTCTCGCGGCCGCCATGATTTCCTTTGAGGCGCCACCGCCGGGGTACGATGTGCTATTAGCCGTGGGTGCGGCTATTGCTCCGGTCGCCTGTCGTTGAGGTTCGCGTTTTATCGCCTCGACGGTGGTCGCCGAAGTGGCCAAGAATCACCCCAGACTCCACCGAGGGTGTTGACCCACCATGAACATGGTACATCGCTTTCCATATAGGCCACCCCGACAATGCAGAGCATTAAACAAGAACGCTTCTCGACCCTAATCGCGGCGTTATTATCTCCACCAATCGTTTCCGATTGGGTCGTCAATGCTTTGCTGACAATCTGGCAGTGTGATTGCAACCTGGACACTACGCCTCACGTCGTGTAGCTGCCATGAGTATATTCGTGATCGACATCTCGACAAACTTCCACGCTTGGTTTGTTTTCAGATACTGTTCCTCATGGCACGAGTATATAACATTCATATACTAGTGCGAGTCCAAACATGTGTTCCCGATTAGTGTCGCATGTACGTAGTACTGTCTCGGACCTGGCGCGGGCTCGCGTTGTTTGTTGTCTGCGGGACGGTAAGTGTTCTCGGTGGTCCGCTTGCGCACGTGACATCGCTCAACCCATTACAGTAGGTACTTACATTAATTGTGAGATAAGGCAATCAATATGGGCCACCTCTGATGATGGTATAGAGCTTGCGCATCACCTCCAAGGTGTTTCTATATCGTGAGGGGATGTGCGTTTACTGTCTATACAGCGTCGGACGGTGACGACAGAGGCAGCCGGGCGTATGATACTTGCACCCGACAACTACCTCTTGTTTATTGATTTCACGTACGCAGCCATTCATAGCCCTTCTATGAACATTACAGCAGCAGCTGTGCAGTTACATCCAAGTTATTGAGCACTAACCGCACGCACTTACTTGACGGTAGTGCCGGTACGTTGTGCACTGCATAGGTGCAGTAAGCGCTGTTGCGGCAAGGCTGATGATATCACATACACTCAGCAGTAAGATCAGAAATCTGCATCGGAGCACATTTTACCAACTATTTGTTATCCTGGTACCGCGCATGCCGTGAGGTGTATTGTTGGTAGAATATTAGCTCGATGCGAAATAGGGTAGAAATAGTATAGTTGCAATAGTGGTTTCCCAACCGGGTAGAGGCTAGAGGCACAGGAGAAGAGCGAGTGCTCTCGGGGCATTTGTCACCCCAGCACACAAGCTCAGCATAATAAATATGCAGACTGACCTATGAATGGTCGATAGCTCCAGCCCATACGAAACTGCGAGTAAGGTCGTTTCCCATGCGGTTGGAATGTTGAGCTTCAGATTTTGACCCGATCGCATTTTCAGGGCAAATCAAAAGAGTCTTCCTTTGCGAAAAAAAGAACAGATTTATTGTGCGTGCAGAGATTCGAGCAAAGGCCGAGGCCAACTGTTGTTATTGCGGTTTGGAGCCGCGAAGAGACGCGCTGGGTACGATGCGCTGCGCGTAGGACCCAAGCGTCCGAGCCAAGGCTGACTGCCTCTGGTCTGGTGGCGAATAGGCATGGCGAGGGTGCTAGAGTCAACCTGTGTTGGGATTTTGTGTCTCATTTTGTGACTGACTGCTACTGCTGCTGTACAGCAGTGTAGTTTACGAGTCCATATTCACGAGTAGGTGCGTGCCAAGTGCGCTTCTCTTAGTTTCTAGGCCCGAGCCCGCGCCAGCCGACTGTAGTCTGACCACGGTGGGACGCACCGCCCACCGCCCGCGCATCCGGCGCGAAGCAACGTCGCTACACAGCTGTGTCACGATCCAACTCATCGATCGTTTTGCCGCTGTTTGCTGTCGTGGATAAAATCTTGAATTTAGAGAGCATGCCATCTTTCGATTTAAAAATCCGAAGACCGAAGCCGTCGGATTTTGGCCCAAATTCCGACGACTTGGGTCATCGGCTTCTCAGATCGAAAAAAATCCGGTCGGATTTTGCGTATTTGGACTGCAAAAGCAGGGTCATTCATCATTTTTTTGTCGAAACATACAAATCTGAAGTTCGAAGTCGAACCGCATACGAAACAGCTTACAGTAACTACCATACTGAAAAATCTTAATGAATGTCCTACCGGATCCTTCACAGGACAACGACGACACTGACGAACCAACAATACACTTTATTATTCATTCACCTAAAACAACGAAAATGGCACGAGGAACTCATCCTCACGAGTGGAAACCTCTTCCATGCATCTACTTACAACTATTGCAGTCACAGAAAGAGACTACAACAGCTGCGCCTGAAGCAAAATCTGAGGCGAAGATATAACGCCAGATACCGCGAGGTCTCCCGGACTAAAATCTCTATTCATCCCCTACTACCGGCATAGATTTACGCACCGTAACGGTGAAGCGAGACAGCAACCATTCTTCTCTGCAGCTTAGTATTTACTCGATGCCGAAAGTAGCCAGAGCCCTCGAAGCTACAGAAAGTAGCGGACCAACCACAAGCCACCAAGTTTTATGGCAAACGCAACTGCCTTACAACTTGCTTGTGAATCCAATCAAACGATTAAAAGTTGAAAAAACAAAGTATCTACGATATACTTGTCGAATTCGCAAACAAAGTTGCAACCATCCATCATTCGGAAAAACAATATTGACTACTATTCATGATTTCGCAAGCTTTCTCTCTCTAATTCTCATGGCAGTATGTCCTGTACGACCACAGGGATGCCCTTTCCCGTCTCGTCGACACACATGGGCAGCCACAAACGAGAGATACCAGCAAAACCAATTAACCAGTATAACCAGTCATGCTCCGTAACAAAAATACACCCGCCAAGGCGTTCTTACCCTCGCCCCCCTTGAAACGCAAACATCGACTTTACAAGCCGTCTATATCACTCTATATGCGCTGACGGTGTGCTGGAATTACAAGACAGTTTGCTCTCCAGGGACCGCCACATGGCGTGCTGAAATTACGAGAAAACCAGCCTTCGAAGGGGGGGGGGGGGGGGGGGGGGGGGGGGGGGGGATGGACCCAAGTGCTATGTTCCCTACCATCTATGACTCTACCCGGGACGACCAATAGTCCTCCTACCAGTCAGAAACTCAACCCGAATCGCAAGCAGTACATCCCCCATCATCTACAACTCCGGGACAGACGATATAGTCCCTTCCATTCATAAATCTATTCCGAATAGCAAATGATATATCTCTTATCATCCACGACTTCTCTGGGAAGAACGACAAATCCCATACCATTCAAACGTTCCTACCCAGCCGCGAACGTTATATCTCGTGTCATCCGAGACTTTCCCGAAAATAACTATAAATCGCAAACCATTCAGAAACCCCTTCTCAGCCGCAGGCAATAATTTCGAAGCTGTACGATCCAAAACACTATTCAATCGAACAGGTGTATCTATCCCAAGGAAAACTTCACCCCTACGAAGTACCCAATTATAGCAACCTCCCCCCTATTTTATATGTGTTGTGTTGGCGTCGGTTTGGTAGCGATACTGTAAAGCATGCCGCTCCCTAAAAATGATATCGCCGACACCGCACTATCTCCGGGACCTCCCACCATCGTAGACACGGCTCCCTGTCCACCATCGGGGCCTTGTTCTCGCCACGTGTATATACGGTAGTAGTGCTAGTACGCTTCCGTGGCGACCCATTCCTTGGTGACTCTAGAAGCACAATCCACTAGCCTGTGTACGAATCACGTGGGTGTACAAAATGTTGACCGCCGCAGACTCACTGGTATGCATGTCAGAGGACACCTATCGGGCTGGCCTCTCTGCTCCCGCTGCAACCGTCGGACAAATCTAACGATGGCGGTACAGCGTATCTCCCTGCTGTACCAACGGTGGCTATCTCTTCCTCGCCACCGGACTGCCCCTTGCGCCTGGCTATCTCGAGCTGCTCTCCGAGAGTCTTATCTCCAACAAGCCGCGCGATTTGCCTTCTCAGCTTACTCAAGAGCAAGACCCTGTTTCAATATTTTTGTTTCCCGCCGATCGCTCACTTCGTCCCACATGAGACCTGCCTTGGGTTGCCTAGCTAGAGTGTTCGTAGACCCATAGCTCGATGCGAGATAAATTTCAAGTCATTGAACTATTGGTGTCCCAGCAGGGTAGAGAGAGGCGACACAGGACAAGGGCACGCGCTCTCAGGGGCGTCATTATTCCAGCCCACAAGCCCAGCAAAACAGATGCGGACTAACCTATAGAAGATCAATAGCCCCAACCGATACGAAACCGCGTGTACCCTGGCATGCTGAAAGCTCTAATCAACATGCATGGCCTCGTGAAGGATACAGAGCAGTCACCCCCCTGAGGGATAGTACCAGGACCAACTGGATCATTGAATAACACAGAAGCAACTTTATATGTTTAAGTTGGGTTGATACACGAGCACACGTGGGGAGAAGTGAGTCGATGTTCTTCTGCGAACGCTATAGTCTGCCTAACAGAAAGATGGGGACAGTGTTGGCAGTATCCGAGTTAACAAACAACAATGCATTTCTGTCAGAACTGTCGGCGTTCCCGTTGCTTCTCCTTTAGAAAATATGCTGACATCACTTCCCGTTCCTGGGATTATCGATGCTTTCTTTCTGCAGAACACTGTGGTTTGTGCGGAAACCAGTCGGGGAAGTTGTTGCAACTATTTGTGGAGGACACTAGTATACTTCACACTCGAAGGACATTGATGCATGTTGACGCTGGCGAGGTTCGAGACACAGGCCATGGGTTAACCCCCTGCGGCGGCTGGTGCTTCGGCGGGGGCACATGATGACATATACCTGGCGGTGGTTCATTTTGCAAGCACTCGAATTACGAGCAGCACTAATGGCTACAGACTTACGACCCCGTCAACGGTTCATATAGGTCGGTGATTCGTCTCGATGGTGAGACTACAGAAATACATGTATCGGACGAATGTGTTGACGCAATAATTTTTCCCTGGAACGAGTCCCGGCGGAGTTGGGATTGGCAAATACTGAGGTACCGGTGGTCTGCTGGCACGATCGTGGCTGCGATCCACGGTGGTTGTTTTTGCGCTGGTGATACGGTTCGGCCTAGCGAGTTTAGGACACTGCATAGTCTGGCGCAAACATCACAACAGGTGTTTGCTGTAATACTGATGACGCTGCAATGTTTATCGCAGGCATCTCTCGGCGTCGGCGAGCGAATATATACACGGTAATGCGTTGCGAAGTCATCCCTGGAGCTTGCCGGCGTGCTGATTATGGTGTAAGCAATGGCTCAAAGCTGCGCCGTTCATGTTTATGGTACTGCGTGTTTGATCGGACATAATGGCTTTGACGCTAGTTTCAGTATTTTTTTTGCTGACTGCAAGGCGCTATTATGTGATGTACCCTCTCAATTTGAACGCTTAAAGTTGTGTATGTTCGTCCTGGTCGATAAAGGCGATCCAGTGGGGACGAGTCAAGTATTCGTCTCCCCGGGCATGCTGCTAGCGTCGGCAGACTTAACTCGGGACCTTGGTTGACGAGATATTGCCGTGATTAGCAATGAGAAAACATATTTTGAGACTCAGTAAAACAGGTGGCTCCTGCACTGACACATACGCGAACGCGGTTGCTTAAGGTCACGAAAATTCGTGTGCAAATCGCGACTACGTGGGCTGAACGTATCGCCAATATAAGAGGCATAGCCCTCTTCTCTATGGCCCTCTTATCCATGAAACAAAAGCATGCTTTGTCCTTGACGATAAGGCAGTCAGTGCTGGGTTGATCGCTAGCATGACCAAAGTGCTGCTATGTATAACATGTTGTAGAAATCGGCCTAAGTGGTCGCAGGGTTGGAAAACAGGTGCTGGCCACCAATTATTTTTGTGGCGTCACGAATACATCTTCGCCATCCCGAGTATCGTCCGGAACTTAACCGTGGGACACTAGTTTCCGGCAGTGTTTGAAGCAGAAAGTTAGCGCTCAGCGGTGATGACGTCTACCGAGGCAGGGACCTCTGCGGGTAGCATGAGTTTGAACCCAGTACACCGTGCTCTCCTTGCGGGTAGGGGCGGCACTTAGCAAGTTGATAGCTGGAAACAGCAGCGGACCAGATCATGGAGATCGCAGGAAGAAAAACGTATACGTAGACACATATTGGGTCGACTACATGATTTCGGGCGGCGACCCCAACATGGTAGAGCAACTAAGCGGCCGCCACCGAGTGAACGTTGTCATCGGACGTCTAAGAAAAAAATTCCAAATGAGCGCTCAAGTATGCTTTGAAAAGCAGTATGTAAGAAGCGTGGGTGATGCCACTCAAGACCAGGCCAAGGCCCAATAAGAAGCCCAGAAGACAACAGAGTATGGGTGGGATCACGACCGGGGAGGAGGCCATACCTATTCCAATATGTACGTTCCATGATCGGCGGCAGAGCTAAACAAATACTACAGACAAAAAAGGATCCAGACAGATGAATCCGGAATTGGCACAAAAATGTCTGAGTTTGAGTATACAATGCCTCTAATCGGTGTGTTAAAACTCCAGGTCGGCTGGCGTGAAGCAGCTATATATTCAGATCGCTTCAATCAATCTACATGCCGTTTAGTTTTGTGACGTGCTTTGACCAACCATTGCCGCCGCGCTGAGTGTTGCGCGCGCACGTATATGCAGAACGAGACCCTCCTTTTTCGGGGCTGGGGCCCGCATCCAGTCCAATGGTGCACATGGGGACGGTTGCCCCGAGCATTCATCCTGCCAAAACCGGATGGGGTCGCATGCATCAACACAGCAAGCGTTTGCTGTGGGATCAATGCTGCCCATCACGCCCAAGTTGGGGATCTAGTACTATACACACCCAGCCAACATATCTGTGCCGATGTATGCATTGATCGCCTTGATTACACGTCAAAAGTGGGTGCCACACCTACAACTCTATATTTCACGTTTACGTGTCGCGGCGATCACTAGCACAGCGACTGGAATCCGCTTTGGACCATGACACACATACAGCTACTGTAGCACTCGAATTGACTCGAACATTGGTTGCGTCATCCTTTGATTCGTGAAACGTACACTTCCGACTTTATTTCGTGCACAACCAACAGAGGCACAACACGCAATAGGACGACGAGGCTAAGTAGAACGTGTTAGTACACAACGATATACGAGGGTGTTATTTATGTTTTTGGCACACAAGATGAAGACACAGCACCTCGGCCGTGTTTTACCCCCGATTTTCCCGACAGTTGGAGAGTTCACAGGTTGAATGGTGCAAGGCCTTGACAACGTCACTGGTTATATGTCCGTATGTACTTTGTTGGAGTACGAGATACTCGCCGCAGAAAAAAATGTCTCAGGGGGTGTATTACCTTTCACTCCGTGTAAAAACGACGCGCGAAACAACAGACACGGCAATGACACATTTTGACGCGAAGTTGCGCAACATTTTTCAAGTATTCCCAACGAGCAGAATGACCGTTTATTATAAGTACATCAAGTACACGCCCGAGCGCCTACGAAAGGCGGAGGTACGAATGCATGCCATAAACGCCATGTTGAGAAGTCCAGGAGGGTGCGAGCGCTTCGACTGTCGGCGAGCTCCAGCGGTGTCTTTCCTGTCCTGCACGGGCATCGCAGACTCAAAAATGCATCCAGGATCGTATGCGTATCGATCGGTGCCGTGAGCCGCTTGAACACACTACCGCAGGCTAATTAATACCGGTACCCCCTTAATGGTCGACAGAGGTGCAAGCCCAACATTTCCGGACGGGTACACCATCTGTCGCAGCCCCCGCCGTAGCACTCTTTTTTCTAAACGACAATTTGCATGTGCAACATGCCGTCAGCGATCTACACTATTCCTTCTGTGAAAACGGGTGTCAAACGGGCTGCTGTAGTATGCAAGCATCAGGTATATCAGAGTTAGAGAGTTCGCGTGGAAACGTTTACCTCATCCTTCCGGTGCATGATACACTCTAAAATACGTTCTCTCCAGGTATAGAAGAATAGGCTATTGTAGACATCTCCTCAGGACAGAAATGAGGGGGGTATACGAGTCGAACCAGGTCCTGTGGAATACCAGAGAACAAGGCAAGATCTCGGCGTTCAGGTGCTACGCCTCTTTACAACGAAAGGTGCAGATATTCCACAGATACCTCCAACTGGGTGTAGCAGCAAACGCCAGACCATTGTCAACGCTGTTGCTGATGTCAATGAGAAACACAGACTTGCGTCTCCACTACAAAATACACCTGCGTATGCTCCTGCTGTTGGGGTCTATTTATCGTTGTTTGCATCACGACACTTGCCGGGCACGTGGCAAATGCGACTCCCCGCAAGAATTTAGCGGAGACTGGTACCAACGCGCAAAATGTACGTGTATCAAAGGTCAATGTCCCACGTGGACGCACTGACTTCCTCCCAGGCGCACACGGTATAGGTATGAAAGTGGTAGCTGATGGAGACGTCTCTTCCCAGCTGGATGAAAAGGCTCGCGCGAAACAAGCCCACCTCGTACCACGTACTTTCTGGGGCAACTCGGTGTTCAGACCTCCCTCTCGGCTTTGGATTGTAATATCCATGTTCCTGCTCATGCTGTTTAGGGTCTAGTTGGCACGGTTTGCCACGTGACACTTGCTGGGTACATGGTAAATGCGACTCCGCGCACGATTTCAGCGTACACAAGTACCAACGTACAACTAATACATGTATCAATGATTAACTGTCTCATCTGGAAGTCTTTACGTCCTCCCAGGCACACACTCTCAAGCATATATATATGAAAGTGGAGGCTGATACAGATGTTTCTTCTTAACCGGATGAAGAGGCTCGCGCGAACCAAGACTGCCTCGTACCAGGTGCTTCCTTGAACAACTCGATGTTCAGACCTCCCTCTATGTTTTCGAATATAGTATACGTGCTAGTGCTCATGCCGTCAAGGGTCTAGTTGGCATGGTTTGTCACGCAACACTTACCAGGGACGTGGCAAATGCAACTCGCCGCACGATTTCACCGCACACGTTTACCAGCGTACAACAAATACGTGTATCAAATCTTAACTGTCCCATCTGGAAGCCTTCACCTCCTCCCAGCAACACACTCTCAAGCACATATGTTTGAAAGTGGAGGCTGCCCAGAAACTTCTCTTCCTAAGCGGATGAAGAGGCTCGCGCGAACCAAGCTTATCGTACCAGGTGCTTCCTTGAATGACTCGATGTCCAGACCTCCCTCTAAGTTTACGATTATAGTATACGTGCTTCTGCTCATTCCGTCAAGGGTCTAGTTGGCATGGTTTGTCACGCAATACATACCGGGGACGTGGCAAATGCGACTCGCCGCACGGTTTCAAGTACTTATTTGAACAACTGGGCGTCCAGACCTCCCTCTCAATTCACCATTCTGATACACGTGATCCTGCTTACGTCGTTTAGGGTCTCATTCGCGTGGCTGGCCGCGTAATACCTTCGAGGTACGTAGCACGTGCAACTCTCGGCACGACTTTAACGGCAACATGTGCCAACGAATATTACGTCCGCATCAAAGGCTAATCATTCGTTTTGGGCCCATTTTCCCTCTCCCAGATACACACTCTCAAGCACAGCCTGGTACGGCCCGACACAAAAGCTTCTGGAAGCTCCTCAAACAACCAATCAGGTGTTTGTCGTAATGTGTGGGAGCACCATGCCCGCAACACAGTTTCTCGCTTGTTATCTGGGGTCGCTGAGCTACCTGCAGATGGCCGTAGTGACACCGTTTGACGATCCCCCTGCTTGTGTCGTCATGACTGTGCCTAATTGTCCAGCATGACGAAAGAGTCGATGTTATAACCACGCTTGACGAAGCACAGCCATATATCGGCAGAGCCTTTGGGAAGTCTGCCGATACCGTGTCTGGGGCGAAGAGGTAAATGACAGAGCCGATGCAAACGTTGTGGTGGATGGGCGGTGGGGGGTTGGGTCGGCCTGGTACGCGCAGTCTTTGTATTTATGGCATATCCCGTTTGAGCACGTGCCCTGCGGCCGTATCGCTCACGAGGAGAACACTCGTGCCGAACTAATCAGCCAACATAATTGTTGACTGGTATCGACCACCGATCATCATGAATTCCAAAACCGTCAACCCACGTGTTTCGAGGCGCTTGATCTACCGGAGGCGACTTTTCTGATTATATGTTATCGAGGGCACTGTATTGGAAAAGTTTATCCTTCTTTTCCTTCGAGCTGGCGAGGCTGACCTTCGAGCCTAACGCTCAAGATACCGGTCGATTTTATCACACAAACCTGCACCAAACATAACTCGTGGCGAAATTGGTTAGTGGTGCTCTCATGTGTGAAACCAACCAGCGACGATGACGTGTATTTGCTGTTTTCGTACAACTGAGGCCTACAGACACCCTCTAATACTGGCAATGTGGAACCTTTCGCACGGCCGAACAAATAAATACAAAGGTAATGTTTTATTTCTCCACTCGGCCTCCATCCCCCACGGACGGGCGCGTGTTGTGAACACAGTTCACAACACTGTTGTGCGAAAAAGTACCGCGAACCCACATGCTGACGTCCTTGTATCCGGAGAACGGGGTCAGCGATACGTAGCCGATGAGACCCGTCGCGTAGTCATCGCACCCCGAGCCGCCGGTGACGACGTGGAACGCGTCTTTGGCTGTTTTCCAGCTTTTCACCGTGAAGGTGAAGTTGAACAAATCCGCTGTTGTAGCGACGAGGACAGGTGGGCAGGGCAAGACATGGTTTTCCTGAGACAGGCGAACTTAATTCCACCGGCACTCGTGGAAACGTGTCAGCCGGGATGGAGCCATGCATATTGTTCGTGTACGTGGTGGGCAGACGCTGGTAAAAAAGAAGCGTTCGTTGCAGGTGGTGACGGCTGGTGCCCGAGTACACTACTTGCTCCCGATGTGTCTGCTCCTGGGGCATCTAGCAATGTTTCTGACGAACAATAGAACTACACGAACAACCTCCAACCCACGAGGTGATAGGAAACGTCGTTCGAGGTACAGACCTGGCCGTTGCGTGGAATGATTGGATCGCTACGCAGTAGTCCGATGTCGTACGGACGGCTCAATCATTCTGGGAAAACGTATATCAAACATTGGTGGTAAACCAGGAATATCGCTACCTTAACGAAGCAACGCTTAGTCTAATATTTCTGATATACGGCGCTGTCAGCTGAGGAGGTGTCCGATCGCTTCGCGAATCTGCACACTTTTTCAATAGTATTCTGTTTATGGCGCCATACGTACGTTTGGCGAATGGAGGGCTGTTCGGAGTCGCGCATTGTCTCAACATCAGATCTAGGGCGAGTTATTGATATTCCTATGCGAGCGTCTTGAACAAGATTTGTCATCCCACCACGAGACCGTAGAAGTGCACAACGGGCATTCACGCACCATCTTCTGAAACGTCAATGGTGTATCTCAGGAATTCTCCCTCTTCAATCCAGCCTATTGTACCCGAAGAAGCTCACTGATTGTCCGCGTCTGTGCCTAGCCGTAGATCCTGTCTCGTGGCAGGCAGTACACATTTGCAGGACTCTGTGAGGGCTGAATACACATGATTCAAAGTGATATTCGGCCACATGATTGCTAATCGGGTGTCGCGTTATTAGCGTACATTTTCGAGTTGAGGTGTAGACCCACTCAATGGGGAGGCTCATAAATACTAAAGCACCACCACGATCGTGGCATTCGTTCAATATCGTTGGGCGCGCCGTCATGTTCAGCGTATTATTTATAGTCACCTACCTCACGGGAGGGTGTATCGGGTCTTGCTTTTGTCACTCTCAAGGTTGGTTATTGGGTGAGATTGAGATCTAAAGTGAGGAGCCTCACTAAGCGTTACATGTAGTACGTGCCGCACGTGCAAAATATGTTCAGACCAGCATCACCGTCAAACAGAACGCTCGTGGCATGGCGGGAAAAAAACAAAACTAGGTATCGGATATGCTTGTACAACCAGCGGTTGTGAATACACAATCTCAACACCAATATCGTGCACGAGTATAGTGAATAACCACACGGATCGACCCGAAAATATACCCATCAAAAACCCGTGCGCCATAGGTTCGGCAACACGCATCGTATTCGGGTCAGACGTGGGATTGAAAGACAAGGATGTTCGTAGCAGGTGTTGATTACGGCCGTTGCTTGGAGCACTGATTGTGATAATTGAAAACATCCAGGATCTGCATGCCGCCTGCTGCCCCCTTCTTACAAGAACAGGTACGGCCCCGTCCTCGACCATTCCCAAATATTTACGTCACTGACTCGCTGAACAAACCCTCGTGGCTCACTTTGCAGTTCCAGGGGTTGTGTCAGAGTACGCCAGCCCCTGTACGCCTTCGTCGAACTCCTCTACCTCGAAAACACCGGGAACTGTTGCAGCTACCCCGTTGTAGGGACCGCCTGCGATATCTTCGTCCGCCATGGTAAAGGACTCGATATTGTAACTCCCAAGGTTGTGAAAGCACAACCATATGAAGGTCGTACCTACCGCAAGGCCATCGATACCTCGCCTGAGGTCGATGTGTAAATGACGACGACGACGAAACGACGGTGCCAGAGAGGTATGCGGTTGGTATTGGGTTGATGGGCTCAGTGGTTGTATGCGTAGTGCTGTGTACTGTATCCCTTTTATCTACGTGACCTGTGGCGGTATCGCTAATGAGGAGACGAGAGTTTGAACCGTATACTTACGATACAAGCTCGTGATACACATCACCGTTACACACCCACGAAGGTACACATCTCCACATGGGCACACCCAATGATATTTGTTTTGGTCGGTGTTTCGGTCGTCTGTTCATCACTGGGGGTACGAACACGACGTCCTTTACCAAGGTGCGTCTGAAAATAGCATCAAATTCCACAATCATCACACCACGTGGCAGATACCACTCACTCCTAACACCACAACTCCTGCCACTGTGCCCTAAGCCGCGACCGCCGGCACAGGTAGTAGGCTTATGGCCAATCCCTTAACTTGTCGCATGTCATTGTAGCAATATCTCGAAAAACACCCAGTGCTCAATGTTAGTGTCGGTGCTCCCGTAGAGGTTAAAACAACCGGGGATGCCTTAGATAGACCACTTAAGTAGCCGGGTAGAAAAAACGATTCATAGTGAAGACAACACACGCATTTGTACTTTTCACTCCCGACCGGAGGTCGTGTCTCGTGATTTCATCCGCGGAGCACGCAGGAGGCTTGTGCGTACACACGGCTCACGTTAGGACCCCGGCCGAGGTCCACGGCGGGTGCTCCGGAGCTTTAAAGTCGCGAAAAACAGCAAGTAGCAACGGTATCTATTTCCGCCAAGCCAGAGCCTGCCAGGACAACGCACACCCCACAAATTGATTTGCTTCGCTGCTGTATCACACTGTCCTTCCAGCTCTCAAGCTTTGTACACTGCGGCGGCCGCGGTGCAGCAGCAGTTCCACGCCAGTCTCTTGGCTTCGTGACGGCGATGGGCCATGCTTCTGAGTGTGTGCGCGTGTATGCCATAATCCATGTTTTGCTAGGAAATCGAAACGAACACATACCGGTGCTCAATCCTCAGCAAGCGGTACAATGGCTGGGGCAGGAGGATGTTCAACCGCACTACTGCCTCGGAATTATTAAGAACCGTGCAGCAACCAGATACACTACTCCTACTCATACGACGACAGCAGCACTCCAACAACAGTTGTACCACATCACCCGCGCGTCACGCTCTGGATATTTTGTGACAGCCAGGGTTTTTTTTGGGTTTGTGTGTATTCAGTATTCATCACCAGGAGGAGATGCCAACTGATGACTACCGCAGCGGTACATTTTCACGTCCACTATTTTCAATCAACCACATGTAAAAACGCCAGATGATGTTCTCCCATTTTCAACTTTTCAACTTGCGAAACCATCGGAACTTAACCCCTTTAGTACCGCAGTCTCAATTTGGGGAAAAACCAGTCTAATTCCAAGTGATTTGTCCCCGAAACAGAACTGGGGTCCTAAATGGGTAAACACCTACATCGCGAGGGGGCAACTTGTATATGTACACCGAATGGACGATTTCTCTACGTAAATATTTTTTGCTTTCCTCCTCGTGTTATGGGTCTTCTCCCACGCTGTCGGCTTTTGGGCACGCGGCCGGCTTGCGTGTACACCACGGCGCACGTGTGGGTCCTGGTCGGGCTTCCTGGGGTGCGTCCTGGGCGTTCAACGTACGAAATAGGCTGAAGGCAATCGCCACGACTCCCACCCAGATAGAGCCAAGCAGGCCCATGGAAGCCCAGATATGCAATGTTTTGCCACATTGTCATTTTTTCCACCACACTGCGGCTTGCGGGTATTTCTGAAGTACCTCGACAGCCCTCCAAAGCTAGACAGTCACGGTGTCACAGTAGGGCTTCAAGCTTTTCTCTGTGTGACAGCCACAAACGGTGCTGCTGCGCGTGTGTGAACGTGCGTGTGCGTGTGTGTAACACTGCAGCAGTAGAAACAGAGAGGATATGTGCAACTTAAGCTTTTTTCTTGCTACCATGTTATTTATTTTCGGCTGCTTCTGCTGTGTACCTGTGCAGGGGTCACCTTGCGGCTTGGAGCTTTATTTAGCTTTCGACGTCAAAATATCCATGATACAGGCTACAGGAGCCGCACTTGAAAGTATCATCTCGTGACACAACTATTAATAAGTGTTTTTGCGTGTGTGTGCTTCTTGTGTGGAAGTGCCATCCTGAGCACAACTAGCAGCTGGGCGATTCCAACACGCAATTCCTCTGGATTTCGAAAGGGTAACCCGCGCAGTATATACAGCAGTAGTAAGTAGCGGTGCAGCATCAGCAGCAGCATCGATCGGTACAACACCACTTAACCTCACATAGGCTTACAAACGCATATACGCAGGAAAAGCCGTCTTCACCCTTTCCAACTTGCGACACCCCCGAGGTTTCAAGTCAACCGCATCACGAAGGGAAACCTTGTATTTCCATGCGAAATGTAGAAAAACGAGCAATTTTGGTCTAAAATAGGCTCAAACTACACCGATCACAGGCCAAAGTGTGTGTGTGTGTGTGTGTGTTTTTTTCTCTCGACCACATCGATAATCAAAGAAGACCGTGGGCAGTGTGCGGGTGCCGTAGAACCAGTCAAGCAATAAAAAAGGCGTCGTACAGTCACCAAAAGAGGACTCTTGTTTTGTACCCTTTTATTCCTCCGAAATGCTGAGGACATGTTTTGTTTCCCCGCCTGCTCGAGAATTCTGACAATTACTCATATCTCAGTGCATACAGCGCTGATTGACTAAACCATGCCTTTCTTTGGTTGATCCAGTCTGTGGATATCTATCGTGTCGAGTAATCCAACGTATTTATTGTGAATAAAGAATAGGTACAGCAGCCGTCGACGTCAACTACTGTAACCGAGAGGGCTTATTTCCGGATCAACACAGAGATGTTCGAGGTCCCATCCCTTGATTGAGAGGAAATATCTCTGTGTGCATGTATCTATATCTAAAACTGCGACCAGCCAGGGACATAACGGCGATCCCCCGGGTCGACACTGCCCCGCGCGGTGTGGAAACCACGCTCCTCTCGGCTGATAACTGATCGACTGAGGCTACGGATGGTGGCCGAGGCCGTCGACCCCTCTATTATTAAAATAGCCCCCCAACCATGGCCGACCCCTTTAATATCAAGTTAATGCTGATTGCACCGCACACCTATCACACTTGCCACTTATCCCGCCCGAGCCGGCCCGACGGCCGAGCCCGGGCTTCCGAGGGAGAGGGCCGGTTCTGCCCTGTGTAGACCTCTGCCCCCATACCCACGGTGATATCCGGGTCTGAAATACCCCAGATCGGCGTTTTCGCAAAAACCCTAATTATACGATATACGTATACGGCTTTATGGGCTATGGCTTACGCCTTTCTGTTGTTGCTGACGTAACAATATTATACAGATATTATTATGGATGTATATACAGTAAGCAGTATAAATAGTATTAGTAGTTGCTGTTCCGACTATTAACATAGTGTGGGTGCCCCGATGGGGCTATTATTTATAATATTTGAGAGAGGTGTTTTCGGCCTGTAAGATGTCGTCCACTGCAATAAACAGTAGTACTTTGTAGTATTACTACTACTGCTGTTCGTAATTATTGTTGGTGACGGAAGTAAGTCGTGCCGACTGATGTCTCGTTGATCGTTGATCCTTGATGATTTTTTTTTCGTGATGCCATGCATCAACCGTGTCATGAACTGTTCGTCACAAGTCAACCGTTACGCCGCTCAGCCCCCACTGCTCCACTGCTGTACGCCGTGACGCCGTTACTTCGTCGTTGGTGAGTCATTTGTTGTCAGTGTTCCCGTCATTGCAATCTAAGCGAGGATGTATGGATGTGGTTACAGCAGTACGTCGTAGTGTGATTCGTCAAGACCTACTACTGCCATTGGCGATCGCAGGTACCACAAAGACATGCTTTTTCCTTTTCAGTGTCGATTTGGGGTTCGGCTTCTAGAGCATACGGAGCGGAATATACGGCGATAAAGTCATCTCCAGGGAAAATACCGGTACCTGACCACCAGTTAGTTGTCCTCTCTCGGCCGTGCTAAAAACACGTATCAGCTGGAAGTCACCTACCCTACACCTATCTGAGCCATCATCGGCCCACCTGCGGATCTCGCCACGTACGTCTGTCATTATTGGTGTACTGCTGTGCTGTTTGTTGTGGTGAACCTTTGACAGCCACTTCCCACGACGAGCTGACTGAGCGCAAGCCGCGTTGGTGCCTGGTGCAACGCAGAGGCCTCGGCTGTCTTCGTAATCCGTACGGGTGAGTCAGTCTTCGCCGTACAGCTATACAGCTGCAGTGTCATTTGTTCTACTGTTGTAATATCATGGCCCATTCGTACCTTAAATTGCGTGTTCCTGGCAACTTGTACAAGTAGCGGCATGCCCATCAATAATCAGCGCCAGCATAATGAATCCATACGTTAGTACAGGAGTACCAAGTACTATTTATACTGCTGCGGTATACTACGGCAGCCCTGGGTACGTACTATTAATTAGTATTGAGTACTCTCATGGTATTGTTAGCTATCAATGTACTAGTGGTACGTAACTTTTTTTTTTTTAATATATACAACAGGTCTCAATAGTTCATACGTTACGGAATGGGCACGGAGTGCCGATAGACGAGGTGCATCAAGTTGGAGGGGCATGGGACGTCCGTTTCACGCTGACAGATGAAGGTCCTTTTGCTGTGAACAGAAGCGCGGGCGTAGTCGAGACGTGTGGTGGGTCGTGGTCGTTGTCGTAATTTCCATGAATGCGATCATCATACGTACGTACGTGCACATGTCGCCATCCACTCCCTGTCTGTGTCGGTTCTACTGCCGGTTTGTATAGTCAGCATGCTATCATCGTCAAACGCGGACAACAGCAGAACCCCGGAACTTGTCGTCGACCATTTCGTCATAAAATTGACCCCCTCCTATCCAACCCTAACCCTAACCTTAACTCTAACCCTAACCCTAGGTAGAAAGAACGGTTTAAAAGAAGATCACACACACATCCCCCTTTGCCCACAACAGTATTAATAGGATTTTTTTTATTTTATTTTATTTTTTTTCATCATCACTTTTACTTTCTAGCCCACTCGTAGGAGGTTTTACCCTCGACGATCTTCTGGACAAGCCGTGGTCACAGGTGTCGTCCCTTTCCCCCCCCGGTACGTGCCTTTAGTTTTTATCGCGCATAGGGTTCAGCATTCCCACTGCTCGTCGATTTTCATCGAATGTACAGCTAACTCACGCTCTCGCGCTTTCCGCTAATCAATTTTATGCAAGAAAAAGTCCCTACGAGCATGCACTCGGTGGGACTCGAACTCACGAAATTGATCTTGATAGGCTCGCGGACCACCCACCAAGCCACCGGGGACGCCGGAGTATCCGCTATTATTAATCCAGGTGCTGCTGTGCATGTATGCAGGCGAACAAATATGAAACAGCCTATATCAAACCTGGTACAAAATAACAACATGAGGCTCACTCTTTGGAGGACTGTGCGAGCTGGACCACCGAAGGTGCTGCTACGTATAGACTGATCGATCGGCTCTGCCTCCCTCAAGAATGCGATTTATATAACATGATGTATTTACACGGTGCTATAAAAAAAAACATGTCTCAAATAACCAACGTTTGATATGTCCCCCCAATCTTACTGTTTCTCCTATATACAGGATGTAAGAATGATCTAAAAATCCGCAGCAAAAAAGCCGGCCTGAACTAGTGTGAAATATAGCTGAAATTCAACAGAGATATTTCGGGAGACATTCGCACGCACGGTCCAAATACTGCTACTGCTTGTAGATCGAAATTGAATTCCAATATCTGCAAAACCGATCGGGGCATCGAATAAATACCGACATTTTCTTTGGTACTTGTTTTATTACTATTAATAGTAGTCGATCGTGCTTGTGTCAATTGTCTTGATGGCTGCGTAATTGGGCAACGAACAACGAGACTTACATAAAGTCGGTGTTTGTGAGTTTTCGCGGATGCCTCGGCGACGTCGAGTTGGATTTTTTGGGAAGTTTGTATGTCTTTTTTTGCGCGCGAGTGTAGGTGATTCCAATTTAAGTAGCCTACTTTGCAGTGGTTCACGACGTACGACTTTAGGAAGCTTTCTCCGCTTGTTCTCTGGGCCAGCTCGTACGAGTACAGTAGGGAAATTGAACTAAGAAAACGTGCTCAGCGGCGAGCGCACCACTACACTAATGTTTCATATTTGCGCCTGCGTTCATCAATCAAAGGTTGTTCAAGGATGGCGTCACAATAAGGATATATATACTACCAGGTACTATTCATTTACCATATTTATACTAAAAACAATAAAAAACAGCTGTGAGATCGAGGATAAACCTACGTGAGCCTTTCTCACGTTTATTTGGTGTTGCTGGTAGGTGCGCAGGGGGGGCATATTTTTACTGTATACTTGTACGAACATGTGCCAGGTATATATATACCTGGTAGATGTTTAATGACAAGCTTGCTCGGAACTACGTTGTGTACCTGTGTTGTAGTGTGGAATGGTATAATTGCACTCCTGGACCAGGTGTTGCTACTTGACGTAGTCTTCACTTCACTACACTATATATGCAGACAGCCTCGAGGACAAACCGTTTCGGAAAATATGGTTGAGTAGACTCGGATCACAAGAGGGACTCGTACGGAACTTTTCCCATGGGGCTTACGTAGCACTTACTTGCTGGCAAGGCGATTATTTTCATTGTTCGTGTGTACATTATTAGTAGTACCGCTGTTCCGTTGCAGGTTGTTGGAATGTAATGGTCTCCCTACACTAACTAATCTTCTCAGAGCAAAGACGGCCATGACGTGCTGTACCCGCGTTCCGTGTTCCCTTTGCTGCCGAAATTTGCGATGTGGCTTGTGTTTCCTGACAACGTGCTCGACATATTCGCACGGGGCGTCGGGCATTCATTTACTGCTTCTGCTGTAGTACTTCGTGAGACGTTGTCGCCAGATAAACTCGTCGCAAGCGAACTCTGGCTGCTGGATTGTTTGTTGTTGTATTTTTCCGGACAGCTCACAACAAAGTTGTTGAGCCCCGTCACTCCTTTTAATCATGTCTCCCCATAAAAGTTGTCGCGCTGTATCGCTCGTCTCCATATATATGCGTGCAAAAAAAGCACCACAACCACAACAGTTTTTCGACGAAATGACACTGTTAACACCTGGTAAGTACCGTACCATAGAGTACATACTGGTACATGCTACTGCTGTGCCACCTTGTGTTCTCGCGGTCTCTTTGTGTTTTTCATCATTACTCGGTTGTCGGTGTACAACAGTACGCCGTCGATGCGTTTCGCTATATCCAAACAGCTGCTTCTACTTCATCGGTGCTCTACTGCTATCCGACCCTATATACTTGACAATTTGTGCGTATCAGCTGCCCCTATACCTAACAGTGGTACATACTGTGGTTACCAATACCCTTACCTCGCACGATATATCGGCGTAGATGCAAGTCACTGGCGGCGTGTCAAACGTGAGGCAGCGCGGTGAAAAATATCGCAACAGAGAAGCACCGCCAACAGACACGTTAAAGTGCAACGCCTGCGCACGCACATGTACAACTGGAAACCACTGCCGCAGTTGACGTTACTTGCTTAGTACGTACTCGTACTACAATGGAATTGCCGGTGCTTCGTTTCATTCCAAGTACTGCTGCTACTGCCTCTGGAGAGAGAGGTGGGAAAACTCACAACAACAACAATAACAACAACAACAAACAACGAGGAGAGAAACCCCACGGCCAACCGCTATAATTATGCACCACGGCAAGCAATATACCGGAGTACCGGAATAACGTGCCTTTCCTCGCTTTGTCTTGGATGCCTGGATCATTCCTCTAAACTACCAGCAACTATTTCCATCCCACAAGTCTTGATTCGTACACATTTACCGATACAACGCGGAAAAACTCGTTTACCTGCCCGAAACGCATGTCCTCTTGAATTTTCCCATGTGCTTTGTACCCAGTAGTACATAGTTTACGTTTTTGGTGGGTTTCGTCATTAGAACGGGATTTCTGCTCGACCTCCCTGTTGACACCGCGTTTGCCCTTTCTGTCTCATCGCAGGACGTTCGTTCCTTGAATGCTTACAAACTTGTGGGGTTCAGCCTTCCCACATTGCCGCCGCTCGTCGGTTTCCATCGCTTTTTGTTGTCGTTCTATCTTTTGTTCAATCTCACGACATCTCCTCTAAGGGTTCGCGTTTCGGTCTTCGTGTATCAAAGGTGAGAGAGGAGAGAGGCAAACTCGTGTTCCCAGTACTGCTGCTGTGCAGTGCGCCCCGACGTGAAAACACCGGGCGGCAACCAAAAGGGGTAGACCCACACGTAGAGCATTGATAGGAGCCTGCGGAAGAACTGTCGGGTCAAGCGCTATACTGCTGTAGTTTCTGAGGTTGTACTGTATTGTTACATGTAGTAGTAGATTACTCTGGTCTTACGTTCGGTGTTGCTCCGTTCTGTTTTTTTTTTTTTTTTTTTTTTTTTTTTTTATCCTCCGGCGGATTGGTAAAAATAAAGCTTAAGCTCACCACACTTCCACGTTCACAATTTCGTGTCGTGTGTCAATTTAGCCCAGTTGGGCACGTTGACCAGACCTGACCCCCGAGAGGAGCAGGTACGGTGGCTGTGTACGAGGAAGGGGGTGCTTGTTTAGCCCTAACACCAATGCCAATCCTAACCCTAGTCCAGCCACCGAAACCTATGAGCCTTCGATCACAATAAACCCTGTGTGCTGATAATTATTGTCGCATCGGCGAGATTCTCCATTCCAGGCTCGTGCACGCCAAAGCATACCGTAAAAAATGTCGCACAAACGAACAACGCCAACACGCGGCACGGCGAATGCAATTAAAACAGGACATATCAACACGACAAGCTGTACGTATCATATCGAATCCTTGAAACAAAGAAACTACTAATAACTGTGATTTGCACTATGTAATTCAAGATATGATGAACTCATTACGTTTCAACACGTATAACTCAAAATATTCGAACTCATTTGCTTCAACTTTTCCATAACCATGTTACAGAAAACTATTTCAAGATGTTCGAGCCTTAATTGTGAACCTTTCAGAACACATACCCCAAAGTTTTAGAGTTTACATGTAACTACTTTATGGTAGGCGGTTTTCGTAGCACCCTCGGTACCATACCGATATCAACGTATGAGGTTGCTAACTTCGCAACTTGTAGCAGCACATCACAGAGAAAACCCACGGAAGAAGCAGTACTTGCGATGCTGGACGTCCGTTTTAAACTTTTTGTGTCGCCACATTGAACTCCAGCTCCACTCGCGGAAGGTGCAGCCCTCGATGGCCTTTTACACTAGCCACCCGGCGGTACAGTCACACAGAGTGTCGCAGCACTCTCTTCCCCCGCGCCCTGGTGGGTTTTCTTCGTGTTACCGTACACTCACCCTTTCCGACTGCAGTCCCGCTTCGGGCACATCCCACTCAAATTCTAAGTAGTTTATTGCCAAAATGGGACTGCAGTCTTCGTAAAAGTTTTTAGATTCGCCGTTTCCGATGTTATTTTCATCGGATTTTGCCAGCTCGCGCACTTTCGCACTTTTGGCGAGACCGAAGAAGACTCTGATAAATGTCATTGTTCTTGTGTAACACACGACCTGCTCTTGTTTTCACCGACGAACTCCCAGATGTAAAGAAGACGGAGTCTTTTGCGACACATGAGCCGGTAGTTTAGCCCTAGCGCGACGGCCGGCAGGGGGGGGATGGCAGTGCACCTGCTGTGCGCTAGGTCGTAACCCCTTGGGGGGCATGACTTCAATGTACTTTGCTGTAGCATGGGGACAGATAACTGTTGGAAAAAGTGAATGCTTAAAAAAAAAAAGTGGTCACAGAAATCCGACCTCCTTTCGCGGAGAAGGCAAGGGATGCGGGTATACACGAACCACGATACATGATACAAGAAAATCTCCTATACCCGCGTAGCAACGAACGAACACACAAAGAAGCGTGGGATTTGCTGAGGTAAGGAGTTGGGCTGTACGGTACCGAGACCGTATTGCTAACCATCTTAGGACTGCAGTCCCATTGGAGACAAACTGCTGTTTTTCTTTTTTTTTAGTTGTCTCCAATGCCGGACTACTGTTGTACAAGCGTTAACACGGAAATTCAGTATTGGTACTGACGAGTAGTAGCGAACCCTAAAAGACGAGGGTACCCCCTGACACTCATGGGCGATTGGTATCATCGCACCAGACACCCGAAAATTACGTCTAGGCGATATGTCTGGACCCAAAAAAGCACATCGCCCGCTCCTTACGAAATGTGCACGAACGCCCACGAACTGTCATTTTGTCGTTTCTTCTGATATCACCGGTTACACGGCTCCAACGCCAACATTGAAGCCGGTAGGGGTCAGACCGCGTCTCCAGGCACCCACGGGCAGCACGAAAGGCGTCTCCGCTTTTGATTTACCCGTTCAGGCTTTAGGGAGACGTTTAGGACTGCAATGCTGCTGCGGGGGCAAAACACTTGCAATTTAATCGACTCTTGGGTAGCTCGTTCAGGCCTTATCGACTGAGGTCCAGTAATATTTGTGCTGGTATACAGCAGTGCAGTTGAAAAAAAACACACGAGTCGCTGCGCTTCGGGCTGGTTGAAGACATAGCGCACAGGCTCCAGGTCTGCATATGTCTCTGTGATCGCCAGTAAGTATTTCCGGGGCGGACGTTGTGTGCATCAGCGGAGAGCGGTGTCAACCGACATTACACAGGAAAATGATGTTCTGTGGCGCAGGGGAAACCGAGACAAACGCGGTAGTCAATATACATCCCTTCCATACTCGAAACACAGACAGAGGGGTGTACTACCACTAAAACGATAGAAAACAAACAAACACACACCAGGTATTGTGTATGCAGATCTTGTGCAGAAGTCCCACCCCCATGCTTCATTTGTCATCGTCACGACGTAGGTGGAAGTTAGACGTCGGTCTCCTCTTTCTACTTTAACGTTCCCCGAGTACCGTACGTAGTACATCGTGGCGAATAGCTATATTGATGCGTTGCCGCATGATTCGTGCCTCGTTTCTCCTGAGTGCTACTCGTTTGTTTCTCGAGCTTGGCACATAGCCTCGACGCATTTGCGTGGAGAGCTCCTGATTACGTCTGCATAAAGTGTGTATTAGGAAAAACCCGGGGGAATAATACGTTATTCAGCAAGCAAATTCCTTGGTTGCACTTGGAGGTAGTACTCCATGCCCATCTATCTCTGGCTCACGGGCCTTCAAGCAAGGAACCATCAATTGATTACTTTCCCATCCCATCTATTGTTTTCGCCCTATTTTTCCACCTCCGTCTCTTTCGTCCGTTAAATCCGCCGGGTCCGCCCCCCACTACGGCTCGCCTTCAAATTTTACCGCGAAAAGAGGTTGGCATTCTCTTCCCAGGTCAGTTCGCGTCCGATCGAGCCCGATGCTAGGCGCATCTGCTGGCAGATTGTTTTCATGAAATGCCTCCAGGGACGCTTCGCATTTACATACTGCTGTACTGTATAGGAAGTCAAATCTGGAAAAATCTGGAAGTTTTAGGGCAAAAGGTCCCTCGAAAATATCGGCCCTACAGGGTATACGCCTATGTCATCGGAGGCCACCACCGGGTTGCGCATCCGCTTTTCCTCGAAGTCGGTTGTAGGGATTGAGGGAGAGATTTTCTCACGTCAGGGACCTCAGGAGATCAGGCAGCACCTCTCTGCGGTGTGGCATGAGTTATTACTACAGATCGAATGTCCCGGTACTCCAGCTTGCGGTAGGTTTTGGCTCAGTGGTGTCCTCATTAGTTCACATACTTTACAGACTGTCTTTTTCGTTCTCCGACAATGCATTGCGTCCGCTAGATGTTCCAGTTGCGGGCGTAAATACGGTATCCTCTTGAAGACGGCGGCACTAGTTAGTTCCTCTTCTATCAGTCTGAGTCAAAACTTATCCGCTTTCCCTTCTTGGGGGCTCATCCTTGCACCTCCCTCGCTTGGCAAACCCTGGTTTACCAGACTCCTCGCTAATTTTGGGGAGCACCAGGCTGCACGCTGACTGTATGTCCCCCGCCAACAATGTGCAGCGTGCGTCAATCAGGAGCACGCGAAGAGGAAACGGAAAATGCAGGACGCTGCAAAAGGGTCAAAGCACGACAACCCCAAACAGAAAACATACTACTGGAAAAAAAAAATCCCAAAACCAACACCCCCCTGCGTATCATTCTTTAGACAGCTGCCGTGCAACCATACGCGACGTCGAATGGATGACGACATTCACGGGACCCTAGTCTCCGGCACGGGGGATCGGGTGGAAACCTATATATATATATATATATATACATATAAGCTTCAGCAGGAAATGTGTTGGATTTATCCTGCAACGGCGACGGAGGCCCGAACGTCATGCATGACCAAACCAACGGTATATACAGTTAGTACCCAGCCAAGACGCTCGTGCGCTGCCTTTTGCTTGTTGGCACATGGTCTTGAATACACCGGCCTTCTTCGGGGTGACACCTGCTAAATCCCATCATCGTGGAATCATATACGGTCGTTTCTTATGTAATACCTGGTAGTCTTTTGATCGCTGTGATTGAAATGAGATATAAGGCTGGCTGGCTGTAGATCACATCACGACCGAAAACATGATTGACATCAATAAGGATTTATACCCTGCTAACATGACATACGTACGCGCTGGAAGCGAAAAATTAGCTCACGAAATCGCAGCAGCAGCAGCAGCAGCAGAAGCATCAGCAAGCAGGAAGCAGTAGAAAACCAGAAAGAAGGGTCGCCAAAAGTCCCAAATAAAAAGGAGTAGCACAGTATACTGTGTCACAACTACCCGCCCCCCTCGACACAGATATTCACCGAGAGAGGATAAGGGCGAAGAAACGTCCACGCGCGTGTAGATGTCATGTCTACACTCGGTTGAGGGTACGCGACAGAAACAGAGATGACTACGCCGCACTTCAGCAACTCTACGTGCGCACCCAAATCGTACAAAGGTCAGAGGGATAAACGAACAAAGAGGGGTGGTATTTACGTACCCACGGAAAACACATCTCCGTATATGTCTCGAAACATTTTTCTTGGTTTTTGGCACGCGCTACGATAGCGCTAGGATGGTCATGATTGGCCAAAAAAAACTCTGGCCCAATCCCGTTGGAATAACATTTTGTCGCTTTTACAAGATCAGTCGTGATATATGAACTTACTGTATGCAAGCTTATGTGATTCGTAAAATAGAGGTTGCACTACTCGTACTGCACTGCAGTAAAATTTCCTCAAAACCAGTTTGTGGGCAGGGTATAATAACAGTAGTAAAGTAGAGTTTCTCAACTGAGGAGAGCCTCAGAAAATGTAGGTCTTGGTGCTACAGCCGCGCGTACGTCTACCGTACGTGGCATGCGTCTTTCGTATTTCCCGCGCCGGTGTCGAACATACTATACGTGGAGTGATTTCTACTCATCTAAAAGTAGTTGTTTTTGTGGGCATATTTGCCGACCTGGCCTGCAGAGTACGAGTATGAACAATGCCCCGGCGGTATAGGGGGTACCACGTTTTGGATCAATGTTGGCCGACCGCTTGAGCCCCTCGAGTGAGCAGAGTGCACATGCTGTAGGAATGGTTAAAGTGCGATAGGCTCACTAGTATATTTGTTCTCTAGGACTGCGATATGTACGTAGTACGGCGTAGCGCAGTCGAAAGGCTAATCGAGTTTATGCACGAACGTAACTTCTTTGATGCTCATACCGTATGTTTCGGGGTGAAATATAATGAACCCCTCGCTTGAGGAACTCAGAAAATAAGGCGCCGCCCCTGAAAGGCAGTTTCGCTCGCTTTGTACTGCCGGTGAGTGCATCGCCCCCCCCCCCCGCTTTTGCAGCTTTATGTATGCCTCGATGGGGGAATCCATTCGCACTGCAATATCCAAGTAGACTGAAAAGAGGGACATGAATCAGCGTGAACGCGGGTACACGGTTTTTACGTCGTATCAACGTCCTTGCCTGGAGAGGTCGACCAATGGTCGACAAACCCGGAAGGTTGCGGGCATGACGCAGATCAAACCCCACATAATGATTTTACTACAGTATATCATACAACAGTGCTGTTGATACAAAAAAAAACGATACGTCTTCCCTGAAATGATCTAAATCATGAAGTGGAGATCAAACCCCGCAGGGGTAGGGGTGCACGAAATACTATCACGGGGGACCATAGTAAATAGGATCAAACATTGTTAGTAAAAATGGGTAAATGTACTGGTTTTTGTGTGTACCGTAGGCCTTATTTACTATGGTCCCCCGTGATATTAATAGGTATCAGGTGATGAGTTGAGCGAGTGTTAAAAATTCAGTGTTGATACTAGAGGGAAGCGACATCAGATATCGCGTGCAAAGATGAGCGTCGACCCAACAATCCTCGATCTCAGACCTATGCCAATCGAAACGCAAAGTTCTATTAGTAGGTAAAAGTTTGAATTTCCAACATATACCCGCCAGAATTTTTCCGGTACAGCTTGCCATGAGCACAATTCTTCAAGACCAAAGTTCCAAACTTTTGGAAAACCCCGGGAAAAAAACAATTCTGGGGCCGATGTCGGGCAAAGATCGGCTTCAGAAAACTCAGGCGGATGTTTAGTCCGAAGCGGCGAGATTCCGAGTCCTCGAAAAACATCGATTGACAAACCCGACGACTTCGTCATGAATTCCGAACGATTTGCGCTCGTTCGGGGCTCCGACCCACCCTAGGGTCACCGTGTTCGCACAGCAGTGCCCGATTATATGTGACGCTGGTGTGTACACAACAGATAACAAAGTTTGTCGACACGTTTTCGGGTTTAGGAGAAGGACGTGGGACACCGGCGGTAAGCTCTCGCCCCTTACTTAGACCACGGACCCATCTGATATATTCGAGGCCGCCATCTGTCTGTGTTGATCTTGCCCGACATCAAGCGGGTTGGCCGTCGGCTGAGCCGGTGCCGAGATTTGAACGTCTGACATCGTACGAGCCGAATTTTATCATCGTGATGACAATTCTCAATGCACAAATTTGCGGCCTGCTGGAGCCGTAAAAAAGAGAAAAGCAGCCAAGTTTTTTTTTCACCTTTTTTTCCTACTGCGACGAGAATATCTTCGGCGGTTTCTTGAAAGCAATACGTACTATTAATATGTTTTTAAAAAACCTTTCAGACGCCACGTACCCATTGTCATAAGTATCTTGTTTTCTTCAATACTATGAATGAATAGTGGTGGTGATGCTGGTATCCAAATTATATTTATTAAACAGCGATACAAGAGATATGAAATACAGACACACGGGATAGATTCCCCACTCGTGGCAAGCTACGTGCAACCTCGAAATATGTTAATATTTTTTAGTATTTCTCGAATAGTGAGGCACCCACTCCTTCAATTCTGCAGCTTCGGACTTTGTCTTCCTCCCATACGGACTGTATTTCCTGCATAATAAGGCCAAGTAAAACCCGTCGTACGCACGATCGAAGTATCGCACACAGATTTGCAGATTATATTAATAGTTTCGACGAAAAACCCTCGATCTCAAAGCTGGTGTTCTCGTGCTTTATGAATATATCTTCCTGATGTGTTTGTGGTTTATTTAACTGGCCAATCACATGCTGGCGAGTGCGAACAATGGGCCATGCCATCTGCATGACCTGTAGTGCTATGTGTTTCCGAGGTTGGAGGTGATGTGTACAAGAGTACAGCGCACACGTGCCGCACAACAAGTCGTTTCGATATACTGTTGATGTAGGCGGTCTATCTGGCGTATGTTTCGCAGCAGCGCTCGGCCCAACGTGTGGAAGTATGACCTGGTTTTTTGGATCCGCAGAATCCCGTTGAAAACAATTCGACTCAGCAGATGTTTCCCTTTGCGATCCAAACTTAGTTTTCTCTGACCGGATGAGCGCCTGAAGTAGGCAGCCAATGATTGGTATGACAATGAATTGCGAGTTTTGTTTTTGTGGGTTTTGGGGAGATTCCTGCCTTGGGCTCAGGCACCTTTTGTGTCACCACGGAATCCGCGGTTGGAGAATTAGTTGACGTGAGGCCAACAACAAACCCCAACAACAATACTCCTGTTACAAGTATGCATACCAGGTAATTGTCTTTATACTTGGCCGGGATGCGCGAAAACATAATCGTCCAAGTCAGGCTTCGTGCGAGGAGCTCAGAAAGTAACAACCACCCCTAGAAGGGCATTGCTCCTTCTGCAGGCACGTGTCACCCGCAACAACAAAAATAGATGGTTGTACTCTCTGAAATGTTGTTGTCTGAGCGGACAATCGTGTTACAAAAACAAAAAAACGCATTCTGAAACGGGCGGTTTAAAACGTATTACGAGGTCAGACAACGTCGAAGATGAATGTGCACGAGCACTCGTACTTTATCCTGCCATATTCTAGGATGAGAAGGCCGTGAGACGTGAGACGAATTGTTGTGCTGTTCGTGTAGAAACTTCCAAAGCTACAGCAGTAGTCACTTGCGGAACTATGCCTCTCAGGTAACAAGAAGCTGAGTGGACTGTTCCTGACATTGGTAAAACTCCTTTAGTGTCGAGTTCGGGTGATATCTTGTCCGCACTTATGCTGTCGTACAGTACTTCATACCCCCATTATTGAACATATACCAAGTACTAATTAACGTGCAAGTCCTGACCTAGCCGGCAGGTGAGGGGACAAGGCGTCACCTACTCGGCTATATCGGGAGTGAAACAAAAGAAAGGATAGACCAATTACACAACCCAGAGTGAGTTTTACGGCTTTAAATTGCTAAAGTAGCATCCATGCCTTCAGGCGATCGGCGGTTCGAACCCCCCTGCCAAACCACCGATCCTATTGCGCATCTGAGTGAGGAAAACCGTGAGTTAGAAACACTTCGAACTGAAAAGAGGGACTGCTGTCGGAAGTATGAGCCTTGGGTGACTCACGAGCACCAAACCATGCACTGCACGGGGAAACTTGTAGACTGCCCGTCCAAAACGTCGCCGAGCATGACAGGCACGAGGTCGTCGTCCAATGTGAGCTGGAATGTCAACACCGTATTACGACAAAGCAAAAGCAAGACTGCATGTGTTTTTAGCGTGGTCCCTTTGGCGCTTCAGCTCAACTCGTGGGCGGTCTCTCCCTCAAGATCATTCTGGCAGGAACAGTCGTTTGCGCTAAACATCAACCTTGTGCGTGTGCACTCACGACCATCACGACCTTGACACTGACGCTGGTATCATACGTACTGTTGTCGTGGTAGTCATACGTACATCGTGCTGGGGAAACGCGTATTCCAACGTATTCCTCATCAAAATGCCGTCAAACTGCTTCCATTGCAGGTGCACAAGAATGACGCTCTGGCTGTCTCTCTAGATTTATGACCTGAGGCAACTGGTTAACCAGACTTATCAGTGAATGTTACAGGGGCAAAACAATAAACGCTCTCACGACTGAATTTATCACAGTGAAAGGAATGATGTGTACACCAACACATTTTTCTATTGTTGGTACTGTCTGTAAAATATATACCTGGTGCATTCGTACGCAACATTCAGCCCTTCGTACGTCATTAATTTTGGTTTTCCTCCCTTAGTTGTCGTAGTCCAGCGTCGCTTTTCCCCATACCTCACGTGGGGTGGCCCCGAAGGTGGTAAGCTCACAAGACAAACCCTGGTGGTACTTCCCGCTAGACATCACCTGTGACAGATTTGTTTTCAAAATCGTATGTGTCCATGTTTCGGTACAGCAGCACAGCAGTGTACGTAGATATCATGCATGCAATCTCAATTGTTTTAATGTGTCCGCCGTTACCGCAGTCCAGCGCTGCGTTTCTGCCACCGCGCGGGATGGAACGGCAGGCGATACGCTCAACAGAAAAACAAAAGTATGGAATATTCATTAAACACCAGGTTAAAAAACATCACTACAGTATATCCACACTTGACGCTAACCTTAGCCCTCAAATATAAGTACCGCAGTAGAAACGGACTAAATGAGAGCTTGATTTTGTGTTTAGTGAGAGAGTGCGCCGAATTGGCAAAGGAAAAAGCCGGTGCAGTCTCTCCACCCCAACCGTCAAAAACGTAACTCATATTCGACAGTGTAGTGATACAAAATGTCGATATTCAGGCCTTGGCTTTTATTTTTACGGCATTTCAATCGCTGCTCCCTTTTCAACGGCTTGTCCTCACCGTGCCTCACCGTGTTTCCGTTAACTCAGCAATTTTTCTCAAAGTCCAATCTTTGAATGAAGCATCGACCTCAATCCGCCAGGAATATCATCTCTTGTCTAGGAGTGACCCTAACCGTAGGCCGCCTTTTGAGTTGCTCGTTCGGTACTGGGGAGGTGCTCTACCGGTGCGGGCATGGTCCATCCAATTGCTCAGCATTTCCCCTGCTTGCCTGCCCGAAGTACCGGGACACGACTTTCAACGATATGAGGCGCCCTCGGCAGTGGTTACCGCAGTCAATATGAAGTTCGCCGGTTGGGATGTATTCGTTTCGATTACCTCCAGTACACTACTACCCATTGTGGTATAGGAATGGCCCCACAAAACTACCAGCGTTGCTTTTGGAGGGGCACCAGGAATGCGGGAGCCGTTACCCTTGGGCAAGGCGTATGCGGAAGACACAATTTCTCCTACAACATGCGACACCATCCAGTTAGCGTAGCCCAGTGTCCCAGTCTGTTGTTGGAAGCACGGGTAGTGCACGAAGAGAATATATATGACGGCCGAGAAAGGTTCTACACAACAGAGTTACTGCTGTAGTGGTGTTAGAATACACCGACGAGACTCCTCAACACGAAGCGCGCAGAGATAAACAGAACCTAGCGGAGAAAAGAAGCAAGAAATGACTTGAGTGTTGGAAGCAAGTACGGCCGTACCGGTGTTTGTGCCGGCTACTGTTGTAGTAGGTAATCTAACAACTTAAAAATGTATGATGTGCTCGCCTTGGAAGTATACTGGGTAGCTCCTCCCCAGTGGAGAAGGGGCGCGTCAGTGACATGCATCTGATCTAAACTGTGCAACCTATGCCGTTGCACGACCCACAACTGGAAACTCTGACACAGTCGCAAGTTCATGCTGGAGGAAACCGACACCATAGGTCTGTCTCATCAAAAATCTAAATTGGTTGGATCTCATACAGTAGGGATCCCCACAAATCACCCTATCGAATTACGCACGGTTTTTCTCATAGAATATCCATGGTACATCCCATTGTATGTCACACGACGCACGCAGTGGCGATGTTTGTCCGATGCTAAGTGCTAGATCCGTGGGCAATCCCATGGAATATGTCATGGGATCTCGTGGGATGTTCCGTAATATACTCCAAATATATTTATCCCACGAGGTTTATCCCATGAGTTCATCCATGGCCGGCCATGGGCCTCGTCCACGAGATACACCCACAGCACACCATCGAAATGATTCGACCATGATCTTCCCCTGATGGGACACACCGTGAGGCAGAGCTGGTACATGCAAACGTATTGACGATCCCAGTGTAGATCTCGTAATCCCTCCCATGAGGTGCTAGGGAGTGTCCCAGCCGATTCCCCTCAACAAGCCTCATGAATTCCCGGACGCGCGTGTTGACCCCACCCGGATTCACCATGCGACAAATTACTGCACCGGGTTCCCGTGAGACTCATTGCGAGGTCCACCGTCTAACGGAATTCCCCATGAGACGCTCCATGGGACGTCTACCGGTGGAAAAGAAGACAAAGGGCCCACATAAATTGGGATGCCCTAACCTGTAACCTGACCATCCCGCTGTTGGCCTAACTCAGCCTCTGGGCGGAATATTCTATAGGACGTTCCATGCGATGTTGGACGTGGGCCATATACTTTTCCCGCGAGATATCTGACGCGTGCTTGCTGCAATAGGGGTTGTACCTAAAGGTTGTGAGGCTACACGTTATAGCAGCTCCTATATTACCTGACCCGGACCCTTAAACACCGATCAAAATTGATCTCGCAAGCCGTCAAGCAAATCCTACGGCAGGGATGCTATCGTTTTCCATCGGGGTTTTGCCAGAAAACGGTAAGGGTGCCTAGTCAAACAGCAAATTTTCGGAAGGTTCTCGGTCAGACAGTTCCGAGCATATATATATATCGTTCGGTGTTGAGGCAGCCTTTTTTCTCTTGGAGACATCGAGCGCTGAAAAACGATCGCATCCCTGTGCCAACCTGACGCTCATTGCGGTAATACCGCAAAACACGATTTGTGCATCAAAGTCATCGCGGGCAGTTCCTCGTCAGCTGGGGCGGGAGTGACTCAGCTGAAGTCTGACCTAAAGGTGATACTCCTATCGTGGCATGCATCAACGCATGTGGGGAATATACATAGAACGCGACAGGCGTTAACCGTTTCCTGTTTTGGCCAAAGAAGGCTCGCGGCCTATTGTGATGTCGAATTTAAGCATCGAGTCTAAAAGGCTACTACATAGGGTTCAGAGCGGCGTTCTTCACTGAGCACAGGTACATCCTGAGCTGTGAATGTTTGAGCTTTCGAAACAACTCAGCCTGCAACTCTCAACTCCCAAAATATTATCGCATGTCGTGCACTGTGTGTTGGAGATATCCGGTAGGCAATCTCAGGAAACATCCCTGAGCACATCGTATTGGTGACCGAGGCAATCTACGATAGAAATTTGTTGGGGAAAACACTTTCTGAGCCACAACGGCGTCCTTGCCGGGCTCCAATTGCTGGAGGGAGGAGGTACAGTACCGGATGTCTGTATCTAAGTATTGAAGGTGCGCCCCCTACACATCCCAGGCAACAGTCGTATCGACATGTTTGTCCGCATTGAAATCCGCATTATACCTTGGGGGGACATAGGAGCCCCACAAAATTAGTCTGAGCCTCTATCGTAGAACGCCTCACTCAAACGGGTTCGTTGGACCCCTTGGATCCGATGCAATCACCCTGGGGGTCCCATGGGATACCCCACTATATGCCGAGAGCGTTGTTTTCCGTTAAATTCCAACTTGAACACCCATCAAGTTACAGGTGAGAACGCGTGTATCCCGTGTTTAGCTTTCACGTACGTTTATCTGCCTCTTACTTTGTTCTCCAGCATTTGCCTTCAAACGTAAGCCTCATCGCGGGTTGAAGTTTCGCTTCACCGCTGCTTCGGTCTACCGTTGTTATACGTTTCTGCAAAGTCGCCGCCATTTCCACGAGACGGCAAACGTACGCTGGCAGTTATGCTTTGGAACTACGGTATGCCAGAGTACCCGTCAATTGCAGTGCAACGAGCTCGTACTGTATACCAGGTATCGTATATCAGTAAACCTGGTACCGTGTAATAACCACCCTTCCACGGAACTTCCGTCTCAAGTGCCCAGCCCTTTCGAACGCCTCCTCCCCTCATGCTTACTGCTTGGCCTCGATAGAGATGCGTGACCAGTGATCAATGGTTGAATGACTGCGTCAAGAAACAAACGAGTACCCCACACACACCCTCCCCGCCCGCCGATGTTCGGGTGTCTCGTTTTGGCAGGTACGGTTGAGATTCGAAGCATGGCGATTTCGCTTCGTCTAACGCGCCGGTTCGGACTTGTCGCCTGCTTGGTGTTCGTCGCGCTGGAGACCGTGAGGTCGAGACTGGATGTGATCGACCTACCGATCGGATTTTTCCCTGAGGGGATAACGCGCGGCGACGACGAGTGGACGGCCTATGTGGGATCCCTTGCTGGTGACGACCTGCAGGAGTATAGAAAACAGGACGCGTGCTGACATAGGGGAAGCGCCTGGTTTTCATACCGGTTCTCACCTGAGAAGCTTTACACGTGACCACGGCAAAAGTCGTACCGCTACGCGGTCCCATGGGCTAGACGGTTTCGTACTATTCACGTTAATTTCAAAGACACTACCACTAATAATATCACTAGCTCGTTAGTCTAGGAGCCCGGTCAACGAGATATCTTCGGGCTGAAAAGTGCAACCCCTACCGTAGAGCGGCTCGCAGACGTTTCGCGTAGAGGGAGGGAAAGGGGTGTACTCGATATCGTTCATGGTCGTAGTCATATGGCTATATACCTTCGCATCCCTGCGATGCCGGGGCAGAGTACGTCGAATGCTCACCGTCCTGGCAAACATTGCTTACAAGAAGCACATAGCGCCGTGAGGTGTTCGACGAGTGGCATGAAGAGTGGACCCCATCCTACTAAACCCAAAAGGCAGAGTTGCTTATGGGTGACAGCGTTAATGAGTGGGGTGATTTTTCGCTTGCAAAGTCTGAAAGTATTTGCCGATGGTTTCGCCACGCCTCGGGTGGGTTTACATACCACTTACTTCAAAATATGCCATACGATGTTTGATTGTGACCTAAGCAATCGCCTGGGGCATACCAGTTTGGTGATGATGTTGACTACAGCATGTTCTACGTATGGCGCATAGCACATTTCGAATGTTCTGTGAGTGGTTCATGAGCCAAGTCCCCCACTACACGAGATATATATATTTGATGGACAAACCTGACGTCATCCCAATGCTCACACCACCTGCTGCAACGTGGCCAACATGCACCGTATTACCGTACGTCGTTTTTTCAAGGTGGCGTTAGTGCTCAAATCAAACAGTTAACGTATAATTTCTCCGAGCTTGTTGGTCGCCGTCAACGCTAAACTGCACCTTTCGTTATCAACGTGCAACAGATGGGTCGATCTGGAAGGGTGATCTCTATTCGGGCGTTGGCGAAGTAGTGGTGACAGGAAAAGGTATCACCGCTGCTGGCTTGGACTACGACCCTCGCACGGGCTACCTCTTCGTTGCCGGCGGCGCGTCAGGTAAGTTACAATCGCTGGACTGTTGCACGGAATACGGACCTTTGGTCTATAAAACGGCACGCTGCTGTGGAGAATAACATCGTTGCTCATGCCATCACTACCAAGCGTTTTTTTTTTTTACTTAGTTCGTTTGGTCATATGTGAAAAGAGCTTTTTCAATCAGAAAGGAAATTCTCCACTATAGCAAGAGAATCCGGTATTTGTTGAAGGTTCTACAGTAGCACCGTAGATGACGCAGGCGGCCACGACAGGGGGTGCGACTCAAGATAATGGGGCTGGTCGACACGAGAAGCTCTATGGCTTCGATGGTAGACAGCGACAAGGATTCCCGAAGATATTGGATGGTCCCTGAGGTGACACACCAACGCCTGCGGCCCTATTTTGGTAGTACGCGATTGACGCGGGCCACGATAGAGGTAGCACATTTTATCAGAAATATATTCTGGATGATGGAGCTCCTTAACTCAAAATCGTCGGGCTTTCGTTCTTGTGTCTTGTATACAGAAAACAGACTTGTAAGAGAGGTATTTATTAGCCGCCTGAACGCGCGTGTCTGTGGGTCATCGCTACTAGTAGAGGTATGTGTCTGCGCGTGTGCCGTACGAAATCAAGTAGCGCCACAATGCTGCACGCGTGGTACAGTAACTCGTCCAGCTTGAGCTCGTTAACTTACCATTTCCATGGCCCATGTTGCGGCAGCCTTTTCGCTTGGTAATCGCATTCCTTAGACCTCCACAACGGGTCGTTTGGGTGTGTCCGCGGTGGTGCTGTATATCCTGGTTTCCATCCTCGCGGTTGTGTTGGCCGTGCGAACCCTCCATCAATTGGCACTCTTGGCCGCGATGTCCTTCCATATGTGTGCAGTATCGCCTGTCAGCCGTGTATACGACACGGTGCAAGGATCATGGGGTGGTCGGCCACATCGGCGCGGGCTGCAGTGGAGCAGCGCCTGAGCACTCGGGACATACGCAACATGAATGCTCTATCACCCTATTATACGACAACTGCAGCTTCAACAAGCCACGTTGGCTACCCCACTCACCCACCCATCCACCCACCCACCCACAACACTGACATAGCATTGCTCCAAGCGAGCACCCTACATAGAGAGTAAGCTGTGCGTCTGCTGCATGTGCATCAGGTGCTCGGATCTATAGCGACAAATTTCATGTCGTTGCCGAGTACGACTTCGCCGAAGATGGCGAGAGCTCATTCGTGAACGATGTCATTGTCACCCAGACCTCGGCGTACTTCACGGATTCCTTTCAAGCCAAGCTCTACTCGGTGAGGATAGGAGATGGTTTGGCGGCCGGCTGATTCTGGACAGGGCAAAAAACTGCAAGTCGCTTACTGCGGTGACGGCCAACACATCACGAAACGATTGACCTTCTACTTCTCACGCTTGGGACATTGTTGGCTGTGGCCGGACGAGGTGGCCATGTCGTGAGAAATATTCCGCGCATAGAATGACGGTAGACAGAGTTGGTATACATTTTACGCTATACAGAAATGGAACAGACAATTTCGTCAAAAAAGTGGTCTGCGAGTCGTAGCATGTTTGAGCAAATTCTCGTGCCGTCAATATATGTCGTATCGTACACGCGCCGGCGTGTGTAGAAGAACGGAAGGTTCACGGACTACTTCACCAATATCCCGATCAAGAAGGACTGGCGCGCTGCCTCGGCAAAACTCTCTAACGCACGGACTCCTCTCACCCTGCGAACTCCAGGTTGAGCTCAACGTGAACGACGGGACCTTGTTCTACGGACACTTTTCATGGCAGACGATTCATCTCGGCCCAGAGTTTCCAGTCGTGGAAGGAGAATTCAATGCCAACGGTATTGAGGTGATCCTTTGAAGAATCAAACCGCCATACCTACGATTACAATTGCGTGGTGAAAAAGGAACGAACGCCATAATAAAAATCGAAATATCTGCGTGCTTGCTCTCAAACGTTCATTCTTTTCCTGTGGCCGTCGGGCGTCGGATTCGTTTCACTTCACACCGTTTTATGCAGAACGTGCCTTCCTCTGACTGAGCTGGACCATGGACGATTCACAATCGGTTTATGTTTGCACCGAGCCATGTTGGAGATAACGCTATACGCATCCATTTTTGGCACCGCTTTCGTCTCCCGAAGATTTGAACTGATTACCAGAGGACGGACGGAGCAGATAAAAGACCAGGAAATGAACGGAACCAACAAGCAAAACTGAACGAGTTCTATTCGGTGGCCGGAGGTCACTCTGAGCCACTTTTGTTAAGGTTAAAACGAACAAGTAGTCGCTCGCACAGAAATATATTAAGCTTGCTGTCCGTTCTAGTTTGCGATAGGCATGCCACCGGACGTGATAGTGTAAATGCTAGACGATAGTCGATCACCCCAAAGCTCGACGACAATTACAGGTGGGGCATACGGCACGATATTATTGAGCTTGTCTTCATCACAGGTCTCGACCGACGGAGTCCTGCCACAGCCCCCTCCCCTCCCCCCCCCTCCCCCGCAATGAAATTTTCCGCTTGGATCGAGTTCATCCGTTTTTAGCTGGGTCGAAACGAGTGTCGATAAAGACGAAATATTCTGAAACCATAATCGTGTTTCTGACACCGTGCTTTGCGAAGCACGTCTGCTCACCGTGGGTTACTTGCTCGTGTGTTGTTCCCTAGGCTAACGACGATGGGAGCACGCTTGTCGTGGCGAACTCGCACGCTGGGAAACTGTTCGCGGTCGACCCCCTCACGGGTAACGCCACCGCCATTGATCTTGGAGGCGCCTCCGTCACTGCGGACGGATTGGTGAGACGTTCGCTAGGGGGTTCCTTTCAGACTCCCGATTTCCTTCCAAGCACTCTGAAAGGCAAATTGTCGAATCTTATCAATGGCGATTACGGCATCGACCGCACGCACGGTGGCAACGCGAGCCGCCAGTGTACAGAAACTGACGTTTGAGTTGGTTGGGGTCCGGTGCATGGGTTTTTGCAACACGCGCGGAGCTCAACCCCTGAGCCACTATAGAACGCTGCAGGCTCATACTAGGACAAAACGCATAGCCCTCTATTCCGTGTGGCTCACTGGGGCCAGACAGGGGTCAAGCTCGTGTGCAAGTTGTGCTTAGAATATACTGAGCGCGGCCACAGACAAATAACTATTTGCTGCGACAAATCATCTTGGGGGAGGGGGGGGGGGGGTACTCAATGTCATGCACGGCCGTACTCGTATGACCATAGATCCTCGCATCCCCACAATGCCGGGACGGAGCGCGTCGGGTTTTCACCGCCCAGGCAGACGTTGCTTGCACCAAGCGCGGAGCGCCGTGAGGTTTCCGGCGAGTCGCATGACGAGTGAGCTGCATCCTACTAAGAACCGCTTTCGAGGCGGATTTTCTTGCATATGGGTGACAGCATCAATGAATTTATTTACTATCTGGTGTGGACACTTCCAGAGACAGTAATGGGTTTACTATGTAACTGCCTCGTGGGTGCCTTATCTTATATACACTACGTGATACAAACGATCATTCCCCCTGTGTGGAGTAAAGGTTCTTCCAGCACAAAAATGATCTAACTTGACCGCCAGCCGTGGTGACCGCCGAAGCAAAAAACAAAGTAACGGTACACTGGCTGTCTAGCTCACGCAGTGAGAGGCGTGTTTTACAGCGTCGTCGCCAACCGACGCCAACCCAACTGGGGGGGGCAGGGGTAACACCACAGCTTGACCTTTCGCGTACAATCGTTGCTTCAATCACGATTTGTGATACCAAATACGACTAACTAAATGGTTTGGTTCCAGACAACCTCCCGAGTAGCGGACATTCGAACGGGGAACAGGCCACCTGGTCCGAAATTATTTTTTCATTTGTTGGAGCGATTTCCGCGCTCCGTTTCGTTGCCCCGTTAACACCGTACAAACACGTATTGCGCACGCATGTGTCCTCAACATGTTGCGGCTACTGGAACACACGATCACAATTTTTCTGCTCCCCGTCTCCCGCATCTGACGTTACAACCGCGTGTGCTCGAACCCGTGACTGATAGGTGCTACGCCAAAACACGCTGTGGTTGGTCGAGAACGGTAGTGGGGGAGGACCGTCACAAATCAAGGAGGTGAAACTGCTTACCTGGTACCCTTTTTCGACGCGTTCTCCGATAGAGGTAGCATATTTCCGCTACAATATTTCTGAATGACGGGGTTCCTTAAACCAAAATCGTTGGAATGCCAATTTGCTTCCAAAAATGACGTTTTGATACACTTGGGCCATGATATTATTCATCGGAATGCAATTTGAGTTTTGCTTAAAGTCAGTTTTCGGGTGAGGTATAGTATAGAGCTCCTAAAATGAGGAGCCTCAGAAAATTTGGGGTGAACCTCGATCGTAGAACGCCTCTTTCCGGGAACGCTAGGGTTCACACAGAAAAACAGGGTAACCGGGGTAGACAAAACTCACGATGGTTGTCAATAGGCCTTTGTTCTGCAGGTTCCGTCTACTGTAAAGTTGGCGTCTTATTCCTACAGATGATACTGCCGTTTCAGAAGATCTGATTGGTTGGAACACGTTAAACGCACAGTACAATGCTCAATGTCTGCTAAAATAACGATAACTAAGATAAAAGGCGTCGCCTCTATTTTCGGCTCAACTAGAAACGCGGGAGAGGTGAGACTAACGTTTGTGTGACGTGCACCGTTTCACAATTACCAGCCACCAAGCCTGGACCATCACTCGTATTGGGCCTCCCGCACACTTTGGATGCAATGAGCAGAGTATATTCCCAGGCTCCAATTCACGACAAGAAGTCCTTTGGTTTCTACTTGCGCGGACAAAGTTGAGCGGAAAGCTTAGGGACGACCGGGACAGTCTACGCCTTGCCATATTACCCTGACGCTCGAGCTTTGCCGCTGTAGGGGTGGAGCCTTTTTTTCTGAGGAGTTCAGTATATCACCCGGAACATTGCTTCGAAGAAGTATGTTCGAGCAAGTCGACCAAGAATGAAATACGGTAAAGCACGTCGTCCCAAAGCAAATAACGCAGTTGACGCCTCGTATGACAGCTACCAGTATGCCAATAGTTGATCATTGGAGAAACTCAATCGGTACGAAAAATTAGTGCCGAAGCTTGCAACAACTACCGTTGAGGTGATCTTTTCAAAACCTGTTTATTCTCCGCCGTTAACGAAACGCTCGTGAGGCAGGTGTCGCTCTCGTCGGACCTGACCTGTGGAGCTGTAGCACCCCGTGTGCTGACCAACGAGCTATTCGACAGCCCCACCACCGCAACAAGGAAGGGGCACTCTTTTTACGTCGTAAACGCCAAGTTCGGGGTACCGGCGCAGAACCGGTCGACGACTACCTACGAGATTGTCCGCGTTGACCGAGACAGCGGGGAGTTTGCTTGCTCAGCCGAGTGAGCGGCGCGAGGGTTGTTGAAGATCGGGAAATGATCGGAGAACAATCAATTTTGTTTGTACGTAAAGGAGGGCCGATCAACTACTGCGTGGTACGACGTTGTCCGTCTGGGTCGGTACAGCGGAGAATATGCCTCCTCAACCGAATAGATGCAAGGATGAGTTTGAAATAGGTGACCGGACCTAAGATAATTCCGTGGTGTTTGTAGAGGAGGAAGGGTCTGGACACTGCTGCGCACCTGGAATGAAATTGTCTGCGTGGATCGGAACAGCGGAAGCTATGTTTGATCAGCCACATGAACAGATAAAGGCATAGATGAGGTCAGGAATCGAACCGAGAATAATCCGCGGTGTTGTGTAACATTGGGCATCGGGCGGTCCTCGGATGGTGTATATCTATCTGCCTTGACGCCTTCAACACGAGCAAGAGCGGGTCCTGGTTTTCTGGGGTGGATCAGCGCGGCAACGCCTGGCCCCACTCAAGATGGTTGGCTAAGTCGATAAGGGGCTCTAGGTGGGGACAGGTTGACCTGTCGTGAAATGAGCGTTTCGCCTCTCGTTCGCCCTTAAGGGTACAGTTTTAACTTGAACCTTTCTCGGATAAGTCAGAAAAATTCTGGACAAATCCGTATTAATCACGGGTGGCACATTTCGAAGTAGGAAATCTGCATGCATTTTAGGTTTGAGGTCAAAGGTAGGCATGCTGATATCCACGACGTCATACCACCAAGATCAGGGAAAGTGTGTGGGCAGCCGCAGAGAGCGGGGCTTTCATTCAGGGGGCGGTAGTCGCAGCTGGTGGACGCAGCGTCCGACGTAGACAGCGAGCAACGAGAGCACGGCCTCGCTGCTTTGCTGCGGGTGCGTGGAAGGTCCGCTACTATTGCGCTGCCTCCTACTCCACATCATGCTGCACGACTTACGGCAAGTGGCTGCGTATGAATGTGTTTCCGGCTATGTTGTACGTTGTCAGGCTCGTCGATATATGATTGTGTTGTGACTTTTGACTGTCGATGCTTAGCTGTGCCGCTACTAGACAGACAATAAAAAACGGCGATCGTATGTACTAAGTATATGCTTAAATAGCGCCGAGTTTTATTTTCGAGTTCTTAACACCACTGTTCCAGGCTCCGGAAAACACTGCCTAATTCTTTGCCGAGGGATTGATTCGGTTCGTGTCAAAGAGTGGAAACTGCCGCGATTGCTTTGGACGCGGGAGACTAATATATGACTACCTGGTACAGTAGATGTTCGATCACAACCCATAGGTGTGCCCAGAGTTACCATTGTTGCGGTGGAAGTATATACGCCGCATTATGAACAACGGAATAGCCAGAAGAGCCTTGTTGAGTACTTGGAAGCCTTAGAGTTGCAGCGACAAGGCATAGAAAGAAGTTGTTGCACGAGGCCATCAAAGACTAGAGGAACCGGAGAGTGTGTACACCCCCCACGCCTACTCTCTTCACCCACAACCGAACACGTCACTGTTCATCGTATAAACTTTTTAATGCCCCAGCAAGCGGCCTTTTTCAGTCAATATATAATATATACACCGTCAGCCCTGCTCGAGTTCGTCCAACAATGGTTTCGTGTTAGCCTCTAAAAACGTCCATCGGTCTACCATGTGAGTGCGAACTGTCGCATTGTTTTTCAGGTGAGAGATCACTGCCGAATCAAAGCAGGCCTTGATCTTACACGCACAACCACCTACCCGGCCGGGCAAGACAGCACCTGCTTGTCATCTCCGTGCATGTGTGCTTTCGCTGTGGCTGGTTGAGGCGCTGTTCGGAGCATTTCCGTCATCGAAGGAGGTGATAGCGATGATGAGACATGGTGGTAAACAACAAATGAAATTCGTTTGGAGATAATCGCGGCGTCGACGACATATCAAATGGTGCAATGAACCACCCCATGGGGAGAGGAACGATCCTCGCACACACGTGGTCACGAACGTTGCGACGCTACAGCCAGGATGCGCCCCAAATGATCGACATACGTCACACACAACATTTAGTTCTCCTTGATTGGGAGACCGCTCGCACGCCGAGGACGCGCACGACCACTCTGGACCTTTCCATGTACACACCCCACCGGTCCTTAAGTGTCCGTTCAGAGCGATATTCGATTACTTGCTTCATCATAATCTTTCATCATGGCAGTCGGCGCCGTCAAAACCGCTTGGAAGGTCCTCGAACGCCTAAGGCAGTGTCATAATTACACGTCGAAGATATGGCAGTGCCACGACAGTGCTCAAAGCTCTACACAGTGACAAAAGCGGGGCGGGATGAAGCGTAATAAGGAGAGCCATGAAATCATAACCAGGCCGAAACCCATGAGGCGTTCTACGATAGGGGTTCACCGTAAGTTTTCTGAGGCTCCTCACTTGAGGGGTTCTGTACCTCACCCGAAAACTGACTTCAGCAAAAATCAAATTGCATCTCGACGAATAATTCCGTGACCGAAGTACACAAAAAACGTCATTTTTCGAAACAAGATTGGCATTCCGACGGTTTTGGGTTAAGGGACCCTCACATTGAGACAACAAAATAGCAGAAATGTGCTACCTCTATCGTAGAATGCGTCCCATATACCCCCCCCCTCACTCCCCCTCCCCGACGATACATGGTGATACGACTACGGCCATGCATGATAGTGAGTATACCCCCCCCCCCCCCCCCCCCCCGGTTGAAGATGAATTGCCGATCGTAGACCAGTATACATACCTTGGCGTAGAGCTCTCTAAAGACTGCTCTTGGGACACACATATAGAAGAATTAATAGGAAAGGGAAAACCACAAGTAGGCAAGATGGATGCGATCCTGACAGACTCGCACCTTGACACTAGAATTAAGAGATGTGTCCTTATGTATGTGATAGTGCCAAAGCTAGAGTATGCAGGAAAAGTATCGGATGGGAACGCGAAACTCGCAAAATAGTTGGAAGCAGTATAAATGACAGCAGCTAAAAAAATCCTAAGATGATCAAGTCCGACTATTAATAGTAATACAGTATTTAAAGCAGAACTGGGAATGCACCCACTCAAGACAAAACGAGACATGAGAAAGTTGAACTGGCAAGATAAAGTAAGGAACATGCCAAAAAAAGGTTGCCAGCCATAGTTGATAGAGCTGTACGGAAGAAAGTAACAAGAGGGCGAGCTGGAATAAAGTGGAATTGCGTAGTTGAGAACGTATGAAAGGATATAGGGGGAAACCAAGAAGAGATGATGTCCGCCGGGAAGTTTGGGAGACACAAGGCAGAAGTAGAAGAAAGGACAGAAAGAAGGGAAAGGCTAGCGTTACGAAACAAGATGGAATCGTAAAAACACTTAGAGATATACAGGGGAATGAGAGAAGGAGTAGGAATGAAAATGTATTTGCACGACCCAATGGACTTCGCGAAAACGCTGGAATTGCGCTTTCGTGTAGGTGACCTGGACCTGCCAGAAAGACGAAAGAGGCACACCAGTAGCCGGGTAGAGGAGGAAGTAGATGCACAGATGTGCCCGTGTGGCAAAGCAATAGAGAGTAGAACTCACATAGTAGGAGAATGTGAAATATTGAAGGAGGAGCGGGATGTGTTAGAAGAGGAGATGAGGGAAATAGACAAATGTAGCATGGTGGAGTTTGATACACTAGATAGCAACGAAAAACCGAGCGCTATTCTAGGAGATAGATGGTGGCCACAGGCGGCCAAATAGGGTGGGGGTAAGGCTAGCCCAACGTTTCTATGTAGTATATGGAAACAACGTAATGAGCGCCCAATTTTTGGAGGTGTGTCTCTATTAGGAGCAGGAACGGTGCTCCGTCTTTGTACGTACGCCCCCCCCCCCCCCCCCCCCCCCTCTCATACATTATATATATATTATATATGGGTTGGGTTGGCGTCGGTTGGCAACGACACTGTAAAACATGCCGCTTACTACGTGAGCTAGACATACAGGGTACCATTTTTTTTTTTTTTTTTTTGGCGGTCGCTCACAGTTGGTCGTCTAGTTAGATCGTTTGTGCGAAGTAAAGAACCTTTACTCTGCACAAGGGAATTGATCGTATCACGTAGTGTTCAAGGTAAGGCACCCAAGAGGCTGTTACATAGTACTCCCATTGCTGTCTCTGGAAGTGGCCACACCGGAAATTAAACTAACTCATTGAAGCTGTCATCCATGTGCAAGTCCACCTGACAAGCGGTTCTTAGTAGGATGCAGCTCACCCTTGATGCGACTCGCCGGAAACCTCACGGCGCTTCGCGCTTGGTGCAAGCAATGTCTGCCTGGTCGGTGAAAACCCGACATGCTCCGTCCCGGCATTGTAGGGATGCGAGGGTCTATGGTCATACGACTACAGCCATGCATGCGATTGAGTACATCTCTCCTATCGAGTACACCCTCCCCCTCGCGGTTCATGCAGCTTGCGTGACCACACGGGCAACAAAGGGCATACGCAAAGCCGCAATCGGTACGTGTTCCAAGTGAACTTGTACAGTGTTCCCTCATCGTGTTGGGGGAGGAAGCCGCCTGCTACAATTATGAGTGCAACGATAGAGGTACGAGTAAAGTATTTTTGCCAACACATTTCTGACTGAATGTGGCTTCTCAACCGTGCAACTGTCATTGGAGGCATGGATTGCCTTATCGTTTGTTTCCACTATATGTTTGGGGGTGAACCTAGGTCTTGGGCCGGCTCATCGGGTTAAGAGTACACGGTTCCGAAAGCTCACAAAACGTTATATCGCAAATATATATTTTATATATAATTCCGACATTTTGGGTTGAGGAGAATCCAGTCGTTCAGAACATGTTAGGGTAAAAATGTCCACCCTCCTTTGCGGCACGCGTCTACACCTACTACGTATTGGGTCCAACGACATCGGGTTGCCTCTGAACTGACGAACTCCGTCAGAGAGGAATATTTGGACCAAACCAAGCAACCCCTACGGTAGCACGGCTCTCAACGATTATATCATTTTGCCCGAATGCGCCCGAGCGGTGCTTGCCCTGCGTAGATCTGCAGAATTGCCTCAAAAGTTTGAGTCATACGCCATATGTACTCAGACATGGGGAGGCGTTCTACGATAGAGTTTCACCCTGAATTTCTGAGGGCTCCTATGATATGTCCCCGCAAGGTAAAATGCTGTATTCAACGGGGACGAAACATACAAATACGACTCATGCTACACGTATCTCGCACGTGTACGCACGCATTATGCCCAGCAACGTAGAGCACAATTGTTTTACTCACTATGCACGGTAAGGACGCCGTGGTGGCTCAGATTTTGTTTCCCCAGATGTGATACCTCTGTCACAGAACGGCTCTGGGGTAAGCGGCGAATATTTCCCAGAGATGAAGGGTATAGCAAGACTACAGTGGTACACCCTGAACAAACACGCTTGAACGCAATTACGGTAGGTAAACATCGCATCCTCCAGTTCACCGTGAAAAGAACCCCTCCCGCGCCCAAAACAATACGCTACCGCATATCTTCTATCGAAGGTGCCGCTTTCGTCTGACCTATCCTGCGGTCTGTGGCGCCAAGGGCAATGGAGAACGAGGTATTCAGTAAGTCCCCAACAAATATTGCGGAAGGCTATTTTTTTTTTACGCAGAGAACGCGAAGTTCGTGGAACTGGCCCAGGACCGGCCGACGACTTCTTACGAGGTTGTTCGTGTTGGTCGCAACAACTTTGAGAAGATTTGCTCAGACGTTTAAAGTGCATCATACAATTTTATTTTATTTTTAATCCCAAGAAAATCGAAAAAGTAGGAGGTGGGCAACATACTGGTCCGACGGCACAGCTCGCGGCGATGTGTTACGAGATTATCGGCTTGGATCCCGTTAACGCGGAGTATCTGCCCAGACACACGCCAGCAACAGAGATGGAACCGAAGTATGATGCTTGCGGCAAACCTTCAACCGGACGAAAACGAATCCCTGTCGAGGAGAGAAATTATAGAGGTTCAACAGAATAGTTCGCGACCGCTTCGTCCCCGTTTGTCCACGTGAGTCGCGACGTGGAACAGGTCTGCGTTGACGTGTAACAGGAAGGACAATATCTTGTTGGGGGGTACTTCATCCGAACCAAGAGTGCCAGTAAAAAAGAATGTTTCATATCGGTACCTTTCGACCTACGGCAGTTGCAACGTCGAGATAACCGGGGAAATAAAGGAAGCTACAGTAGTGCGAGTAGTGAAATTAGTGGTTCAGAGTTTCAAGGCGTTATCCTTCGCCAGTCGCTCGCTCGCAAGGTCTTGAGAGCTATGTGGGGTGTTGTTGGGTTCTCTCGCTGAAGCATATTCCCCAGTGCAAGTGACAGTGAATCCCTCAGTGCCTATCTCATTCCTCACAAAGGATGCCATAAGAAAACAAGTCATCCCTAGACCGTCGTCGGGAGATCATTGAGGCGCTAGAGTTTCAACACGGTGGACACCTAGGTCTCGGTCAGCGACGCAGCAGTGCTGTCGGCACTCAGTTCGGAGGTCTGCCCTTGTCGGTTGTCTTGCGCTTGAGGTTTAAGGAGTTCCGAGGCGGTCAACAACCGCTCAAGAGCTATACTTCGCTGCCCACTGATTGCGAAATCACAGCGCTTTCACGGTACAGGGTCTACAGTGGGCGCCCGCAGCTCAGAAACACTGTGTTAAGAAAAATAGGCTCTGAGCGGCTCGAACAATAAGAAAAAGGGGTTAAGAAACAGGGCTCAACAGTGGACTAATTCTAAATATTGAATAATGAGAGTTACTGTATATCAAGGTCGGAAAAAAGACGTTGACTCTGGACACCGAATTGATGCTTCTACACACCGAGCGCCCACTGTACGGCAGCAGTAGATGATCTGCAGTAGTAGATCGTGGTCAGCCTGATGGGTGGAATAGCCTCGTACCTTAGCGCCAGCGACTGGTTTCGTCCCACAATCTACACGAAATCACGCGGCGGTGTTGTTTTGTACTGGTTGAGACGCATACAGAGGCATGTATTACTTTTTTCGTAGGCGGTGCTATCGTTTCTCGGTGCTTGTTTTCTTGATAACGGACAGAGATTGAAAACTGAATCATTTGACTGTGTCGAAAACTATTCGGCCTGATATTTCTTATAACACTAGATAGAGCTGTGAGTTGGATTACGAAAGGCCGTCAGGTAGGTATTGTTAGCTCCAGCAGTACCGACTATCCGACTAGTCGGGTTTTCTTGTTTATGGTTGGCTTTTGTGCTACGGAGGGCGCTTTTCACCGCGATACCACTCCGTCAGAGAGCAGAGAGCCGATAGGTCTACTCAACTCATGGCGTATCAAGATGTTTTGCCATCGACGGTGCCGGTGCCGATGGCAGGGCTGATGACCGTTGGTTCTTGTTGATAACTATTTTTCCAACACATTGAAGCCAAATAGCGACGGCCGACTATCCAACTAAGTCAGTTAGGTGGGTGATTCGGCATATTTCATAAGGTTCAGGGTTTTTCGCGGGTCAGGTCAAACCTCACGGGTCGGGTCGGGTCGGGGCGGGTCGGATCAGCTGACCCGACCCAACCCGCGAAAATTTGAGGTGTGTTGGCTTGACCCGACTCGACCCGTGAGATTTTGAAGTCTCTTGACCCGACCCGACCAAACCCGCGAGATTTAAAAATGTGTTGACCCAACTCGACCCGACCCGTGAGATTTGAAAATTTGTTGACCCGACCCGACCCGACCCGCGAGATTTCAAAACGTCCTGACTCGGCCCGACCTGACCCGCCACCTTCGGATTGACCCGTGAGACACGGGTTTCATGCGGGTCGGGTCACCTTGACCCGCGAGACAATAAATCTTGATCCGCAGGTTCGATCCGCGAATCCGCCCCGTGGTTCGATGCTTCGAAAACAAAGTATTATTCATTTTTGTGCCCCACAGCGATATGTGGCCTGGCTGTGGTGGGTACGGACTGATGTGGGCATACGTATATGGATATGGCGGTGTTTTAATGTTTGAATAAAATACCAAAGGAGTAATATCGAGTATTTGCGGGAGAGAGAAGTCTTTGGGTAAGAGAGCGGGAAGTGCTTCAAGTGTCGGATCCGCGAGTCGCATACATACTAATACGCAGGTCTGACCCGCGGGTCAGCAGAAGACAACTCGCGGGTCATGCTAGCACGACCCGCGAGTGACCCGTTTCTCGCGAGTCATAACCTGACTCGACCCGTGATATTGTCATCACCTCTTAACCCGACCCGACCCAACCCGTGATATCTGAAACATTTTTGACCCGACCCGACCCGACCCGACCCGTGAGATTTGAAACAATTTACCCGACCCGACTCGACCCGACCCGTGAGATTTGAAAAATCTTGACCCGACCTGACCCGACCCGCGAGATTTGAAAACCTCTTGACCCGACCCGACCCGACCCGTGAGATTTTGAACACTTCCTGACCCGACCCGACCCGACCCGACCCGTGACATTTTGAACACCCCGTGACCCGCGAAAAGCCCTCATAAAATTGAAGAAACAACAGCTTGGAGATCGAGGACTTCGTCGAATCTAATCTTTGCAAGCTGTGTGTGATACTATTGATGCTTCGATCGCGCGTACTACTACGGGTTTTACATGGCCTCGTGCAGGGTGTGCAGCCGGTCCCTGTGTATGAGGAGGACAAAATCTGAAGCTCCTGAAATTAAGGAAGGAGTGGGTGTGTCCATTTTAGGGGAAAATAATAAAAACGAGTTTCGAAGGTTGCACGTAGCTTGCCACGAGAGTTTGGTTTTTTTTCGCGTTGTGTACTTCATACCAGGTACGTACGCACCTGTTAATATATGTATCCTACGCTAAGTCTGTAGTATACAACCGTTATGAAGTGGTGTTGTGGCCTATTAATAGTAGATCATGCAGCTTATAACCTCTATAATATACCGCGCCCACCTTTCCCCTTGCACGTCCCTTTTGGCTCATGCTTGGGGTAAGTATGTATGTGTCTGAGCTTTGGCTTCCCATTTTTATTTATTTATTTGGGATTCTTCTCCTTTTCTTTTTCTTTTTCTTGTTCTTTTTCGGTTTGTTTTTTTTTTTTTCGTTGCTTCTCTTTCTTTATGGTGTATATTGGTTGCTGGCGTATGTATGTATGTTGTGTCGGCCGCACCTAGTGCGAAGGCATGGTATTACGTAGGCTATTAATGCATTACGGTGTGCTATCTCTGTGTCGTAGTCTGTGACCACAGAGCTCGTATCTTTCTAGGGTGAAGAATCAGCACGGACACTGGGCTTGCTGGATGTCGACGAGTAGAAGAACGGTTTAATGTGAAGAACACACACACACACACCTGGCAACCCGAGCTAGATAATGCGGATCGAGAATACGATGTATATATATATCCTCCGTACAAAGACCAAAGTCATGAGGTGGAAATCGATTATTATTAATTTATCTGTAAGATGTTTTCCCGTGTTGTGAGAAATCAAGCATCGAAACACGATCGCACCTCCTGATGCGCGCGACATCAAACAAACCAAAGCATCGTGTATGTATCGCTTCACAACAATCGCCTGAATCGACGAAGCAACAATCAAGAGCCAAGAATCGGGCTTGTTGTACAAGTCAGGTGACGATATTGTTTCAAGCAAACGCTCAACGCAGTGATACGTCTCCAGGCCGCATCATGTGTTTGACTAGCCCCCCCCCTCTTTTTCCATGCCGTTCCGTGGAACAGGTCGCCCAAGAGCTCAAGAAAAATAACTTTCATAACTGGAACTCACAGCTGACGTATTTCAATTTTTTTTATAAATTTTGAAATACGTCAGCTGTTAGTTCGACTGATTAAATAGTTGATACTCAACTTTGCAAGCTGCGTAATACGCCTCGTCTATATTCCATTTTTACCGAATTTTACAAGTATTTTATAAATTTTGAAATACGTCAGCTGTGAGTTCCACTGATTAAATAGTTGATACTCAACTTTGCAAGCTGCGTAATACGTCTCGTCAAGTATTTTATAAATTTTGAAGTATTTTATAAATTTTGAAATACGTCAGCTGTGAGTTCGACTGATTAATTGTGATAAACCGAGCAAAATTTATAAAAACTGCAGTTACCTGTATACCTCATCTACGTACTCTGGCCTCTGCCAGATGATATCAGCAAGAGGGCTTCCAGCGAGGGACTCCACCAGTCTCGCTGGCCTCGCACTCAGTAAGTCTTGTTCTTAGAGCTTGTATTATCACGGAGTGATCCTCATCGGACCACGAGCCAGGTGGCTAGGGGACATCACACAGGATCCCCGGCCACTGCTCCACTCACACATGCGATTACACTGAAACCTCCACGGCTTGGTATCTTTTGGCTACAGCACCCCCAAAGCGAGTTCACTCGACACGAACGAGCTTGACAAAACCAAAAAACCAAGACGAAATCGCATGCGGCAAATCACAAATCAATGCTGAACTCTGAAGCAATTTTAATCTTGAGCGCACGGGTCATCCGTAATTTGCGCAATTCCTTCACGACGAATTCAGGCGCAGCAGAATAAATCGACCGCAAAGACTCCCACGTGCGCTCCTCTGCTTCGAAACCATCCCAATCGACCAAGACAATCACCTCGTTGGCATCATCTTCGGCCACATGCACCAAAGCATTCATGCGGCATTCACCCTGCGCAAAGGAATGTTGGAAAACATCCTTCAGATCAGCGGTGACGTTCAACGTCGCATCCGCATAAAATCGTAAACGAGCCACGTGAGCTTGATGCACCTTCCCAGAAACGATGTTCTGAACTGAGTACACATGATCATGATCAGCTGCTACCACACGCCACGGACCAGTCCATGTGGACAACAATTTCGGTGTGACACCCTGCCGACGAACACGAGCATACAACACGAAATCACCAACCGCAAATTTTGGCAACACCACCTGGCCCTGAGCCTGTTTACGTTTGTTGTCGCGAGACACGGCAACAGCTGCGCGAATATCGGCGCAAAATCTCTCCTGCTCTGCAACGACTTCACGGACGTTCGCACGCAACAAGTCAGCATTCATCACGTCAACATTCCACCTGCCATCAGACTCAGAAACGAGCGCCGAGAAATCGGTACGCGGAGCACGCCCAAACATCACGCTGTACGGAGTGCTTCGGTAACGTTCACGAAACGAAGTGTTCAAGGCCCACTGAGCGGCCGGCAAAACATCAACCCACTCCGAAACCTGACGACGCTGTTCTGACAGAATGGAACGCAGAGCACGTACCACCTCTTTTACCATGCGTTCACACGTACCGTTCGACCACGGCGTGTAAGCGACAGCAAAACGATGTTCGATGTGCAACGCGTCGCTCAACAAAGCAAGCACCCTGTTCTTGAAATGCGTGGCGGTATCACTCACCCACACACGCGGCACCCCCAAAGTCTTACACCAGGCTAGCAAATGCTTCGCTGTGACCTCGGCTGTACAAGCCTCGGCCGGTTCCAACGCCACGTAGTTGGACAAATCATCCATGATGACCAAAACATATCGGAAACCATCCTCATCAGGCAGGCCATCGCTACCTTCGGGCCCGCTGTGGCCAACATACAAAAAATCAAAGTGCACCACTTCTCCCGGAGCGGTACCATGCACCGTGTCTCCGTAGGGACGAGGAATGAGTGCACCTGCACGCGTGTCTACACAGTGCAAACACTGGCGAACGAATTCGCGAACCTGAGAATCCATGTGAGGCCAAACACAATATTCCTTCAGGCGAAACAAAGTCGGCGCCACACCACGGTGACCAGCCGAGCGCATGTGCGCGCACACCATCAAACGAGTTTGAAGAGCAAGATCATCCGGCGGAATCCACAAGACGTCACGCACCCCAACACGCACACGAAACAAACCATCATCGGCCAAGGTAGCTTGACCGAAGGTTGTCGAAAATTCATGAACACCAACGCCGATACGAGCGACAGACCTTTGTTGCGAGGCACGAATCACATCCAATGCGGGAAGCGAATCGTCAGCATTACATGGGCTGTGCACGGCAACCGAACGAACAGGCACCGTAGGAACTTTGACCCAACGAGACAACAGATCCCCCCAACAGTTTCGATCGCCAGGGATGTGTTCGATTGCATAGCGGTATTGTCCTAAAACACCCTTCCAATTCTCTAGGCGTTGTGCCATGGTCTTTGTGACCGTCGTGACACACTTCTCCGGATTGAAAATGTACTGCAAGTTTCGATGATCAGTAAAGATATGAACACCACCCCAAAGCAGGTATTCGAGCCTCCGGAACGTATTAACGATCGCAAAACCTTCTTTGTCGACAGTCGCCCAGCGCAACTGCGAACCTGTGAACGAACCACTCAGAAATCCGAGAGGCTCGTGAGACATGCTTTCCAACGCCAATCCACTGCGAAATTCGTGTTCAGGCACTTGGGTGAGAAAACTACCCCAATGGAAATCAGAAGCGTCAGGAAACATCAAAACAACGCACCCGGGACGAGGATGATGAAGCGGCACTGCTTGCGCCACCAAACCCCGTGCGGCATTCCACGCCCGCACCCGATCCTCCGTCCACGCGGTATCCTTGATGACACGATTGCGCGCCACTCGCTTAGTCCGACGTGTAGCCCCAACAAGGAGCTCCTCCAAAAAATCACGTAACGGTGCTACCGTTTCCGCTAAACGTGGTAACGATGTACGCAACCAGTTGACAGCCTGCAAGAATTGCATTAGTTCTCCAGCGTTTTCGGGACGACGCATTTCACTTAAACCTTGCACTCGAGCGGGGTCATGGGACACGACACCATTGGAATACACCTTACCACACCAGACCAGTTCACGAGAGAAGAAGGTACACTTGTGGGCGGCGACAAACAGTCCAACATTCTCCAGGCGTTCAAGAATGTCATCAAGCAGCTGCAGAAGAGCTTCTTCGGTGTCTGCGAAAAAGAAAACGTCATCGACCCAAACTTTGCAATCCAAACCACGCAACACTTCAGTCATGACACCTTGGAAATAAGAAGTCGCATTCAAAACACCTTGGGGAACACGGGTAGGCGTGAACAAACCGTCGCTTGTCGCCATGGTGAAGACGTCTTGCGCCTCCGGAGCCAAAGGCATCTGCCAGTACCCTTGAAGTAGGTCCAGCTTGCCGAAGACACGCGCCCCCAGCAGATCTCCCATGTCTTCATGGTTGGGCATGACGCCCGGGGACTTCTCCACCTGTGCGTTCACCGCCGAGTAGTCGCTCACCAAACGGAAAGAGTCCTTCTTGGGCACCGCCATCGCCGGACTCGCCCACACCGCCTGGATGTTGTGGTAGACAAAGCCAAAAAACACCAAAGCAGCAATGCACTTCGAGAGCCAGTCCCTTTTCGTCGGTTCGTACCGACGTGGCGTTGCCTTGACAGGCTTCGCCTGTTGCTTCAGCTGCACTCGCATCGGCTCCACTTGCGCTGGCGGATCACCACACAGCGCACGGCGAAAAGCACCCACGCGACGAGCCAAAATTTCGCGCAAACGGGTTGCTCCGCCGACGCTTAATCCACTCTGCTCTGCCTGCTGCACGCTGTCCTCCAACGCCCGTTCTCGGGCCGTCCGCTCCGCCTCCGGATCCATGAACATGTCTGGCCCCCGGTCGACCAAATGTTCCACCGCCTTGTCCTCCGGAGCATCCACCGTAGCCTCGGTCTGAAAAGCACGCACGGAAACCGTCACTCTGCGCGCCGCAAGGTAACTCGGAGTCTCCACACCGGTCGATACCGGCACTGCGCGAGGGCGAAGCTTCTCCAGAGCTTCACGGTAGACGTCGATGCCAAGAGCTTTCATGGTAGCCATGCCAAACAGAACGACGTTATCTGTACCAGGCATGACCGCGAAAGTGATGGGCTCCAATTTCACCGCTCCCCACGGCGTCCGTACACTCACGGCAATCGGCACCGTTTTGTGCGTGACCATCACTGAAACACCCGTAGCGGTTTTCGCCTGCTGCGGGCCATTTTCGAACGGAATTTGCAGATCGGCGCCGCCGAAATGCGAAGACAGCTGCTGAAGTAAGCCGACACCGATGGACGTGAGCGCCGACCCCGAATCAAGGATCACACGCGCCATCAGCGAACCAACCGACCCTGGCAAAGAGAGATCAGCGCGTAAACACTCAGCGCTGCGATCGACAGGCACTTCACCTGCCGTTGAACTCTGGTCGGTACCAAGAGTCACCTGACGCCATGGCTGCCCTCCTACAGCCGGCGCCGAAGAAATAGAATCGGCGGTCCACCCCGACCAAGACGTCGAATATACAGACGGTTCCGGCGCTACCGCCCCTGCAGCAGCACCAGACACTGACTCCGCCCGCTCGGTGGATGGCGAAGTTCTCGCTCCAGCAGCACCCACCGATGTTCCAGCTCCTCCAACGTATACAGCTCGGCCGGCAACAGACGAACCAGATCCCGACCCAGCGGCTCCTGCCGCTGGCGCACCAGAAGTTGAAGAAGCAACAGCAGAAGTTCCACCGCCCGCTGTCAATTGATTGCCACCACGGCCACCGCGCCCGCGTCCATGGTTGAATCTGCCCCGGCCGCCATTGCGGCCCCCGCGATACCCTGACGACCCGCGCCCACCACTGCTGGGAGCTGTGCCGCCACCGCGAGCTTTTGGGCAATCAGAAACATAATGGTTGGGATCACCACACTCGAAACAGACGCGAACAAACGACTTTTTCGCGGACTGCTGCTGTTTCGGTTTCTGCTGCTGTTGGCGTCGCGGTTCAGCTGCCCCTGCAGCATCTTTCCGACCATACGCCTCGATGAATTTCCACTGTTCTGCAGCAGAAAAAATTTGGTCCATGACCAATGCCGGGTCCTTCTTCCACCCTGCAGCGTACGTTAGCTGACCTTTTACGTACTTTTTGAACTCGGACGGCCATAAGCCATCCACCAACGCCATGCTCACAAATTCCGCCGGTCCGGGCAACCACGAACGGTCCTGCGCGCGGTACATGGCATGCACCGCGTGATTCTCCGCAAAATACTTTTCCATAGCGGAGTTTACCATCATCGCGCGGTCTTTGACGGATGTTTCACCGCCCTGCTTTTCATCGCGCCTCATTGAGAGAACGCGACGCAAGTCCGCTGCCGCCCGCGAGGTGTCAAATCTGTTGCTGGTGGTTGTGTAACCAGCGTGCTGCCTAACAGCGTCCAACAACTCCGAGGCGGTCATCGTAGTCTGATGCTTGTAAAATCCCTCAAAACACCGATGAATGTAATTGGGGATAAGCTGGCCCATGCTCACTTTGGAGTGCTGAACCACCCCCTGAGCGTTGGCGAGCTGCAGCCGTTCCTCATAATCGAGGTACGCTGCGTAAAAAACACGAGAGGCCTGCTCGGTCCACACCTCTCCGTATTTCGGTGGAGTCAGAGACTCCCCTACCACCAGCGGCGTGCTTGCCGTGTGCGCCATAATCCACAGCAGTCCACCTGGACTCTACTGTAATAACGGAGAAACTGCCGCCTGACCTGTGCGTCCTCCAGCTCCCGGAGCGTCCTCCCCTGCTGTGCTCTTCAAGCCGTTTCGATCCGTCCAACGGGCCAACTGCCTTCCCAGCTGTGACCCAATACTCCGCAGCCGAAAACTCCTCCAACAGAAGTTCCGCGAATATCTAGATATTCTGGCCTCTGCCAGATGATATCAGCAAGAGGGCTTCCAGCGAGGGACTCCACCAGTCTCGCTGGCCTCGCACTCAGTAAGTCTTGTTCTTAGAGCTTGTATTATCACGGAGTGATCCTCATCGGACCACGAGCCAGGTGGCTAGGGGACATCACACAGGATCCCCGGCCACTGCTCCACTCACACATGCGATTACACTGAAACCTCCACGGCTTGGTATCTTTTGGCTACAGTACGTACTACACACACTGTATTTTCTGCCTTCCCCGACCCCTTTCAGGAGTATGCGATTTACACATGTTGGAAAACCCTCATATTCAATCAAACTGAAAACATCGCAGTTCCTCGCTTGAAAACAGGGCTGGAGGTGCTCATCGATGATGAAGGTGAGAGTGCAGCGCAAACCATTTGCTATGAACAGCTACGAGGCTATGATGGGCAAGGGTCTGTTGCTCTCAGGTCATGCACAGCAACGTATACAAAAGCCGGTAACATGAAGACTAACTTGCATCTGGGTGCCCGAGTTACATACCAGGTATACCCGTTATTGACCTGCTTCGCGATGCGATGACAAGTGCCAGGTGTACCAGTGCACCCAGGTTACAGCACCCAGCGGAGAGCATTATGTTTCGTTGGTCCTTCCTCGGCAAGGAGGAGAAGGTGCCGCACGGCTGGGGTGGTTGGAGAAAGCAACCTACCCAGTGGCCCCACTCGCTCCTCCGCAATCCCCCCGTGGTTCCATGTTCGGGTCGATGATAGGATCGGCTTCGGAAAACGGTAGCAGTCGTCTGCACCAAGCCCCGAATAGGTGATAGGTGCTGCACTGGCACCTGCACTGGCACTGCAACTGGTGTACAGCAGCGTAAGAATGCCTACACAGCAGTTAGTCGTACTCTGCAGGTACACCGTACCTGGTATCTGTACAACAACACCTCGAATACTGCTGTGGTGCAGACACTTGGTGGAGGGAGTATCATGAACAGCAGATGGCTAGTTTCTGCAACAGCAGTGAGCTGTGAAGACTGCTGGTTGTGTAACTCTTACAAGTACGCGCCAAGGCAGCAGAAGTACAGCACGTCGATCGATGTACAATGCTGCACTGAGAGGAACGACGGTACTGCCTGGGAACAAACTACTTGTTTTGAGTGGTTTGTCCCCGTATCCGGCGTCCTCGGCGGTGACTTCAGACGTGGTCCGCGTGCCTACTAAAATCAATTTCGTGGGTTCAAGTCTCACTAAGTGCGTTGTCGTGAGGACTTTTTCCAAATTGATTCGTGGAAAGCGCGAGAGCGTGAGTTATTATTAATAGTAGCAACATTCGATTAAAATAGGCGAGCAGTGGGAATACTGAAACCCTACCAGGTATGCGCGATAAAAATGAAAGGCACGTACCGGGAGGGGGAAAGGGACGACACCTGTAACCACGGCTCGTCCGCTGAGGGTAAAAACTCCTATATACGAGTTAAGCTGGAAAGCAAAAGTGATGATGAATAATACCTGGTACCTGGTAATCATAAATATACCTATGATGATCCTCAGCATTATCCGATCAATTATTAGTCGGCAGATATCTCCCTCCTCTGACCGTCTTTCCATGCGGTTTCTTCGCCGGGGCGTTCCCCCTCCACGCCTGAACCGCCCGGCGTCGGAGGATCCGCCCGCTCACCGCCGTGGCGCCCGCGCGAAGCCTTGACGTTGAGATCTACGAAGGAATCTCCGAATTTCCCTACCCTGTCAGTGTTTTGGGGCAGGGTCTCTCGACAGAGTGTATGCATTCGCGTGGTTCTTTCCGACACGTCCTCTCCGACCTCCGACCCATGGGAAGGGTCAACTAACTACCCGGCCGGCATCACCATCGTGGGGGCCTGCGCGCGCGGCTGTGTCTGGGACATCGATGAAACGCCCCGATAGCACATGCCACCCAGGCTTAGTTGAGAACTGCCATCAATCAATAATTATGCCGGGGATATACGAGAGAGATATCGCATGTCACCTACTGCCAGCAGCTCTGACGACGGCCAGCAGCACTTATGGTTTGTACGCTGTCGTACAGCGGCAGCAGCAGTGGAGCTGTACTACGTGACTGCGGAGAAGATGTACAGCTGCAGGAGTACTGTGCTGTGACGGCGCCTTTCTGCGAAGCTGCGCTGTCGGTCATCGCGTACTCCCTGAGTTGAAGTTAGTTACACCGCTTTCTAAGATTCCGCCGCTTTTTTGTTTAATCGGCAAGGAACTGTCAGTATTCCTGCCGCCTTTTCATTTACCAATTCGCTGTCATGAAGATATACAAATGTCTATATCTTTGACAAGGAATTGCATATAGAATACGCGCGTTCGGTTTATCACAATACTTGTAAAATTCGGTAAAAATGGAATATAGACGAGACGTATTGCGCAGCTTGCAAAGTTGAGTATCAACTATTTTTTTTTTTTTAACTATTTAATCTGTCGAACTCACAGCTGACGTATTTCAAAATTTAGAAAATAAAAAAAATCAGACTGGAGTTCGGAGCGCACGCTCTCAATCTCTTGGCATCGAGTCTCAGCCTCTTTCTACTCCTCTACTTTATGCTCCCTGCGCGCGGTCTGCGACCGGCGACCGTCCAGGCCATCGGCGTAGCTCCTTGTAGTAGTAATAACAACAACAACAACAACAACAACAATGGTAAGAGTGTTTGCGAAAAAGTGTCTTCAGAAATTGAATTCCCTTCCACTAAAAAAAGTTAATTCCCTTCTTTACCAAGATTTTGGTGTGTTCGCGGACGAGGTGTATCAAATCCTGCAGGCGACGCCTCCGAACTTGAGGAAGGAAATGGGGATGTGCGGCAACGCGGCAAACAGAAGAAGAAAGGAAAACAAAAAAAATGCGCGCGAGCAGCAACGGCAGGCAGCAACGGTGCGGGCGACAGTGTTGACCGCGGTGCCGCCACTGCCATCCCACTTCCGCACGCAGCGGCATAGCAAGCGGCAGCTGCTGTAACTAGCGCTAACCTCAGCTAGGGGCATCACCAGCTTGAGCAACAAAATCAAACCGCATCAGCGCCAGCACCAGCACCAGCTTCTATTTTTCGATCGCTGCTGCTGTTGCTGCTGCTGCGCTCGGCCTAGGCGCTCCACTTCGCCGCCGCCTCGGCCGCTGCTGCTGGTGCTGCCGCCGTATGGTGGAATTGAAATGATACACGAGCTGCCATGCTGTCGTGCTTTAGAAGAAAGGCGGTACGAGCACGAGCTTACGTGTACCAGTCCTTTCGGGAGACGCATGCTCCACGACACCCAGCGGGCGAAAGCGTGTACCGTAGCATTGGGCCGCCGACGACCCGCTGGCACAACCCGACGCCACTCGTCCGCCCTATACTCCAGCTATTCCTTTTGAGACTCTGTGCTCCCAGCGGTTGTCGTGTCGTGTACAGCGAGCAGCATGGTGCGTGGAAGCATGGAAGATGCTCGGAGTTTTAGTCCTTGAGATAGATGCGTTCTGCGTCCGGAAATGCGCGGTAAGTGTAGGCCAATGAAACAGAGACGAAAGTTACGCCAATTATCGGTGAAATCCCACCTTCCATTAAAAGCGTCACTGCCGTTTTTTTTTTCCCAGAAATACCTCAAGGAATTTCTTCGAGAGAAAGTTTGGAGAAGTAAAAGTAAAAAGTAGTTAAGTCGCAAGCACTCTAACAAAGAAAAAAAACAGGACTGCAGTGCTGAAAGGGTGCGCTCTACATAGAAACAGGATAGCGACGTCCGAAGTTCTTAGTTTCCCGTGAATACCAGCTTTGTCGAAACGCGGTGCACGTTTTCCTAGTGGGCGACCTGTACTGCTGTATACCTGACACCCTTTACCAGGTATCCAGGGATTAATGAGTTAGCTTGCTGAGATGTGTTGAGGCTAAGTGTATCATATTGCGTACCTCTGTCGATTCGGTAACGGCGCCACTTTTAACACAAGTATATGAATACGTAGCGGCATTGAGGGTTTGGGTCATTTTTCGTTCTGTCTGTGTCTCTGCGTAACCGACGGCATCCAGTATCACCTTGGTTAGGCGTTTTGCTATATGCTCCAAAGAACGTTCTACACCGAATCCAATTTGCAACTCAAAAACCCGTGGGTGATGGCATTATCCCACACTTAACCCAAGCAGGTTGGTCCCAAAAAGGAGGTTGCAGTTATTATCTGACACGAAATCCAAGCAGTTTGGAAGCGTGGGTGAAATTATTATCCTATTCTGCTGTAAGTCAAAGTAATTTTTCCCCCCAAAAAGATGGGTGCAAAATCTTATCCCCCAGTAAATCCAAGTGATAAATGTTACCAAAAACGTGGAGACAAATATTTTCCCACACACTACGTGCGTCCAAATAGGTTTGTCCACGAAAGCGTGTGTGCAGTTGTGACCCCGCTCTACTGTATGTCCCAATGATTTGTCCCCCAAAATGTGGAGGATTATTGCCCCCCCTCTAAATCCCAGTGGTTAGTGCTCACTAATGCGGTTGCAGCTCCTATCCCCCCGCTAAACCTAAGTAGTTGCGGCCCCACAAACGTGTGGGTGGTTCTTATCTCGCACCAAATCCCACTGTAGTATCGATGATGCTGTCCCCAGAAATGTTGGTGCAGTTGTCGTGCCACGCTGATGTGATGGAGAGGCGGCACATCCACCGTGTAGGAACGTTCATACGACCCGTATGCGAATCTTACGCACACGAAGCGCTTTGGGAATATACCCGTGTACGAATCCTAAGAGATTGCACGTAGCGCTTTGGGGATATACCCGTATGCGAATCTTAATACGGTTGTACGTTGCGCTTTGGCAATCTTTATTTGAACGTCCCGGTAGACTCGTACCTGCACACAGGTTAGTTTTGGTCAACATCCGGGCTGAGTTGTGCTCCAGACGAAGCCCACTCTCGCTCAGTCGAGCTCTCTCTCGCCCTCTCAACTCACTTGAGGAGCAGCTGTAGGAAACTCGTAAACTGCAAGCACCGTGCCCCATCCAGTATCGACATCCCTGTCTCTCTTTCTGGTACAAGCCTGTTTCTCTGCACTTCCTTCACAGTTGGCGTCGTCGGCAGGACTGGAACCTTTGCGTAAAATCACAATGGGTTTCCAGTCGACCCAGGTAAATATCCCCGGGGTATCTCCGGCTATGCCCGAGACCCTCCGGGAAACTCGGCGACGCCGACCATTTCCCACGCGGACGCGGAGAGCGCAGCCGGGCCTCTTGACCCGGTTTCCCTCCCAAGGACGCCATCCAGCAGTAGCTCCCAGGGTATCTCCGGCCACGCCCGAGACCCTCCTAGAGATTCGGCAAGGCCGACCATTTCCTCCGCGGACCCTGGGAATGCAGCTAGACTTATTGATCCGGTTCGCCTCCCCACGACCGTATGCCACAGTCTACATCACAGCCGCCCATCACCACTGCCGGACCAGCCTGCACACACCCGGAGCCTCACGCCCGACCAATTTGACCTGTTCTGGCAACGTGACTCCGTTCTTTCACAGTGGCACACGTCAGACTTCGTGCACGAAGGCACCGACTACAACTGCGCAGAGCAGTGCGTCACGGCGTGACAGGCCCCACTTTTTCGGCGACACAACGCGCCACCATCAAATCATGGCCTCGTCCGACCGGGCAGAGCAGAAAAGCCCTCCGACGCGCCGCTTCTGGTTCTCTTACAAGCTTGTATCTCTGCACTTACTTCACACTAAACTTGAATATTAATATGACGGGTCATAGTGATCAGAACAAAAGATGGAGTGTGGACATGAGGGGATACATGATTTTGTGGGTCCATGGTGGGTCTTAATTACTATGCTCCCCCGAAATAGTGTTCCCAGAAACGTACGAGGGTGCAGTTCATATCCCACACTGCTGTTCTGACTTTTTTTTTTATCACTCTTGCTTACCAGCGTAACTCGTGAGAGGTTTTACCCTCGGCGATCTTCTGGACAAGCCGTGGTCACAGGTGTCGTCCCTCACCCCCCCGTACGTGCCTTCACGTTTATCGCGCTTAGGGTTCGGCATACCCACTGCGCGTCGAGTATCATCGAATGCTGCTGCTGTAAGTCGCGCTCCCGCGCTTTCCGCTGATCGGTTTTGAGCAAGAGAAAGTCCTAGCGAGTATGCACTCGGTGAGACCCGAACCAAGGAAATTGATCGTAAGAGGCGCGCGGACCACCTACCAAGCCAACGGGGACGCAATCAATTTTGTGTCCCTGGAAACGTGCGAGAGGTTCTTGTACCACACTTAACCCAAGTGATTGCGTCCTCGCAAACGTGCATGCAGTTCTTATCTCACACTGCAGGAGGCCCAATTATGTCTTTTCTATTAGCAGGGCTATGAGTCGATTGGAAATACCGGTCATCCGGTGGTTAGCAGTTGGCTGGCGTGAGCTTTCTCCCCCCCTTTGAGCGAGTGGTGCTCACGGGGAAGGACCCGTCCGTAAACATGGAAACACAAATAATCGGATAGTTGGCACTGCTGCTGCTGCAACAACTTGATAATATTTTCCTGGTATCCAACTAATACCTAGCTGACGGCTTTTAGTCGTCCAATTCACTCTACCTATAAGTTATGGCTTCTAAAACGTGGGTTCAAATATATATTATCCAACACACGAGACCCAAGTATGAATATTAATAGGCCGTTTTCCCCAGAAGACGTGGGTGCAGTTCTAAGAATCAAGCCTAACCCTTTTTCGGCCAGTGCGGCGCTTTTTTGGTACTATTGCGGGTGAACATCGTAATCAGAGCTATATGTGGTTGATAAACGAAGGGGAATATCTGTAGCTAAGGCCCATCGTGGGTTCTGATAACTATGCCCCCCGGTGTTAGCGTACAACCCCGTGCGTTGTAGGTGGAGTCCTGCGTGTGGCACCCCCCACAACGGCCGCCCGAATTGATTCTTGCGGCCGCTGCTGAACAAATCGTGATAGTGTGTCGTAGCTGTTTGGTTGTGGAGTCCCGAGTGAAGGTTTAATACCTGCTGCATCCCGACTCCGTGGTATATCAAACCCGCCACTGAAACCCATCTCCGTAGTATATCAAACCAAACCCGCCGTCGGAAAAGCGAGTGGCCCAACGACGCGTTTCCGCTCTGCTGTACGTGCTGTTGTTGCGGCTGCTGCTGCTGCTACTTGCTGCTGCCGCTGTTATTGCTGATGTTTCTGCTGCTGCTGCTGCTGCTACTGCTGCTGCTGTTGCTTCTGCCAAGGTAACTCCTGCTGCTGCTGCTGCTGCTGCTGCTGTTCATGCTGCTGCTGCTGCTGCTGTTGCCGCTGCTGTTGCTGTTGCTGCTGCTGTTGCTGCTGCTGCTGGGCGCTGATGCTCCTGCTGCTGCTCCTGCTCCTGCTCCTGTGTCTACCAAGGTCATCACTGCACCTGCTGTTGCTGTTGTTCCTGCTACTGCTGCTGCTGCTGCTACTACTACTGCTTTCACGTCTGCTGTTGCTGCTGCGGGTACAGTTGCTACTGCTGTAGATTACCAGGGCACCAGATACCCGTCCGAGCACAATCGAGATATAGACGCAAACGTCCAACCACACGAGACCCCTGCCCCCTCTGCCGCCCCCGCCCCCCCGCTCCGCAGGCCTTTGCTGGCGTGGCCCTTCTTCTACATTTGGCGTTATCAGTGCGGGGGTTTGTTGCCCCTTCCCCTCGTGCAGCTGGAAACGGCCGAGTTGGCGCTGGGGTCGGTAAAGAATGCGAAGAAGGGGTGCCAAAGCCACGGTGAGAAAAAGGCAATGCGCAAATCAGTTTTCACGTGAGTTCTGGGTAGTACTACTGGTTAATCGCTCCTGGTGCTAAGAGTCCGCATCTAGACCCCACCAGGTTTTCCGAAATCGGGCAGGCCAGTCACCGATTTCGTCATAGAGATCACGATCTATTGCGGGGGACCGTAGTAAATAGGCCCAAATATTGTTGGTAAAAATAGGGAAAATATATAGGGGTTTGTGTGTACCGTAGGTCCTATACACTATGGTCCCCCGTAATAAGTCTGTCGGGCAGATAGATCCCCGGTATATAGGGCTGTGAGTTGGTTGACTGTATATGGTCGCCGCCTATCAATAGTTTATGTTAGCAGTTGGTTATGTGTTGGAGTTAGATGCATGCTATAACTTGCGGAAATTTGCGTTTTTGCATCTGACTGGCGCTTTTGTTGCTCTCATGTTGTGTTTTTCGTTGTTGGGAAATACGAAACACAACCGAGTTAGTTGCCCCAAATCGCCTCACCCAACTATATAATGCTAGCTACTGTTAGCCATGAAGTTCAGCCACGTCACAGCCCTACTGATTTAAACTACGTACTTACTTATGTTGCCTGGAGGATCTAGATCGTGTTGCTTTACGTGATGGGATCTGTACAACACAGCTCCTGCGCACATCGTGTCCTGGTGGAATCTGTTATGATACGCCTCTCGCGCAACATCTCAATAACGGCATATATTGGATATAGACGACCAAGTTGAACTATTTGTAGATGAGCTATCCGATGTGAGATGTTTTTCCGGAGCAGAGGTGGCTTTTCCAGGGTTTTCCCATCTACAGTGGCCGCGCCGGGAGGGGGGAGGGTGACACGCGGGACGGCCTGGAGCGCAGGCAGTAACACCAATCCTGACTACGTATGCACTTGTAGGTGTACTCTGTTGTTGCTCCCCCTCGTCGTCCTTCGAAAGTCACGAAAGAACGACGTACCGTCTTCTCAACCCCCGAGCTTCGCGAAATTTGTGCCAGGTAGAATATGCCACTCAGAAATGCGCGGGGAATTGCTTGCTGGTGTGTCCTGGTGTTTTTTTGTGTTGCAGCTGATCGTCTGAAAAAGCACTCAGCTGGTGCTAGTGACTATTACGGGGGCCCATGGTTAATAGGACCCATGGTATACACAAAAACCCATATATTTAACTTTTTTTTCTAGCAATATTTGGTCCTATTTACTATGGTCCCCCGAAATAGCTTGGTGGCTGATGTTAGAAGTTGTGAGCTGCTTGATATTTGCATACCTTTACAAGGAAATATAGCGTGCTGTTTGTTTCCGCGCGACAAAATATCGGCACGAGAAGAAGCTGCCCTTTCGCGTCGCGGCCAACGCCATCGTGCTGTCGGCTAGCGTCCGCCAATTTGGTCTGGTTTGGTTTGGTTTGGTTTGGTTTTGGCGTTTGAGTTGGGTCCGTTTTGCTATGTGCTTTTTTATTCGGTTTCGTGCGCTTTTGCGTTTCGTTGCATTGCGTTGGCTTTGCTTTGCTTTGCGTTTCCTTTGCTGTTTCGGTTGGTGTTCTTTTTTGCCTCGTGTTTGCTCTGTATTCGCTTTGATTTGGTTTTACCTTGCTCTTGGCTCAGCATGTATCGCCTTGGTCCATCCCACGGTGGATCACTTCGCGTTGCCTAGCTTTGATTCGCACACAGCGTTTGCTTCGCTTCACTTTGCTGCCTTTCCCCGTGTACCCTCGCGCTGCTTGGCTTAGCCTTTCCCAAACCGCCCCACGCGCGCCCCAACACGCGCGCCCTCGTCCCCAGGCGCCATTCCCTCGAGCGATTGGGGACACGATCAGAGCCGCGGCTCCACGATGACCAGCCTGTCAATGGACCCGTCCGAAAACATTCCCAAGCCAAAAAAAGCGCTTTCTGTTAGCCCCACGGAAGAATCGATGTGGCGACGGGATGACCGTCCAGGTATGACGGAATCCAGCAGCAGCAGCAGCAGCAGTAGGACAACCCGCGGACGTTTTCTAGAGGCTGGAAGCACAGCCGCCGCCGCTGTGTTCGGCGCTACTGTGCTCGAGGCTGTGGGGTGTGGTGCGCGTGTTACGGGAGTGGAGAGCGCAGGGGCGGTGGAGCCGGCCGCGACTGATGCCGCGGTCAGCGATTCGCCGGCGTTGCTGGAAACCCAGGTGACGGAATGTAGAAGGGGAGGAGGGGAGGGTCGACGGGGGGGGGAGGGGAGGGAAAGGGAGGAGAGGGGACAGGAGGGGAGGAGAAGGGAGGGGAGGGGAAGAGAGGAGACGGAACGCGAGGGGATGGGAGGGGAGGGGACACGACGGACAGGACGGGGCGGGAGAGGATGGAACTGGACGGAACGGGACGGAAGGACAGAGGGGGGGGGGGGGGGGCTGGAGCGAAAGGACAAGTCTGCGTTCCGCCCCCTTGCTCTTGGCGAGTTGTCGCGTCTCGTTCCTGCCTTCCGTTTAATGGTAGCGATCCAAGGCTGTCGCGTTTTTTTTTTATTAGTTAACGTGGGCCCTTCTCTTGGGAAAAATACTGTCTCACGTCCGCTCTGATAGCTGTTGACCCCTTGCTCCGAAAAAATGCTGTCGCGTTTTCGGTATGTTAAGTCACGTTTCCCACGGGGGCAAGAAATTACAAGAATATTTCACGCCTTTTTCAGCGATTGACGTTCCTTGAGCCGGTTTGTGTCTTACTTCATAGCTGTCGAGCTAAGCTCGTGCGAAGCCGTCATTCCTCTCGCCTGTCGCGCCTCGTGGCGGCGGCAACCGACCGCTGTTGGTGATGGACAAAGATGCTAGACGACCGCAGCTTTTCCCTTCGCTGATTGCTTCCCTTCACGAGAGGAGGCCGCCGTTTGATCCCCTGACCAACAGCCCCTCTACGCTCACCGTATCACACGTGTGATGACAACGCACCCCATCGCATGATTTTTCGAAGCCCGTTTTCTCGACTAAAGGAAAGGTGCACAGCGCCGAGCGATGCGTCTTCTCGCATGGAAAGATCTCGCGGAGATGCTTCCTTCGCCGTCATCCTTGTTATGTGTGCCCCCCCATTGCCTCGAGATACTCATCCCAAACGATGTGTTATTTTGGAGTGTGTTATACGCTAAACCAGTATAGTGAGGACATGACAGGCCGTGACATGCCCGAAACGGTCGGTCTCCTGTATACGAGTAAGGTCTTTTGTGATGGTGGGGCTAGGGTGACGCGGCACAAATGGCGCTTGGGTTTGGATCCCGTTGCCTATTACGGTCGAAGGTCACACGTGTGGATAACCACTTAGCCGCCATACGATCCTTATCCGTCTTATTATACCGAGGATCTGTGCCGACCCCAGCATGTGGGCTAGCTCTGGGCCATCCTCCTGAAAGGGTGTCAGGGACGTTGCGCTTAGAGCTTTCAGGGACGTTGCGCATAGAGCTTTTGGGACCAAGGTCTAGCGGTAAATACAAGGACGAGTGTTCGTTCATTTCAGGCGGTCGGCGTCCGCGCGCAGCAGCACGGTAGTACAGCATGCTGCTATGATATCTATGGGCGTGATGTACATCTTTGTTGAAGTTTTGGTTCTGGGTGCTGGACTAGATCCCGCATCCGGAGCCGCCTCGTGTGGTCGTTACCGTGATCATCGTATTGTTTTGGCCACTTGCGGTTAGTGTCAAGTCACACGGGGTCAAAACCCCTTCACAAACGAAGCCCTTAATAAGTTTTGGGTACACCCACGTTTCCGGGACAAAATATATCTATTTTTTTAGTGGAAATCCCTGGTGCAGCGGGGAAAAGGACTGAAACACCATGCCTATGTGTGCGTCGCTGTTCCCGGGTGGTATTTTTTGTTTGTTTGTTTTTTCTCGACCGCCGGCAGATTTTGGCGTACGTGCGGGAGGCGTTGCCCGCGTGGAGACCGCTCCCTGATTCTGACATCGACCTCAAGCAGGTGACACGAGGGCGTGCATTCCCGTACCGTGTAGACACTGTTCGAGAACAGACAACATATTTATTTTTTGTTCTATTGTTGGTTTTGTAGTGTAAACTTGCTTCAAGGCTAGGCTCATATTATGACATGCTGCAGTAGGCGATGTACTGTTGCCAACAGACACATTTGCGAAATATCTTGCTGTTCGGGAGTGGACCTCAACGAACACCCACCCAAATATGCTACTGCTAAAATCTATACGGATAACCTGAAAGGCTTCCCTTCGAGATGCCGTTGCCTGCATATGCCGGGGGTGTCGCGAGTTTAGAGACTGGGAAACGTAAACACCAAAGGGGTTTTCCTCTCAATTCTGCGATAGGATGAGGTTTGACGATTTGTTGTTGATCATGAGAATGGACGTGGAAATCATGTGAAGATAAGATTGCATCGCCTGGTAAACGCTGCACCAAGAGCAGCGCGATAGCACCGCCGCCGTGACAACGGCCACAGCGTGAATCGCGGGTTCTGGCGTGCCTCCGCTGTGGTATTTCTGCTGCTGCTGTACTACTGTCACACCGCTGCTGTCTTTGTAGTGTATGTACCGTCGCTGTACGAGTATTTTTGTATTCTTCCAGGAGGACAATGGTTGTACATCGTCCTGCCCCAGCAATTGCACCGCGCTTGTGGTAATCGTGTGTTCATCCCTATTTCCGGCAACGACAAGCATCGCGACGTGCATCCAACCATCCAACATAAATGTCGAAACCTATGGTTGCAGACAATCGATTGTACTTTTTAGGAGGCTTTCAACATTTCGCCAACAAGAAAGGAGCCGCCAGAGATGTGTGGGGAGGGGTGTAGTACGCACACTCCCGGAATATACCTCCGGGTTAGCCGTGATTTACATTTTGCGTTTCTGGGCCAGTTGTTTCTCGGGTTCCCAGCGACACTCGCAGAGCTCCCACGCCTGCTCTGTCCCTCCTAGTCTGTATTTGCTGCACTTGCTTGATGTTATACAACATTGTCTACATGGTTGTGTTTCCAGATCACGGGAGGCATCACCAACGTGATTTTCAAGGCTCGGAATGCGGTCACTGGCGAGGGGGCTCTGGTCCGGGTGTACGGAAAGGATACCGACCTCCTGCTGGACCGACGGTGCGGGCTGTTGGGAGAGACAGACGGCACGATCGTGCTTAAGTTGATTACATACTCGTAGGGTGTGTGTATTTAGATTCGATTGAATCTGCTTGGTGGTTGGTTAGAAAGAGATCGGATTGGATGGGACTCGACGGACCGGGATCGATTGATTTCGATTGGATTCGTTTGATCGTCGCGTATGTTGGATTGAACCGTCTTGGGTCTTGCTGGGTTGAGTCTGTCGTTGCTTGGATCGGACTGCGTTGGATCGCAGTACCGGATTGCTTTGGGTTTGGTTGATTTCTGGTGTCAGTCGGCCACTGCATTGGCGTCGTTGCTCGTGGTGTTTGTTGATGTAGGTGCTGGTACGGTGCCGGTGGTGATGCTGGCGTTGGAGAGGTTGGTGGTGAAAGTGGCTGTGGTCTTTGTGTTGGTGGTAGCCATGGGGGAAGGGGTGGTGTTACTGTTCTTCTGCTGTTGATACTGGCGTCAAAGCTAACCCGCCGAGGAATGCACCCACAGTTCGGAGCCGTGATACGTGGAACTAAAGTCGGGTTATTTAGTATTACGGGGGACCATAGTAAATAGGACCAAATATTGTTAGTAACAAAAGGTAAATATATAGGTTTTTATGTATACCATAGGTCCTATTAACTATGGACCCCGTAATAGCAGAAAATGGGCCCGCGCTGTGTGTTGAGCTGCAGTAGTTGGCGTTGATGTTGGTGCTGATGACACTGATGTTGATGTTAATTTTACCGTTTTCACCGTTACTACGTACGGTATATTGTCATCTATCACGGGATAAACTAAACTTTTGTCTCCTTGTCTTGTCTGCTGTTGTTCCAACAGCCCTTTTTACTGTCGCCACTAGTTCTCTCTTGAACGAGAAGGATCAGGGCCAACTGAGCTCGCGTGTGCTGAATGTAGTTGAGTCGAAATAACGCGTGTGATGTGAAGACAGCAGTAACAACCAACAACACAACAACAATAACGACGACATCGGTAAAGACAACAGCACCGTTAACCCCCCTCCTCCCCCCTGCGTCGAAACCCCCCCTCTCCCAGGAAAGAGGCCGCCGTTTTCTCCCGAGCTGTCGACTCTCGGATTCGGACCCCGAAAGCTAGGGGAGTTCAAAGGAGGAAGGCGAGCTCAACAACTGATTTCCGACGGCTTCCTCTCGGGACACGGGGGAGGGGGGGGGGCGTACTCATTTGTTGCTTGCCTTAGTCATTTGACCATTGACCACGCATCCCTTTCGAGACGGAGCATAATCCGTTTAACTGCAGGCCATGGTTGAATTCTGCAATTTGTTTTTGCTTCCGCTTCACCCGAATGGTTTCTGTTTTCTCAGCACCCATGGTTGGTTGTTTTGGGATAGTGCGTCCCGTGCAATTGTAAATTCTAGCCAGAACCAACACTAAAAGCGCGCGGTGCCACACAGTATAGTCGTGCGCTTAGAAGAAAGCCATTAGGATTCGCAAACGGATACATTCCGCGCGCCTTCGACAGCCGCACTTGCTCGCCTGTCTCCAGCCAGTGGTCATGTAGGAAAGCCAGTGCTCTCTGCTCGGACGTTCGTCCGCCGCTTTTTTGGCTGGATTGAAAGGTTTCTTCTAGTTTTATCTGGTATTGCGTTTCGGTTTTTACGCGTCCTTTCCGCGTTTTTGGCATTTTTAGGTACACGAAAAAAGTTGGGTTTGTTCACTGTAGGAAAAGAAACAAATCGTTGCCTCTCTACTATTATACTAAATGTACGCCGTTCTCATTTGTTCGTGTGGTTGTTTTCCAGCGCTTCGCGTCTGAACAAAATCTCTTCTTATTTTTGCCTGCTTTTGCTATGCTCGACAGGGTGGAGGAACTCCTCAACGCCCGCGCGGCGACGCCTGTGGAGCTACTGGAAACCCGTCCTTTCGACGTCCCCCGGGCCATCGCGGTGAGGGATAGTGGTAGAGCATCGCAGATAAAAAGACCTCCCCGGGTGCTCGTGGTGCACAGCACACGGCACTACTAAGACTCTCTTATGTTGTGCAGTATTCATATTTTTATCGCTCGGTTCCCAGCCTCACGAAGCCGAGCCACGCGCACACAACCCCCCCCCTCCTCCCTTCCCCCATATATTATATATGGGTTGGGTTGGCGTCGGTTGGCAACGACACTGTAAAACATGCCGCTCACTACGTGAGCTAGACATCCAGGGTACCGTTTTTTTTTTTGTTTTTGGCGGTCGCCCACAGCTGGTCGTCTGGTTAGATCATTTGTGCGAAGTAAAGAACCTTTACTCTGCACAAGGGAATTGATCGTATCACGTAGTGTTCAAGGTACGGCACCCAAGAGGCAGTTACATAGTACTCCCATTGCTGTCTCTGGAAGTGGCCACACCGGAAATTAAACTAACTCATTGAAGCTGTCATCCATATGCAAGTCCGCCTCACAAGCGGTTCTTAGTAGGATGCAGCTCACCTTGATGCGACTCGCCGGACACCTCACGGCGCTTCGCGCTTGGTGCAAGCAATGTCTGCCTGGTCGGTGAAAACCCGACATGCTCCGTCCCGGCATTGTAGGGATGCGAGGGTCTATGCTCATACGACTACGGCCATGCATGAGATCGAGTACATCTCTCCTATCGAGTACACCCCCCCTCCCTTTTCGTGAATCATCGCCACACCCCATCTAGGTCCAACTAGCGAGCCTTCACGGGCAGCGCGTGCAGTCGAGCGCGGGTTCTCCCACCCGTCCTGTGATGTGGACGACCATCGACCGATGGTTGGAAACTGCAACTCGGCTGGATGTGTCCAAGGCGTTTCCCCTCGACAGGGTGAGAAAAAACATTTCCCGACTGCTTTTTATAGCAAACCCTGTGTTTTGTTGGTCACGCACTGCCCCTCGCGGGAGGGGGGAGGGGGGGGGGGGGGCTATATGACATCGCTTGCGTTCCTACCACTTCTTGTACGCTGAATTGACGGTCCCGGTTATTTATCCACACGCGCCCTCCCCCTACTCTTTGCCCGGTATCCGCATAGGAACATATATAATATTTTCGCTGATTATATGCTTGGGCGGAATCGCTGTAACCAACGAATGCATGGTGCTTCACAAGCATCCCCCCGCGAACACCCCGCCTACTCTCCCCCTTCCCTCTTACGCTCTCCTCTTTTGCTCTCTCCCTTATTCCTTTACACGTCCCTCGACCCCCCCCCCCCCCCCCCCCCCCGCAACACGCCTCTCACTACGTGAGCTAGACAGCCAGGGTACCGTTTTTTTTTTTTTTGGGGGGGGGGATCACCACGGCTGGCGGTCGAGTTAGATCGTTTTTGTGCGGGAAGAACCTGAGCTCCACACAAGGGGGGTGATAGTATCACGTAGTCTGTATATGGTAAGGCACCCCCAAGGCAGTTACATAGTAAACCCTTTGCTGTCTCTGGAAGTGGCCACACCAGAAATTAAATCATTTCATTGACGCTGTCATCCATATGCAAGAAAAATCCGCCTCAAAAGCGGTTCTTAGTAGGATGCAGCTCACCCGTCATGCGACTCGCCCAACACCTCACGGCGCTTCGCGCTCGGTGCAAGCAATGTCTGCCTGGTCGATGAAAACCCGACGTGCTCCGTCCCGGCATTGTAGGGATGCGTACGGTCATACGACTACGGCCATGCATGAACACGGGTACACCCCCCCCCTCGCCTCCCCTTCTCTCTCCCCTCCTCAATCGGTGCATTCGATGCGCACTGAAGGTGGCAGCAGAAGTGGTCTGGCTAAAGCAGCACCTTCCCGATGCCGTCGGGGGAGGGGCTTCTTCGCCATCGCCTGCACAGGTATGGAAACCCCTGTGTGTCGTGCTATTACAGCGTTTTGTTTCTGATGCCTATCTATGTTCGGAACTGTACGCATAGTTTTGGGAAGGGATTTACTCGGAATTTGTGTCAAACGGTTATTTACCGTTAGCGCAGAGGTCAAGACGGGTGGTGTAAGTACCCTTCTTTTTTCTGTACGCCGTATGTAACTCCGCCAGATGTTACACTTGTGCGTTGCATTATTGGCCGGACGTGGACAACGAGTATAAAGCGAGAAGCATGCGCGCCTTTTTCCTTTCTTGTGTATCACCCCATGTAAGGGTGCGATATTATTATCACACGATGCATCATACCGTGAGAAGCAGCGTTGAGGCTATTTATGGCACGGGTGTAACGGGCAAGCGGGACGTTTGTGGCCTGGTGCGGTACACGTTACAGGAAATCTTCGTGCTGCATTGACAGTCGTGGCACACCCATTGGTGACAGCGGTGGCAGGCGGCCGCTCAGTGTGATAAAAGCTGCTCGTTTTCCGTTTAATAAGGAGGAGGAATAATTATTTTGGTCTCAGCCTGCATCTCTTGGCGTCGGGAAGGGGTTGCTGTGCACCTAATTTCACGATGACGGCATGCGAAATTTGATTTTCGCCGTAAATATCAGCCCTGGCTTCCTTGGCGCATGTTTCCTTAGTATGTAGCTGGTGGGTTGTAGTATAACTGTCCGGTCCTGTGTTTTGGTAGGTTTGCGCTGAAGTCCGCTCGTGCGGACGTTTCGCCTCTTGGGGTTTGCTGTGACCGCAAAACGAAAAGGGTACGGTTTCCCCACATCCCGGAAACGGACGCGCCTTATTAAATTGTACTAATAGACCGCCTTTTGTCCGGTGCTGCGTTTTCGGAGGCCGTAACTGCGTGAGCAGGACAAACCTATCCTTTATTTTGATGCTTGTTCGAGCGAGTGACGGACTTGTAGGCTGCGCTCGAGTGACACATACATGAACGGTTGAATTTCTGCGCGTGCAATTGCTCGTACAGGCCTGGGTGTTCGGGTACGCAGTTGGCCGCTTGCAGCGAACGTGAGCAGATGCGGTTGAGTGCCTTGGGTGTACAATATTTAATTGGCCTTTTCTGTAGCGGCGGCAGGAAATAACTGTTGTTGGTGCTGGTGCTGTTTACGTTGTTCTTGCTTCTTCTTTATCCAATGGAAAGTTTTGTTTTTTTGTAAAGAGTTCGTTTTTGCTGTCCCTTTACAGAGTAGGGGTCAAGTATGTAGACAATAATTTAACGAAGGACTCCTCTTACTGGTCGTAGTTACCCGTTTCTCTGTGGCGCAATGCCTATATTCTTATTTGTTCTCGCGCTGAGTTTTTCTGGCCGCGCGTATATGATGTCACAGAAGCTAGCGGCGGAAATAGCAGACGGCATCGTCTTCGCGCACAACGACCTGCTCTCGGGTAAGCGATGTGCCATTGCTCTGCCTGCACAAATACGTTAGGTCTCTGTTTCTTTCGAACGCTATCATATTAGCTGCTCCAAGGGTTTGCTTCTGATGGTTGTTTCCTGCTCTTTATTTCCGTTTTCTTGTTTCCATGCTGTTCTTTCCCGGTTTTGTTCGAAGATTTCTTTCAAAGGTTTGGGTCCGGTGATTTCGTCCGATATTTTGTTCCAACTGCTAGTTCCGTGTGTATCCACCTCAGAATTCTGGAACCCGTGCTAGAGAAAGTTCCGAATCACGGGGTGCGTTGGGCCCCGTATGCACGTACTAGACGAGTTGATTGGGTGGCTTTCTCGGCTCTTTGGGGAGTTGCGAGGTGGGATGTCTGGGGGGCTTGCCATGTCGATGTTGGTGGAATTTGGTTGTGTTGGGAGAGGGCGCCCATGCCTCTACTAATGTAATTGCGTAATTTACTGGATTGCCGCCGTCATTAAGAAAACGAAGTAGCTATTGTGGCGTTTGGCAGTTGCTGCATTAGCGTTGTACGTTGCGGCGTTTCTAGAAGGTGGTACTAGGTGAGGCAGTTGTAGCCGTACCAGCGGTGGTGGCACTAGTTGTAGGAGCTCGAAAAGTAGCGTCATATTCACATCAGCAATGACTTAGCTGTAGCCTATTAATAGGAAGTAGAACTTGCTGCAGCAGTAGGAGCAGCAGCAGTGGTACTATGAGCAACGGTATACGCGTTGTCAGTTGGACCCATGTGATGAGGGGCGCTGTATTTTGTGTATCGTAACAGGAGCCGACTTTTGCCTTCCACATTATTCCATCGCCCCTCCCGAGGTAAAATAACTGACGCAACCCCCGCCTCTGGTAAAATCTCGACATCCCCGTCCTAATTCAAATTTCCTACCATTTTTCTGTCTTCTGTGTCCAACCTTAAGTTGTTTCTTTTTTCCTGCGGGAAGCATGACCTCCATCTGAGCTCAAAACGTTTTGCATCAAAATGTGATTGCTGTTCTCAAAGGGGGTCATAGAAGTGCCGGACTTTACACTTCACTAATGGAAATGTTCCGAACATGCCCTTGTGTGTCTCTTTCTCTCTCTCAGGAAATGTCCTGGTCGGACCTCGGGGAGCGAAACAGATATCCACCCTCAGACTCATCGACTTCGAGTACTCCGACTACAACCCATGCGGGTGAGAGTCTTTTTTTCTCTCGCCCAATGAAAACGCTCTGCGTTATTTTGCGTACAATCGAAGGTCTCGAAGTTCCCGCCGGCTCCGTCAGCAAACTCGGAGCTACGTCGCATCTACTGTAGCCAGTAGGGTTGGGGTTATATCTCGTGTCCCGTTGAGGAAAGCTCAGAATTGCCTAGCTTCCACTGAATGGCCTCGGATTTAGCTCGGGTCCTACTGGAGAGCTTTGAGTCTCCTTGCGTCTAATCAAACAGCTCGTAGTTACCCCGTGTCCAATGAGAAGACTCAGAGGTACGGTGCGTCCACAGAGAAAGCGTGGAATTTCTCGCGTTCAACCCGAACCCTCAGGACTTTATCTCACGTAGAGTTTCTCGCGGCCTCTCAGAAAGATCATAGGTACCTAGCGTACAATCGAAACTCTCGAAGCTCCCCCGCGTCAGATCAGAAGGCTCGGAGCTACGTCTCATTTAGTGAGTAGGGTTGGAGTTATCTCGTTTTCTAATAAATTTAGGCCCTCAGTTGCCTCGCGTCTAATCGAAAGCCTAGGATGTATCTCGGCTCCTATAAGAACGCTTTGAGTTTCCTCGCGTACAATCGGAAAGCTCGTATTTACCTCGCGTCCACTCTGTATACTTGGAGTTACCACGCGTCGAATCCGAAAGCCCGGAGTTGCCTCATGCCTGCTGGACAATTTCGGAACCACGTCACTTGGAACTCCCCGCATCAAATCAGAACGCTCGGAGTGACGTACGTTGTGGCCTCTATGAAAAATAAGAACTTTCTCGCACCCAGTATAACAACTCGGGATTGGCTCGCTTGGAGTCTTTCGCGTCCAATCGGACTGTCGGAGGTACCTCGCGTCCGAAAATTCGGAGTTGCTCCAGGTTACCGCAGTTGGATTTTTCCTCGCGTTCAATTAGAAGGCTGAATAACCTCCTCTCGTCCAATCAGAGAAATCGAAGGATCTACTGTTTTGTGATGTTGATAATGTTTTGCTAGTTTCAGCAAAGCCAGCAGGCTAATTAATGCGTCCGATCGAGCAACGTCTTCTGTTTGCCGTATTTAGAAACAATTCGACTAGCCAACCACGAAGTGAAGTGGGCTTGGAAGCAAGTTGAACTCTCGTCCGAGCGAACAGGATGTCTGTTCTCGTCCGGCCTGATGTGATTGGCCCGGCAACCCTAACACCATCCCTGATACTGATAAAACCTTTAAACCATATCGCTATTACGGGGGACTACAATAACTAGGACCCAATTTTTTAATTAAAAATACGTAAATGTGTAGGTTTTTGTGTGTACTGTAGGTCCTATTTAATATGGACCCCCGTAATAGCACCACTGCAACAACCACCTATTTACGGGGGTCCTTAGTTAATAGGACCTATGGTGTACATAAAAAACTATATATTTGCCAATTTTTACTAACAAATTTTGGTCCCGTTAACTATGGACCCCCGCAATAGTTCCTGGTAGCCCTTGACAACGAAAATCGTCACTGAAAACGAACATGGAAACGGCAGCAAAAACATGCAACAAGTCCAACGCTAAGGCTATTACAGCCCCCTCCCAAACAACAGCAACGCCGACACTAACACCGACATCAACACCATCGCCGAACCTCCAATGAAACCAACAAACTGGAACCAACAAACCACAAACAATGAACATGCACTCAGGTACGACATCGCCAACCACTTTTGCGAGTGCGCGGGGTTCGATGCTGATTTCCGGCGCAAGTACCCCTCGACCGCTCAGCGACGGAGGTTTCTCGAAGCCTACGTCGAGGCGGCGGAAGCGTCAAGAAGAAAACCTGACACCCGCCCCGAAAGCGAGCCGGTAAGAAAGGTCGCGACTCAGCGGCTCTACCCCTTTTGTTTTTTTTGTTCCGGTACGTTTGAGCTTTTGTTTGCCATCGCCTTAACGTTCCGGTTCAACTCTTACGAGCCTTGTGGACAACCTATTACCTACAAAATGGATATGATGCTGCATGTTCTACAAACCTTTTAGATAATATTTTAATATCTTTGGGAATTCGGAGGGGAAGCGAGTCGAAACTATAAAGAAGTGTGGTACCCGTCTAGCGTTGGCCGCACCGAGTGGCCCGCGTAGGAGACGTATCGAGACTGCGGCGTAAGAACATGCACGACACGCGAGCAGCACGATCATGTATGTATGTATGTATGTATGTGTACGTATATATGTATATATGCATGTATAGATGTATATACGTATGTATGTAGGTAGGTAGGTACGTACGTATGTAGGTAGGTAGGTACGTATGTATGTATGTATGTATGTATGTATGTATGTACGTACGTAAGTACTTACTTTGGGTCCCACGCCCTTCGTATGGGGTTGATAAGAGCGGGCTTCTCGGCGTGTTTGGTCGGTATACCACAGTCATGTTCCCAAAGGATAGCTACTACCCTGGTATGTAAATGTATCGATCGATGAGGAGCTTGCAATAGCTGTTTGAGGTTTCGTTAATTGTTTCCGGGTAAAGTTGTTGTTTTGTTGACGCAAAGTTTTTTTTCCCGTTTTGGTTCAGGTGCCCGGCGGGAGAGCGCGCGTTCGTTCGGTCCCGTTGCCGCCATTGCTGCCTCTCGCGATGTTTTGCCGGCGCGGAAGCGATTTTGCGTATCTTGGTTTGGGGGAGTGACAGTCGGCGTCAAGGTTGGAATTGGGTTGAGTTTGAATAATTTTTGGAACTGGACTGGAAGTTGAAACCGAAGCCGAAGTCGATTCAGAATCGTAACTCGACCTACGGCGGCGAAAAGAATGTGGATTTGTTTCGTTGGGGGCAGTGCCACTCGGGATCAGGGTTTCATCGTCCGAATCGGTCGTGGAGCAAGAATCACAGTCGGGGTCAGAACCTTTTTTTCAGTTCGTTTTGTTTGCACGCCCCGACCCGATAAAATGCGGTCTGTTTCAACTTTCATGGACGAGTGAACGCGTTTTATCCATCGCCGTCGCCGGTATATTTAGTTCGGGGGTAGTGAAAAACGACTGTGTTTTGGCCTAGAGATAGAATCATGATCGTCGGGATTCAAATCGCAATCGAGATTACAATCGGTTGTTGCTCGTTTTGGTGGAATATCATTACTGCCTTCACCCGCCGCAAAGAGTTCCCGCTCACGTATGTTAGCCAAGGACCTAGGGTCTCTCTCCTGTCGAATGTCCTTGGCTTTGCTTCTAAACAGTATACCGGTTAGGGTGTCGTGAGCGACCCGGTTCGTTTAGTGGTGTCACGCTCGTGGCCCCTCTGTACCAGCTGGCGTGTGCGCAACTTTGTTGTGTTATTTCATTGATCTCGTTCACAAAGCGGCCCTTGATTGTGTACGTGTGCTTTTTTGAGTATGGGGTACGTTGCGTTTACATTGTTCGTGTCTTTTTCCAAGATGTGTGTGTTCACGATGGTTATATGTCTGCATGATTTGGATTTCTGTGTCCACGATTCCGGCGCGATTCCATGGTTTGTGAGTGCATTCATGGTTTGTGTATGTGTTTACTGTTTCTTTCGTGTCCATACTTCACTTGTATCTCCATGAGTTGTGTGCGTTCATGATTTGCGTATGTTTTCATGAGGTGTTTTTTCTATGATCTGCGTGTATATGTAGTCTGTGAATACATCAGTTGTTTGTGAGTGTATGCATGATTTGTGTGGTTGTCTATGACTGGTGTGTGTCCATGCGTTTGTATACTTTCGCTGTTTATCGCCCCATACCGTCGTTTTGAACGCGCTCAGCGTTTTTGTGTGCCCGCTCTTGATACCAGTCGAGGGACGATCTCGTCCGAGAGCTCGTTACCCGCGTGGACCGGTACACGCTGGCCAGTCATCTCACGTGGGGGCTGTGGGCCATCATACAGGCCAACACATCGGAGATAGAGGTGCGCAAACCGACAAAATAACAACCAAAGAGCATGTATCGTGTTATCTACTAATAGCCGCTGCGCCCCTTTGTCGCGGATACGGGGAGGCAGACCACTCCGCTGTGAGGGCGATGCGTTTATTTTGTTCGAGAAGTCGGTTGTTTTTTGTTTTTTTGTGAATCGCGTACTGTTTGTCTTGTTTTTACCGGGGTTGATACACGGTATGATTTATGTTACAGTAGTTACGAATGATGGACCAAGTTCTGGTTTATTTTTTCCCGACTCGTACCTTCGGTGCTTGTTGGGTCTGCTTTATTTTCTGCGTGTTTGCTTTCTGTGCGCATAGCAACGACAAGTGTTCGATCCTGTTTGCCGCCTCGTACCCACGGGACAATGTCTGATGGATAAGCGTGCTTCTTCCAAACGAATTTTGTCATGCCCAGCGCACCCAGTTTCCGAAAGCAGATCCGTACGATTGATAAATATGTCCAACCAATCCCTACGCTGAACGTGCATTAAAACACCGGTTAGAGGGCAAAAAAAGCCGAGCTAATACCCCCATAACGCGGACCCTTACACCTCCCCCTCACCTCTCCCCCACCACCCACTCCTCGCTGTCTACCTACTCTGAAATTTCTATGCAGGGGTTCGATTTCGCTGGATATGCCAAGAAACGTCTCGACGGATACACTTTCCACAAGGGACAGTTTTTTGCGTAGGTCGATTAAAGCCTCGCTTGCGACATAATTACAAATTCGTCAAGCACAATGTTTTATGTCAAGTATATGAAACGTTTCAAGCATAGAAGGTTTCGAAGCAAAACAATCTTTTCAAACGTGGAAAATCCCCCCAAGCCCAAAAAGATGTTCGAAACGTAAGGAAGGTTCAAAGCAGCAAATGAGTTCCTAACATTTGCAACCAGGAACTTTGTCGGAGCGACCGCCGACGTAACGGCCGTTGAACCGTCGTGTTGACAAGATATCAATCGGATCGTTCACAGGACTTTACGCCTGCATGCTTTCGTTTTTTATCAGAAGGACAGCTCGAGGTAGAGCAGGAAGCCTTTTGTTTTATGTTTTCTGTTCGGAATTTGATAGAGCGTTTTACAGCAAGTACGGGAGACTTTTATTGCTGTGATTTAACCGTTAAAAATCGGGAGGAGCAATCACGGCACAGCAACCAGTAGGGAATGCTTCCATGTTTTTTCTTGCTCTTCGAGTCTGCGTGGAACAGGTTTTCGGCCGCTAAGAAGTCACTTTTTTGTTATTAAGACAATGAATATTGCGTATGCCCGTTTTTTCGGCGGGGGGAGAGGAGGCGCGTATGTTTGGTAAGAAATCAAGGAGGGAGGGAGGTACGATAGCAAGGTGTTGTTTCGCAGACGGCATATTTATCCCCTCCACCCCCTTTACCCTTTACTGAGCCGGTGGACGATTGAAAGTACGTAGCAAATACTTTTCGGCCGAAATATTTTTCGGCAGCTCGCGGAGGTCCTCGGCTCAGAAACAGTACACAATACCGTTGGAATCCAATGGGGGCTCCAGTATATCCGTTTTACTGCGTACCTATCTAGCGGTCATGGTGTCTGTCGTCGTGAAGTGTGCAAATATCTCAAGGTCGGGGTTCTGGTTAGGCATGCAGCTCCTCAAGTGGCTCCGAAACACTTATCACATGCGCTTACCGTGAGAAGCATGCTTCGTTGGTATATGTGATATTGACCTAAGACCTGGGACCGCACGCCGGTAGATTTTCTCCCAACGTTCTCTATGGACACATCATGTATGTGAGATATGTTTTTATTCGCAGTGGCTGCACGGAGGGAAGAAAACGCACGGGAGGCTTCAGCTATCAGTGAGACTCGAGCAAGCACAACTCGACATGAACACACGAGCGATTGACTGCTGACCTCCGGGCGATATATTACCGAGGGGCTTGTGCACCGGAAGCGCGAGGGGCTTGCTTTTTTGCCACCCTGAATCTGGGCCACGTTTTGCTTTGCGTCCACCCCGTTTTCAGCACTTGTCTTCTCTCTCCAGAATATGTTTCTGTATGCAGCATACTGCTGCAGTCACACTGCTGCAGTCTAATACTTTGTACAGTAAACCTTACCATGTATCGTGTGCTGCATACCAGGGAATGCACGAACTACAGCAGTAAGTTCTAACTAAACGCCCCAAACGTTGTCAGCCACGTATGGTACTTGCAGTGTCTACTCGGATATAAGATGCTGCACCATACTGACCGCCATGAACAGCGGGAGGGGGTAACATTGTCGTTTTTTTAATGGGGTCCTAAGGCTGGCGCTAGCGGCGAAAACAGGCTATAAATAGCAACAGCCAGACGTTTCCGTAGGAAGAACCTCTTTTTACTTATTTTTTGTTTCTGAACGAGACATATTCAGGATATCGTCTGTAAAACGTTTCGCACAAATATTAGAGGAACTGACTGCGTACGTATATAGGATCGAATTAAAATCATATTACCGCCAAAAAGTGGATCGTATACATAAACGAAGTACTTACGTGGCAAGGCCGTTCGATTCGCCTTGTTTTCGCACACACGCCCATATATTGGCGCCGGTTTCGGGATATCGATGAAGAATTTGGGAGAAAAAAAAATGAGCCCCTGTCGACCCGTTGACCCATGTTTTGTTTTGTTTTATTGTTTTTTTTTCGCCGCGAAGTAGGTACCTGGTATTCCATAAGGCCCAAATACCCCCCAAACCTCGGTACTTCAAAATGACTGGTATTCGCGAGCCAACGACCGAGTCCCGATGACTGGGCAATGGTACTCTGCCGACCTGTTTGTTTGCAGTATGTAGTTCTCGTGTCGCTGCTGCATTTTCACTCCTACCCAAAATGCACCTGACCTCTGCAGTATGGTGTCACTGTACGGTTGCTGTTTTTTCGTTCCTACCCCAAAGGAACATTCGTGATGTTATAGTTTCTGGCCGACTTCTTTGCGAACATACCGCTCCTGCTTTTTGGCCTCTTTTCTAAGCCCGACCAATCCCTGAATTTTCCACACCTCGGTTGACACCTAGGGAACATCAGGGCAACCCTTGCCTTGCTCTACAGTTCCACAAGGCCCAAGTATCCCTAAAAAATAATAAGACCAAATATCTGACGGAAAACAAACGCACAAACAAATGAGCATCGTCCAGCAACAACGCGAGTCGACCAGGGAAGAAAAGGCTGAAGTATTTCCGCCATATTTTGGCGACGCACGAACCGAGGCGAGTGTGCTGTGTGACCCCGGATCTGAGTCACGACCATAATAATATGAGGGAGAGAAAAAAGGGTGAAACAAATAAATGGGATGGAAAAACACAATGAGTTGACACGGGGGTCATAGAACACGTGTGCAATTGGTCAGAGGATATATCGCCCATGTAAACGGCGTGAAGTTCCGACTCTTGACGTTTTTGCCACATACAGCCTGTAGTATTAATAGTTTGTGGATTTCGGATTTCTAAGATATCTGGGGTCCCTAGGGTCAAACGGATAAAGCTGTTTTATATGGACCAACCATTCTAAGGGAAGTTATTTCTGGGCTCTCACAGAACTGGGTTTTTATTAAGCCGAATATACCTGGTACGCGTTTCACTGGGTGGGACAGCCATTAACACTCGGTAGAGTCCTCAGGATCCTCCCCAGAGTTCGTCGGGAGCTTTCAGGAACAGTTTTCTGTTTCTCGTGAGTCCTACAGTAGTTAAATTTTTCGAGCAACCATTCTTTTTTCTCTGGAGGGTCAAAAATATGGCTGTTTGTCAGAACCATAGGGCTAGAAATAATCGATCTTTGAAGATTTGCGGTGAAAAATCATGATGTCCTCAGAACTGCCAATAAGAAAGAACAAGAGAGTCTAGAGCCGACAATGATGTGCAGCATGAGCTTAAACGTTGATCACTCAAAACATCCTTGAAAGAAGAGATCTCCGGAAACAAAGGAAACCTATGCACGAGGTCTATCTGCTTTTTATGTCTACTTCCTCCTATGCTTTATCTACGACACTTTGTTTGCTCTCCTATGCTCCCTTCTCTCTCTCAATATGTACTCATTACGTTATTGTTTTACATTGGTGTGCTGTGAAATGGGCGATCTAACGGTAGCTAGATTCCAACTATGGGCCCGGACAAGAACCGTCGAAACTCTATCCGACAATCTGTCCCGGAAACGTTTGATGGATCTTCACTTGAACTTCACTTCACTTCCCAAGAGTCCGACCCCTTTACGTACTCTTACTCACTCACCAGGCGCCTCTGGAGGGTTTACCGTGCAGGGCATGCAGTTTCCCCCTGTAGTTTTGTATACTGGTACACCATATATGATTACTGCTGTACTGCTTCGACCATCTTGTCGAAGCTGGGCTGGGGGGTTGCACCCCCTCCGCCCACTTTTGCCATTACCCCTGAACATCCCAGATTGGTCTCTCCTTTGTCACTACACTCGACGTCAACGCCGCTCACACGCAAGCGCGGTTCGACGCAGCTCATGGGGAGCACATCCATGCCGCATGGTGCTGAGGGCGCACACGGTGCAGTACTATTGACACGACACAAACGTTGTCACATAGAGCTGGCAGGCCTCGTTGTCTCTGTGGTCTCTGTGCCGTCTTTCTTGATTCATTTCGAGTACGGGTCATGATGTGTGTTCAGAAGTATTCCCTTGGGAGGGGCATCAACCAGCGAGCCCAAGCTCAAGGTTCGCCTTGGGGAGAAGGACGACATCTCTGAGGACGGCGTTTCCGGCCGCAATTCTCAAGATCGCCGTCACCGTCCAGGATTGTCATAGCCTACGTGTCAACTGCTACGCTAGGTCATCAGCATGTATTTCGACGTGCAGTTCAAGAACTCCAAGGCTGAAGGAATCAATGAAACTCTGCGGTCTCAAATCATTCCTGTCTCTGGTGAGTGACAAAAACAGGCAAGTTTAACTTACAGTACCATCGCGAGTGTAAAATTGGGCTTTCAGGTTCTGGTAGATACCCTGGCTTTAGCCCCCCAGCTCACTCAGTTGTTTACAACAGCAGTGCGTGTTTTCGAACGTGGTGGTGACCACCTCGACTGTTATCGTCGGAAGTGGTGGTACCCACCTCGTCAGGTGTCCATGCGTGCCTCACGTACCCTGTAGATCCCACGTCGATGCGCGAAGAGTATTATCACAGAGGAGTTTCGCACATGGTAGCCCTCAACCTTTCCACCACTTCACCACACTACACAACAAGTCACCCTACACTGGTCTCAAGTAATTCATTTTTTACCTAAAGACGTGGGCGCGGTGATAAACGTAGTGCCCGCAACACGGCACAATTGCGCTTCCGACACCAACGCGTACGGGATACACCTACAAGCTGCAGTCAACGTCGAATATTGTGAGCCCGTAGGGATAGCCTACGTTAATAGCCTTCTCGGTCAGCACTGGCGAGTAGGTTAGCAGGTGAGCGTAGGCCAGTACAGCAGTAGCCTATCTCTCCTATACATTCTCTAACTAACCAAGGATATGTGCGTAAATTCGATTCTCGACGAACACAGCAGTAGTATCGCTTACCTTCACCGCGCTCTAGGTTCGGGCAGCAGGGGTACGCTCGCTTTGGAACGCTCGATTCTTCCACAACACATAGGTCGCCAATGCCGAACCCCAGGATGTTTTAGAAAACAAATTGCTGCTGTAGTCGAGAGCTGTGCGACACTGTTTTATTCAACAGTGGCATCCTCTCGGTTGTGTCGAGAAAATTACCGCCGATAAGTGATCGCAGCGTTGCGTAAGACCAAAGCGGGTTCAGGTAGTGGGCCGTACTGATTGTAGTATATGCGCCGATATACCGATCCACTCCGACGAAAAAAACAGCAGGTTTTGACGTAGGAAAGTGAACCATCGATCTAACGTTGATGTTCAAGAGTCCGTAGTTCGGCAAACCTGTCATCTCTCCCGAGGAGACTAGCGAGATCACACGGCGACATACCAACCCGGCCATATGGAGGGCATCCGCAACACTGACAGCTATTGCAGCTATCGATGTCACCGCAAGATTATTCGCTCGTGCATGGTGTCCCGCACCATTGCACTCTCGTCCCTCTCATCAGAAAACGGAAACGTGCCGGCCGACGTGATAGGTTTCTCGTTCAACACAAGGTGGGGTCCACGCTACATTAACTTCAGGCTGAACTTCCCGGACCCCGTATTTTCATGGAAACTAATGCTGAATTTCTCGTGGCGCATTTTGTTTTTACAGGGCAGGGGCGGTAAGTCACGGTGATGTAGACCGCAGAGAACTGTCTCGACCTTGGACCAGCTACATCAAAATCAAATTTCTCGGAGTCAAACGTGATGCTGTGGACTACAAAAACCTTGTATCAAAATCGACCTGGTCGGTGAAAACCAGACGTGCTCCTTACCGGGATTGTACAGAGATGCGAGGGTATATGGTCATACGGCTACGGCCATGCATGGTATCGAGTACACCCCCTTCCCGCCCTGCCCTGTCGGGGACTAAAAGAAAAAATGGGTTGTCGATCGTTGTTTTATTGTGCTCGTGATCTAACTCATCATGTTGCCTCACGAGAGTCTTACAATCTGCACGAAATGAGACAGATTTCCTTGGCTCGAGCTCTATTACACAAGCGGCCAGCACCCCCCCCCCCTCCTTGCCTGATGCGGGCGTATCGAAAGTCCTTGTGTAGACGTAGAACAATGAAGCGAAAAACTCGTGGACACTACTCCATCCACTGCCTGACGCTCCGTCTCGGCTGCAACTCGAACAACTTTGGACCAACTGTTATGGGAAATTAATTATGGGCTCTAGGAACTGAGTTTTTTGGCCGAATATACGCGTTCTACTAAGCGGGACAGCCTAAAACACCGGGAGACTCCTCCGAATGCTCCCCAGAGTTTTCCGAGCGCTTTCGGAAACATTTGCCCGTTTCTCGAGAGTCCTAGTATAATATTTTATAGCAGCCAAAAATTCTTCTTTGGAAGGTGAAAAATGAGGCTGTTTGTCAGAAGTGGGGCCAGAAGTATTGGATCTTTCAATATTTTTTATGACAAACCAAAATGTCCACACAACTGGCTATATGGACGAGCAGTCCTACAACGACTCCGGAGAAACGGAAAATTGCTCAAGAAAGCTCTCGGAAAACTAAGGGGAGCATTATAATGAGTCTACCGGTGTTTTTCACAGTCCTGTCCAGTAAATCGCGGGTTTTCGGGGAAAAAAACGGTTCTGAGAGCTCTTCAAATTTTTCCCATACTAGCGGGCCAACTATCATGGGAATATTTAGAAGGGCTCTCAGCACTGTTTGTTTTTTTCCGAAAACCCGCGATTTACTCGACCAGATTATAAAAAGCGCCGGCAGACTCCTCAGGACGCTCCCTTTAGTTTTGCGAGAGCTTTCGCGAGCAGTTTTCCGTTTCATTTAGAGTCGTAGTAGGACTGGTCGTCCGTCCATGTGTCCAGTTCTGAGGACGACATGATATTTCATAAAAAAAAAAGTCTTCAAAGATCCATTATTCCAGGTCCCGTTTCTGACAGCCTTCTTTCGACCCTCAAGAGAAAACTGATTTGCTCCCGCGAAAATTAAACTACAATAAAGTTCTGAAGAAACGATAAACTGTTCCTGAAAGCTCTCGTGAAACTCCAGGGAGCATTCTGAAGAGTCTACCGGTGTTTTTGGCTGTCCCGCCGTGGAAAACGCGTATGTTGGGCATAAAAAAACTCAGTTCCCAGAACCCAGAAATGGTTTCCCATAATAATAATTGATCTATTACAGGGGTCCATAGTTAACGGGACCAAATTTTGTTAGTAAAAATAGGTAAATATATAGGTTTTTATGTACACCATAGGTCCTGTTAACTATGGACCCCCGTAATAATAATATTTCGTCTTATTATGTGTACAAGGGATGCAATATCTGGTGGATATGTGCGCTGAGTCGTTATTTCGGGGTCTTGTCTGTTCTGTATGGCGCACGAAGTGCTTTATTTGGATATGATGTGTACATCTTGTTTTCATTGTTTTCCTAAGTTCTTCTTCCTCTCCGGAAAGGTTTTTGTTGGAGCCTGTCCTGTGACTGCAGACTGGATGCTTATGGCGGTGAGTTGATGTGAGAACACCACGCTATTTACAAGTTAAAATATTGAATCTGGCTGACGTACTTCATATTATACCTCGTCAGCAACAAGCCGAAGATCGTCGAAACGGTCTGGATCCGCCAAATCCGGACATTCAATCACTAAAGCTCGGGAGTCTCGTTCGGCGTACGAGTGCAACCCATCCGAGATGTCTGCCAAATAACCATCCAATTCAATCAAAAACTTGTTTCCATAACATTCATTGTCACCCATACTGCGTTGCCAAATACCAGGTAATATTGTTTTGCGACCCAGCACCCGCTATACTTCGAAGTATGAAACGTGGTGGGTGGAGAGATCATCTCGTTGTTGCTGTCTAGATGAACCAGACAACCGAATATCACACGTACTTGCCAAAACGCGTGCGCGGCGACGATATTGTTCTTGGTGCCGTACTCAGCCCTGAAAGCAGTGATAGCCCCAGTCATTGCAACTGCACTTTCGTGATGCAGCCCTTGGTTCCATCCACTGGCCTGTTTCACCACATCCCATTTTTCGCCCTCTTCCGAGGGGCCATTCTCCTCATCCACGCTGGGTAGAAATTCCCGTTCCCAGGCCTTTTATTCTTGAGTCCGGCGCGCCTTGGACTTGGCATCACCCTCCTCACTCTCAGTCCTCTCTGCGGTAGGATCGGTTCCTGCATTCCTCCGAATGTGTCTAAGCCCGCGGCCACCTGTATCCTGTATGGCTGCACACGATGTCCGCGTGCGTCAAACTGAAACGGAGAGCACAGGCAAAGCAAGACCAGTCGAACAATCTATCGTGCGGTATCGCGAGTAGTAGGGCTGACCGATTCTGGAGATACCAAACTGTTCCGCTTGCTCTCTCAGGAATATTTCTGCCCGCCACACGCCAGACTCCCCAGTAGACTAGTCTTTGACCAGGCATGCTTTCTTGTCTGCCCCGATTCAGTCCGACACACGCCGGTCTGGGGTGAAGCCACGCGGAGAGTCGCGGGCATACACGCCTTCAGGAGGATGCAGGGACCAACCCCCTCGCAAAGAGGAGTACCGAGAGTGATGGCAAGCCGATGGCGCGCTGGACTCAAGGAAAAAGGGCCTAGAGATGGAATCGTACACCCAGCGTAGGCGGGAAGATGATCACGCGGAAGGGAAGGACAAGGGTGATACGGGGAAGGTGACTGATGCAAGGAATCAGGGACTGGATCATCAACGTCAGGCCGGGTACGATGGCATCGCGGCGCTTTTTATAATGAACGAATTTATTTGTTTCATTCACCTGCCCAACAACGACGAACTAAAACCCTTCCCTCTACGGCATATAAACCATATATAGGAGGGGGTTGAGTTGGATCGTGAACGAAAAATATCTCTCATTAAAAAGACGCAATTGTTCAGGTTATCATCTCGAGGATCGGCCAGCCCGCTACGCTCCAGACCCCCCCCGTAATTAATTCTCCGGCCGGGCATGCTTGCCTGTCTGCCCCCTCTCAGTGTGACGAATGCCGGGCTGGCGTGCAGCCTTGCCCGCGTTGTGGGGTACATATCGAAGCCAACGGACTGAAGTTATGCCAATGATCGCTAATATGAACGGAGCTGTGAGCTGTGAACCCCACAAGTGCAGGATTCGCACTAGTGTGCAGCGTTGTTTACGTTTCCATGAGCACTATCACAATCACATCAACACCGTGCCCAAGACAAATTGTCAGCATCACCTAATGCCGATGGTGCGAAAGGGATGGGGGCTCCGGGCTGTTTTGATTACCCCGTAACATCGTACGAAGTACTATTTTGATCGCGTAGACGCATCCAGAATCGTGAATTAGTGCTCTGCTTCGCGTTCCATGCAGACGCCGCACTTGCCGTGGATGGGTTGATATCGTAGGTACGTCTTATTTCGCTGTGTCGGTTCGACTTCAATATATAAGGCAAGCAGTGGGCGGAGTTTTGTCAGCTTTCGTTACTCATGCGTGTGTGGCACCGCCATCTAATTTTCAAGCCAAGCAACAGCAGAGTTCGGTCGCCTGCCATATGTAAGGCAATCACGCAAACCGCTAAGCAACCATGACTGCGTCCCATGAATATACAACGGGAGCGCCTCATTCGAACAGGATCTTGGTTTGGAAATACATCAAATTCACTTGGCAAACATGAACTGCGCGCCCGGTTTGGGGGAAAACCTACCTATGCCTGGAATCCATATAGATGCTGTACGTTTTACTGGGGCACGTGTGCTAGAGAGGGTGGTGGTTACGAAATGTTTGATGCACTTACAGTGCGCCCGACCCTCTCGAAACCCGCAGCCCCCACTGTAGTAGATACCCCCGACTGGTGTATAGTAGCTCAAAGCCAGATACGGTTGGTAATTCGATAGTAGCGACCCCCCCGGCAAAACCGATACATCAATTCTTCGGTTAATGAAATTGGAGCTAATTAATGTGCTACCGGAGACACTCGAGTTGACAGTGCCGCCGGAGGCACTCAAGCATCTGAGGTGACATCGAATAAAATACAGGGTGCAACAGCCTGAGACGACGACGATCGAACGAAGTAGGCCTATCCGAGCGTTGTACGGCTCCTGTAGAGGATCCTTCAGAAGGCAAGACATGTTACGATCCGGTGGTGTAGCGCGACACATGTTTCGGGGGCGCTTTCCCTCAAAGTACCCCTAGTGGCGCCGTGACCTGAGGTGCCTCTGGTGGCACGTTTATCAACCCCATTTGATATATTCAGCTACAAGTATAAATGCCATAGCCTAGTCATTTTCTGTTGCAGTGACCCCCTTGATTCTATCGAAGGGGGTATCGCATCGCAGATTGAGCTAAACTGGAAATCATGGTCCTGGGCAATTTGCCAACGACTATCGATCTGGAGTCTGGAGCTGGAACACCAAACGTCCGCCTTGGGCAGGTGGAGCGTGTGTTGTCTATTACTATAACACTACTGCCACTACCCACTACCTATACAGTTATACTACAGTGTACTACTCCTGTACTACTCCTGCGAAGAGTGTTGCTAGCTCATGCCGGATCAATACGTAGACCTACTACCATTTTGAATGGAGTATCCGAACTTTTGCTTGGGTGAATTAGACATTCCGTTTTAATTCGGTTCTGTATATAGCAGTGCCAGCAGTCATGGCCTGTCAAACATCTGAACTTGCGAAAATGTTCGAGTCAACCATCTGATAGGTATATAATTTTATGCTTCTTGGAAACTGCGTGCTTGGAAGAATTACCTTGCCTGGCGATGCTCGATGTAGTAGAGCCCGCGACACGGTGCAAGTGTTTTTTTCTCCGCCCACGCTTCACGGTAAACTGCAAACATTGAGCCGAAATCGAATACTGGGCTGTTGGTTAGAAGCGATAGCGTAGTAGCCTGCCAGTCAGGCCAACGCTGGCCGAGTGCGCCACGTAGTAGACTAGTGAAGGCTACTAGGCTATCCCTTTTGGCCAACATACTCGAATCTCGGTGATTATCACTCACCGTGGAGCGTTTTCGTAGTGTAGACGACTACTGTCGTGTGGACTGTCAAAAACGTGTCTCGAAGGCAAATCAAGTCCTAAACACTAGTTGAACAACCACCTAGCCCCTCGTTTCCGGCTGCAACTCCTACGAGATACCAGGGACGCATCTAGTGCATACGTGCGCCAAGTTCTCTTTTACGCTTCATGCCTGAGGTGTGAGGTGTTTGATGTCTTTAGGTCTGACGTGTATGGCTTTGATATACTTGAATGTTTCCCCTGAGGTATTCTTCCCACGACACTCGGAGCCTGTCCTGTGACCGCGGACTGGACTTTTGGGAACGAGCTAATGTGAGAACAGCAGCATCAAGTTGTTTCCAAGTTCAAGTCGTAACTCTGCTTCACGAACGACGGATTTGACACCTCGTCAACTTGAAGCGAAAGATCGTCGAAACATTCCCGATCTGCCTATTCCGAACATTGAATCGTCACGACCCGTGCCTACACGTTTGACGTACGAGTGCAACTAACCCGTGAGCAACTCGGCCAATCAATCAATCAAATCAACCGAACGAATGTTTCCTACGTCATGCTGGTAGAACATTTGTTGACATCGTATCTTGTGGTTCTTTAGTCAAAGCGTATCAGTCCATGCAAGGTCCATGCCGCAGAAGAGTATAAACTCAAGTCATTGATGAAGTATTGCGTCCCTATTTGTGAAATTTTATGCGGGAATGACGACCCTCCTACATCAAACATTCCAATGATACGTGCGGTAGGGTACGTATCAAACGTATGCCGGTGGCATTTGTTCTGTAAACACCCTCCCGAACCTTACCGAAGTGTCGTAATACAATTCCGAACGCTTTGGTGAAATTTGGTACGAATTCGATGACGCTAAAGTACCCGAAACATCGATAAATCCGGTATGAATGCGATACAAGTACCCGGGGTACCCGTAAATCCTTGACCACCAAATCATCGTTGCCGCCTTGACACCCTACCGAACAATGCCAGTTTCGTTCGGTATGAATTCAATACCGGTACCGGAATTTCAACCAAATACACCCCGAATACGTGTATATCCTCGAACAATACCAGGGATCCCGGTATGTGTTTGGTAAAGCCTCCGCACCGGGCTATCAGGTATGTTGTGGCGCGAGACAGACACATTTTTCCGTCGTCAGATGGCAAATGTAGCTCCGTGGGCCAATCGGCGTACCTCCGCAATTTGCCGCACACGAAATGACCCTTTCAGCATTGAGTGACACACCCCACGCATTCCCGACCCGGTAAACACGGTTGTAGACACAAAACACTAACTTCATAGAATACGGAGGCTCGAAAGGGTGGCCGAGTATGTCTCAGACACGCGGCGTTGGGTTTCGCACGGCGGCTGGGCCGGTGTGCGGCGCGCTCTGCGCAAACTTTGCACAACAGCAGCACATTGTCCAAATTCGATGTTGTGCTGCTTGTCTGCTCTTATGTTTTGTTGCTGGCGCTGCTGACCGTGCTGTCGGCTGGTGTTTTCTTGGGATAGCGTCTGCGGAATTGCTGTTCACGCTGCCATTGTCGCCGTCGCCGTCTGTTTGCTGTTAATATTCACAACTGTTGTGACTGGTGTTCGTGAGTGCTGCGTGTGTACATCTTAGATACAGCATATTCTGTTCGGCCTCGATACCGGTACCCGACACGTCTGTAAGATTCGATACGAACTCGATACCGGTACACAAAGTTTTGGTAAGTCGGGTACGCCAACCCAAATATACCCTGGGTACCTCTATACCCTTCACCAAATCACCGAGGGTGCCGGTATTTGTCTGGTACGGCCTCAACACCCTACCGAACACAGCGATATGATTCGGTACGAGCTCAGTATCGGCACCCGACGCTTCGGTAGGTTTGGTGCGACCTCAATACCGGCACTCGACACATTGGTAAGTTTGTACACCCACCAAACATACCACGGGTACCGGTACACCCTACCAAACATACCACTGTAGTGTTCGTGCTGTGGAGGGTGTCCCCTCATTGTTGGTGTTGTGAAGGTAGGCCAAAATATTTAATGTAAGTTATTGACCAAAAGCACGGTGAAGTCGTCGTACGCGGCACCGTACTCATGCCTGAACGTACTGACAGCCTTATCGGTAGCGGCTTCACTACAACAGTTCCCCTGCATCGTTCGCGTTCTTCAAAGCCTCCTTGTTCTCCTTTTCCTGCTTGTTTGCGTGACCAGCTCGCCCTCCACGGTAGGTAGACGCTTCCGTTTCCCGGCGGTTTTTTCTTGAGCCCGGCGGGTCATCGGCTTTCCGTTCCTCTCTGCTCTTCTCTCTGCTGGAGGATCAGTCCCTGCATCCGACCGAAGGTATCTACGCCCGCGACTGTTTGCATGGCTGCACAAGAGACCGGCGTGCGTCGCACTGAACGAGGGCAGACAGGCGAGCACGCTCAGTCAAATAGCTGCCTACGGAGGGGTCTGGCGAGTAGCGGACTGATCCATTCTTGAGAGAGCAACTCGAACGTTCGAGTTGATCTTTCGAAAATGGGCTGGTCCGCTGCGTGTCTGACCCCTTCATAGATAAATATTTGTATAAGCATGCTGGCCTGTTTGCTTCTGTACAGTAGGACGCACGCCGGTCTCGTGTGCAGCCATGCAAACAGTCGCGGGCGTAGATACCTTCGGTCGGATGCAGGGACTGTTCCTCCAGCAGAGAGAAGAGCAGAGAGGAACGGCAAGCCTATGACGCGCCGGACTCAACGCTAAAACGCCTGGAAACGGAAGTGTGTACCCAGCGCGGAGGAGGAGAATGATCACGAGGTAGAGGCAGAACAGAAAAACCATGGGGGATAAGAGCAAATCGACCGATGCAGCGGACGTGGGGATGGGGCTCCAAAGTAAAGCTGTTATCGCGGAGGCGCTGTCAGTGTTTTCAGGGCTACGCTGCCGTGTATGTCGACGTCACCTCGCTTTTTGGCAAGTACATATTCGATGTTTTAGCCCCCCTGCTCACGAGGTGCCACCCCCCACCGCCCAGGTATTATATAGGTGGAGCGGGAAAGGGGTCGTAATCAATCGTTTTCGCATAAGAGACACGCACGCCGGCCTCGCGTCAAGCCATGCCTGTGTTATTGGGCTCAAATTACAGCAAGTGGGCTGCAAGAATGCCGAGGATCAAAGAGGCGAATCACAATATTATAGGATCCGCATTGGTGTTGAGCGTACGTTAGGTATGTAGATGAGGAAACAGTGTCATCGAAGCACTAACCAAAAAAGGAATAGCATCACGCAATGTCAACTTTGCGCTAGGGCTGGGCTTCGGGTTAGGTTGTCGACCCTGTAACATCGTATGAGGTATTACTTTGAGTACGTAAACGCATCGGCACTCGCGCAGGGTGGACACCCCTCCCACCCCCCCCCCCCCCCCTCCTTCACTTACCTCCCCGAATTCCGACTGGCCGTACATGGGTTGGCCATTTGTTTCCTTTTTTTCGCTGCGTCGTTGTTGATTTCATACATATTGACAAGCCACAGGGAGGTTTATGTCAGTTTTCGTTACTCAGGCGTGCGTGGTAACATCTCCCACTTTTGAAGTAAAAAAACGGCATTTGGACTCAGGCGCCTGCCAAAAGTAAAGCAAGAACACCAAGCTTTTAGCACCCATGCTTATGTTTCATGCAAATACAGGGTGGGCGACGATTTAAGAGAGCCCATTTTAACAGCGAATTTGGGTAGAAATATACCGAATTCGCGTGACACGCATGAACTGCACCTCCGGTTTCAGGAATACCTACTCGGAATCAGTACGGGGTGATACATACTGAGGCACGTGAACTAGACGAGGTAGCTCTGATGCAATTTTTCGTTGCGCTTTCTTCGTGTTGCATCGAGCATGGAGAACTAATGCCGTACGAAGGGGTAAGAGTGAGTATGCACGCTAACCAACAAGGACAACGTATCATCGTGTGCACGGCAACAGTAGTAGACCGAGAAATATCGTACGTGCAGCAGCAGCAATAACAACACCAACGATAGCGACCTCGTCAAGTACTACAAAACTATAGCTTAATTTCTGTGTGATTTGGTCTGTATTCATTGGAAGGATGGAAGGATTCACACTATTGTGATGTTGAGCAAGTTTCTGTAGGACGTTACATGAGACCTTGTTGGATCCCGTGGTATCCCATGATACACCCATGGACTCCCGTGGGATCGTGGGAAGTCCGACGTGATCTCGCCAGAGAATCCTAAGGCTGTTTACTTACACCCCCGTGTGGAAAATACTAGTGTCCAACACCTACGTGCGTACAGTGAATTCATAACCCCTAACGTCGTGTGCCTTGTGGGGGGATACTTGTACTTGTCTTGCATCCATGACAAAATAATTAAGCGAAATGCATTCATCAATCCCCCCCCCCCCCCTTCCCACAGCTCTGCCTCTAATGCGATGCGCGAGGAATGGTTAAATGATCATGGTAAGCAACGAATGAGTACGCCCCCCATCACCAGATATTTGTAGTAGAGAGCAACGCCCGTTCATGCTAATCGCCGAATAATTCACGGCGCTTCGTGCTTGGTGCTAGCGATGTCTGGCTGGTGATGAAAAACCGACGTGCTCCGTCCCGGCATTGTAGGGATGCGAGGGTCTATGGTCATACGTACGACTGCGGCCATGCATAACATCGAGTACTTCCCCCCGGCATCGTGGACCTCAGAGGTGGACATCAATAGATCCACATTAACTAGCGTACCGGACAAATGTTTTCACTCCTACCCTTTTGACAATCAAGGTAGTGACAACATACACGAGTATGATTATGTAGCATAGTGTATCCCAGATTTGCGAAGTTATTTATAGAAAGTACAATCAGGGTGTTGAACAACTTTCGACCCTCGCATCATAAAGTAGTTGCATGTTGGGAGAGATAATAATATGTTCGGTTGGACGCTTCTAGGGAACGTTTCTGGTCTGTGTCCCTCGCCCGTGTTCTCGCAGGTGAAAACGTGCAAGTTCTTTCGATATTTTTTTTCACGTCGCGATGTAGCAAGCGTATACAGCTTACTGCTCGACAACGGCGAACTGCGTGAAGCGTTCATCGAGTATGATTCTACATCGGCTCGATTGCCTCGTGGCTTTTCGAGCACAACTTCGAGGTATAATCATCGTGCATCTGTCTGACCTGTACACCTGCTGCACCAGGTCCTGCCCATATTCCAACCCTCTCCTGAAGTTCCCTACGGTCGGTTGTAATTGGGATGGGGAATCGACAGTTGACACGCGGACACTAAAGAGGCGCCTCCGAGCGGATTATCACGTTACTCTCATCACCCTCGAACTCTCGGCGTGGAATTCGATGGCAGATGCCCCCGATAGCCCTCTGCTGCACCCCGTACTGCCCGAACTGCATTCCCAGCATTCCCGTTGGCATTGAAACCTCTGTCGTTGGCCCCTTTCGAGTTAACTGCCGCGCCGACGTAAGTTATCGATATTCCCCGTCTTCGGCGAAGCCAAACTTGCTAGACCCTTACGACAGTTAAGGTGCTCCCTGTAAGCATGAGCGCGTTCAGCTATCAATGATGTCGTGCACTGCACATTGATTTGTTTTCAGGCGACATCTTCGCGATAATACTTTCGGAGGAGACCGGTCATTCAATCGTCGCGGTACCGGGTCGATCGAACCTACCCTTTTTCCCGTCAGATCCGACAGACCAGAGGTAGCAACAGGTGCACCTCTGCGACCACCTTGTATCTAGGCATGGATCCCTCCCTTGGTAAAAGGGTCACCGACGCAGCCATCCCGTCCGTCTTAACGGTCCGGTCGGACAACGTCCAACGCTTTGTCCCCAATGTCTCCGCAGATTAGTCCATGCTCCTCGGCGATCCTTGTGGTCTAGGGTGGATGTGTCTGGCTGGACATTTTCAGCGTGATCTAACCGCTCACGTGATTTTATCTTAAGCGGTCAGGCTACGATGGAAGTAACCCGCCAGACACATCGTCCCAAGGCAATAAGTATCGGTGGCGGAACATGTACTTCTGTGGCAAGACATCGGGTACGAAGCGTCGAAACCTATCCGGCTTTGCCGTGAGGACAAGCGAGATGGCTGTATCGACCATCCTCAACAGTGAGGGTTTCAACGCAGAGGTAGGAGGTCGCCGCAGAGGTGCACCTGTCGCTTCCCTTGACGGGTTGCAATATACGGGCAAAAGTTTTGTTGTAGCCGAACCGGGGTCGAGTAATCTGATGACCTGTCTCAGCACTAGAGAATTCGTCGAAGAGTGAACCCAGGCATAACTAAGGGCTGAACGCATTCAGGCGTACGGGGAAAGTCCTGAATGCTCGTAACGGCTTAGAGAGTTTACCGTTGCTGACGACGCAAGACTTCGACACTTTCTTTGCATACGTTGGGGCGGCAGTGAACTGAAAAAGGGTTGAGGATAGAAGTTGCAACATCCAAGACTACGGGCGACTCGGTTCAGGCACTGCGAAGAGAGTTCTCGGAGACATCTTCCATCAAATCGTGCATGGAAGAGTTCGACAATGACGAGGGGGAAGTAGTTGAATCGTTCGGAGACACCGCTTTCGTGTCGACAGTTGATTCCCCGGTGAGGCGGAACTTCTCCGTAAGAAAGTTCCGAAGAGGATTGGAAATGAGCCAGGACCTGGTGCAGTCAGTATAGAGTTCACACCGGTTAACAGTGATTACATCTCTTGAGTTTTGCTCGATTTTCCACGGCGCAATCGAACCGATATCGAACAACCATCGCCGACCGATCCACGCCGTCTGCCACTGTCGAACAACGAGGTGGTTGCACCTGTGGCATCAGACCGTGAAATCGTGTCGGACCGACTTAACCGTTTTTATCGCCGAGAAAACGAGGGACGGAGACCAGAAATGTTCACTAGAAACTTACAGCAGGACAAAGCACGCAGTAGACCATGAAATGTATCAACCCAGGTCAAGCATACCTCGTTGGATATAAGAGGGATACCAAACGATATCGGACAGACCGAGGTTGAGCGACCTCGAACCGGTTACATTAGGTGGGTGAACGATCGATGCCTGGTAGATCCTAGGTGGGAGGTCCTGGATATTGTAAACCGCCGCAATTTTGTGACAATACTTTGTAGTATCAGCTATGAACATCACTGTTAATAGTGCTACTTTTTTTGTGGGCCACTATTACTACTGTTGGTACTATTAATAATACTGGTAATACCAATACTGCCTCTTATGCCACTTTTGTCGATACTACTACTGTAGCCCTCCTACCAGGCCTGTTTTCTTCCTACTACTACTCGTATTCTGGTCTATTCATATACGACTGCAGGTTTACTGCTCCGGCTGTTGCTTGGGTATGTGTGGGTTGGAAAGAGTCGGGTTGATTGATCCGACTACAGTCTATACTCCTGAGTCAATCAGAGTGCGTAAATATCTACCTTCGGGAGATTGACCACCAGCCCTTGACTACTACCAGGTACGGTTGGGAAACCAGTACAATCGAGAAACTATGTAGCCAGATCTGCTGACATGACAAGGTAATTCTGGGGATCTATGATCGTCATGTGTTGTTAAAGCCACAAGCACTCGCCCGCATGAGAAGTGTTGATCAAATATGTCCAAAAGAAAGATCACTGTGAATGGTACAGAGCAAGCAATACCTAGAGATTACGAATTCCGTCGTTGTCTTTGTCTCGGGCGAAGCGGACACTTGGCATGTACAAAGCAGTGGACTTCAAAGATACAGTAAGCTTCGGAAAGCCAACTGATCCCAGTCAGGAGACACACCTTTGGGGACTGAGAAGAACAACAGTATCATGGTGGGACCGCGGACTGGTGCAGGAGGTCTCCTGCTATCCTACAGTTGCATGAAATGAAGCGCACGGACAAGTACATAACACGAAAAACAAACGGTGGTTTAGCTCCAATGAGACGTGACGGCAGTGGTAACCAACCCTGATGCACGAAATAGCTTGTTGCATAGCCGTAAAATGTGTTCGACGTAGACATTTATCCGAGAATTTTTTCTTACTGTGATAGACTCGACAACGGTGGTTTTGACCACCCATGTGATGATTACCTTGGTTACGAAAATCGTGACTGAGATATCCTTGCTGGTGACAAGGATGAGAACCAGCAAATCGCCTGGCGGTGAGAACCTGCATGACCTTGGCGGCCAAGTACTTGATTATGGTCGATTTGATTGTGACACCTTTATTGGGGGAGCATTCGTAGTGATGGCCCTAACAGTGATATTCCTGACAGTAATGTCATTGGTTGCGATACTTGCCTGCGATAACCTTTGCACTGTTGGTTCGAAGGCTGCGACATCCTTGACCCACACGACTGTGATATGCTAACCTCGACAGTATCAAATGTGATTACATATCCTTGACTCAAGCTTATTCACAGTTTTCATAGCAGAGGTGCATGGTATGGAGCGCCGCTGAATGTGTCCAACACGTTGGACGTCGAACTCATTCTTCGGATCCTGAGGGCGCTGTTCAACGTACTTCAACAAGTGAACACCGACCTTGCTAAGGTGGTGACTATTAATGGCTACATATGATGCGGTGTCCGGGCTTAAATGATGAAACGTTGCTTGGATTACTCGTTCGTCGAGATGGCGGCCGTCTTTTTTCATACGAATGTTCGCACCTTGTTCTCTTAAAAGTGAGCACACATTTTGGTTTCGTGCCAAGTGCGGTCGGAGAGCATGGGCGCTCAACTGCTGAATTACTGCCAAAGTTGTTCACATCTCAGCGCGCCTCCTAGCGTTGGTGGCGTATCGTTTAATGCGTCACTTATAGTGTGGGGCACTAACCTATCGAGTATCTACTGTAGTGTCGCCGTTCTTCCGACACGAGTTCACGTTCCGATGCAGAAGGTATACAAGGCTCATTAGTCGACAACGGCACACTGCGTGCAAATCAGCCGGCGTTTCTGGTCCAGCATGAACTCGAGTATCTTTTAATTGACGTATTTCGAGCACAAGTTGCAGGTGCAATCCCCCCTAACAGTCTCAACTCTACCCCTACTGGACTAGGTCCTGGCTTCCTATTGTTTACGATCCTTGTGGAGTTCTCCTCGGATTGTTATCACTTGGTTTTCACTTAATAGGCGAAACCACCCTTGGAGACAAGACAGGCGTCTCTAAGCGCGACAACCACGCCCCTCTCGTCACTCTCGAACCATTGCCGCAGAATTCGATGTCAGATGCCACCGGTAACTCTCTGCCGTACTCCGTACTACCCGAACAGCACCGCCCGGTGTTTCGTTGGCGTCACCATCTCATTATCTCTGGCCCCTTTTTCACTTCGCTGCCGCGTCGACGTATTGGACGCAAGTGTCTATTTTCTTCCCCTTCGGCGAAGCTGCACTCTCCAAGCGGCTGCGATGGTTCTGTGCGCATAAGCGCGTAGCCCTTAATTTTATCTTCCACTCGATTTTTGGAGCATTCTCGGGTAGCCTATCCGCCGTTTTCCAGTTGACTTGGACAAGTAATGAACTTTCTAGATTCCGGGTGATTCAATCGACCTTCGTTTCTGCCAAACCCAATGCACCAAGGGCATCAACAAATTCGCCTGCGCAACGACCTCCCGCTTCTGTGTCCACCTCTTGCTCGATGGGGTTACCGATACAGACACCCCGTTGGCCTGAATGATCCTGTTCAATAACGTCCGACAGACACCTTGTCGCCGATTCTTCGCACATTAGTCCATGTTCCAAAACGGTTCTTGATTTGTAGATAGAGTGTGTCTTGCTTGATATTTCATGGTAGCTTGACGACTTACGCGATTGTTTCTTGAGCGGTCAGGTTGAGATGAGAAGGGCCGGCCAGATACACCGTTTCAAGACAACAAGTATCGGTGGTGAGACATCTACTTGTGTGTTGAGCAGTCGAATACAGAGCGTCGGAGGCTACCGAACATGGTCATAAAGACCAACGGGACGGCTGTGTCGGTGATCCCTGAGACTGACTCAATCGACGCAGAGGTATGTCATTGCAGACATACCCCTGTCGTTTCCCCTGACCCGTAGTTGATGTCGGGAAAAATGGTTGTTTCGGTCAACGCGGTGTCGAGAACTCTAGGGACATGTCTCAACCAAGGAGAATTGGACAAAGATCGAACCAAGGCATACATCCAATTGAGCGAGGAGCCTAAGAAACAGTTTATGCTACTCCTACCGTAGCATGTGCATCGCTGAACCGGAGGTGGTAGGCTTATAGAAATCAGCCAGGTGGGCGAGAAAGTGGGCCGGTAGATGGAACGGGAGATGTGCAAGGGGACGAAGTGGGGCGAAACGATTCCGATCTTGTCATTATCTTCCTTTTCCACCCCTTCCACGTCTCACGTCTCCAGGTTTCGACCTATTCTCTCGCCCGCTTCGCCGCTTGCTGCTGGGCGACTTTCTTCTTCTTGTGACTGACAGCGGCACTGTATATGGCTTCGTGTGGTTGCGCCGGTGACGTTGCTGTCACCGCCGTTGCCGCCGTCGAATCGCATACAGTCGCCAGCGCTGCCACAGCAGTTTCTACTCGTGCTTCAACGCCATTACCAGGCTGCTGCGTGGCAGGGAATGCAAAGAAAGACAAGGCGATGGAATAAAATATGATGAGGTGATCTACGATGGAGGTGTCACATTGGGAAAAAAACCCTGCTCAACCACCACGCATGGCGTCCTTACCGGGCTCCAATTGGAGGAGGGAGGAGGCATAGTACCATGTTGGCGAGGATATATGTATCTAACTATTCAAGGTGCGCGCCTTGGACAGCGGACGCTTCCCTCGGGCAATTTCGTATCGGGACATTTTCGCTAACTACGATAGTACGGCACTGCTACGTTGTTCAAATATCGAGGGCCTGACACGTCTGCTCATGAGGCACTCCGTCCAAATTCAAACCGCACCAGGTAAGCGAGTCTCAGACAAAAGGAACGCGGTCGTTCTACGGTCTGAGGGGTGCAGGCTGCTGACTCAGTTCTCTTCTGCACGGAAATGTAAGGAGCGCTTGGGTTTTCTGTTCAAAATACCTGAAGGTGGAATACATTTCCGTGGTAACCCCTCGTGCGAGCGTCTAACTTCCACAATTAACCCTGTATGCAGGGAAATGTACAATCGGCTCTGCTCTACAGTGAAAGCACAGCGCACCACCAAGCCAGTGATGGATATCGTTCCGGATGTTTCGATATATTCGAATTATCGAACGTTCGATACACCGAATCGGACGTGTATTGTTGCCTCCACCCTCACTTGCATCTCCTTCGTTTTTTATGCTGACACTGAACGAAAATTTCCTTCATGTTGTCAGATATCGAGACCGTCTCAATCAGCATATTTTCTTCGTCGGTGTATCGAATGTATCAACATATATTATTGTTCCCTATTCAACACTTCACCACTCACAATGAACACCACCAATCAACACCTCTCCGTACCTGGCGCCGCCAACCGCCGAACCGTAACCATCGTCCAATCATGGCGCGATCGTTGCAGGCAGCCACACACAACAACTTTACGCGCAAGCATAAGCAGAATAACAAGCCCAGCTCTCATACCCAGACTACCGCACCCGCTGAGAAGGATGTCAGCAGAACGAGCGGGTGACCGACGAAGGTTCGGCGGGGGGTAGCGGGGCGAGGGGAGAGGTGGGCACAGAAGGCGGGGGTTCGTCACGTTCGCGTCTCACTGTTGCCTGATCATAATGGGGGGGGGGTGACCGATGCCGATGCATACCCGGGCCTGGTGTTACGCTGTAGTCTTCTTGCGTCAAATGCCTTTGAATGTAAGGGGAAGTTTAGATTTTTTCCGAACACATAATCGGTGCTTGTAGAAGCGGACGAATATTATTTATGGCGAACCTAGCTCAAAGCGCGGAGACTCGCATGACGGGGTGGACGAACGAGCGCCACAGGGGTCGCGGCTTCCGTGAAAGTCGGGCAACGGGGCTCACTGGGACAGGAAAGGCGGGACACTGCGTCCCGACCGAATCGGTTGCGAGGTGATCGCGAGAGGGGCGAGGCGCGTACCAAGTTCACAGCAGATCCACGGTAGCAGCGTAAGATTAGCACTAACGGTGGTGGCACGAGTAGCACTAGCACTAGCGGTAGCGGTAACAGCAGCAGCAGCAGTGGTAGTAGCAGTAGCAGTAGTAGCAGTAGTAGTAGCAGCAGTTGTAGTGGCAGCAGGAGAGATAGAGTAGTAGCAGTAACAGCAGCGTCGACGAATGTGCCGTCGCTTCGACTAATGCCGGGACAAAGAGATGCAGAATTCGCACCAGGCCACATGGAGAGCAGTGCGTGTACTAATACCCTGCTCTCTAACGGACCCATCGCGTCGTGTAGGCTCGCCTTGGTCCCTAGGCCTAGGGGCGAACGGTGAGAGGTGGACTTCGATTCGGCTACTACTTCGCAGTTCCTCGCCATTCCACATTTACCAGTTCCACTTTCTTCATTAAACTTTCCATAAATCACAGTCCACACATTAGAGCGTACTAGTCAATAAACCACAACTGACGATCCGCCCAACTTGACCCCTGGACTATAAACCATCTAAAAGACTCGAAGACACGGAGTCCTCTGAAACCACGTGGTACGTAATAATCACGAAAGCAAACCACGTTTGTCACATGAGCCGAACATCCCTCACCAAGGGAAAACTACTCAAAGTGCTGCACAGTCCCCATAACCCCGCCCCAGCCCCTCCGACGCCCCCCCGCCCCTTGCCCCTCCATGCCACCCCCCCTCCCCCCCGATGTTCATTCCCATTCACTTGTTAACGTTTAGCATCTATCGAGGAAGTGGAACCCTCAACTTGACGATGTCATTGGTATACATCCCGTCAACAAATATTGTTTCAGCAGCGACACCCCCCCTCCCCCCCATGGTCACACGATTACGGCCATGCTTGACACAAGTACCCCCCCCCCCCCCCCCCCCCCCCCCCCCCCGACCACAAACGCCTACATGATGACAACTCCCGAAGATGAAACCCGACAACACAGACACACGCACAGTTGAAGGAAAAACCATACAAATGGCAGGGCCGGCTCATGTGAGAGACTCGATAAAAAATATATCGAGGCCTTCCTTTATCACGATACGTATAATGCAGAAAAAATGGCTACCGAAGAAACAGTGCTCATTCAGGGTCGGGTGCCGTACTGCATCCCAACTCACAGCCAAGAGTAACCTTGTGGACTCAATACCGGCAACAAAGCAAGAAATCGAGCCTCTCCCCCCCAAAAAAAACGACGTTTCTTACTAATAGCAGGCGCCTCCTGTATACCACTACCGAGTAAAAAACGCGTATCAACAACAACACGTAATAAGAGGTTTCCTTTTTTTTCATATTTTGTTCGACCGATAGGAAACTCTGAGGGCATCAAAATACCATAACATGTTTTCATGTAAATGCTACGATGGCCGCACCGTCGGCATGTCACGACAGCTCCGGCCATAGCTACAGCGTCTACGTACCGATATCGAATCTCCCCTGCATCCACCTCTCTCTGCCCGTGTGGCGATGACAAAACGCGCTTTTCATGGAAAAAATGGTCGACCTAAATACATACCAGCACGAAATAGAGGGAGGTGTGTGGCCATACCACCTATCAGCCAAATATGTCGGCAGGCAGAAACTTGCACACAGCAGTGAGAGACATCGACGTTGCCTCGACATGTCTTGACCGACACCAAACTACTAGTTTTGTTATGGTGTGAAACACTCGTCCGCGCACCCAAATTGAAAAAAAACGTTTTGCCCTGCTCGACATGCCTCTTGGACGAGTTTTGCTATCAACTGTTTGCTGTGGTCGCGGAGCAGTGCACGTAGTAAACCATGCTCACGCCCAGACCGTGTGCTACAGCTAGGTCCCTGCGTTGGTGGTGCTGTTGTTGTTCGGCGACTACAAAACTCATATTGTCGCCGAAACATATTTGGTGGCCGATGCCGTGTATCCCGATATGTAGTCGTGTTCACTTCCCCCTCCTCTGGACTCTCCCTAAAGGCCAACACGAACAATACATGCACATACATCACAAATATAATTTGTAACCTCGCGGGAAGCGGTGCTACCAACGCACGGACCGGATCGCACGATTAGCGCACCTTCTCTGCCGCTCGCGGCGGACCACGAACGTTTTCCCTAGCGGCATCAGTAAAGCTGGAAAGTAAAGGTATGCTGTGGAGGTGTGTTTCCTATGGAGCCACCGGGAGAAAAATATCAATCGATTGCCCGGCCCAGGGTAGTCAGCCTTACGACACTGCTGCGCCTCGTACGAGTGAACACTGCACGCACGCCACGTACCCACGGCAGGGGGGTTCCCCGCCCCCGAAAATGTCTGAGGCTCCTCTCTTTTCGAGGAGCTTATGTACCTCACAACCCAACACCGAAATAAATGGAGAAACAAGTCCCACGCCCAATGAGAACCCGACACACAACAAACCGGTAGGCTCCGTACGGGCATCGGTGTATCAACCGCACACTTGACGAGCTACTTTACGTACCTAAACCAACACCGAACTCCAACATAAGAATCCCACGCTCAATCACAACCCGGTGCTCACGACAGTCTGACAGGCTACGTACGGGTGTGCTGATGCAGGTATATTTAACTAAAGAAATTGATAACACACGCATTAAGTTGGCATTCCAAAGAGAGATAGATGTGGGGTGGTTCCTCTGTTGAGAATTCCCGCCAGGTTGAAACAGCTGAGACCTCAGAGTGTCTCCCCCGTCCTACCGTAGCAATCCCGGTGTTTGTTGAAGCTGCTGCAGGGCAGTGGTGGTGGTGGTGGCGGTGGTGGTGGTGGTGACGGTGGAGGCGGCGTCAACAGAGGCTACGGTCGAACAACATAGGCTTCGCTCGTGGCGCGGCAAGTTTTGCTGCTGCTGCCTCCAGCCCCGCACGAGGCTTTTACCTTAAAATCTGAGTAGATCTTGTCTCAGTGAAGGTAAAGTCATACCTCGAACTGAGTTGCCGACCCCCTCGCTCTAGGCGACACCTGCAGAAAGGCAGCGGAAAGAGACAGGCGGCAGAATATATTCGTGCCCCCACCGGAGATCTGGTGGTTGGTGCTTTTGTTCTGGGCGATCGGTGCCAAAAAAAAACGAAACCTTTAGTTAGCGGGCTTTTTAACGTCAGCGGCATTAATATTTTGCTGATTTTTTTTATTAAAACCCAAGAAATATTGTACATTCTCGGATATGTTGTAGGAGATGGGCTAACTACGGTGCTTGAGCTACAGTAGCTGCTGAACTGTCTGTATTGAGATTAAACTCGTTTGTTTTTGTTTCGGTACGCGTAGACGATACCAGATTCTCTTTTGAATCATCTACATCAACTTCCGATTGTTTGTGCTTCACATTATTACTACTTCACGAGTAGATGTGTGTATTCTTCACGTTAAACCGTCATTTCTACCCGTCGACAGCCAGCACGACCTCTGGAGCAAGCGCCGATTCTTCCAATTATTGAGAGATACAAGCTCTGTGGTCGCAAAACTACGCCCCACAGATACGACGTGAACGGTCTCTACAGACCATGTTTGCTGCCTGGTGAGATTTAGCTACGAAACGGGCCGTATAGGCGCACGTATTTTGCCCGGGCGGGACCTGTCAGGTTACGGACCTCGCACCACGTATCATAACAGCCAGCATGAGATCTTCCAGTGGATCATCTAGACCACCTACGTGTCAAATGCGATTTTTTTCCGGCGCTCGTTTCTTCGACAACGAACGGTTAAAGGGTGTCTATAAAGTCGAACGTTTTTATTTTCGAAAGGCTGGCCCTCTCTCTATCAGAGTTTTCCGAAAACGCCTCCCTTGTTCGGTGTTGGCAACCTTAACCTTTCCTTACTCCCGGAAACAACTGAGCGCCGAAAAATCGATCGCACCCCTGTCCCTTGTGCGAACTCAGCGCTCTTTACGTTGGCAGAGGGTGACCTGGTCTCTCGAGACGTGTGCATGAATTGACTCATGGCACGGCAGGCTGGTCTGATGCTCACAACAAGAAGTCTCCGTGTTCTCGGCGAAGACAGGTATAGCGTGCTTCCACTGCTTTGCTTGCTCCGTGGTGGCTAATGCAGTACATGTCAAAAAATGGTTGAAGTTGTTGCCGCAATGCCAGAGACGTTACTGCGGCGGGAAACGCCACTAGCTGCAGTCGCTTTTGAGACTTCAGAACGGCCCCGCGAACAAATGTTGGCTTCGGCGCTAATAGGCTGAACTCCAAGGCGTCAAATGTTGAGGGATCGTTCGCCAGGAATGGGATCGGCAGGATTCGGCGACAAGGAGACTCGGATGGGCAAAAACCAAAAATGTAGCAGGTATCTCAGAGGGTGTCGGTCGGTGATTTAGCGGAAACAAAAGTATTGACTCGAGCTACAGCCGTAGCGTGAGCAAATGATTTAATTCGGTTGATTGCAGGAGACGATATATATATGCTAACATCTTTCTTTTTTTTAAAGGTCACACCACACTCACCGTTAATTCCGAGATCATGTCCTCCCGGGGGTCTTCCGTGATCGCCCCGAGTCCGAGCCCACTTCTAGTGGAAGGGAGCTGGTCGATCAGCGACAGGTTTGCGATCACACCCTGAACAAAAGTTCGGGGGCAGGGTTTCGATGAAGCAGTTAGCCCGCGCACACGGTATCCCCACAACAGACTTAACTGCCACAGCGGCGCACGCATGGGATGGATCAAATCCCCCCCTCGCTTGAAAACGGTTACTAGTGTTTTTTTCGGGGCAGGCAGGTCTTTGACTCATTTGGGTCTGGCGCTGCTGCATGACTCTGCGCATCCAGATGGTGTCTGCTGAGTGAAACATGCACGAAAAGGACTTGCGCGTGTGTTCGCCTCGTGGAATTATGTATGGTATGTACGGACCTCGTGCACAGCATGTCATAACGGCAAACCTACTGTATCTTGATCGCGACTTACCGAATGCGTTATGTAATACAGTAGGTACGCAAGGAGTTTTTCGTCCTCGGCGGTTACGGTAGAGGCTGTTGGGTACAACTCTCTTGGGTTCAGAAGTCGTACGATGGCGAGGGGCTACCCTTCCGCTAACCCTACTGCTAAACCTACTGCTTAACCTACTGCTAAACCTACTGCTTAACCTATTGCTAAACCTACAGCTAAACCCACTGCTAAACCTACTACTAAGCCTACTGCTAAACCTACTGCTAAACCTACTGCTAAACCTGCTGCTAAACCTACTGCTAAACCTACTGCTAAACCTACCGCTAAACCTGCAGCTAAACCCATTGCTAAGCCTGCTTCAAAACCTACTACAAGTCAACACTCACGCTGTTGCCGTCGCCCTCCCGCACACCCGCCTCGAATTGCACGCTCTTTTTCCCTCCTCCTCCTCCTCCTCCTCCTCCTCCTCCTCCTCCTCCTCCCCCACCACCTCCTCTTCCTGCATCGCCACCACCAGCGCTGACGTCGCCGCTGCCCCCTTTCGATACCAGGATCGAGGTCCAATCGATCTCGGAGCGAGTCTTACCATGGCGCCCCTTCCCACTCCCACCCGACCCCCCTCCTCCTCTACCTCCCGTCCCGTCCTCGTTGAGAACGACAACCGACGATGAGCTGCCTTCGCTGTCATCGTCCCCGTCGCCGTCCCCGTCGCCGTCCAAGGCGGCCTGCATGCCTCCGCGCGCTGGCCATACAGGGCTGCCACCCTGCTTTTTTTTTTTTTGGCGGCATGAAGACCGGGGAATTTGTACACAGCAGTACACGCTCGCGTTCTCGTTTCGGTGTGGTAAGTTTTTGTATTGTAATGAGGATGCTTTTTTTTCTTTTTTTGTTTCAATTTGACAGCTGACAGGTGTACGGAGGCACTTGTTGCAGTCATATCGTCTCCCTCTTTTGTCGAAATTTATTAGTCCACACATGCACGCAGGTGTGCAGGGGACGAGCTAAGAACCCGACGACTTCGAACGTGGAAGATGCTATCAATCAGACCTGGAATCTTGGCAAAATGGTATCTTTTGTAAAGCGAATAAAAAGATGTGAACAAATGAACAACGATTAAACAGCAGCCATCCCATGGTACGAGCAAGTAATATTATTACGACAGACCATAGTAAATGCGACCAAATATTGTTAGTAAAAACAGGTAAATATATAGATTTGGTGTGTACCGTAGGTCCTATTTACTATGGCCCCCCGTCATATATTATTTGATTTTTTTTTACGTCCGACAAGTCCCACGGGGCTGCCACCCATTTTTGCTTTTGCGGTAAGACGTGGCGGATGTCTTTTTGTACGATTTTCGAAGTTTTTTTTTTCGTTCCTTGTTTTGATGTGGGACAAAAAACGATAAGCTGGAAAAACAAAAAGTGTCGAATCGCTCTAGCGGTAAGGTTTGCACTGAAAGGGTATCGGGGGCGAAAAGTGGAGGTGTAACTTTCTTGTCGGGAATATTTCGTTCCGGTGGAGAAACGGTCCCACCCCACTCTTAAAGCATAGGGCCAGATGGGTGCATGTTGGCATGAAAAGGCGTTTTAGGCCTGTAGGCAAAAAAGCGGCAGTACAAGGCGCGTGGTACGATCGGGGTACAGCCCGTCTGGGTCAACATAGACACGACCGACGAGGCTCCTCAACGTGCCTTAATGCCGCTTCTGTTCTATTCGAGTATGTACGCTAGCTTGTCTCTCTGTGATGTCGGTGAGTGCCTGGCCAGTAAGTCGGCATTATAGCGCGCACCGGCACTATTCCGCACAATGCCTGCCACACTGGTGAAACCTCCCTGTGCCAAGTGAAGTCAACGGTAATATATCGGGGACCGACACCATTTGAATCGACAATGCAGAGGGATCCTCTGGTTGTCCGAACACGCGCGCACGAGGGAAACAAGCGTGCGGCAATACGAGCATATGTCTCCTTACAGTAGCGGTCTCTCTGTATAGACAAACGCCGGTGTGCCAGGCCATTACACGTGCACTGCTATAGCGGGCACCGGCCTTGTTTCCGCACACTATCCAAGTTGTGCGACTTGATTTCACCGGGAACACACCGACGATCAGCAGTAGGGAGGGACCCCTAGGGCATTATTCGCGATGGGCGTACAGGCAGCTAGGGTAACCGGATGATCCATCGGGTTAAGGCTTTCGGATTTTCTCAGAAAAACAGTTTTTGGGGTAAGAATGAAGGTGCAAAAATACTCGCCTAACCCTTTCAGAGCTGCAGTACCGTTTAGAGGACAAACCACTCAAATTGCAAGCGGTTTTTCCCCAAAACGGGACTGTAGCACTAGACACTTAAGTCAGGGGGACCTCCAGAAATAACCGTGGTTTCAACCCTACCGCCGCGGCATGCATCATAACTTATCCGGACAGCATATTTTTGGCGCGATCGTTGTTACGATACAGGGTCCTCGAAGCAGCCGAACGGTTCACGGTGGGTTGGCACGAGTATGAGGCACAGCTGAGTAGGCAGCGCCGCGCATCCGCCATGGGCGGTGTCCAAGGGAATGGGGGGAGGGGGGGGGCAACAGGAAGAGTGGAAGGAAACCCGACCAAGGGAATACGGGGAAAATTTTATATATTTTCCAACGCAGGCATCAATCAATCTTACCGGTGACGAGCCCTTCGGGCGGGGGAGGGGGTCCGTCAGGGGCTCGGGGGACTTGCGCCTGAAGCTCGGCATCTTCGGCATCTGTACAGGCAGGAGGGCAGTCCACAGCGTGGTTTGGCGTTCGTGCGTCGAGGTGGAGGAGATGGAGGCGGGTTAGGACGGGGGACGGGAAGGGGGCGGGTTGGTGAAGGAGGGAAGTCGTTGGGGGAGAACTAGCTTAGAGAGTGTTGAAGGAGGTGTATTGAAGATACTCGCGGAGTTGACTAGAGCTGCGTCTCGTGCACAGGGTACGACGGCCATTCTCTCCAACACGCGAGTGGTAACGCTCGACGACTCTCCATCAGCATTGCACACAGCCGTGAAGCAGAGGGCTACGAAGCATCCGCCAGCGCGCGTCCCTATTACGGAGGACCATAGCAAATAGGACCTACGGTACACACACAAAACTATATATTTACCTATATTTGCTAGAAATATTTGGTCCTATTTACTATGGTCTCCCGTAATAGTGAGAGTTGGATAACGTATACACCCCGCGTATCCTGTAACTTGTGCTGCGGTAGGAGTAACCCCCACGTTCGCCCTCAGAGGCTCCCCAGTTGAGAAGGCTTACACCAAAGTTGGTATCACAGTATCTAGTCGCCCAATACACTGAAACCAATGGAAACGGACGCTTGACGTCGGCCTATCGCACGGTACCGTATGTACTCTTCGAAAAATATCGAAAAAAAAACACAAAATCAAACAAGTACGGGGTCATCGGCACGGGATGTTATCACTGTTTGTACTTCCTCAGTTGAGGAACCCCGCCAACTGTCACTGGAAAAAGTCTTCCAAAACACGGTCTCGCTGTGAACTCCCACAGGTGCCCCGATCGACGTACGCGTGTTGTACGGTTTACAGTACCAGTTTCAGTTTGTATGTAGCCTATCTAGATAATCACCTTGCTGGACTTGGTTTTCGTAGCTTTCTCCGGCTCCTCTTCGGCGCCTCTCTGCTGCTGCTGCTGCCTGGAGGAAATCTTCTTGGAAGCCTTGGGCTTCTTCGAACCCTTCTTCGCCTTGACCTCCACCTGAACGAGAACGCCATCCAAAAAACATAAATCCCACAGGTTATTGTACGCCATGTGCCACGGACGTACGGGTGTCACGTACGGCAGGGGTTGTAGCGTCTTCCGTTTTCATGAGGCCCCTCGTTTTTGGAGCTCGTGAACTCTCCCCAAAACCGACCGCGTCGGGGAAAAAAAAAAACAAGCTTAGCTCTCTCGGGATTTCGGAGGAGTGACAATTGACGGTGACGAGCGTCGATTACAGCAGCGGCAATTGGCGTTGCGTGATAGTTGGGGGGGGGTGATTCAACTTGGTGTCCGAACTTGGACGCGTTTTTATGATAGAGGTAGCACAGTTCCACCAAAACGCTTTTCGAAAGACGGGGCTCCTTAACCCCTAATCGTCGGAATGTCAAATCTTGTTTCGAAAAATGCTGTTTTTGTGTACTTGGGCCACGGGATTATTCATCGGGATGCATTTTAGATTTTTGCTGAAGTCAGTTTTCGGGTGAGGTGTGGAGCTCCTTAAGGTCAAGTGAGGAGCCTCATAAAGAATAGAGTGAACCTCTGTCGTGAAATGTCTCTTAGGGTGAAAAGAGGCGTACGGCAGAACGGGGGCAGCATGGTCCTACTCGTACTGCGGGGCGCTCACGCTCGCTCGCAGGCGCTTAGTGTCCACGAAACGTTATCGTTGTTTTTGTCATCATAGCCCGGTGAGCAGCTCCATTCCTTAAGGTAAACACCTGATTCTGTTGTAAAACACTGATGAGGCTCCAACCATACTTCTGTAACATGCGCTAAAACACACACCCCACCATAGCTTTACAACGCCCGGGACACCACCCCCCTCCCCCCCCCCCACTCCCCCAATCTCTCCGACTCATTGGCCAACCAAGCATACAACAGTCAAACAACGATCAAAGACCTTCCATCTTTCCCAATCATTGGTCAACCAAGCACACAACAATCAAACATCTATCAAACAGCTACCCTCCATCTCTCCGACTCATTGGCCAACCGAGCACACTGCAATCAAACAGCGATCAAACAACGACCCCCCTCCAACAACAACAACAAAAGCATGCCACTATATCATGCAATACCTTTTTGTTCGGGCTAGCCATGGGCACCGGGGCGACAGGACCCGCAGCGTGAGTAGATACGCCAAAGACACCACCCCGTTTTTTTCTGCAGAGAGAGAAATGAGCAAGGGGTGCACTCATGTGAAACGGCGATATCGTGATACAGAGAGATGGAGGGGGCAGTATTGTGGGGTGCCTCTTGCCGTTGAATCTGCGGTGTAGAAGCGGTGTTGAGATACATAGGGGGGTGGGGTGGAGGTGGTGCAGGTTAACGTGTGGAGGCGGCGGCGAAGGGGGGGGGGGGGGGGGGGGGGGGTTGGCTCGTGTGACGCTTCTAAGCAGGTTGTGTTGAAGGGGGCGGTTGAACTGGGGGGGTGAGAGGGGTTGCTATCGATATAAAAAACGGAGAGGGAGAAGAGAGAGAGGGGGGGAGTGAGAGAGAGAGAGGGAGAGACGGAGAGGGAGAGTTGAGAACGAGGCAAGGAGGGGGAGCAACAGATACGGACAAAGACGGCGAGATAACGAAATACATACAGAGTTTCGCTACTCGCCCGTGTTAGGTAGAAACGCTTGGGAGGAAAAACACACCACCTTCGTCAAAACAGATTGCGGTGTCGGGGAATCGAGAGCGGTGGCAAAGCATCTTGCGAGGGGAGCGAAACGAGAAACATGTCGCGAAAAACTTTCACATCGCATGTTGGGGTTGTGCCTTGCGGTGGCTACGCTGAAGCAGTTATGCTCCGCAAAAAACAAATAGCGTCGACACCGCAGCAAAATGCTGCTGGGACGAGTGGGACAGACGTTTAGCGCCGAAAGGAATCAGCAGCATCAGCCGGATACGCACAGGCGGGCAACGGCGAGGACAATAGCGATGACCAACCAAGTGACGACGGCCAGAAAAAACATTAACAGCGACAACTTCGGCGACAGCACCAAGCTGGCGGCGTCGAACCGCAGCAACCACAACAACACCAGCAAAAACACCAGCACTACTAAACAACAACACCAACCCCAACGAACAACAACTAAAAAAAAAACACGAAAAGCAATGACATAGACAACATCAAAACGAAAACAACCCCAAAAACAAACGCTAAACGTCGATCCGGCTTGTGCTACCCCGCGCGAGATCTACGGCCCCGCGCTTGCCTTCCCGGTCTCTCCACCACTCGACGGCTACTCTAACAAACTATCGGGACCCGCTCGCCGCTACCCCCCGAATGCACCCTTCAGACTCAGCCAGCACTTGCCTAAGGTGCGTAACCAAGAGACTAGTCCCCCCCGCTGACCAAGAACCAATCAGTGTGAGCGAACACCACCGCCTACCGCGTTTTTGCTTCCCTGGAGGGCGCTAAACAAAAAGACGCGCGATCGGGCTCGACAGGGCAGGTTGGCATTCCTCGGTTCATCGTGTCACGGGTAGATCACGCGAGGGAACGGGGGAGGGGGGAGGGGGGTGGGGTAAGCGGGGTGAGCGTACCGTACGACTGGTAGCATTTCTTAGCAGTTTTAGTCCGGCCTAGGCCTGCGGGGATCTCCCGCTCCTGATATCGACCGCGGGTTGGCGGGGACCTCTCTGACAATATAGTACCCGTTTCCCCGTCTGATGTGATACCAAGCGTGGATATATATATATATGTTCAGCCTTCAGTAGGTAATGGGTCGGTGACGTTGCTGTTGCCGAGCTTCGTGTGGACTGATTGGAGAGGCAGGCGCACTACTGGGGCAAGACTGCTCTTTGTCCAGGCAAGAGACGAGAGAGACGGAGGAGGAGGAGGAGGAGGAGGAGGAGGAGGAGGAGGAGGAGGAGGAGGAGGCGGAGGACGAGAAGGTAGGAGGAGGAGGAAGAGGAAGAGGAGGAGGAGGAAGAAGAGGAAATCTCGCCGTCCAATGTCGTGAAGGGTAGGGAAGCCCAGGCTACAGAACCAAGCTGCAGGACGGAGCCGCGGGGACCGCCAGAGATCGCAAGCGACCGAAGCGATAAGAAGGAACTGGAGGGACCGTACGGACCGAACGGACCCGACGACGTCGAAAAGACCGAGGAGACCGACCGAATGGGTCGAACGAACCCAAGGGACCGGTCAACGAAACCTAAGGCACCGATAGGAGAGACCAAACGGGCCGAAGAGAGTGAAACGAATGACCCGAATGGATTCAAGGGACCGGACGAAGGAACCAAAGAGACCGACGAAGCGCCCGAGGGGACCTAAGGGGTCGCCGAAAGAGGTATCACCTACGTACACAAGCATAGCGCCGGCGACAACAACGCAATACCGCCGCTTGGACGAGAAGATACTTGGTTGGTGACGAGAGTGTGATGACGGCGCTGAAAGAGCGTACAAGGGGCATGCCTGCACGTATCGCAAAACACGAGCCTCTCAAAGCAGTGCAGCGACAGTTGCTGACCCGTTCATCGATTAGCTCGTTTCGGGTGCCTTGGATCTCGGATGGTACGGTTCGCTGTGACAAAGTAGTACCTCACGAGGAGACAGGCGAGATTGGGGGGGGGGGGGGGGGGGGGGGGGCGGGGGGGGGGCGTTGTCCGGGGAGGGCGGGTGGCCAACGGGCTTACCGTGGTGCCTCCCGTCGTAGGCAAGGAACCCCAAAGGTGGTGGGACTATCGTACACTTTTGAGGGAAACTTGTTTACGTCGAAAAAGGTGGACGCGAGTGGGGCGGCGACCCGAACCGACCAGTCTGCGATAAAATGGACGATCGGTCGATCCATCCATCCATCCATCCATCCATCCACCCATTCATGGATCAGACTCGATTCGATCGTAGCCAGCGGCCATAAGATTTTTGCCGGTGATTGGGGGGTGTTGAATAGTGACGGTGCCGAGAACGGTGCCAGCTTCCACAGAGCGGCACCGGAAACTGACGTCTCCAGTGACGTTGCCAGTGAGTTAGATAGAACAGTAGCATTATCCAGGGGCGTTGTCCGCGACAGATAGAATAATAGGAAGAAGAAGGAGGAGGAGGAGGAGGAGAAGAAGAACAAGGCTGGAGTTGAGAAACCAACGTTTTAGGCGAACCATTACTACTGTAGTTTTCGGACCCTCTATCGCAAAACGGCCATACGACCACATAGAAACCCCAACCGAAACAGGGAAAAAAGACTCAGAACCCTCCCCCCCCTCTCTCGCCCTTTCAGACGCCGTGACGGAACGACGACGCTTCACACCGTGGACAGACGCACGACCCAAGCACCGCGGGGGCCAAAAAAAGCAAAACGATACAAAACAAGACACCGGGCGGGCAAATGCCCAACCCTTTGAAATCCCCAGATAACAACGTGCGTTTACTCCTACAAACGTAGGAGGGGACACGGGGGACCAGCCGCAACCGAACGTAAAAACCAACAAAATAAGCCGGTCCAGGGCACCATGCCAGACGCCGCCACACTCAGCGGGGATGCCGTCGTCGACGCTATTCTGCCCTATTAAAACAGCGACGACTCCCCGAAGCGACTCCCCTCCACACCCCGTGCGCGCGCTAAGACCGCGACAAACGTGATTAAAAAGAAAACAAACAAAAAAAAAACACCAGAGCGAAGACAGGTTCTCGCCCTGTACTACTAGTCTCTACGACCGTTCGGCTTAATGCCATGAAAAAAAAACAAAAAAAAACAACCAAGGCAGGGAAAAAGCGGCCGCACACAATCCCTCGTCGCAACCGACTCTCCACGCGCCTCGGATCTTCATGCGGGTGGAGGGGGGAGTCAGCACCCGACGATAACCGCAACTCCCCCCTAAGGCGCACACCCTTACCCTCCACGATACGGACTTTTTTCTACAGTAGTCGGTGGGGGCAGGCGGGGGGGGGGGGGCATCGATTTTTGATGCGCGGTTACACCGCTGTCGTACGGTGGCGATTCCCCCCGCTGTATTTTCCTCGCCTTCGTTTGCTGGTTTTATAAAGTCGAGGGTGGCGTGCGTCCGCGGGTGTATGTTCACCCTGGTGGGCGCACGGGGTAACAATGGGGGGCGTTCTCTAGTCGCGGCACTAACTTTCGTCGCTGTCGGTTCTCGGTCTAGATTGTGTTCTGATGTCGCACATAAGAGCCGCCCCGCTGCAGAACACAACGCCAAAAACAAACAGGGGACAGAATGTGTAAACACCCCCAAGAACGGGCAACGCAACAGAACAAACCAAACAAAAACGACGAACGAAACAAGCCAAAACATCCCTAAATCGAACAAGGCAACGAGACGAAGAAGACAAAAACAAACAAACAAACACAACCCTCGAGCGAAACAAAACAAGCGCTTCAGAACATAACATACAACAGAACAGAGCCGGAATGAACAAAAAAAAAAAAAGCAAACAAACAAAACAAAATAAAAATAAATAGGCTACACCGCAAAACAAACGATCGCGTGAAACAAAACCGGACTAAACCGTAGACTCACGCGATACGAGAACAAGTCCCGCGACAGTTAATCGCCACGAAAAAGCGCGGTGTGTGCACACGGTTCACAGCACGACACGCAGAACGCCAGCCAATACAAAAACACAAAAAAAAACACACACACACAAACAAACGGCACCGTCACAAACCCACAAAAAAAAAAAAAATCGTCCTCCTTTCTTACCCCCATCTCGCTTCTTTCTTCACAGTCCGTACCGTGTTACGCTCGTTGCTATTTTATCCACTCCCTCGTTCTTGTTCTCAATCCTATTATTAGGCCACTATGTCCCTATGTGTAAGGATTGTCTGTACATGAACATTGAATCCAAACATTTCTTATATTTTCGGACAAACAGAGTGGTATATGCTAACAACAACAATAACAACAAACATCACAAAAAAAAAAAAAAACTAGCTTCAAATAAGCGTTACGGCTTCTTAGGCAAAACATTTTTATTTACTTTTTCTTTTCAGTTTTTTTTTTTTTTTTCAAGACATGTACTGCTGGTACACACCGCGCAGGGCGGGATCACTCGCGTCCTTAGCGTCTGCGTTATGCCACCCACCGCCGGCGCCGCTCCTTGGGGTGGGAGAAACGTGTCGCTCGACGAGTCCGATGCACGCTGCGAGGCCGTCGAGGGGCTCACCCCGGGTCTAGGGCTGGATTGCTGCTGGGCGGGCGGAAAACAGTTGGCGTTTTCGGGACGGGGAGGGGGGGACTCATTGTCATGCATGGCCGCAGTCGGGAGGGGGGGGGGGGGGGGGGGGGGGTGGGTGTACTCATTGCCGTGCATGGGCGGGGGTGCGGGGGGGGGCGAGAGAAGAACACCAAACGCGGTGGGGCAGAGCTGGCAGGTTTGCCGCTAAAAACGTGCTCGCAAAAACCTCGGTTGAGACACGTTTATACCTTATACGTGTTAAAATATTTGCACAAAATAAGTTGCTACCGCACGGCTATGGGGCGGCGGGGGAGGAGGGGCACCAGAGGACAATAGAGGCGGTGGTAAAACAGGGTAGTCAGGTCGAGTCAAGTCAGGGGGCGGATCAAAAATGGCAGGATAGGTTTCGATGGGTGTTCTGGCAGGATATTGATATCAGGACTATGTCTGTAGGGCGGGAGAACGTGTCGCTCGACGAGCCCGAGGCACGCTGCGAAGCCGTCATTGAACTGACACGAGGTCTAGGGTCCCATTTGCTGCTGGGCGTGTGGGGACAGTTCAATTTGGCCGGGGGGGGGGGGGGGGGGGGGGGGGGGGGGGGGGGTGAGGGTGATGAGCGGGGGGGGGGGGGGGGGGGGGGGGGGGGGGGGGAGCCAATGAATTTCATCCGAAGCAGCAGAAAAGGGTACTGGTACATGGATACATAGTCCAGACAGTAGGAACATTAATTGCGAGGGCTGCCCTCAATATTTATGTACCAGGTGCCTTGTAAAGGGTTTCGCAAGGAGGCGTTTAGGGGGTAGTCTACCCTGGGGTACCAAGGTGTCAAAACCTATTACGGCATATTGTTGGTACAAAAATATAAATATATATGTTTTTGTGTCGTCCGTAGGTCCGCTTTACTCTGGTCTTCCGTAACCGTTGTCTGCAATGTATTCGGTACTTGGGTACCCTGGGATACCCGAGAATGAAACTTGGATATCTGGAATGCATTCGGTACCGAATTATCTACCCAACGGTACCCGGTACTCTGAGATGCCCGGGTATCAAGCTTGGCTGTTGGTATTGTATTTGGTACTCGGGTACCTACCTGAGCGTACCCGAAATATGGGGTGCCCGGGTGTCATCCAAACATCCTCGGTACTTGAGTAGGTACCCGGGTACCTTCGGTTAGGTACCCGGGTATCTAAGTAGATGACCCCGGGTACCCTCGGCTAGGTACCCGGGTATCCTCAGGTGGATGCCCCCGGGTATCCTGGGTTAGATACCCGGGTATCCTCAGGTAGGTGCCCGGGTACCCTTTGGTAGGTACTCGGGTACCCTCGGGCATGTACCCGGGTACCTTCGACTAGGCACCCGGATATCATCGGTTAGGTACCTGGGTACTCGCGGGTAGGTACTCGGGTACCCTCGGTTAGAGATCGTCAATATTCATCGTATTCAACGCTGGGTTTCTGAGTATGCGAGTTCTGTTATATAGAATGTTGACACAGCGGGTGGGGGGTAGACGAACGCGGTATCCGATCCGATGGACCGGACAAGAATGTTTTTTTTTTTTTTTTTTCATGTACAGGTGAGTTTTTTGTACCGGGGCTGACGCGTGTCTCCGATAGAGGTAGCACATTTCCGCTAGAATGTTTTCCGAATGACCGGGTTCCTTAACCCAAAATCGTCGGAATGCCAGTCTTGTTTCGAAAAAATGACGTTATTGCATACCTGGGTCATGAGATTATTCGTCGGGATGCAATTTGATTTTTGCTGAAGTCAGTTTTCGGGTGAGGTATGGAGCTCCTTGAGGTCAAGTGAGGAGCCTCAGGAAATTTACGGTAAACCTCTATCGTAGAACGCCTCGGCTGTGAGTAGCTCAGGAGTGGGGAATGAGGCAGCTGGGGACGGAGGTGTGGGGGGGCGGGCGGCGGGCCAGAGTCTCGGCCTATACTTTCCGTGTCAAGCGAGTAAGTAGTGTGATGGTCTCGCTGCGAATGGCGTGAAAAGTGCCGGCAATTTCCGGGGTGCTGGGAGCAGGGACGACACCTTTGACCACGACTTTTCCAGATGAAAAACAAAACGAAATCGTGTTGGGATCGTATTTGTAGCACTTGGGAGGCGTATCTTGAACGGAAAACCAGGAGTTTCCCAGCTAGAGGCAACGATATAGCCCTTGCCTTAGTGCTCCATTCGTGCGCTAAAAGGAAAAAGAGCTGCGCCTGATCCTACCACAACAGACATGCTGAAGGTACAGACAGGGCTACCGCCGCTTGATATTGGCTCTACTCTGGTCCACGTTGATACCTTGCTCTCGCCGCTTCTTGAAAGAGGGGAGGGGGGCACAGACAGAGCACGTCTCCCATCCCAAGCAACCATTAAATGTGTTCGGGTCCGCCGTGGTTTAGACCTTACAGAGTTGGATATATACACGCGGGTGTGAGAGTATCCATAGTTTACGATGGACTCAAAACCCATGTACGAGGTATCCCTCCATTTATGGTTACTACGATATGTCCACGGGCGATGGTGCTGGGAGGCACAGCAAATTCGTCGATATTGGGTTTGTACGCAGTGCAGTAGGATGTTTCTTGATACCGGGGCTGGTCGTTCAATCTCTCGTGATTTTCCGAAGGGGAATATGAATGTCTATTGGGTTTCTACGCACGGCGTTAGGGAGGGCCATAGTAAATAGGACCTACGGCACAAACGAAAACCTATATATTTCCCTAGGGTTACCAACAATATTTGGTCCTACTTACTATGGCCCCCCTTAACAGTTGTGGTGAGATGTTTTTACTGCCGGTGATCCTCATCTATCTCAACACTTCCGGGAGGCGGGACACAATGGTCTAACGGGTTTCTACGTAGTGCGGTACGATGCTTACACCCGGTACTGGTCATGTTATCACCGTTTACCGAGGGAGGGTTGTGTTTCCAGAACGTGCGAGGCGGTATCGAGCTGGCGGATCACCGTTACGGTCGCCTTTTTATCGATATTGCTGATGTATATGTGGACGAAAGATCCGGGGACGGGAAATCCACGGCCCTCAGCCAAAGCCACTATCCACGCCACGAGGGTACATTGGGTTTCTACGTAGTGTGGTTCGTATGGGATGTTTTTTTTGCGTCGGGGGCTCTGTTCGTTCTTTCTCTCACCATCTCCCGAAGAGGCGACACGAGGGCCTCCGCGGCCTTCATCACTTTCTGCGCTCGGTCGATGATGAGGAGTTCGATGGAGGCGGCGGTTGTTTCACGTCGGGGTGGTTGAACCATCCACACGCACACGCACACAGCCGAAACAAACGTCGGGCGGAATGATGATGGGGACAATGGATAGCAGATGGCGATGGAGACGGAGACGGAGATGGTGATTGGCCGTCGCACCCGTCAGCGGAGGAGGGGCATGTAGACGCCGATTGGTCGAAACACAGAGAGAAACGACGGTACGGTGCGGAACGGAGCGGAGCACGAGCAGCCGAATGAAACATTAATGGGGAGGGGATCGGGAGGCGGGGGGGGGGGGGGCATGGGCGCACGGAAAAGCGGAGAAGGGGAGGGGGAGGACGGGGAGAAGATAGGTAAAAGGGGTGGAATAGAGAGAGAGGGCATGGGGGTCGGAGAGGCGGGAGAGGGAGGAGGAGAGAGCGAGAAGGGGGGCATGGGATGAAGAGGGAGGGGTGAATGGAGGGGAGTGGGGGGGGGGGGGGGGGGGGGTGGGGTGATCAAGGGCCGGTGCGGTTGTCCGTCCACAAACCAGAGAAAAAGTATCAGGCGAGCCACAACCGGCGGACCATTTAAGCACGCGTCCCACCGAGTGGAAGCGTTTTAGAAAAGAACCAGGTACACATGCAACGCATACGAATCAAGAACCGCCGCGGGACCGATAATCGACCCTGCTGCTCTGAGGAAGAACAGCTTCGAACCTCTCCGTTCTTTGTTTTTCAACTGTGAAGTACGGAGCCACTCGCGGGAGTGGAGTGACCTTAACCCTGTAAGGACTGCTAACTATAACGGAGGACCATAGAAAATAGGACCAAATATTGTAAGTGAAATTACGTGAATATATCGTTTCTTTTGTGTTACCGTAGGTCCTATTTACCATGGACCTCCGTAATAGTAAGGTAGAGTCATATTTACGTTTCTGTGCGCTACATATTTATGTAGGAAGGAAGGCCGAAACACGGTAGTAAAAACTTGGGGTACCCCTCTCCCCACCTCCCTCCCTACCGTCGCCACCCGCCAGCGCCAGGAGACCAGACCAGTAAAACAGCTTCGCATCGCACACATCGTTTTGTTTTTGGTGAATAACGGAGCCAATTCGCGCGAATGTCAGACCTACCCCCCCCCCCCCCCCCCCCCCCGCTCTCCCCCCCCCCCCTACCGCAGCCCACCCGCCAGCCAGCAAGCCGGGCCAGGCCGAGCCGGCCGCCCGTTACCTTAACCGCCGTGCCCGGGAGAGGGTATGGCCTGATCATGATCTTCTGCTCCCCGGTGTAGAGCTTGTTGTCCGGCACATCGTAGTCCGGGTCTTCTGTCGTCGCGAGGGCTCTCCCCACGGCCTGCTCAAACTCCACGACGCGAGGCTTTTCATTTTCGCAACATATTACATTTATTGTTGTATTTTTTATGCCATCACCACCATCACCACCACCACCAGCATGGTGCCACATGGATCAACGACACGAAGAACAGTTTTGCGCGAGGGTGGAAGGGGGGGGGGGGGGGGGGGGGGGGGGGGGGGGCGGGGGCGTGAGTGGAGGGAAGGTTAGGGGGGAGTAAGGGGAGGGGAAAAAATGCCGGTCGGGACGTTTTCAACGAAATAAAAATGTGTTGTATTTGATGCAATGACCACCACCACCTAGACCACGCCCCATGGTGAAAAACCGTTTGCGCGAGGATGGGAGGGGGGGGGGGGGGGGGGGGGGGGGGGTGAGTGGAGGAAAGGTTAAGAGGCGGGGGGGGGGCGAGGAGAAGAGAAAGGAGTTATTCAGTCCCCCACCTGAACCAGGTTGTTTCGCCGCGGGGCGACACGTGTTATGTAGTTCCATCACGTTGCATGTCCTTGAGGATATCAATACTTTGTACTGGCATAATACCCCCCCCCCCCCCCTCCGTGCTCCAATGAACTTGATTGATGGCACTAACGCTGCTCCCTCGCCCCATCATGAGCGAATATATAACAACATCAATCAAACTGTTCTCCCCCCCCCACTCCTGCCCCCTTGACCACCCTCCACAAGCCCTTAATGCCCCCCGCCCCTCCCCCTCCCTCAAACGATCCTCCGCAAGCCCGCCCCGCCCCGCCCCCTTACCCCCCATCCCTGGAATGAGGGATTCTACGATAGAGGTCCACCCGACATTTTCTGAGGCTCCTCACTTGACCTTAAGGAGCTCCGCATACCTCATCCGAAAACCGGCTCCAGCAAAAATCAAGGTGCATCTCGATGAATAATCCCACGGCCCAAGTATTGCAATAACGTTATTTTTCGAAACAAGATTGGCATGCCGGCGATTTTTTGGGTTCAGGAACCCCGTTATTCAGAAAACGTTTGAGCGGAAACGTGCTATATCTATCGTAGAGCGCTTCGGTCGGATCACATCAAATTCCATATACAGATCGCACAGATCACCGACTCCCACTTCATGATTTAGATCAGTTCGGGGAGACATATTGCTGATCGGCGTGATCTATGTAGCTCGTGCTTCCGAGCAGGGTGAAAAACCCGGCCCATTCTTTCCCCTGGGAGTTGATCTGTACACTCGACAGATCCTGCGTAGCATTCTCGTGACGGTAGGCTAGGATCTGCCGTGTGATCTGTTCACAAAGACTGCGATCCATCTTCTTCGACAACACGCCCGCGCTCACCTCTACCGTTTTCCCGTCGGACATGATTGACCCGTCGAGCACCCCCTCGACGAACGAGGACTTGCTCAGGATCCAGAGAGCCGTCAGGAACATCACCGTCACCTTGAAGAGAAACCGAAACGCGCAATGTGCATATACGAAAAACGTAACAGGGATGGCGTCATCCAGGAAAAGCTGGCAGGACGACGGCGGCATGTTGAAGGCTGGACTTTTTCTTTTTCTTTTTTTTTACGTCGAAAGGAGAGATCGCTGCAGTATATCTCCACAACACTCTCGAGCTTTTTTTTTTCTTGCCACTGCGAAACAAAACACCCTGTTTTAGGTTCGAGTAATTTTCCCCTCCCTCAGCACGTACGTGTATTTTCTAGAGATCGCCTACGAAAACGTCTCCGACGCTTCCAGCAACCTATTACTCCGCGAAAAAGGTTTTTCCTTCCCCCCCGAGAGTTTAGGGTAACGCGCTACGCTTCCGCCGGTAAAGGTTTCGGAAGTCGAGAGCACTTTATTCCTATGTTTTGTTTGTTTTTGTGTGTGATACTCGTACCACAACCGAGGTAACTGTAAACCTCTTCTCGAAGGGAGCACAGGGGGCCGTTGGGGTACCAATATGTATTGACAAAAAAGTTCCTTGCGGGTTCGCCCAGAGTTATCCGTACGCCTGGCACATTTCTTAAAAATTGCGGGTTCGCCCAGCGTTTTCGGTATCCATTTTCTTCTTCTTATTGTTTGTTTGATTTTTTTTTTTTTTTTTCTTTTACGTTTGGTATGCCTGGCATACGCGCCTTTTGAATGGATAATACGTACCGGTACACAGTGTTTCGAGTTGTTTGTACATTGTGTGTATTGCCTCAAGTTGACGACGAAAGCGAAAAAAAAAAAAGCACAAGGCTCGAACTATAGTGGGGGGGTGGGGTTTTTTTTTGTGGGCCAAATCCGGCAATGGAACTCCCGGGGTCTGATTGTACGGCTATCAGGTGGAAGGTAGACATAAAAAAGATGGGGGGGGGAGGGGGACTAAGATCATAAAGAGGGACAGCAAAAAAAAATGCCTACTCGTGTGTACGAGAGAAAGAGAAAATAGCGGCGAAACAAACGTACCTGGTATCACACGCGCTACGACGGAGGGGTGCACCTGTGTACGGTACTTGTTCACCTGTGTACAGTACATGTTTTCTGGGACCCCTGACTTCAGCAGCTTTGAGAAAACGCAAAAAGAAAAATGAAAGAAAATATAAAAAAAACAATGAAAACTTGAAAAAAGAATGAATGACAACGTGGAACACAAAACAAAATGGTGCTCCGACAAGTCCTGTTGGGTGAATCTGTTTTTTTCTTTCAGCTCAACTCATTTGGAACCGCCCCCCACAAAATAGGGAACAAAACAAATGCAACTATTAACGTTATCCAGCCTCTATGAGCAGCGGGAGCGCCGCAAGAAACGGGTCGAGATCGTGTTTGGGTCCCAGCCGGTGGGCGACTCCTTGCGATGTAGAACTCGGAAGACCAACTTGCGTACCACCCCCCCCCACCCCCCCCCCCCCCCCCCCCCCCGCCTATCGAACGGTGACGGTTGCTGCTGTTGCGTTTTTTTCCGATCGCCAATGTTTCCCTCCAGAGAAATTCCAAGAGGGTGGAGGAGCCGCGGTCAAGTCAGACAATATGTTGGCGAAAAACAAATGGTAAACGTAGCCACGCGTCAAAAGGGATGGGGACAAAAAACAAAACATCGGTGGAAGGGGGGGGGGGGGGAGCGGGAGCGGGGGGGGGGCGTTACAACAAAACCTTGGAAGAAAAAGAAGAAGAATTACTCACGTGCGCGATCGCCAACCATCCGGCGAACAGGGGCACCTCGAAGGACCAAGGGCCGGCGTCGCAGAACTGGCCGGCGTCAACTTCGTCCCAGTCGCCCTCGCACACGTCGAGCGTAGCCTGAGGCGAGCCAAAAAAGCACGCATAGGTCACAGGACAGATCAGGGATAGATCATGATCTGGGTCATCTGGCTCCCAGCCCGCCCGCTGCGAGAACGCATGGCGTGATCTGTATATATGGTGTACAGATCCAACCCGTCGTTGCCCGAATCTTCATGCGCATCCCAGCCTGATGGTCCAAGACGCTGCGCATACATTTTTTTGAGTGGTGAAGATCTCCATTTCAGGAACCGTGTCGGATGTGCATGTGGACCGAGCTATGAGCTACACCATATGGTATAGATCACGAATATATATATATATATCTATATCTATATCTACATCATCATCGCGTGGGGAATCAAGATATGTCCGGCGTGCGTAAAAAAACAAAGGTGATTACAGTGAAGAGCGTTTTTTTCTGTCAACAAAGGTTAAAAGGGCGATAAAAACGTCGAAACATTATATATATTTCTGAAGGCTCTCTCTCTCTCTCTCTATCTCTCTCTCTCTCTCTCTCTCTCTCTTTTTCTCTCTCGAGACATGGTAATTGGCTGCGAAAAAAAAAAAACTTTGTTCGGTTCGGTATTGTCAAACCTTAGCCTTCCAGATCTTGGGGGGAGGGGAAAAAAAAAAAAAAAAAAGCGCTGCGAAACGATCGGGCACCAACCCTTGTGCTGGACTCAGCAGTCTTTCCGCACGGTATTACTCCCGAAAAAACGCGATGCCCAAAGTCTGCACCGAGATGTGAGGACCGCTTTAATGTCAAGAATGTGTAGCAGAGCTCTCCGTATGCCGGTCACCGCCTCACACCAAACTCAGCGTTCTACGATAAGAAGGTTCCCCCCTGGTTTATTCCTGAGGCTCCTACTGTACGTCCCCCCCCCAAGGTATAACGAGGAATTCCAACGGGGACAAACATCTGAACGCGACTGATGCTATAAAGCAGCGCTCGTACGTGCACGCACGCAGTATGCCCCAACAGTATAGAGCGCATGCTGCACTCTCATCCTTTCAGATGTCGACGGGTAAGGACGCCGTGGTGGGCCCACGAAAGTTTTTTTATCCCCCCCCCTCTATCGTAGAACGCCTCAATATGTCCCTCGTTTCGTTGACGTTTTTGTTTTTTGTTTTATTCATCGCTACTTTTAGTTTCCAGCCACAACAACCTGGGATTAAAAGGAGGTTTTATTTACCCTCAGCGATCTTCTTCTGGACAAGCCGTGGTCACAGGTGTCGTCCCTTCTCCCTCCCCGGTGCGTGCATTTATTTTTTTTGTCGCGCATAGGGTTCAGCATTCAGCCTTCCCACCGCTCGTTGATTTTAGTCGAACGTAGCTACCTCACGCTCTCGCGCTTTCCGCTTATCAATTTTTTATGCAAGAAAAAAAGTCCCTACGAGCATGCACTCGGTGAGACTCGAACCCACGAAATTGATATTGACAGGCACACGGACCACCTAGCAAGCCACCGGGGACGCCGGTAAAATACTTGGAATTGTAGTCACGCTTGGTATCTACATGTATGTTTCACGCGTGCTATGATCGAGCCAGCACAAGGGACTGACCGGGTTCCTTACTCCAATATTGTCGCAATACCGTCAGCGCTTCACAATGCTTTTCGTGATGTATATATATATACCAATCCATGTATGGGTTGTTTGTGTGCTTTTTCCGTCGGACTGCACTCTTGTTTTTACTCTAATACGGGGAACCATAGTAAATAGGACCAAATATTGTTTGTAAAAGTAGCGAAATATATAGGTTTTTGTGTGTACCTCAATTCCTACTTAATACGTCCCCCCGGTAATAGTTCAATGTCAGGGTCGGGTGTGGGGCTCGGAGCCTGAAACAAATGTAGGGTGTGCTTCTGTCGTAGCATGTGTCGTACAGGTACGGTGCAGACGTAAAGAGGTTCATGCAACGAACGGACGTACCTCAGACTTTATTATAACAAAATAGATTTTCGAACGAATACCAAACACGTACTCAAGCCAAAGACACGAAACGCGAAAACTCACATATACTACCAGAAAGCAAAACGCACAATTACCTGGAATAATTATCACAGCCAGCTAACTCGGAACACCCCACATTTTCTCCACCCCCGGATCCTGTTCCAGCCCAGAAACATCCAGAAACAACAACCAAACCCTACTAAAAGCTATTAATAGTAACGCACAGAGACTGAAACAAATCGGTGCCCGACGTAGTCCCACCCTACTCCACCCCACGCCACACACCACACCACACCACACCATACCACACCATGCCATACCATATCACACAATACCGTACCATACCGTACCGTACCGTACCATACCATACCATCCCATACCATACTATCCCATCCCATGCCATACCATACCACACCCACCCCACCCCATACCATACCATACCATACCATACCATACCATACCATCCCATCCCATCCCATCCCATCCCATCCCATCCCATCCCATCCCATCCCATCCCATCCCATCCCATCCCATCCCATCCCATCCCACATCACACCATACCATACCATACCATACCATGCCATACCATACCATACCATACCATCCCATACCATCCCATGCCATACCATACCATGCCATACCGTACCATACCATACCATGCCATACCATACCATGCCATACCATATCACACCATACCATACCACACCATGCCATACCGTACCAACCCTCCCACCCTCTCCCACCTTAAAAAGTGTAGCGGAAAGCGAATCTGCCATGTTGCCCAGTTTGCCCTGAATGCGCCCCCAGAATGATGTGATCGATATCCCCGAGGCTATGGACAGCGCAAAGCACATGAGGGCGATGTTGTGCAGGCCGACACTATAGATCGATCCCGGTCCGGAGTAGGACATCTAAAGGGCCGTTCGAAAAGCATGAGGCAGAGAGGGGGGGGCGCGGAGGTTGGAGGAGCAGGAGCGGGAGGAGGGGGCGGGGTGCGGGGTTTAAAGGAGCAGGAAGGGGGGGGGAGTGTATTCATCGTCGTGCATGGCCGTAGTCATATGAGCGTAGATCCTGGCACTCCTATAAACAAATGTTTGTTGCCGAAAAAATAACGAAATACTTGGTATTTTATCATCTCGTTAAAGAAAAAGACCAATAAAGCTAACTATCTCTAGATGGGTTTGTACGTATCGGGCATTTCTTGCCCATCATGGACTAAAATCAGGTACATCTTAGAGACTAGTTCAACACACACGCCAGCAGCCTTGCCTTTTGCCAGCTTTACATCGTACCCGGTACCAGGTACATGTTTTTTTTCTTGAAACTGGACAGGTACACCTAGATTACTTCGTCTATAGATAGGTTGAAACTGTTTTTTCTTGATTTTCAGCCAAATAGAGAGGCATTGTGCAGACGATGTTTTATCTTCGTATGCGATTTCCGATCCCGTTTGTTGCAATACTTTTCGGTGTCAAAGGCTACGATGGGGGCCACGTTTGAAAAGAGTGGTGTTGGACCTCCTACAAATCCGACATTCTCTTAAACCGGAGTGGGTATTCATATACCAGGTGGCTGATGCTGGTAGTACGCCCGTGCCACTCCCTTTTACCTATCTTAGGCCAGCACTTATCTTGACCCGATACTGGTAGCTCTTAAAGCGTGACCACTACCGTATCACATAAGGCTCTCTTAAACCAGAAATTCTTTGAAACCGGAGTGGGCATTTCACATACTTCGCAGCTTACACTATATGTTACCTACTGTATGTTAAACCAGTAACTCCCTCAAATTGATAGCCCTAAAACCGTGACCCTCTAATGTACCCTGTCAGGCCTGCTAGACCTACCTCTCTTAAACCCGAGATTCTCTTAAATCGGTGTGGAGTATTATATACCAGGTAGGTTACATTAAGTTTATCTACCTTAAACCAATAACTCTCTTAAAATCGATGTCTCTTAAACCGTGACCCCTACGACACCCTGCCAGGCCAGTCAAGCCTCTTTTATACCCGAGCTTCTCTTAAACCGGAGTGGGCGTTCACATGCGTAGCAGCTTTTCGTACGGCAAAGCCCGCGCCAATTTCGTTCACCTCTCTTAAAGGCAGTCAACTAGTAATACCGTAAATGATAAAAGAGCGTAGGGGCCGCACAGATGTTGACCTTCTATTTGTATGGAAGGCTCTCTCTCGCTCGACCAGGTGTCTCCGAAAGCACCGTCTTAAGACTGTTCGCTATCGCCAACGCTTCCGTTCTGAAAAACGATCGCGGCCACCGACCCCCGGGCGAACGCAACATGTACACGTTCCAAAAAGTAAGGACGGTTAGTCTACTAATATTCATTACAAACGTTGTTTAAATTGGGGAACCGAGTGGTAGCTCTTCAACCGTGACCGCTGTATATTTGCGTCCGCACGTCAGGCGGCCACTTTTTTTCCCCAATATCCTGTATACTTGCCCTGACAGTCTTGTACATGATGATGCACATGAAGGCCGACACGACGAACAGCCCCACGCTTGCGTCCGCGGCTCCGGTAGCGCCATTGCCGTAAGTTGTCTGACACGGCAGTGGGAGCACAGCAGTGGGAGCACAGCGGTGGGAACACGGTTGAATGAAGGTACAAAAAAAAAAAAACACCACACGAAACAATTAGAAGGTATAGGGAAGTTTTTTTCGCGGTGCCTAACACAAATGATGATGGAGGAATATGCTTGTCGTTTTCGCGGCGGCGGCGGCGGCGGCGGCGGCGGCGGCAGTGACGAAGTGGGTGATGTGGTGTTGGTGCTGGTGTTGATGTTGATGTTGGTGCTGGTGTTAATGATGAAAGCACGATGGCAGCATGATGAGGTAGATCATGCAGATCAAAGATTACAGATCAGATCATGCTATGCTGATCGAGGGTCTATCTGCCCTGAAGGGATCTAGGCCACGGAACCAGGAACCGATTTTTCTGTCCGACGGCGGGGAAACAGTCGAGCTCGAGAGCGCAACCAATTTTTCTTTTTACCGTAACACCGCCCCAACGCTCTACCCTCTAAATAGTGCCGGCTGAGTGGTGCCGGCCGCCCGCTCATATGTCCCAGCGCCTGTGAAATTGCTTGGCGCCGATGGAACTGACCAGTGTGACAGCAGTGTGCGGGGTATATGGTGCCGGTTGGTTGCCGCCATAGTGCCAGCCGGTATTTTGGGCTGGCGCGTTTCATACCGGCGCTATCGGCACTATTAAGAGGAACCTCAAGGGCGGGTGCAGCAAAGCACTAAAAGGCAAAGGCTAGAGGCGCAGGCCAAAAAAACCCGGGCTTTTCGCGGGTCAGGTCAAATCTCACGGGTTGGGTCGGGTCGGGTCGGGACAGCTGACCCGACCCGACCCGCGAGATTTTGAAAGCCTCTTGACCCGACCCGACCCGACCCGCGAGATTTAAAAAATTGTTGACCCGACCCGACCCGACCCGTGAGATTTGAAAATATCCTGACCCGACCCGACCCGACCCGACCCGCGAGATTTAAAAAGTTGTTGACCCGACCCAACCCGACCCGCCACCTTCGGATTGACCCGTGAGACACGAGTTTCATGCGGGTCGGGTCACCTTGACCCGTGAGACTATTTATCTTGACCCGCAGGTCCGACCTGTGGATCCGGCCCGTGGGTCGACACTTCAAAAACAATTTATTATCCATTTTTATGCCCACAAGCGATATGTGACCTGGCTGCAGTGGGTATAAATGGATGCGGGCATGCGTATATGGATTTGGCAGTGTTTTAATGTGTGAATAAGATACCAAAGGAGTATTATTGAGTATTTGTACGAGAAAAGCCTTTGGGTAAGAGAGCGCGAAGTGCTTTGAGTGTCGGATCCGCGGCCCGGATGCGCGGGTCCGACCCGCGGGTCAGCCGAAAAGAACTCGCGGGTCACGCTGGGCCGACCCGCGAGTGACCCGTTTCTCGCGGGTCATGACCTGACCCGACCCGTGAGCTTTTCATCACCTCTTGACCCGACCCGACCCGACCCGTGAGATTTCGAACACTTCCTGACCCGACCCGACCCGACCCGTGACATTTTGAACACCCCGTGACCCGACCCGCGGGTCGAGTCATGACCCGCGAAAAGCCCTGAAAAAAACACGAAAAACACGAAAAGTCTGCGATGTAGAGGAGTAGCCGAGGGTAGGCTCCCTCGATTGCCATGCAAAAAACCCCGAAATGATATATGTATGGATGATAATCATATACGATATCTTTGGGAGGTTTTTTGTTCCCGAGTTCCATACACCGATTGAACACTGGAAATTATATGGTTATTTCGAGAAGGCGCTTTGGTGGCGGCGGTGGCAGATTTGTTTTTTCCGACCCTCGTGCGTTCTGAAACCCTGTGAGTTACGGTATGTGATGCAAGCATCTGTGTGTATGTTATATAGGTAATTAGGGTGTCGACCTTTTCGCCTGGGGGAACACAACTTGTTTGGGGAGTTCCATCACTTGGCTATATTTGATTGGTTGATTTCGCCACTTGGCTAGAGCTGATTGGTTTAAGCGCTACGTTGAATTCGCAAGCAAATCATCACCCTTTCGGACTTGATTGCTATTGCGGGGGACCATATTACGGGGGACCATAGTAAATAGGACCAATTATTGCTAGTAAAAATAGGTAAATATATGGGTTTTTGTGTGTGCCATAGGTCCTGTTTACTATGGTCCCCCGTAACAGTTAATAGGACCAAATATTGTAAGTAAAAAAATAAAACACAATAGGGTTTTGTGTGTACCGTAGCTCCTATTTACTATGGTTCCCCGTAATGGCACAGCGTCTATTAGGAATCTAAAGGTAGAGCTATAGTAGTGCAAAAGGGGGTCTACCTTACTTCAGAAGTGGGTCTACACTATTCCAGGAGGGGATCTACACTATTACATAATTGCAAAAGGAAGCCTACGGTGTTTCAAAAGGGGGCCTATTACGGGGGACCAGAGTAAACAGGACCAAGTATTGTTAGTAAAAATAGGTAAATATATAGGTTTTTATGTATGCCATAGGTCCTGTTAACTATGGACCCCCGTAATAACATACCAGGTACTTCAGAAGGGGGCTTAAACTACGAACAAAAAATAATAGCAGCTCGGGGGATCGAGGGCTTCGTCCAAACTCATCGTGCAAGCTGTGTGTGACACTTCCATCGCGCGTACATACTACAGGTTTTGTATTGCCAAATGCAGGATATACATCCGGTACGCAAGGGAGACAAAATCTGAAGCTGCAAGTGCAGGAAGCGTCTGTATCTATATCCTGAACACTACAAAATAATGTTTTTTCGGGGGGTTGTCCGTAGCTTTGCCACATCATTGCTCTATTTTCTGATTTAGTTTAGATCTGACTGGAACTTTCTTCCGCGTCTGTAAAGTAAGTTTGACCCTGGATGCCCATTTTTCTGTGTGGATCGTAGCATTGAAACAAGTGCTTTGATCATTGTCGTCTCCTGATGAAACAAAAACGATTTAGCAAATTCACAGCAGCTCGAGGAGCGCAGAGGACAGGTCGAGGGAAATGTACCCAAACAGATTGTCACACATGCATCAGTTGGAAAATTCAGAAAATGGTATATATGCACTCTCCTTTACACAAAACAAACAACGCACAAGCTCAACTAGCTAAATAACTTGTTTTCACCCCCCCCCCCCCCCCCGCTTAGACGTCTACCCTGTTATTGCGCTGATAACGTTCGGCTGAAGCAGACGTGAAAAAAACAACATTGCCTGGAACATGGCACACATAATGGAAGAACACCGAGAAAAAAAAACTGTCCAGAAAAACACAGCGAGCATTGCCGCTCGACTGCTGTGGAATGCAAACTATTGCGGAGGGGGCCATAGTAAACAGGACCCATCGCACACACAAATAACTATCTATTCCAGTATTTTTTTACTATGCGTAATTGGTCCTGGTTATTATATCCCCCCATTGTAGATCCGTAGCGCAGTTTCGTTTTCGATATTTTTTTACAATATATATATGTGTATATGACGGCGAAAGGAAGAGTGACAAGATATTTTAATATTCGAGAAGGATTCCCACGAAACCCGTACGAATATACTCTACCAGGCACGTAACGCCCTTAGAGTGCAGTCGAAGGTGGCAGATGGCAGCGGGGGCCGCGGCGGGGGTGGCCGGACTAGTTTTTGTGTTGTCGCGTACCGTTTTCTTTTTGTAGATGCCGTCGCCAAATGGAGTGCCGATGTCTGTCGTCCCCTCCCACCCGTCGAGACACCCGCTCGTCGTCACGGCCTCCTCCACCATGAAACTCTTCCACCCGATGTTTACCTGTCGCAGTACCGACATAGTTTTATGAAAAAAACGCGGTCAGACCATGCACATGTCCAGGTCCGATCGATACCACCTTCTCTGGGTCTGAAGTCATACGATTCTGGGTCCCCTTTCGTCGATGAGTAGCTGCGTTGCTGGCGTGGTCGGAGCAAACGCTGGGACATTTATCGGAAGGCGGATACCAAAGTCGGTAAAACGTACGCGCAATTATGTCCCCGTCCTTGGCAAAAGTTTCGCCCCTTACTGGACGCTATTATGGTTTACCCGCACTACTAATAAGCGTACGGGACAAAGCGAGTAACGCCAGCCAATGGTTGATTGGGTCTGATTGGTTTGGGCGGGCCAGGGTTAAGAGGGAGGGGTTCGCTATTTTCGTCTCGTATGTAACTGTGCCCGACAACTGTTTTTCTCGCATAAAAAGAAGCTACGTGCGCTGTTTTTACACTCCCGTTTTTCACCGTTTCTTGGTCGGTTTTCTTCTTTTTTGTTGTTAGGAGGGGATGTGATGCCATCATTATCATTATCATGTCGTGCCTGGCCGTAGTTGTATGACCAAAGGCCCTCGCATCCCTACAACGCCGGGACGGAGCACGTCGGATTTTCGCCGACCAGGCAGCCATCGCTTCGCGCTTTGCGCGAAGCGCCGTGAGGTGTTGGGCGAGTCGGTGAGCACCAGTGATCGGCGTTGACACGCACGTTGGACATTCTCTCGGACGGTGGTCACCAAAGACAACAGCAACAATATACTATTACGGGGGTCCATAGTTAATAGGACCTATGGTGTACATAAAAACCTATATATTTACCTATTTTTACGAACAAAATTTGGTCCTGCTAACTATGGACCCCCGTAATAAAAAACAATTCAGACAGATAGCGAGGACTACCAGGTATTTAGTAGAGTTCGCTGTGACAGTTTCCCCTAGCAATACCACGCAAGCGGCGCCGTTCGGCACAATGCGGAGCAATGCGGAGTAAACGCGGAAGCAATACGATGCAATGCGGCGCAACACGACACAACCCAGCCCAATGCGGCCCTAAACGGTGTAATGCGGAGCAATGCGGCACACTGCGGTGCCACGCGGCACACTACGATTCGGTTGTTGCCTCGACTCACCCCGATGTGGTTCTGATCGTAGACGCAGGACGCCCCCGCGTCGACGTGTACTTGGCTTGACGACGTCAGGTAGCAGTCGCAATTGTCCAGCCGGAACTTGAACATGCCCTTGGTCGAGCCTGCCGCCAGGTTGTTTCCCACGAAGAAAAAGAAAACACCACGCGCAAGAAAACGCTTGCTGTGAAAAGGAACTAGTGGGGGGGGGGGACAAAAGCAAAATATCGCTTCATTTTACGTTTCCTTAATCGGTACAATGTGGGCAGGAGGGGGAGGCGGGGTACTCACGGTGGGTGGGGGGGGGGGCACACGAGCGTTTTTTGTTAAACTTCCCATAGAGCACGCACAAAGCGATTCGAACTTGAAGCGCCCAACAAACAATGGAGCGAAGCAGAGCTCGTTTTTTTTTGTTTATTCCTTTCCCGTTCATCTGTTTGGTCTGCGTGTGGGGTTTGGGTCTTTCTTAGCGCTGCGTCGGGTGATCGGGCGAGAGAGGCCGGACTCGGCAAAGCAACCCAAAAACAAAAAAAGCTAGAAAAGGACATTTGCTACAGCGGGGGTTAAAACAACCTCGTCCGAAAAAAACGATAATTTAGGATTTTTTAACCTCGTTCTTCGGGTTCCGAGCGAGGTATTGAGCTGCTGAATGAAGTGCGTAGAGGTTCGGAAACGTTCGGGTGACGATATGTCTCCGTACCGTAGCGTACACAGCCTACGTAACGCAAATATCGTTGGAAAACCATCGAGTATTGTAGATCGCCATCCGACTTGGGTTATGTGTTATTACGGGGGACCATAGTAAATAGGACTTAAGGTACGCACAAAAACCTATATCTGTTCTTATTTTTACTACCAATATTTGGTCCTATCAACTATGGTCCCCCGTGATAGCGGCCCTGTTTACTATGGTCCCCCGTAATAGCTACGCACCTGCTAAAAGGGCACGGGGAAGGACGCATGATGCTTCGCGTTGCACGTTCGGGGTGCGGGGTGCGGGGAGAACTCCTCAAGCCACAGGAAGTACCCTCAGACAATAAAAAAAAAAAAAAAACGTCGATACAACCCTACCTTACAAGGCGTCGCGAAATGGAGGCGTTTTTTTTCGTCCTCACCCGTCTGTAGGAGTGCAACGAGTAGTACATCGCAACCCGAATGGGACATCATTACCAGATTTTATTGTTTCTGGAGCAGTCAGCCCGAATTGGACGCAAGTCGACAAGGGAAGAAAGGCTTTCGGTCTTCTCGCGAGGAAAAAAGCAAGGCACGGACCCGAGTGGGGAGGAGGGGGTAAGAGCTCACTCGGCGACCCCGATCCGAGTTACTACCAGGAGGTGGCGAGAAAAAAGAAGGGAAAAGACAAGAGATGGGATGGAGAAAAAAACAAACCAACACACACACACTTCAAAACAAACAAACAAACAAACAAACGAAACGAAAAAAAAAAAACGAACACCAAAAACAAAATTGAGAAAATTAAAAAATTAAAAAATTAAAAAAACAAAGTTGAGGAGGGTCCGTCGGCCCCGAAGTCGTGCTGCCAATGTGTGTAAGCACGCGTCACGAAAGAGGAGTGTTTTTTTTTTTTTTTTTTTTTTTTTTTTTTTTTCCTCACCCATCGCTATGGTGACGATGGCGAGGACGGCGGCGACCATCAGTCCCGTCATGGCGATCTGGAAGTACAGCTCGCCGACCGCCTGCACCGCCTGGTTGCGGACGACGGGGGGCTTGTTGTTCGTCCTCTTCTTCATCGCCAAAAACATCCTCTTGCTTTTGTCCGCCATCTTGTCGGCCGTTTTTTGTTGCCGTCTATCGCCGTCTCCCCGGCTGCCGCCGCTGCTGCTGCTGCTGAGGTTGGTGTTGTTGTTGCTGATGTTGCTGCTGCTGCTGCTGCTGCTGCTGCTGCCGCCGCTGTAGCTGCTGAGGTTGCTGCTGCTGCTGCTGCTACTGTCATCGCAAGTACGTGCGTGGTAAAACAACGCGTGGAACGCCGCGGGACACACACGCGCAAGAACAAAAAAAACAAATCGAAACAAGGAAGGCACAGGACGAGTGATAGGGCGAAGAGCGCGCGAAAAAGGCGCGGGGGCCTCAGCGAGGTACACGCGAGTAACAACATGATCAAAACGGAGATGGGTGAGACACGTTCAAACGTACCTCTCGAAAGAACGCTCGTAGGCGACAAAACGGGGGAAAAAGCGCGGGGGAGGGGGGGGGGAGATTTTACATTTTTGGTGCCTCTTCTGGGAACGACAAGCCGTGGGGGGGAGGGGGGGTGGGGGTGGAGAGCTTTCACGCGCGTTCTGGGACCCTCGTGACGAAGGAAAAGAAAAGGGGGGGAAGGGGGGGGTATTTGCCGTAGCATCTTGTTTTTGTAGATCATGAAGGTGGGGGGGGGGGGAGAGAGTATCTACACCCTTGTGGGATTTCAGTTGGCAAGAAAAACGCCTGCGCGGCGGGGGGGGGGGGGGGGGGGGGGGGGGGGGGGGGTGTGTATCAAAACCCTTGGTGAAATTTGGGAGAAAAGAAAGAACGGCTTGTCTTGGGGACGGGAGTGCAGCTCTATACGACCAAAATCGCCTGCGAATAAAATTTCTGCCAGCGCACCAGACAGACACAGACGGGCGGAGAAGGTATATCGGCGGGTGGCCCAAATTCCCCCGCACGAAACGCAGCCTTCCAGAAGGCAGTGAGGGCCGTTCTTAACGACAAGGCGCAAAAGGCGAAACAAAACTTCTACGCTTTTTGTTTTTTTTCAAGCTGTAAAAAAGCAAACACGAGTAGTATGTATTAACAGTAATTAGCAAACTTAACATTTCCATGAACTTTCCATCGGAGGAGATGGGGAACACATTAAAAAATATATATTTGGCGAACAAGTGGGTATTTTTTTTGCGAAGTCCGTAGACATTTTCCGTGTTACGGCCATTTTGGCATATACGTACGGTAGTGCTGTGCTTCGTGCTGCTATCAGCGTTCTTAACGCGTTTCTTACGGTGTTTATTCGCTCCCGTGGTGCTTCCTGCGAGCGATACCTTGGTACCAGTGCACGTGTGCTTCCGTTTTGAACTGTCCCTGGTGGCTGTTTGTCATTTTAGGGAAACCATGCTTGGAAAAACTGGCCGAGAAACGTGTTTCGCAGAGTGAAACTGGTAATTGAAAAAAAACATAGTGTGTTCGACGGTCTGGTTTGGGATGTCGATATTTTTTTCGCGATTGTCAAACCCTGCACATTGTTGAATGGCACTCACGCTATTACGGGGGACCTAGAGTTAATAGGACCAACTATTGCTAGTAAAAAAAGGGGAACATATAGGTTTTTGTGTGTACCGCAGGTCCTATTTACTATGGTCCCCCGTAATAACAGAAATTTAAAGAAGGCTTGTACGGGGAGCCGGTGCGTGAACAGGAACTTGCAAGGAGGGGAGGGGGGGGGGGGATTATTGGGTGGAGGGGGAAGATTTTCAACTTTTCAAAAACGCCTCGTATTTCGGGGTAATAAACCAGCCTTCAACGGAAACCAGCAGATTTTTTACATAGTTTCATCTATACTTCCAGGTAATTACTAATAGAAACCCCACCTGTCGAGAGGAGCCTGCAACTGGAAACTGGTCATCCATGCCCAGAGACCAGAGATGTGTGCACGACAGTTGCGCCAGTGTACCCTTCGGCATCTACCATTGGCATTCACGTTTTTAAAAAAAAAAAAGTCTCCGTCAGGAAGAACGAGGGGACTACCCCCCCCTTCCCCCCCCCCTCACTCCCAAACACGCTAATAACTCTTTTAGGACTGGGTTACCGTTTTGAGGGATAACTACGTAGGGCGTTGGGCGATTTGCCCCCAGAGCGGAGTTAAGGGGGGTATGGCACTCAGAACCAACGATTAGCCCAGAAACCATGTATCCCCCTATTAATGGTATGCGTGCACGCCATGTTCGGTTCTGCTTCTCTATGTTCACCGGTGATCTAGTCGCTCGACCATCCGCCCCAACAACACAACCAGTGTATTGAAGCCGAAAAGAGGAAACCCGGACGGGCCCAACATGACCGATGTCTTACGAGCCCTCCTGATGCCTCCAGCAGAGGGGAGAAGCGCCGACACAAAGGTGACGGATTTTACAGAGCAACACGGCCACCGCGGACGCTGTTGGGGGGCGCTGCTACCAGTCGCTTTCCACGAGTTTCGATGCGAGGGGTAATGCTGCACTTGGCGCACGATATACTGCGGGGCCCTCGCGCTGCTCGTATTGGGTACGATTTTTTTGATAACCCCAAAGCTACCAACCATTGGTTTGGTCGCTACGTCCCTCGAGAGGGGTGGGGGGTCACCCGCGTAAGACTGCAGCCCCGTCGAGGGGGAGGAAACACTTGGGTTTATGTAGAGGCAGAATTCTCGAAACAATGTAGATACCGGTGCGGGAGTAAAAACGGGCTCATCTTTTTTAATCCTTTTCGTTCCCCGGCAGCAAGCGTACCACTGAGGGAAGGGAGGTTGTGAACCAAATACCACTATTTGCAAAAAAACAATTCAGGGCCGTTCACGGGTCGGGTGAAAACTCGCGGGCCAGGTCGGGTCGGGCAAGGGTGACCCGACCCGACCCTTACGCGACCCGACCCGCGAGAGTTCGAAAACCTCCTGACCCGACCCGACCCGACCCATGATAAATCGAAAGCTTCTTGACCCGACCCGCGGGTCGGTCATGACCCGTAAAGAGCCCTGGAAAAATTAAGTACCGTTTGGATTGAATATGAATCGGTAAACGTAAACGTTCCCTACGTTGCGGGGCAGAGCGGAAGCACGCCTGTTTCCTGCAGCGAGTTAGTTGTGTCTCTGGGCAACCACACCGACCCGGGCGAGTTTTTTTTTGTCGGGTTCGATATATCTTGGTGGGCGGATTGGATCAGGTACACTCCATACAGCATCGTACGCAGCAGCAGGATTTTTACTTGTAGTACACCCAGCAGCAACCCGCCGCTAAAATGCCTGGGTGCACATCCCTTTTTCTCAGAGGGGTCCTCTCGCTTGAAAAAATTCTTAGGTTCCTCCGTGAAAATCTGTTTTTTTTAGCTTAGAAATTGGTGTTACTGATACTATTATCATGTTTGCGATCTGGCAATATGCCGCGTCAAGGACGAAGGCGAAGAAATGGGTAATGATCATTCTTGAACCTACACACCCCGCAGCAGCCAGCCGTATTGTCACACCAAGCTGTCTAACCCTGACCCTAAGCTGTGCGTTTCGACGAAGTATTGCGATCAGCAAAGTTGTTTATGTTATATTGGTATTATTCTCGAATGCGAAGTAAAGCAAAAAAAAAAAAAACGAATTTCGATGACAAACCTTGTTTGTGGGGGAAACTTGTCGGTCATAAATATTTTACGACTCTGGGCGGGAAATATAAAACATCTTCTCGGTATTCATGTTATCACGGGGGACCATAGTAAACAGGACCAAATATTGTCAGTAAAAATAGCGAAACATACACCAGGTATAGGGTTCGGTGTGTACCGTAGGTCCTATTTAATATGGCCCCCCGTAAACATAAAATAATGTCTAAAAGTTCCTCATATTTTCGATGAGAGTGATAGACCACAACGTGACCCCTATCGCTCACCATTTTGAGCGCAAAGAGGAGTTCCACGATAGAGGTGCCGCATTTTGGGGGGGGTTTAAGAAACTTTCTGAACCGCTGCGGCGTCCTGACCGGGCGCCAGTTGAAGGAGTTACAGCTGCTGCAGCGTCACAACGCTTAGTGGGGGGGGGTGCGAGGTCCATACACCCCAAGCATACAGGCGTTTTTCTTTTTATGTGTTTGCCCCCGTTGAACTCCGCGCTATACCTTCGGGGGGGACACAGGAGCCTCGGATTTTTTAAGGCGGGCCTCTATCGTAGAACGCCTCTAAATACTAATGTGCAAACGGTCCTTCTGTTTACTCCCGGAGTACCAATATGTCCCGAAATATTGTGGCATTTGATATTTCATTTTCGTGTAAAAGCGGTATTTATATTTCGGGACGGAGTGATACGTACGCGTTCGTGTGGTGAAGGCTCCATAAAAAAACGAAGCGGCGGGGGGGGGGGGGGGAGGGGTTGATTAATGTCGATGTCGTAGGTGTGCGGTATTTTCACGTACGAGTGTCACATACAACACGTCCGTATTCCTGTACGTGGATACCGTCGAGGTATTCATTTTACTGTGGTACTCGTACCGCCTTCACCTTAAGAGAAGAGACAGATTGGTGCACATCTGGTGCCTGGTACGTATTGACATTTGTCCTTCTTCCGCTATGCGGTGATCTGTGGATCGACGGACTCACATGTCGAGCATCTCTCTGCAGGGCGCTATTGATGCGGGCTCAGCAGTAACTTTCGAAGGAATCCTTCCGAGCACTCAATCTAATAAGAGCCTCTGCTACGCGTGATACCGTGAGCAAGGCCGTGCGGGAGACCTTGGTAGCATACAGGGCAGTCATGCCGGGGGCTGTGCTGTCTTGGAGCATCGTCGCGGATCATACTTTACGTATCGACGAGTTAGATTCTTGATAAAGCACGCAAGCGCTTCGCAGCAACCGAAATCCTGCCGCACACTATAAAAACATCCCGAAAGAGTCTAAAACCAAACATCCTTACCCAATCTCCCTACGCATGAAACAACCCGCGGCGCTTCTCAGCCTGGAACCTTATTCCCCCCCAGGGCTACAAGCTCTGGCTCGACGCGGCCGGATCGCGCTTTCTAAGCGTTCGCGTGGACTCTTGCGTCGACTGCTACCGAGATAGCCCACACCGAAATTGCTCGCTGCATTTGAAAAACTCGACATCTATTTCGTTCTGTCTCACCTTTTTGGATTGCTGCTGTCCGCCTCCAACGAGCTTTCGAAGGTGCGGCGGACTCTGCTGTGGCGGAGTCACAGCGCGAGCGACCGCCACCTATCGACAAGCGACAGGGACTTACCCCACCACCACCGTCGCCACCTCCACCACCACGACCCTCCCGCCCAACACCCCCGTCGCCGGTCTCCCTGCCACGCTGGTGACTGGACAGGGCGACGGCAGAATATCGATGTTTTTTGCCCAACTCGCCAAGATATTTCGTCCGGATAGATACTCGATGGAGGATGGTGCGTGCGAGTCCGCGAGAGGGCAGTAGCGCTGTCGCGGCCGAACCCGGTTCCCAACTAGACGGGAGCTCGCGCGGCTTGTCTTTGTTCTCCTCTCTTCGAGCAGTGCGAGCTGTGTTTCCCTCCTGTGTATGGTGTGTGTGTGCTCGCGGTCCTTGTCTGGTGTGGCGGGAAGGAACAAAAAACGAAGAACGAAGAACGAAGGAATGATGCCACAGGGAGGTTACGCCGCATTATATCATTTTTCTGGCGTTTGATTGGTCCGAAAATCGTATCGAACGGCCCAGTCGGTTTCAGTATTTTCAAAATCGAACTATCGAACAACCCGTCGTAGGGGAACATACGCCGCCCAATTTCGCACTGCAAATTTGTATGGAAAGTTGCACCAGAGGTACCAGCTACACATCACATGCGTACAATTACGTACAGGGCAGACTTGCTGTCTGTCACTCGTACGCCTGACTGGGCTTGCTACCGTCTCAATTCTCAGGAGGGTTTATATTACCCCTGGATGGAGCACGGAGACACCGGAGCGTGGGGGTTCAGCGCTTCTCCGCTGTCTCTGAACTGGAATGAGTTCTGATGATTCCTACGAAGAGGTACCGTATGATACGAGCACGACAACATGCCGTAGGCTATAGGCTGGTTCCGCAATACTTTGGAGAAGCTCGTTGTCGACAACATAGTACAGCAGTAGTTATGATCAGGGCAGGGTTTACCTATTGGTCTTTTAAGTTCACACCAACAAACACCCGGCCAGTGTAGGGGAGACGCCGCACGCGTTGTTGTCGACATCTTGGGCGTAGGGATTGATCGAGTTGATTCGACCAGAAGGCTGGCTCCCGCTTTTGTACTCGTATGTATTAGCCTTGAATATCTTGAATATACCCGTGCAATAGGGGAGACGCCACACGCGTTGTTGTCGACATCTTGGGCGTAGGGATTGATCAAGTTGATTCGACCAGAAGGCTGGCTCCCGCTTTTGTACTCGTATGTATTAGCCTTGAATATCTTGAATATACCCGTGCACATGCGCTCTCCCGCAGTATCGTTGTGTTCATCCCGGGAGAATCTAGCGGGATCGCCGGCCTAGGTTTCCGTCACGAGGAAGGATGGTAGAAAACGCGCGAGCTACCAATCTACCACGCCCTTTGCAAAGCAGAGCATCGACCAACTCGCTAGAACCCACGGCAAACCCATACCGGTACCTGGTTCTCGTACAGTACACACTGACAGTTGTACAGCAGAGTAGTACACATCAGATACCACGTAACTAACTGGTACCGGTACGTACATACGCAAATATTCCAGGGATGTACATTATTGTCTTTTTTTCGCGCGGCATGCCGTGGCACGACCTGCGGCAAAACCTTCCACGGCATTAGGGTTGGGGTTAGGGTTAGGGTTAGGGTTAGGGTCCCATGGTATGCCGTGGGGGTCCGTGGAAGATTCCGTGGTATGCCGTGGAAGATTCCGTGGTATGCCGTGGAAGTTTTTGCCGCAGGTCGTGCCATGGCATGCCACGGCATGTCGCGAAAAATGACAATAATGTATATTCTGTCAGCTCTCAGCAGGCGCACCATGTTGCGAGGGAGCGTTGCCTCGGTTCTTCAGCTATCATACGTATTCGTTCCAGTAGTTCCTATTGGTCGGCAGGAGCTATGCAGATCTGACTGTCGTCTTCTTACTTCACTGCTGTTCTCCGAGAATTCTGGCGGTTTCTCGACCACCACAGCACGCACTATTAATAGTCAGTGTACCCGCGGTACGTTTTAACTGGCTTGCGATGGAGTCTCTAGCACAACCACGAGTATTGACGCTTTGCAAGAACGTCATTGCCTTCAAACCCGGGGAATCCACTGTCCCGCTCATACCTAGATATACTGTGCCTGGTGTCTGGTACGCACTGCTGCTTGCTGTAGCACCAGTACAACAGTGCATACTCTGTTCGAGTATGTACAGCATTGTACTACTGTACTGGGTTCTGTTGTACTACTTTAGAAAAGTGCAGTACAGTGCAGTTAGTACAGTACAGTACAGTACAGTGGATGCGAGCGTGGTGTACACTCCCCCTTGTAGTGCGGTCTCGGTACAAAAGGTGTCACCCCCCAGCCAACTGCAGCGCGTGGCCAATACTTATTTCCCCCCCCCTCCCCATACGGTGTGGTTCCGGAACTAAAGGTAGCACCGCCGTCTCCCAACCAACTGCTGGGCGTCGCCATTCACTCGATCATTCCGCATACGAGTAAAGTTTCCTTTTGGGAAATATGTTACTCCCCCCCCCCCCCCCCCCCGCAATCAACTGCTGAGCGCTTACGATGCTTGAATCAGTATTTTTTTTCGTCTCTTTCGGCCTCAGAAGTCCATAGAGGTTCAAGCTTGGCTCGAATGATCAGGGCTATCCACGGGTCCGAACAAATCTCGCGGGTTAGGTCGAGTCGGGTATAAGGTAAAGGTGACTCGACCCGACCCGACACCCCCCCCCCCCCCCCGCAATCAACTGCTGAGCGCTTTTGATGCTTGAATCGGTATTTTTTTTCGTCTCTTTCGGCCTCAGAAGTCCATAGAGGTTCAAGCTTGGCTCGAATGATCAGGGCTATCCACGGGTCCGAAAAAATCTCGCGGTTTAGTCGAATCGGGTATAAGGTGAAGGTGACTCGACCCGACCCGACACGTGAGAGTTTGAAAACCCTCTCATCCGACCAGACCAGAGCCGACCCGACGTGTGAGATCTTGAACACTTCGCGACCCAATCCGCGTGGCGGAACATGCCCCAGGAAGGGCCGTGATGCGATAAGTTGGTCCGCAACCCTCTTACTGCCTCAGTGCGCATAAATACATACCTAACACTATAATACCAGTTCCAGGTGATGTGCCTCTGAAACGGGGGTGTCCAAAGCCAGTTGTAAGCACGCTAAATGCCCCATGCCACACTCCCAAGATCCCCGCATGCACGCATACAAGATATTGCTGGGTAAAGCCAGACATTCCACTCTGCGTGGAATTACATTTTTCGAGATATTGGGTGCGTTGGTCGTTATTGAGATGAAAAGCTTAATTAAACCTGAACAAAAGGGGTTTTGCACTGAGTACCACCTGACACGAGAATACTCCCCAACATGTATGATATCTCGTGTTCAACGTCGCCAATATGGGCAGTGCTGGGACGACGAGGCTAGCGACGACACTCTGGATGGCACCCGCAGCCGCCGCTCGTCCGGTGGCAGCAGCGGTGGCAGCAGCAGGGGCAGGGGAAGAGGAAGGGGCTGCGGCAGCCTTAATTCCAGAGATGACTTGTTCGACGAGGCCGGCGGTGGAAACTCCAAGCCGCCGGAACAAAAGCATGAACCCGACCCATCTGTTGCGACGGGAAGCGCAATCTCACCTAAGGTTTCGACAATTCCGAACTTCGAGTGTTCCAGGACATGTTGTGCAGGCGAGGGAATGCCGACCAATCAAGACTCTCTGGGACCCGTGGGTCACGGGGTCGATTACGCCGCGCTGGTCTCTCCTCGGCTGAGCAGTGGAGGGCGAGAACAACGGCGCGACACCGGTGGCGTGAATATAGTAGAAGTCGGGTCCATACACGGGGAGTGTCCAGGGAAAGGAGAAGAAGAACGGCACCCCCACCACGCCTTGGGTTACTCTAGGGTGCCTGAACAGTGTCTGGTCGATGGGCTTCGGGACGGTGCTGTCGAGGAAGAAAGGGGGGGCACTACATGGAAGAGAGGAGGAGGAGGGGGGGAAGAGGAGGAGGAAGAGGTGGAGGAGAAGCAGTTTTAACAGGAGAAGGAGGCGAAGGGGGAGGGGGCGGAGGAGGAATAGAAGGAAGCGGAGGAGGAAAATCAAAAGAAGGAGGAGGAAGGGGAGGTAAAGGTGGTAGACGGGGAGGAGTATGGGGACAAGGAAGAGCTCATAGAGACTTACCATTGCGGTCGAGTGACATGGCGACGAGAAAGACTTTGCCTCCACCCAGACGCCCCGATCCAGGGCGCGATGGTTTGGAAGCTACCCGCGTTGCCTGCTCGTGGGAGGAGGAGGAGGAGGGGGGAAGAGGAAGGAGGCGGAGGCGATCACGGTCGTCCTGTGCGTTGGCCGACTCCGCGTTCGGTGTGCGCCTCTAGCGGCTACATGAAATACGCGGTGGAAGCGGGCGACGATCCCGACGGCCTCCGGGGAACGGTCGCGGCGACGGCAGCAACGGCAAGGGCAACGCGAATACGTACGAGAACAAGAGCAAGAACAAAAACAGGAATAGGAAGAGGCACAAGAACGGGACCAACGACAGGAATAGGAACAGGGGCAAGTAGAGGTTATTCGGGAGAAGCAGCTATACTTCTTAGTGGATGGCGCCGTAGTAGCTCTCCCGATTCTACAGCTACTACACATGCGGTAGTGGAAGATGGTGGGGATACATTTTGTGGCGAGAGCGGCGGCAGCGGTGGTGGTCGAGGTGGAAGCGGATACGGATGCGGTGGAGGCGTGTCTGATGGCCTGGAGAGGCTAGAAAGAGACTTACGGGGGGCCATGGTCGCTGTTTGGCTGGCATGGGGAGTTAGGATTGACGCCGCGCGAGCGGGGCGGCAGCGCTGCCAGCGCCGTCTGGAGGCAGGGCACCGCGCGCAGACAGCAAAGGTGAGCGCGAAGAGACTTTTTTTAAGTACTTTGGAGGGTCGTTCGAGCTTTTGGAGTGGGTTGGATAGCCCGGGGGCAGTGACAGAGGTCGGCGAAGAGTTTGTGTAGTACAGCAGTGAGGGACGCCTACCAAGAAAGCGAGCCCTAAAATGGTCAGGGCATGATATGCAACGCATTAATACAGGCTGGCACCTTCTAAGGTACGGTCTACGTTGACGTACGTAACCTGTCTTTGTTGTGGGAAAAATAATTGACGCAAGTGTCGGGAAGGGTTTTAGGGGGGGGGGGGGGGGAAACTTGGGATTGGCGTGTGGAGATTTCTTTCGCAGCAAAAACGGAGGGTTACATTACGGCTAACACGTTGCGAAATGATCGTGATTGATTGCCGCGGTAAGTACATTCAACAACTGTGTTCAATGCTCATTGCCGCGCTTTCAGCTGGCCCGTGATAGAATCACTCCCAGCCGGTTTAGTCTACTGTATCGTCCGAGAGGCCGCGCTCCGAGAGACAGGGACAAAACCCCCTACTCAGAAGTGGTGGTCGATCTATCTTCGAAACCAGTCGGTTTAGTCGACAGCATCACCCGATAGGCCGCGCTCCGAGAGAGGGGGAAAAAAAACCTTTTGGGAAGGGGTATATACTCGATTTATTTTTGAACAGATTGCGCAACACTTATGTGATTTATCACTGGCGTGGAATATAGTACGCATTTGGACTCGTATAGGGATATCGTACGGGCAACATATTCCCGGCGGGGCTGACACAAGTTTGGAGGGACAGACTACACGGAGCTATTTATAGGCCAATAGGGTGGATCATTTCCAGCACAATTCTTGCAACAGGAATAAAAAGGCTTGGAAAGGCTAATGCATACCGTTGTCTCTTTCTTTTGCCTCGGTATCCATTTTTTTACATCATATATTTTTCTGCCAGCTGGGGCGTTCCGTTCGCAAAGAGGCACTCGAAGAGCGTGACCACGATGGAATCACCCCCGAAGTGCTTGACTGCATCGTCCGGGAGGCCTCGCTGCGAGAGATGGGGAGACCGGAGGAGGCGGACGACGTAAAAAAAGAGGCTCTTCGAGCTAGGTTAGTGCAACGCCGGGCTCCGGTACGACAGGGGTACTCTAGCACATTTTTAGGCGAAAATATTTCTGACTGACAGGGCTCCTTAGCCCAATATCGTTCCAATACTATTATGTTATTCGTGATATTACCTACTAATAGTAAGCTTTTCGAATGTTCATCGGGGGGCACTTTTTTACGACTTTTATCAAGATCAGTTTTTTTTGTTACTTTACTAATGAACTAGTAAATTACTTATCAACGACTTAGCAGTTACTTAGTAATGACGCAGTCACGACTTAGTTTTACTTAACAACAACCAGGCAGCGACTCAGTAATGGTTTGCCCGGCAGTAAGGAAAGAAACTCCATGCCGGCAGTATTGACTTACAGTACTATGACTTAGTAATGAGCTCGTACCGACTTAATCACGGTATAGAGCTCTAGACAGAACAGTTAGACCTCAGAAACTTATGTTCCTGCCCCTACAAGGCAAGCACGAGAACGCCGTGCTCCGATTACCCTTTCACGATGTAGACGTTTCGAGGGAAAACAGCTTCTCAGTCTGTATATGATTTACAGTGGCTAGTGTTATAGCGCGTGCGAGCCTTAGGGTCTGCATGATCTTAGTACATGTCTGGCTGGACTGGATCTGTGACATACAGATCCTGCGCAACGTCTGACATAGGTAGGTTAGGATCCGGTGTCTCTGGATTGTGATCTATCAAATATCACACGGGTGTGTTGCTTTTGGATGTCACCGCGACCGCGATGCGGAAGTGGTTTCCTCATTGCCATGGATGGCCGTAGGTGGTCGTATAACCATAGACCCCCGCATCTCCATAAGCAGTGTCGGGACGGAGCACGTCGGGTGTTCACCGACCACGCAGACATCGGTTTGCACCAAGCGCAAAGCACAACGCGACGTGTTCGGCGAGTCGCATGATTGGTGAGCTGAACCTTGCTAAAACCTTCTTGTGCGGCGGACTTTTTTGCTCCCCCGGGGGGGGGGGGAGGAGGAAAGTCCTCAGTATCATGCATGGCCGTAGTCGTATGACCATGGACCCTTTCTTCCCTACAATGCCCGGACGGAGCATGTCGAGGTTTCACCGACCAGGCATGCAATGCTTGCGCCAAGCACGAAGCACCGTGAGATGTCCGGCCAGTTGCATGAAGGGCGAGCTGCCACGCACTAAGCACCGCTTGTGAGGCGGACTTGTATGTGGATGGCAGGTTCAACGAAATTGATGTATTTTCCGGTTTGACCACCTCCAGAGACAGCAATGGGAGTACTACGGAGCTACCTCTTGGGTGCCTTACCGTAAAGACTTAGTGATAGGACCATTCCCCATGTGCGGAACAAACGTTCTCCATCCCGCACAGATGCTCCATCTCGATCACCAGCTGCGACCGACCGCCAAAACACAGAATAACAAAAAACGGTACCCTGGTTGCCTAGCTCAAGTAGTGAGCGGCATGTTTTCTCAAGTGTCGTCGCCAACCGACGCCAACCCAACCTACGTATGGTCACATGACATGCAGCTAAACCTGTCAAACATTGGTGTGAGCATATCCAACGGGGAAGGCGTTTCCGGTCGACCTATTGTTCTGACCGACAGGGGGGGTATACGGTTACGCGTAGCATTTTTGGGAACATACCCGTATGCGAATCTTGTATGGATACACACACGTAGCGCTCTGCGAATCTTCTTCATGGGAATACTCGTATGTTCATACCAGGTTAGTTTTGGTCGCCGTCTGGGCTGAGTTGTGTTCCTGGCGAAGCCCAATACCACTCACTCGATTTCTCTCCCTATATCTCAACTCGCTTACGTAATTTTTCGAAACATGATGGGCATTCCGACGTTTTAGGCTTAAGAAGCCCCGTCATCCAGAAGAAAGTAGCGGAAATGTGCTTCCTCTATCGTAGAACGTGTCTTCATTCACCGTGTGTAATGAATGGCGTCGTTGTCGAGCAAACTTTTCGTTTCAGTAAGTTACGTAGCATAACTTTGTGCACCCTCTCACCCCATAGTATGATCATATTTCGAGGGAACACATCATACTTTTGTATCAATAATAATCAGAACCAAAGATGGCTTGTAGGCATACGGCGGCCAAAACAATGGTAGGTAATTCCGGTGTCCTCAACCATCTATGTATTACGGGGGACCATAGTAAATACGACCTACGGTACACAAAAAACCTGTACGTTGTATGTTTCCCTTTTTTTTTACCAAAAATATTTGGTTCTATTTACTATGGTCCCCCGTAATAGCAGTACGGATAGGACCATGTTGCGCCCGAGCGTACAACTCCGTGCATTGCAGCTCGGACACCAATTCGCATCACTTCCTAATCTCTGCGTGGCCGTTGCTTCAATCACCAGTTTTTTTGTCAAATTTCTCCGCTCGAGTCCCAAGAGGCTTAATTCAACAGATCGGATCGCTGTGTAACGACACGGTGTGATCGAGGGAGGGAGGGAGGGGGAGGGGGGCTTGCCTCAGCTAGAAGAATGGACCGAATTGAATTTCGCTACATAATCGTCGAATTAACCTCGACGAAATATCTTTTCAGCCGGTGGGTGGGTGGGCGGGTAAACATTAGCTTAAGCTCACCAGAGTTCTCCGTACGTTGGCCGGTAATGCAATAATCGCTTAATATTCGCATTAGAGCCTGAACGGTTACTACATTATCGGCCATCGTGGTAGAAAAAAAGCAACAATACGTATTTTAGAGAAAAAAACACAAAAACTACCGAGAGTATGGACGAGTATACGGGCCTTCTACATACTTACCCCCCCGTCGGCCAAAGCCCTACATACGGGGAGTTGAATAGCACGGACTACATACAAGAGGGCGACGTTTCTCTTCGGGCAAAAGCTACGTACGCACTGCGTTGGTCACACCTCGGACAGACAGATCACGATCTGTCTATCTATCTATCTACGATAGATCCTTTAGGTCCTAAACCCGCCGTTATGAGGTGCCGTGCGGGGCAACGTGAGCTAGGTCACAGAACAGGTTGAGACATATATCTGCCCCCGAAAGGTCTAGATCATGAACTGTGGGAATGATCTATCTGTAGATGATCTGTTCGAGGTGCGACATCATTCGTTGCACCACTAGCATCAGGAGATGCAAACATGCGCCGTCCCATCGTCCAAACCGATGTAAGGTCGTCGGGACCTTTTTGGGGCGCGCGCGCTTGAGCCTTCCACAAAACGAAAAAAGGACCCCTCCAGTCAAATTTCAACCACATTTTTCTTCTAAAAGTGGGTGTGCGGTTGCATACGGCATCCGCGGTACAAATATTACACGCAGGCGCCATATATCCCTGATGAGCTCATACAAGACCCCTAATACGCGCGATCGAAGTACCACACGCAGCTTGCAAAGGTGAGCTTTGACAAAAAAACGCTCGATCTCACACCTGACTTCTAGTTTTCGCTATTTTTTTTATCACACTTGTTCATCACGGAATTACATGTCCGCCGAAACACGACGACGCAATCTCAATGAGCCACGTAGGGTTGCTCCGTCCCGAGGAGAGAGAGATCACTGTATGGAGTTTTGTGTTTCTCAACCGCGAGATTAATCTCGGTTTTCGCGATAAAGGTGGCCACTACTGTTTCACGACCGGTAACCGTTACCCTGCTCACAACCCTGACCCGAACCCGAACTTGAACCCTACCTGGAGGCCTGCTTGGTTGGTGCACTGTAGGGCCGTTGTGCTTGGAAATGTTGTAGGTTAGTGTATGGACACGTAGGTACACACATGGATTGGGTGCCTGCGTGGGAAGCTCTACCCTCAAAAGTTGGTTCGTAAAGGATTCAGTCGCGTCTGCGCCTTAAGGGGGGGGAAGGGGCCGGTTGAACAAGAAAAAATACACACCCTTTGGGCTGGTCGATAATTTCTGATTTCGGTGGCCCCGATCACACAAGAAGGACACACACTTTGAAACCGAGAGAACTAAACGCGTAGACGAAAAAATATGCGCTAACGAAAAACAAAGCGAAATCGAAAGCGAAAGAGAGCGAAAATGAAAAACGAAACCGAATACGAAAACGAAACGGAATACAAAAACGGAAACAATCACGAAAACGAGCACGAAAACGAAATACTACGGAACACTGAAACAAAAACGAAGACACACAAATAGAACCAAAACCAAGGCCACAACCAAAACACATCGAATCATAAATATATCAAAACATTTATTTCACAACGAGCTACAGCACGACAGCGGTGCACCCTAAATCCCTTAGCCGAACGCCAACGATGACGCATATCTCGGAACCCTCGCAGAGAAAAGGGGATAGGAAGGATTAAACACACTCTCCAGGAGCGCAAGCCGCACCTGGAAGTGGCGCTCAGGAGGCAGCAGACGTCGGAAGTGCTTCTCGCGCGAAGTCGGGCGCAAACGGAGGAGGTGAGAAGTGTTAAAGGTGGTAGCGGTAACTATAGTGGTAGCGGTAGCGGTAGTGGTAGCAGCAGCGGTAGCGGTAGTGGTAGCAGCAGCGGTAGCGGTATCTGTAGCTGTAGCGGTAGCGGTAGCGATAGCGTTAGCGGTAGCGGTAGCGGTAAATGTAACGGTTAAAGTAACGGTTGTGTCGGCGGTAGGCGTCTGTTGTTTCGATGGGCGGTGGTCGGGCGGCGTAGGCACGGTCTTTCCCCTCGAGGCGTGGCGGTGGGCTGTTTTCCCCCTGCTGGCGAACCCAAGCTCAGTGGATTTCTCTTTGCAGTGGGCTTTAGGGGAAGAGGCCCTGGCCACGGTGGCAATTGCCCCAATATGTTTCGTCTCTTTTCGATTCATCTCGGGTGCCGACGCGGTACATTGCCTACTCGAAACGACTTTGTCGGTAGAGGGGTGAAACCGGTGCTACGATAGAGGTCTCTGCTGTAGTTATTTCTGATTAATAATGTTTCTGACTGACGTGGAGCTGCTCAACCGAGGAACTACCCAATATCCTTGGAACCACATTAATATTTTACAACAAGGCATACCTTGTGTACCGTTCTAGGCCGTGGTATCATTCCCATCTTTGTGATCGAGGTTTTCTCAGCTCGGTACAGTCTTACAATAGGCGTGCCTTGTACACCGTAGACGGCCATGAGATTTGTTCCCAGCTTGTGCTTTTATTCTCCTGTCAGCTTTTGGGTGAAATGAGGAAGTTGAGAAAAAAGACGAGCTATGGTATCATACCCCTTCCGCAGCACGCGTCGCTTGATGAGCTACGTAGTTCGACCAAACAACCGTTCGCGACGTGGAAAAACGTGGAGCAATGCCATCACTTTAGAGGGGTTGATGTATCACTTTCTGAACTCTTACTCACACGCGGAGCTCAATCAATGTCCCGCCTGCGATGCGTAAACTTCAAACAGTTTGTTCGCTCGATTCCGCCCAACATATATACATGCAATATGTAGGCGTAAAACAAACGCACAAGCAAAACAAAAAGATGCATTCCAACATACTCCTTTAATAATTATTCACTTGAGGAGCGGTCAGACAATATTGGGTGTAAAACATGGTATTCCTACCATGGAGTTGCCCATATGTTAACGAATAGGACTCATAGCGTGAAACGCGAATATGGAGTTCCAAGGATATTGGGCGGTACTTCAGAGGATCTCTCTCTCTGTTCCTTCCTCCCCTTCACTCATGCGTCCTTCTGTCGTGCCCCCCCACCCTTCTACTCCTTCTCCCTAGGTGAAGCTAACGGGCCATCGCGACGAGGCTCTGCGGCTTCTCCAGCTGCATCTATCTCGCTCGCAACGAATCGTCACCTCAGCCAGGCGGAAGGTCCGGACGCGAAACCACAGGTGAACGCTTCCTCGTTCATAAAAAGCGGGGGTGGGTGGGTGGGGGTTGGTAGGGACGCGGAAGCGGATATGGGCGCGGTAGGGCAGCGGTGTTGATTCCTAGTTGAATCTGGGGGGAGCGGGGGGGGGGGAGGCGACCGCCTGTTATCGCACGAGTGGTATTCGCTGTTGGTGTTGGGGTGGGGGGGTCGCGGGTTATATCACAGCGGAGCGGTGGGGTAGGGTTATTGTTGTTAGACGCGCATAACACTTTTGGAGCTTCAAAGGGAACACATAACGAATGAAATGCCTATTGAAGGACCGGCCACGCAATACGAAACGCGTTGCTACAGTAGGTTCAGGGGTAATGGTGCCAACATCAGGACCACATTAAGCGACATCACGCGCACGACCCTGGCACCTGAAGCTTGATTCGGTAGGAGTGCACTTGAATAGATAGTTAAGAGGCTCTTCCCATTTGCGGAGTTCCACACCGGACCTAACCCGGACCATGGGATATCTTTACGCTACGTCCGACGACCTATACTACCCCATGACCTAGGTATACAAAACATGCCCTATTGTAGACCACAACAAATGGGATTCTAAAGATAAAATCATGCTTTATGAGAACTTCCTCCGTGCGCTCAAGGAGCACCGTCAGTCCCAGGGACCGTTTACCCAGCATGTGGTTCTCCTCTCGTAGCGCGTCTACTGCACTCTCACGCCACGTACACACGGACGGTAAACGGGTGCTAAACTCGAACACTATTGTTTCTGAAGTCCCTCTAACAGATCTTTAGGAAAACACCTTAATGCTGTTCAGTAGGTATTGGCAATCTTCCCGTTGTGTCAAAATTGAGCGCTGAAAAAACGATCGCACCCCTGTGCGAGCTTAACGCTATTTTTCTGTCTGCATACTTCCCACCCTGCTCCCGCTTAGGACCCTGATCGGATAGCGGACCTATCTCACTCTCCCACCTGGACGTGAGCCCTCCAAACTTAACCTGGATATGTCTTAAATCGCTGGTAGAGCCCATCTTTTGAACCCCGATTACACCCCTACCTAACATAGTAGAATAGAGGGTTGCGACCACAGAAAAAAACAGAATATAAGCAAACAGCATGTATGCTGCGATGCCTGCCTAGGCACGCGTTGGTCCGGGTGTTGCGATACTCATTGAACAAGTTCCGGTCGTATCATCCCGCGCATACGAAGAACCCCAATTGAAGGCTGATTATCAAATATTCACACCCTTCAAGGAGTCTTGGTTGTAGTAAAGAACCAAAACTTTTGCTTCGGCCGTTTGGCTGAAACCCTCGATTTGTTTTACGTGGCGCTAAACCATCATAGGCACGCCGTTGGAGATAGCCGAAGCTACACATCGACTGCGGTATATATACTCCCGAAACCTAAATAACTAACTACAGATGACATGTATTTTTATTTGAACAAAACATCCCCGCGCATTCAAGTTGACGACAGTTACAAAGAACCGTTGGCAATGCACGCAAGGCCAACTCCGGCTATTGAGGTCTTCTAGCGGGAGATTAATGGCGGCTTGCTAATAGCGGAGTCGGGGAGTCTACAGGCGGCGAGACTGCTTTGATGGATTGGAACTCCATGGGTTCACCATGTCGATAAGCTATCAAGTATTTGGGTACTCGACACTTTCACAAAGCCGCCGGCCTGTCTCTCCAGTACTGCTGCTGTCCTTCACCAATATCGTCGTAGGAAACGCGCGACCGATGCATCACGCCATTTGAAAGGTTGCACACCTAGGACAGATAATTGATTCCCGCTGGACGATGTAGATCTTTCAAGGCAGGCTCTTTTATGGTCTACAGTAGCTCATGTGGCCGGGTGGGACTCGAATATTCGGTATGGCCTAGCTCATGTTTCCTGAGTTGGATCTGTACTGTGCATATCCCGTGCAACCTCTGGCAACAGCAAGTGAGGAACTACTGTACATAGTCTACCTGCAGATCAAGATCTGACCGAAGTTCTGGATTGTTACTTACTCGGGGGGCGAGGGTGTCTCGGAGTGGTTGTGTTGTTCGATGGTTTCTTGTTGGAGGCATCAGTGTTTCTGAACGTCGAGCGAAGGGGGCATCTTGGCTACCCGTTGACAGAGTCAGAGGGTCTGAAACCTGCGAAGTGTAAACCCTGAAGTGTTCGAACGCGGGTCACTTGGGAGTCATCGCACCAAATAAGAAGAAGACCGCTCTAGCTGTACAACGCGTCACTGATGAGGGTGGTACACAGTTTTTCCCTCGACTGTCGATAAAATACAGCCACAAAAAGACGCCCGCATACCGGAATCCGAAAAAGAGACAAAGAAAAAGATAGATACACAACCAGTGAAACGGTGAAAAAAGATGCGACAACAACACAAATACAGACATATACCAAGAAAACTAGAAACGATATCTACAGTACCGCGAACAAGAAATTACGACATAGACACAGGTAATGCATGAAGATGAAGAAACAAAACCGCCTGGACGGATACTCAACATCCGCCACTCTATGCCCTCTCCGTAAAAACACCGTTCTTGACCTCATGAACCATCCAGGAGCAGCCAACCTGCCGGCAGAAGCCAATCAGAACCACCGGCGCTACCGAGGCAGAACTGCTGAAGCTAGGCACAGTCCTGCTGCTCGCACAGGAGACCGCCCACCGTTCCATCGAACGCGCGCTGGCAGACAGCGACAAAATTCTCACCGAGCGCACCCCCTACCTCCAATCTGTCGAGAAAGACCGAGAAAACCCTGTTGCGGGTGATGGAGGCTACCTGACGACCGCAAAGGCGACGGCGGAAGATCGGTTATCGGGGGCGAGGTTTCGGGGACCTCGGAGGTGTGTTGGGGACCGTGAACGGCCGGGAAGAGGGGGAGAAAAGAAGACGGGCCAAGGTGGGTCGAAAGGGTGGTAATTTTATGTTTTGGGCAATCTGTGAATTGGAGAATTTGGTGGTGACCATACCAGGGTGAATTGGGTAGTATTACTGCTGCCTGTAGACCCGAACGTGTTAGTCACCCCCTAACCCGTTGCTCTCCCCCTACAGGATACGAGGACGGGCAGCAAGAGGAGAATACCGACGTGGGGGGCGAAGAGGAGCGGCAGGAGGAGGACGATTGTGAAGAGAAGGAGGGAGATGAGGACGAGGAAGACGAGGAGGAAGCAGAAGAGGACGAAGAGCTTCCTTGTAGAATCCACAATCCAGGGGGAGAAGTGCCGCGGCTATGGTCACGGCCGGGAACCCGCCAAACAGATGGTGTCCAAAATCAAAATGGTCGTCGTGCGCCGCGCACTGAGGGAAAATTCGGCCCCAGCTGTTCTAAGATGGGCGGGAAGGAGGCCATCTTTTCCAAGAAGAGAGGGGAAGAGATGGCGATTCGGAGACCGCAGCGTGATAATATAATGGGCTCGTCCTGTCTCTGGTGCCAACATCAAGGTGCGCCAGGGTGGACCAACGACGATGACAACAACGGCGGCGGTAGAACTCTACTGCCGACATCGCCGCGAACACGTGCCACCCACCATCCTCACGGTGCACACAACACCTACAGCTCATACGACGCATACACTGTGTACAGTGCATACAACATTCATAGCACCTGTATCGACGCACTCGACACACACGGCAATCATGACGAACACGAGGAGTGTGACGAACAAGGAAGCTTTGGAGAACACGATGAAAGCCAAGAGCTGTCGGCGGGGTTTCAGGAGAAACCAGACGCGTTTTTTTGCTCGTGGGAGTGCGCCAGTAGGTGGAACATGAGGTTCTCACCCGTGCAGGCGAGGCACGAGAGGGGTCTCCGGATCGACGTCGCGGCCGGCAGGCTTGTCGCATAAGAGAGCACGCGTGGTATTCTGGCTTACTGTACCTGTATACTCCGCTGGCAAGCAGGGTGTAAACGTACACTAGCAATACCCCGGTATACCTGCATAATAGCTGGCGGGCGGGGTGTTTGTAAACTCTTGAGACGCTACCTTTTGGAATACATTTTAGAACCGATCGATGAGGAGCACCTCGTGTAGCGCGATCGGGCCTGTCGAGTACCGTATGGATGTTGAAACCTACCGCGAGGAACTCCGCTTGTCGTGAATACATGTTGTACTGTTTCAAAATATTGTGACAAGACAGTAGGACAGTTGTACCACGATATGCTCGGGTTTGGAGGGTTCCCCACAGGGTTTCCCTTTTGTTTTTTTCTGATTGATGAGATGATGTGACAATGATGGGAGATGATGCTACCGTTTCCTAATTTTTTTGCCCCAGTAATACATTTATTTTCTACACCGTTTCGTGTCGTACCGGCCTCGCGTGATACCCGACGAAAACGTTCTATGTGTGCTAGCCCTAAAACAAACATATTACCACGTATACCACGGGAAGTGAAGATAAATAATAACCGGCATACTAATAGTTGCTCACTTGAGGAGCTCAACGGCCAGGGAATACTGAGTCGTAGAGGGCGACAGGTTGACCCCTTCTACCAAAACCAAAATATTATATACACGACAAGCGGCCTGGGTGAGATATGGTGTTTTGTTTGGGCAGAAAAAAAAAATTGGTTGAGCGCCTGTGGCACCTGAGAGGGACAAAACACGCAACGTCGAGCGGAGGCGACGTTGACAGCGCCGGCTTACTCGAAGCAGGCCGAGGTTCGGGGGTGGGGCGTAGGTGATGTGTCCGAAGTGTACCGGAAGGAGATATACAACTCACACGCAGGCAGCATGGTGATACATGTACTAATCATGCACGCTCAGCCTAGAAGGCTGATAAGACTGCATTTGATCAATTTCTGGATCGCTATACCCTGAGGTCCCAAATCCATTTTACTTGAAAGACAACGTACACACGCAAACCAGATAAAAATTTACTTCGAAGTATGTACACTACGTATATATATACTAAATATTTCCTGGGGTGCTGTAGGTGTTATTCACAAACACCACTACTAGCACAGGTGCAATCGTTGATGATGTAGATGAATACAGACGTTCAGAAAATTGGGTGTGGGCCATGCCACAAGAGACGCAACACCCAGTTAAGCCAAAAAACAACCTGGTGTGAGAAGGCCAGCTATGCCTTTTGTATTGCGCACCGGCACCGATCGTTGAGAATCCTGTTTTTTTCTCCCGGCACCACCTCTTGCTGGTGTGGTGACGCTCTTCCGCGCGCCTTTCGTATAACGTCATAAAAGCAACGGACTCGATGTCGTCCAGGCACCGCCGGGTATGCACCTCAGTAGCGGGTGTCCGGGTACTCGGCACCAATGCTGGAACATACCCGAGAGGACAGGCGCTCAGAAAAGATTCTCTGGGACATACTTCAAGCAGGTACGCACAAGGGTTGGCATCTACGGTACACACACCGTCGAAATACACAGTGAACTTACTGATCAGCTGGGTGTACAACCAAGAACCAACCATGTAAAAAACTTTCGAACGCTTACCGGGCGTCGCTACGACCTACGCCGCGGTAGCACTACCCACGAGCTGCCCAGGTCAGCGTAGGCGTTGGCTATGTGCAAGTTTGGGACATTCGGGTTTCCTCTACCGGCACTCTGCACGACCTCTGACCGCAGTACCCCACAGCGCAACATGCCTTTTCCAGTACCTCTTCCCTGCGTGACACCGCAATAGTACCAGGTATCCGGCGTCGTCAAGTTAGAGAAATGCCTGGCGGTGGCTTATCTTCTGCTGTCCTCACATGAGGAGCTCAGTGTCTCACCCGAAACATGACTTCGAAGAATATTTGTTTGCGCAACCTGGACAACATGTTGTATGCGGTATATCAAGTCCCCAAAACAAATATATGTGTTTCAGCCTCATACTATCCGGCGCACGAATAGTTGCTCACTTGAGGGACTCAATCAGCCAGGACCACATTCAGCCTAAAGTGCAACAACCCCTACTGTGAGATGAGTCGTCAATAGTGTTCACGCTTGCCCCTCCTTATTGTCGTGTTCTTCCTCCCTATCCTACGTTTCTTTTCTCCCCTCCTGTATTGAGCTCCTCTTCCGATTTTCGTGATTCCCGTTGCTCGGGGCGTTTTCCCGCTTCGCGCTTGTCGTAGAACCCCTCGAATATTCGGTATGCACATCGGTTGTTCACAACATTCGTCGATATGTTCACCGCAGGTCGTCAGCAGCTACCAACACTCACATCGCACGTTCGAAGAAGTCTACGATGAGCAAGAAGCGCACTAAAATACCTCGAGTGACGGAAGTGGCGAACATCGAACAGGAAACGACGCTTTGGGTACAAGGTCACAACTGATTTCAAGCGGCTGGCGAATGTACCAGTACCACCAACCAACCCGACAAAACAAGCGCGCCCTTCCCGAACTGTAAACTACCCGTTGTCCCACTTGTGTTGCACTAATTACTTGTCGTTTTACTCTCACGACGCGTGCTACGATAGAGGTAGCATATTTCCGCTGGAATGTTATCTGAATGACAGGGTTCCTTAACCCAATTTCGTCGGAATACCAATCTTGTTTCGAAAAATTACTTTTGCCTTATGACGTGTATACCGGGGACGTGGGATTATTCATCGGGATTCGATTTGATTTTGGCTGAAGTCAACTTTTCGGGTGAGATACGGAGGAACCTCATATTTTTTTGCCTGAACCTCCATCGTAGAACGCCTCTCACTACTCGCCGTGGGATAACTCATCGGGTTAATTCTAGTAGAACTGCAGTCCCATTTAGAGGACAAAGCACTCAAAAAATTTAGTCGATTGTCCCCCAAACGGGACTGCAGTACTTACCTGTTTTCTCTAAGTCAGTTTTGGATGGCTTACTAATAGCACTACTGTAATGACTCAAAAATAGTAGGGAGATTCTTCGAGCGAGGGGGCTCGTAAATATTTGGTGCTGCCGCCGCTCTCGAAGCACGCACCAACGAACACAACAAAACACCAAAACTGTTGTAGGAGGCGCGGGGGCGGCAGCATCACGATACCGGAGGGTTGGATTCCCTATGCGTCAGAGGTGACCGAGGATACGGCAATGGGCCCATGTTTAGGGACTATTTTATTTTGCGGCTCGGGGCCGCTCGCACGATGGTTTTCCCTATGTCTGTGCGCTCTTAAGCTTATGTGTGTGTCGGGTTCTCAATACAACATACGTCGACACGGGGAGGCTCGTTTTTGTTCGATAAAATGTATCCTTGACTATAAGTCCGCTGTTGAGGTTTTGGTGCAGAGCCACGCGCGCGAGCGAGGGGACTAAATTCGGTTGGGAAAAACGTGGTGCCCTCTACACCATAACCGCCCCGGTCAGGCCGTGTATCGAGACAAGACTATACTTGTTCAGTCATGTATTCCCAACAGCCGTACCCCTTGGCAAACGCACACATACGTACCGTCATCTCTCTTTCCACCGACAACACGTGATACGATACGGATGCACCTACCATCGCCTTCAGGGGCTTCTCACCTGACGAGATCTAGTACTTCACTCAGAATCTGAATGCGAGAAAAACACGAAATTGCAACCCGATGATCTCCGAATACCACGACCAACCCGTGAAACACAGTTTTCGTCCGGGCAGCATTGGGTACTTCTTCAGACAAGGGGCAACACAGCCATCATGTAAGGTTCGGCCAAACATGCTCAATACCCCTATCGTAGCACGCGTTCTAGAAACCCCAGGCGCTAAGAGAGATATTTCATCAACAGCACGAGTAATGAATCAACTACTCAAATAATCACGCTAACGACAATATTCCGGCGGGGGGGGGGGGGGGGGGGGGGGGGGGGCGACGGTGGCCCCGTCACAAACAGGGTGCTTCATTGTAGGCTGGGAGTGCCCGACACGGCAGAGGCAGCATCAGAAAACGATCACGCTGGGGATAGCCACTTTTGAACCATACGGAAAACGCCGTGCCCCCCCCGTCTCAAATCTCCCAGAGAACTAGATCAAACGAGGAAGATTACCACAACCGTGCCCTTTTACAAAAACTAAAATGAGCCGGCCGTGCTTTCACTTTGCTCTGGTCAAGACTAAGACGAAGATGCGACCGATTCAAGGTTGTGCGCAGCTCACCGGAACCGACCAAGACACCTAGACCGACGAAGACCAAGGTCGACCGAGACCAATACCGACCAACACGAAAATCAATCAAACCAAAAGATCAAAACTAGAACCAAGCCTAAAACCAAGACCGACGAACACCAATACCGAACAAGAACGAAAGCAAGGCAGAGACAAATAATTACACCAAAACCGGTCAAGACCAAGCCCTAGACGGAGAAACCTAGCATGACGATGATCGAGCAAGACCAAATTCCGCCAACGTACGAAGACTATCCAAGATCAGGACCGATCAAGAGCCCGAGTCTGAGCGGGGCCGGATCCGAGCCGATCCCGAGCCGGAGCCAGTCCGAGCCTACGATGTAGCTATGCATCGAAGAATAACGTCAGGTAGTAGGAAGCAGATTGCACGGTTTAAAAGTGGTTTGCCTCAGTTCACGAGCTCCTCACACGAGGGGCTCAGTATCTCACCTGGAAACATGACTTCGAAGAACATTACTATCGCCACCCGCCCCGCATTTCTATGCTCTAGTATTGAAAAAACAAATATACCACAGCAATTTAAGTGTCATACTATCCGCGGTAGTTGCTCACTTGAGGAGCTACACCGGTCACAAATGTTGAGCCAAGCGCTGTAAGCCCTAACGCGGGATGAGTCTCAAGTTCCCCAGTTAGCAGCACCGCCAACCAGAAATATTTTGACCAAACCGCGTCACCCCTGTCGCAGCCCGCGCCTGTCCTCCTCCTTCTCGCCGCTTGACCGCCTAAGAGCTTTCTCCCTTAAAGAACCGCGCTTGACGTCCCACGTAAGATGGTTGGACATGCTATCCGCACCGTCGGAGGCGTGGGTCTTCGCCTGGAGCGAGTCGTCTTGGTGGTGGTTGGGGTCCAGCCACCGTCGTGGAGCTCGTTCTTGAGCGAGATATCCATGGAGCTACACATGGCGGTAATAGGTATACAAACGCACTCTTTGAGCTCGGCCGTGAACGATGGCTCCGTCTTGACGGCATCGACCACCTACATAGGCGCACTTCTGCGAGGGGCGGTTGTGCCCGTTGTCATGTACCGGTGTGGCTGTACTCGGACGACTATTGACCCTCACGTCCCTACAATATCAGCACGGGGCACGTCGGATATTCACCGGCCAGGCCGACATTGCTTTCACTATGCGCGAACCACTGTGAGGCGTTCGACGCGTCACCTGAAGGGTGAGCTGCATCCTCCTACGAACCACCTGTGAGGCGGGGGGAGGGGGGGTGGCAGGGAGTCGCACATATAGGCACGAGGTGGGAAACACGTACGAACCTCTGTGGTCTATTTCCGCTACTATAACTGCTGGCGCCGCCAGCGCTACCACTACTTTTGCTGATCATGAATCGTGTGCCGACACACTTTTTACGTGCTCAGGAGAAACATCCACTCCGGTGCGGTGTTAACAACAGTGTCGAGTTCCTCTCTATCAACCTCTCCGTCAAGCCGCTAGTAGGCTATGTTTGTGTCTATATCCCTGAAGGGTTTCGGAGGAGCTGCAGTTGATGGAATCAGTAGGTCGATGCATAACACGTATCCGTGGCGCAATATCTCAGTTGTAAAGCGTGCTGACGAGTGCACGCTCCCAACTGTAGTAGAGGGGTTCAGGCCCAACACTACTCGAAGGAAGTTTGGGAATGCGGGTGGTTACTTGTTGAGAGATGACAGCCAATCACCCCCATTGAAGCACGGGGCCAATCACACAAGCAGCGCGAGGACGAAATCCTGCAAGCCAGCTAACCGAATCAGCCCGAACGCCGCATACAACGCTATTGGCCACCAAACCAATGTACGTGCTCACGTGCTGTGGACCGAGAGGAACGCCGTCCGAACGAAATCGGGCACTGTATGCGATAGATAGCGCGTTGGACCCTACCCTCCCGCTCTATATCTCGCCTCGCGCTATGGCTTCTGCAAGTGGGTCCGCACCACTTGCGTGAAGGGTATTACGCTCGCATATTGCACGGTCAAGGTTGTCACAGTCGAGGTATTCGATATCGAGTTTATCGCAATCAAGAGATTAAAAAACAGCCCAATCGATATCAGGGATACCACCAACGCGTGTATTACAATCAAGAGAATAGTCTAGGTGATGGTGATCATGACCGAGGTAGCCAAGGATATAACTGTCAGGAAATCCAGTGTCATGATTGCCACTAAAAGGATACAGCAACCAATGATATTGCAAACAAACACATTTCGGCCACGGGTATCACGAAACAAGGGTGTCACCATCAAGATTTTCCATTCCATAGTGAGCATACTCAAGGTTATCTCAACGAAAATATATCAAGGATATCATAGTCAAGCCAATCACTGTAAAGATGGGCGTCACAGTCAAGGTTATGACAGTCAACGTGAAGTGACGAAGGTTATCACAATCAGGGTTATGGGAGTCAAGTCTGTCTTTGATAACAGTCAGGCGAAACACTGCCAACGTTATCACTATCGAGGGTATCGCACCCAATAATATCCTAGTCAAGGTGATCATATCCAAAGATGGAGCAAAGGTGTCGCAGTGGAGTCATAATCGAGTTTATCATAGCCAATGTTCTCGAGGAAATCACAGTGTGGTTGGTTGCTGTCAAGGTTATCACAAAAGTAGAAAACGCATTCAAGACTGTCATAGCGAAGGCAATAGTAATGCAGGTTGTCACAGTCAAGGTTACTGTATCAGTCACACGGTTGTGCACTCCTCAGTCTCTTTCTATATTCCATTGCCACGTCAGCTCAGTGCACGACCAGCTGTGGTGAAGAATTTAGCCACCTCCGGTGGTGCCGTCAATTGAAATTCCCCCGGTGGCACTTCTATCATCTTCTTTGAAAACGCCGACGAACTTGTAGAGTTGTTTGATCGCTTGATTAGCATGTGATGCTGATGTCGAATAGATCGGAATGGATGTTGTTGTCAGAGAAAGGACGATAGAGCACACACCCGGGACTTTAAAGTAAGGCCGGTGCAAACTTCGCGGTATATGCGGTAGCCGTCGCGATGGCGGGGACGATGGGCGTCGATTATCTACGTTTCTCACCATGTGCATGTACTGGTGACCCCCTCGTGGCCCCATTCTCTCGCCCATGTGCTATGTATGCCTTTCCAGGTGGTGCAACCCTTGAAGAAGGACGATCTCGCTCACGAGCCAATTCGAAGAGCGCGGTCAACCGGTCACCCTCGCGAAATGTTCTCGACGTCCTGGGGAACTACGCGTGGGGGTGATCGCGGCCCAATCTTGGTGTTACATCTTCTCCCCCCCGTCCGCCCCCTTCCCTTGCGCTTGCGATTCTTCCCATGTGCTTTAACGCGTGACACGAAGACACAGAAAGCTCAGGCAGGAATGAGCTCAATGGGTGAGCCAAGAGCCCGATCACGCCCTAGGGTAACCACCCTTGGGAGGGATCGGGGTCGTTTTTTCGAGCTTTCCCCCGCGCAAGCCCCCCAGGTATCGACTCTCTGGGGAGTTCGGGGTCCAGGCAGGCATTTCGAGCTCCTTCTCGAATGAGTCCTCCGTGTACAAGTACCCAATCACCTGGGAAGGAAAACATGCGCGAGGTGGCAGCGGGGGAGCGAGGGCATGGCACTGCGATAGAGTCCCGATGATCTCCAAGGGGGGGGGAGCGAGGGTGTGGCACTGCGATGGAGCCCCGAGAATCGCCACAACGTAGTTCTCCACGACTCGGGAATATATTTTTAGGGGTGTTCGCGTTTCAGTCATATATATTCGGGCTCGTTTCTGAGCGAAGAGTAAGTTCAGGTACTCGGCCATCTGCGTAAGCGCCCCGTCGTGAAGGAGGGGGTGGATGCGCACATGAAAAAACGCCCGCTCCCAAGCGCGCTGAGAGTCCGGCAAACAGTCTTGGGGGTGATCAAGGTAATGCCTTCCTCTTCGAGGTCGCTCCCGTGCGAGCCCTTTGACCTTACACGTGCTCGACGACCGGGGCAAGCACACATGCACTAGAGGTGGGGAGGTCGGGGGGTTCACCTGTAAACGCACGAAGAGATATGAGTAGTGACATTCGTGAGCAATGGCCACCGGCAATATCTCCGTTGTCCCGGCTATTACAAATGTCCCAACGTATGTACCGACAGCTTTAGTGTGCTGAGGGGTGCTCCAAAGTGCTGGCACCTCGGAGAAATACCACCTCGGCGTTTCTGGCAACATCCGACACCAAATCAGGCGACTATACGATTCCATTGGTGATGTCATCATGGGGAGACGGTTGCGTAATACCCCCTACAGTAAGGCGCTTCATTCAACGACACCGCAGGAGGCTCGTGGGCGTTAGATAAAGTCCCACCACAACCTCGAAGCGGGTTATGGATTTTGCGACCTGCATAGAGGGTCTGCGGGTACAGCTCCTACGCTTCCTTATGGCAGTGCCCCCAAAATAGGCGTGTGCTCACTTGTTGACAACGAATTGTCGACGCGAACGGACAGCGCTGCAGCAGGCGCGGTGACGGGCACAGTGAGGCGTGTTAGGTGCGAGGCCGATAGGGAAGGTTCGCAGATCTCTTGGCGTTATTTTCCTCCTGTCTTGGTAACTATAGTGTTGAGTAAACGCCAGATCGGTCCCATTGCAGTATTTGGGATGATCTGCAAGCATCGGAGGCCTCCCCATCTCAGGCCACCATGCTCTGAGCCTTACTTGTTACAGCTGGAGTCTCGTACAGCTCATTTATTGCCTACACAATGGACCCTCCGCGCAGCACTATTCATGACAGTCCCCACGCTTCGAAGGACTAAATCCAAGCACCGTGCAGCTCATTTATTGCCTACACAATGGACCCTCCGCGCAGCACTATTCATGACAGTCCCCACGCTTCCAAGGATTATATCCAAGCACCACCACGCACCCCCCCTGCCCGACAAGCAACTACGAAGCGGGCACCCCTGCCACTAGGTACGCCTTTCCCGGCAACCGCTTCTCCGTACACCCTGCATGCGCGGTCGGTAAAAGCCGCATGTCCTGTCTTGGCAACTCCGGCATCTTGCAACCCTGCCGGTGTTTTGCGGACTAAACTCCTCCCAGTCTCGGTCAGGGCACCGCATCATCCAGTGCGGCATCTGCAAGTCGTGCTTACCTCCACAACCACTCGACGCACTCCGTCGGTGCCCGCGAAAGACACCCCGGACGCGCCCCGAGAACAGCGTGCGCCTTCCACCCAAACGGTTCTCAGTCCTTCCTCAGTGCCCCGTCACGGCAACACCCCTCCAGCCCGGCGCCTGTGAATACAGGCGTCAAACCGGCATCGTGGTGCCGCACTCCCTTCGACGATTGTAACCGTTGGACGGTGGTGAGGAAGGCAGAATTTCTGGTCCTTGCGCTTTCCCGGCGAGTAGATTCCGGCCAGCCGACGCATCGCACTGCCCTCACTGCGCCACCACATAGTGCATCAACCCGCGATGACGCGCTCCTCTCACCGAGCCGCCTAACAGTTGCAGACCTCGTAAAACGGACCATGAAACCACCTCCCCATCCTCTCAACCGCTGCTTAACCGCTGGAGCGGTCGGCGTGCTCAATCTATAGCTGCACTCCTACCCACCGAAGCAAATGAGGGACCACCTCGGCCATGGATCCACCTCTTGCATGGCTAGTGGTCGGTAGCGGCACGCCGGACGTTCATGGTGATTATTCCAAGGGTTCCCCAGTTACACCCATGAATCCTTGGACTTTGATGAAGACGAACCTATTGGCTCGGTTCACCTCCACTGGTAGATATCCGTTCCCCGGACCGACTGTCTATCTCACGGCCGCTTCAACCGCCCAGGTATCAAGGCTACCCTGTTGACTATTCCTTCGTGTGATGCCCTCTAGACCCTCACGAAAGCACTCCCTCATCGGTAGGCCGGACCGGCCTCGGCACGTTGTGAAACGAATATAAACCTACTGTACATCTAGGCAAACCGAGGTTCCAGAGACTCAGATCCCAAGAGGTCACGGCTATCCCACTCACTGTACGCCTATATCTCCCTGGGTTCACCATGATGTAGCAGCCTGTAGTCCTGAGGCCCTAGGAGGACCAAGAGCCTCACACCTGAGACCGGCTTACCTACTGATGTCTGAGTTCGAACGGAATACCTCTAGGGCATGTGCTTGCGGACCTCCATATAGCCAAAATGCAGGAGCACCTGTGAGCAGTCAACGGCGATGGACAGCGATGTAGCAAGCGAGGTGATGGGCACAGCGAGGGATGGTAGCGCAAGGCCGAACGGATATCTCTCACAGCTCGCTTGGCTTGCTACTTTTCTCACCTTGGTGGTGTGATGAGTAAGCACCAGGTCGATCCCGTTGCTGTGTTTTTCGACCTGTCGCAACAGCAGGAGGCCTTCCAATTTCGGGAAATTATGTCCTGACGCTTTATTGTTACAGCAAGAGCCTCCCACGACATATTGGTTTCCTAAAAAAAATGAACCCTCCATGCAGCATTGGTCCGGACAGTCGCTCAACTTCAAATTACTCAATGGTACAGCCCCGCCGCACTGCAACAGTACCACGTACTTGCAAAAAAAAGTGCGTACCAGGTACCGCACACAAGAAGATAGGCCGCGGCAGCAGGTGCGCCAGAACTCAGACGTGGTGGCAGTACCGCAGATTACACAAGTGGCTGTCTCTCCGCTGTACAAGAGCGGCGACGCGAGAGTTCCACGAACAAAACCACGAAAAAATCACCAACACTGCAGGCATGGGGTGTATTTTACAGCGGTAAGTAGCAGAAGAAGTAACGCCCGTCGTATGCAACACAACACCAGATACATCACAACGCCCTTAGACGCATGCGCTTGCAGCCTGAAGCCAGCTTACGCGGTCCCCTGCAAGCGGCGGGCACCGACCTTGGCAACGCCACGCAACAAGGTCGTTGGGCAGCCGAAGCCTCTACTATTGGAACCCACGTTAGTACTGATGGGTGATGTGTGCGCATTATGAGAGCGATGCTCATAATGACTCTTGCACGAGAGATTCTTGTGGGTCCGAGGGGGTGTTACGAGGAAAGTTCGGGTGGGTCGCCTAGCTCAAGGTACAGGTCGCAAGAGAAGTTGCAACTTGGCGTGGGATGATTGTGTGAGTCGGCTATCGATTGATGTTCCGCGCGGAACGGGCGTCAAGAGGTGGGGACCGTTTGGGAAAACAAAGCGTCCCGGTAAACTAGGGGAATTCAATTGGTGGTGTATTTTTACTACGCATTTGTTTGCTTGGTGCATTTACTTCGTACCCTGGTGTATGCTTACATGTTGTCGCTGCAGCAACAGACAGACAGATAGACAGACAGACAGGCAGACGGACACTGCCGTCGGACTTTTGTTTGCAAACATATCGAAGACGTCACAGTAGTAGCAAACTGGGGAAGCACAGCTCACACCGTATCGAAATAAACCGGGAAGCTTTCACGCCTCACCTGCCGTTGCTAAAGAGGTCGTACAAGATTTTCACAGTCCAGTTTCAACTCAGCAAACGTGTGCTACAACAGCAGTAGACTACGCAGACTCTACAGGTCGCGCCCGGCCACATGAGCTAAGTACGGCAGATCACACGGTAGGTCACACATGATCGGGGATATATCTGCCTTGAAAGATGTACAGCAGTAGATGATGAAGTGACCGTCCTTGCTACTGATGAGTAGGCATGCAGGTTCTCACGAGAAGAGCAACTTGTAAATGCCGCTTGAAAACGTCACCTACTATGGTCCAATGACGACACTTGGTCCATCCACCGAGGAGCCGGGTGCTACAGCGATGTTGGTCCCGGGTTCCTGCTGAGTTCAGCGGTGTGGTTGTGGAGCTGTGAATGACTCGTTTCCCCGCGATCGTACAATGCGTTGAGCTCAAAAATGCAGGACACTGGCTGAAGCAGCAAACAGCGAGCAAAGCCAGTCCAGGCCGGGTTTCTTACTCGAGAATACAGTCGGTGCGTTGTACACCAACTTCCAGCAGAACGACTCCGGAGTTTACTGTTTTCCTCAAAATATCTGCCCGTCTTTCTTTCTACTCGTTTTCTTAGCTGTACTGTACTGTACAAATGGTATACCATAGCACCGCTCATCGACCACACCAAGTATTACCGGAATTCCTGGGATAAGGTTCATTCGGGCCCTTGATAAATAGTAAAAACAAAAATATACCACTTGGTTCGGAATTCTAAGGACCCTAACCCTAACCCTAGCCCTGAGGGTGTTAACAATCCCGGACAGAGTGGTACATACCATCACAACTCTTGGAAATAGCCGCAAGCTTGTCAATAATGTATACATCGGTATGGTATTCGTTAATACACACAGAAAGAAGTATAATTTGATGATATACGGTGAACAACTCTCGGGAACAGCCGCAAACGATGGTAACAGCAGCAACTACGACCCCGACGACAACGATAGTATGGCGCCACCGACAGTAGCAACAACAAAAACAACAACAAAAATATTAATAAAATATAATATAGTACACAGCCAAGTACAAGAAAAAGAAAACACGCGGACACAGACCACAGCAGCAACAATCACTTATCACTCAACCACAAAAAACATTCAAGACAAACCGCAGCCATATAGACTCGTGCAGACAAACTAACAGTGATACATACGCTCGGCGCAGAAAGGAACGACAACAACAATAACAACACCGACAATGCCAACGAAACAACGTCGCGCCTTACCGCCCACAACTGCCGACCAACCACAAAAGCTAGAACCTACAACCCCCGACTAACCACGAAGATAGAACCACCACTCCCCGACCAATCACAAGCTATAGACACAGCTCCTGACCGATCACAAGGCTAGAACCACAACTCCAGACCAATCACAAAATGCAACTTCAACTCCCGACTAACCACACGCTACCAATACAGCTCCTGAACAACCAACCACAAAGCTGGCACTAAAGAAAACACGAAGAAAAAGTACCGCGACGCTGCACAACCACCGATCAATCATCGTCGCATATCCATAGTTTGCGTTTTTTTTTCAAACGACGAGTCGAAAAATCCGCTTGCCAATACTGGAAAGACAAAGAACTTTACCAAGTACTTCCATACATTGCGCCATCACGCATACTTCCGAGACTAGCAATTTTCACAATACGAAACGTAGCATCCGCCGCCCATACGTGGTTCGGAAAAAAACGAGCAGTGACGATTGACCCGTATCAGCAAACCCTCACACACTCCGAGACAAAAACGCGAGGAACAGTAGCAAAGCCGCCGCCACCGTTTCTACTCGCAACATCGCCGAATCTTCGCATGGTCCATGAGCCAAAATCGATTTGTTCAAAACAAAAAAAAACGACAAGGCTTCTGCCAGTACAGGAAAGCCCATCATCAAGCAAAACCACCAACGAAACAGTCGTCTTTCCCGGGACCTGTCCACTTTCGCGTATCCGACTCAACCCTCTCGATCATCGCAAAAAAGATGGAGCAAAACTAAAACGCCTGACAATCATCGTCGCGTGTCCGAGACGGGCATCTTGTCAAAATGCGAGATCGCCGTCGCTGCCAGGAAGACCAACACGTTACCCCTCTTTCCTGAATTACACGGATCATGTGCAAAGGAATGTGTAACCCAAACGTTCCTCATATTTTCGGACATACCGGTAAAATACACTCCCTAGCCTTAAATTTCATCGAAACACGAAACAAATAAACACGCTGCCGTGACTGGAAAATTGCAGACCGAACATCGACATGACAATCGCCCGACCCCGAGAATGGTCCATTTTTATGTACGTATCCGACCCGACTCTCTCGGTTAGCTAAAGAAGAACCAGTCAAACCGTGGTCGCATATCCGAGACTTGCGCCTTGTAAACAACACGAACCCACCGATCCTTCGCCGGAAAGATGGAAACCCCAGAGAATCCCCGCGTGCTCTTTAAGTCGACTTTTCCGAAAACATGATACGAAAAAGGCCGCGTCGGTGAATGGAAACCCATCACCGGAAGGAAACCTGTAACTGGAAACTCCTTGCATGAGACCGAAACACCAAAGGACAGCACCGCCTATCCCGATACTTGTCCTCTTTCAAGTCTCCGACTCACCCCCCCCTAGGCTATAGCTCCGCGGCTAGAACCGCCGTGCCGCCGTCGATGTTTTCGAAACAAGAAACGGGGAAAACCGCCGCCTATATTGGAAAACCACAAGTGAGCCAGATCATGATGTATACCAGATAAGCTAGAGCCTAGCACCGGAGTACAGATCCAACCCAGGAAACATGTCCTGGAGCATGCATAATATACGGCTCCAACCCGGCCGCATGAGCTTTCATCTATAGATGATCATGTGGAAATCCATCGACGATGTGTCAGACGTGCCGGAAAATCCGGGAAAAAAAAACACACACACACACACCGTATCATCGTATGCTACCCCGACACTTTCAATTTTTCCCTACAGTAAGCTCACCCGCCACCCTGGGGCACGAGTACCTGCAAAAGAAAATAATAGAAACAAACCCGAGACATCCATTTCCTCCTCAAAATATGAAACGGAAATCAGTCGACAAGACACTGGGAATCCCAACAAATTCCGACACACTCAATAGAATACGAAACTTGAAATTGTTCAAAACACTAAACGAAAAAAAGCCACCGCCGCCGCCTTCTTCATCTTTACTGGAAACACCGAATCACAAACGCTTATGATACGTACTCCACGAGACCCTATTTTTTTCTAAGAGACGAAACGAAAAAAAAGAGGTCTCCGTAAATGGAAACGCCCACGATTGGAAACCCACCATTACACCAACCACCAAGCGCCATAAAACCTACCCCCGAGGCGTATTGTGCTGACTTTCACGAATCCGACCCACCCTTCTCGGCTAACTCCGCGGCTAACCGCTGCGCGACTGTCTCCGCGTTTGTTGCGCCTGGAAGTATGGCGATCGTCGGCGCATTCACGCCGCCTCTGCCCTTCGACGATCGGCGCTTCGACCCAACCGCCCCACCCGCCGCAGCAGCCCCCGCCCCCCCCAGCCCCAGCTTCCGCTCCGGACACGACAATCCCGGCTGCAGCTGCCCCAACACCCTCACTCCTCCTAGCCTCCCCAGCCCCAGCTACCCCAGACAACCCTGACATCTCAGTCCCAGCTACCCTAGACACACCAGACATCCCAGCCACTCCAGCCCCAGTCGGCCCAGGTGCGCCGCCCCTCCCACCCCCCCCCCCCGCCGCCAAAGTGGCTATCCCTCGTGCCAGTGTCACCCCCAACCCCGACCCCGCCGCTTCCGCTGGCTCGGTCCGATGGGCGTCTACTGCGAACGCTTCCGTCCGTACCACCGATGGCGTTGGTGGCCTCAATGGTGGTGCTCCTGGCGTCGTCGCTGGTGTTGACCGTGTAGTAGTTGGTGTTGGTGTTTGCAGTGCGGGCGATGGAATTCCACGAAGAATGCCTGGATGCTGCTGCTGCCGCCGCCGGGGACAACAGACAACTTAACCCCGCCCCCACGGAGCTTGATCGAAGGGTTCCGACATCACCCCCCGAGAGCAGGCGACTTCCCTCTCCGAGAGATACGGCCGCCTTCTCTGTTCTCCTCGTCGAGCTGGTGGTGCGGAAAATGACGAGAAGGGGAAAGGGCGGAGGCGGGGGGCGGAGGGGGGTACTCATGTCATGCCAGGCCGAAGTAGTATAACATTAGACCCGCGCACCCCTACAATGCCGGGACGGAGCACGTCGGGATTTTCACTGACCAGGAAGGCATTGCGTGCCCAAAGCGCACAGCGAAACATGAGGTCTTGGGCGAGTCGCATGGAGGCTGAGCTTCTTCCTACTATGAGGAGGGGCGCGGGGGGAGTGGGGGGTAGAGTCCGGAATTAGGGAGGAGGGAGAGAGAGGGGCGGGGCAGGCAAGGGGTGTTCTCGATGGGCCGGGGGGGGGGGGGTACTTGTTTTTCGCTTGCCGTAGTTATTTGACTATTCATCACACAACCCAAGCGAGACGGGGAGGGGTGGGGGGGTGGGCCGGAGGAGGGAAGGAGGAGCGCTTCTCCAGGCGATGAAACCCTTCTCTGAGATACACGACCCCCTTTTCTAGCCTTGTTATAGCATAATTGTGGCGGGAATGACAAAGAGAAGGGGGGGGGGGGGGGGGGGGGGGGGGCAGTAGAGCTCACCCCTTATTCGAGATTTGATCTGGTTGGCTCTCGGTCAGGGTCAGCGTTGCTTCCATCTGGCGTAAGAGGGGGGGGTTAGGGCTGGGTGTACTCGTCTCGATGCGTGTAGCCAGCAAACAATTGCCGAAAAGTATCAAACTCCCCCCGAGGGGGCGGGGGCGGGGGGGCGGGGGGCGGCGGGGTATTCACTATCATGCATGGCCGTAGTCGTATATGATCATAGACCCTCCCATCCCTACGATGCCAGGGGGAGGGAGGGGGTGGCATCGCTGATATGGGGCGGAGGGAAAAGGAAAGGAGTGGGATAGCAATATGCAGGCGCACAGGGGGGCGGGGGGGGGGGGGGCGGGTGGCTTAGAATCTCGGAGAAGCCACTCGAATCCAGGTTTTGTTTTGTTTTTTCTTTTTGGGGGGGCGGGGAGGGCGTACTCATTTTCATGCATGGCCGTGGTCAAGGACTCCAGGTTGGGGAGGGGCGGAGGGGGGGGGGGGGGGGGGGCTCAGTATCCCAGGACAACGAAGTGATGGGAGCGCAACACATTGGAAACACGAACCCCCCACGGGTCAGACGCTAATTCTTACTCGTACAAATACAAATGGTAGTACCGTTCCCGGCGGAAACATTGATTTTCGTGGGTTAACGTCAGTCGTGTCAGGGTTCTTGGTGGTCGCCGGCGGCGGCTAGATACTTACAGAGCATAGGCTTAGTTGGGCGGGCGAACGTACGCGTGAGATCAGGTTAGCATGGGATCGGTGCGCCAAGTGGGAGCAGGATCGGTAAAAAGTGGTAACCTGAGATTTTCATAGGACAGGCTCTTGTCTCCAAACACCCTGGTACTATCACCCAGGGGGATCGCCGATCTATCACCCAGGGGGGAAGCCGACTTATCACCCAGGGGGGGTGCCCATCTATCACCCCGGGGGGTAGCCGATTTATCACTCACGGGGTTCGCCGACCTATCACCCAGGAGGGTAGCCGACTTATCACCCTGGGGGGTCGCCGACCGATCACCCACGGATTCGCCCATCTATCACTCAGGGGGGTCGCCGATCTATCACCCAGGGGGGTCACCCAGCTATCACCCAGGGGGGTCACCCACCTATCACCCAGGGGGGTCGCCGATTTATGACCCCAGGGGGGTCGCCAATCTATCACCCAGGGGGGTAGCCGACTTATCACCCAGGGGGGTCGCCGACCCATCACCCACGGGGGTCGCTAACCTTTATCCTTCACGGCGTTATGTTTAGCCCGGGTAGCAGGCGTATGTGAGTTTCCACGAAACCCTTGTACGTTACAGCTGAGGCGTATCTTGAATGATATTTACCGGGGCTGGGGGGGGTGTACTCGTTATCATGTCATGCATGGCCGTAGTCGTATGACCATAGACCCTCGCATCCCTACAATGCCGGGACGGAGCACGTCGGGTTTTCACCGACCAGGCAGACATTGCTTGCACCAAGCGCGAAGCGCCGTGAGGTGTCCGGCGAGTCGCATGAAGGGTGAGCTGCATCCTACCGAGAACCGCTTTTGAAGCGGATTTTCTTGCGTATGGATGACAGCGTCAACGAATTGTTTTATTTTCTGGCGTGGCCACTTCCGGAGACAGCAATGGGCATACTGGGTGAGTGCCTCGTGGATGTCTTACCATATACACACGTGATACGATCATCCCCCTTGTGCGAAGTCAACGTTCTCCCCGCACAGAAATGATCCCACCCGCGGTAACCGCCCAAAAAAAAAAAAAAAAAGTACCCTGGTTGTCTAGCTCAAGCAGTGAGCTGCGTGTTTTAAGCGTCGTCGCCAACCGACGCCAACCCAACACATGTATGTATCAGGAAAATAATATAGGGGGAGGGGGGCGTACTCATTGGTTGCTTGCCTTAGTCATTTGACCTTTGACCACGTATTCCTTTCGGGACGGAGCAGCGCAGGGGGGGGGGGGGGGGCGTATTCATTTCTTGCTTGCCTTAGTCATTTGACCATATGGGGGGGGGAGGGGGGGGGGGGGGGGGGGGTACTCAATATCGTGCATGGCCGTAGTCGTATGACCATAAACCCTCGCATTGCTACAATGCCGGGACGGAGCACGTCGGGTTTTCACCGACCAGGCAAACATTGCTTGCACCAAGCGCGAAGCGCCGTGAGGTATCCGGCGAGTCGCATGAAGCGTGAGCTGCATCCTACTAAGAACCGCTTGTGAGGCGGATTTTCTTGCATATGGATGACAGCATCAATAAATTGATTTAATTTCTGGGGGGGGACTGTATGACACCGCTCTTGCGAAGGTATTAGCCTGGTGGGGTCTGTACAATCCGGCTCTTTGCACACATTCCCTGCCCTGTACGATCAGGACGGCGACGCTCCGGCGCACACGATTGTCCCGGGGGGGGGGGGGGGGGGACCTGCACGTCAGGACTCTCGTGCGCACAACAATCCTCGAGACGGCACAACATACGAAACGGATCAACTCATAGACGATCTACAGGTAAAAACGCAACCCTGTCCGCCAAGACGCTAACCTTCCGCCTTCCGCCGACCTCCAGCAGCAGCGACGGGACGCCCCCACGAGCGCCTCAACAACGCCGCCTCCGAAAGGGAGCCTCCAAATACCTTCAATCTTCCGAAGAATGAGCGTCGCTGCCAGGACCAAATTCACGTCAAGGATGAGGATCGAGGCGGGGGTAAGGACGGGGTGTACTCATTATCATGCATGGCCGTAGTCGTATGACCACCATAGACCCTCGCATCCCTACAATGCCGGGGGGGCGAGAGGGGATGGGTGGGGGTGGGGGGGTGTACTCGATATCACGCATGGCCGTAGTCGTATGACCATAAAAAACCCTTGCACCCCTACAATGCTGCCGGGACGGACCACGTCGGGTTTTCACTGTTCAGGCAGACATTGCTCTCACCAAGCGCGAAGCGCCTGTGAGGTCTTGGACTGGGGTAGGGGGGGGGGGGGTGTCAAGACACAAGACACGTTTACCACAGCTAGCCTGCCTCGTCGAATGGTTGAAACGCCAGTACAGTGTGTGTTACCATTCGACGCAAGTTTGACGAGGGAGGAAGGTGTTGAACCCTTCTCGCGGAAACGTAGACGGGGGTGTACTCATTTGTTGCGTGCCTTTGTGCGTTGACCATTGACCGTTGGCGTGCCTTTCGAGACGGAGCACCGTTCCTACTCCTCGTAGAGACACCCCCCAACGGTTGGCCGCTCGCTACGCTGTTGTTTCCGTACATTACATAGACAAACGATATTCCCTTCCTGTTTCGCCGCCCGTGGCCACCATCTTTCTCCTAGGATAGTCATCGCTTTCTCTCTACTATCTAGTGTGTGTGGTCTTCACATTAAACCGTTCTTTCTACCCGTCGACATCCAGCACAACCAGTCAGACTGTCCGTGCCGATTCTCCAATCCTAGAGGAGAGATAGAAGTTATGCGGTCACAAAGCTACGCCACAGAGATACTACGTTGCCACGCATGCAGTAAGCACAACAAACAGTGGACAATGCAATGTACCAAAACTTGTCCACGTCACACCCCATCTATTGCCCTCATGCACTCCTCTGGTACATCCCGTTCCTCCTTGCACACTTCATAATCTCCCACCATGTGAGTTCTAAGCTCTGTTGCTTGGCCACAAGGGCGCATCTGCGCATCTACTTCCTTCTCTTTCCGGCTGCTGGTGTACCTCTGTTCACTTTCTGGCAGTGGGGGGGGGAACGGGAGCCTACTGTTACGGGGGACCGTAGTAAACAGGACCTACGTTGGACACAAAAACCTATATATTTCCCTATTTTTACCAACAATATTTGGTCCTATTTACTATGGTCCCCCGTACTATGTGACCCCTGATCCGAGTTGCGAGTACGGAGGGAGCAGGGTCGAAAGGAGGCCGAAGATACAAATATTGAATAGTAAGTAGCGGTGGGTCGCGAAATGAAAAAGAGGTTGAAACGAACAAAACGAACAAAACGCCACCATCATCACCTTCGGCCGGCGCTAAACGCCACAGCCAACAACAACCAACAACAACAACAACAACAACCAACAACAACAACAACAACAAACAACAACAAACAACAACAACAAACAACAACAACAACAACAACAACAACAACAACAACAACAACAACAACAACAACAACAACAACAACAACAAGCAACAACAACAATAACAACAACAACAACAACAACAACAACAACAACAACAACAACAACAACAACAACAACAACAACAACAACAACAACAACGACAACAACAACAACAACAACACAACAATAACTCGACACCGATAACGACCTCTAGCACCAACACCACCACCACAAGACACTAGCACTACCACCTGCACCACAACAAGACACTACTGTAGCACTACCACCTGCACCCCCATAACAACGCCAGCACCACCACCATCACCGCCACCACCACCATCACACACCACCACCGCCGCCGCCGCCACCGCCACCGCCACCTCCACCTCCACCTCCACCTCCACCTCCAGCACCCTTACCAGAAGCGACGTAGGACACCAGGATTCCCGCAAGGGCGGCCAGAAGGTAGACGCAAACCCTGCCCCTCACGCTTGCTACCTGCGCACCCTGAGCAGCCCCCACTTGCGGCCCACTCCTCTGACACACAGCAAGCACAAGACGACCAAGTGCGAGATGGTGAGAGGGTGCTGGTGGGATCTAGAGGGCATTGGTAGGGTGGGGGGGGGGGGGGGGGGGGGGGGGGGGGGGGGGGGGGGGGGGGGGATGCCTGGCCCCTGGGATTTCACTTGGCGCGGAGAGGCCGTCGATTCCCGCTCGGTGATGAAGACATTTCAGGGACGCTACGGTATATTCCTGATCTGTTAAAATCCATTGCTATTAATAGTGTATTTGCGCAATCTAGGAGATGTTTCCTGGGTTGATCAAGTGCTTCACATATTCCTCGCAACACATCATGACCGCAGGCTAGGATCTAGCCCATCTGCTAGGGTTGGCCACTGGCACACAGCACGCACTGGCAGCCAGCACTGTAGTAACCTACTGGACCGGCAGTAGTCTACTGGAGTAGCAGTAGCAATCTACTGGACTGGCAGTAGTAAATCTACTGGTTGACCAGGCCAATACATTCGCCAGTAGTTTTCGTATCGCGTACGCCCAAGAAACACGCCAGATTGTCGTGCGTAAACCCACTGAATGCGTTTCGGAAGGAGAAAGTAGAGACGAGAGACAGCATACTGCTGCAGTCCAGTATACTGACTGATTTTGACGGCAGATATAATAGCTACTGACGGAGTCAGCCAGTGCCCAGCCCTACGATCTAGGGTAGGAGTTCGCGATCCGAACCCACGTAAGGTAGAGTGCAATATTTGCTCGACTGAGGAGCTACACGATAGGTGTACGATGTGTATTGCATAGTGTTATTTGCAAGCCCATTCGACTCTGAATTGCATATATTTTATTTGCAAGCCCATTTGACCGTGTAGTGCATATTGTTATTCGCAAGCCCATTCCACTGTGTATTGCATATTGTTAATTGCAAGCCCAGTCGACTGTGCGTTGCACATTGCCAATCGCAAGCTCATTCGACTGTGAATCGCACTTTGTCAATTGCAAGCCCCTTCGACTGTGCACTGCACATTGATAATTGCAAGCCCATTCAAGCAGAGTAAGCAGAGTTCCTCAAGTGAACGGCGTCCGAAAAAAAAAAAAAAAGTGTCCACATATAGCAGGACCGTTTGGATTAGATATTACTACGGGGGACCATAGTAAATAGGACCGGAAATTGTTAGTAAAAATAGGTAAATATACAGGTTTTTAAGTATAGCACAGGTCCTATTAACTATGGCCTCCCGTAATACTATACAAACGTCTCTTATATTCAAGGACATACCTGGCACCTGTAAGGCGGTATCCCTATTACGGGGGGGCGATAGTAAAGAGGACCTACGGTACAGTCAAAAACCTATATATTCGCCTTTTTTTTACTATTACGGGGGTCCATAGTTAACAGGACCTATGGCACACATAAAAACCTATATATTCAGGTATTTTTACTAACAATATTTGGTCCTGTTAACTATGGACCCCCGTAATAACAACATTTGGTCCTACTTACTATGGTCCCCCGTAATACTCACCACTCTGTCCAGAAATATAAGAAAAAATTGGTTTGACAATCAGTGTTAAAAAGTTGCTTATATTCTGGGACAAATTGGTACTATTTAGTAGTACAGTAAAAGGATTAGAGCGAGGGAAGGAGTTCGTTTTATGACGGGAACGGAAAGGGGGGGAGCGACGGCGGCGGTGGAGAAGGGGGGGGGGGGGGGGTACGGGAGGAAGGACGGGGGAACGAGGGCACAACAACAACAACAACAACATGGAAGGAAGCGTCGAACGCCCAGCCGTGCCCTTGATGGATCGACACTACAGCAAACAGCGCCGTTATCGCACCCGGCGTGATTTCGTCGAAAAACAAAACATGGAACTGCGACACCATTCCCGTCGGAGCCCAAACTGGAGAACAGGACCACGGAGAGACGATCAACCCCCCCCCCCCCGGTCCCCCGCGATCTCGTCTCCACAAACGGCCCGGCCCCAGCGGAAGAGGTCACACCAGAAAACAAAAGCAACCAATTCGACCTCGTCATCCATGTGCAAGAAAAGTCCGCCCCACAACCGGTTCTTAGTACAAGGGATGCAGCTCGCCCTTGCTGCCACTCGCCGAGCACCTCACGGCTCTTCGCGCTTGGTGCAAGCAACGCCTGCCTGGTGGGTGAAAACTCAACCATTCCCACCTCGACGTTGTGGAGAATGCAAGGGTCTATAGCCATACGACTACGACTAAGGCTCTTTTTCTTTCCTTTATTTTTTGCTCTTTTTTCTTTCCTTTTCATTTTTTTCAATCATCACTTTTGCTTTCCAGCCTGACTCGTAGGAGGTTTTACCCTCAGTGGTCTTCTTCTGGACAAGCCGTGGTCACAGGTAAGGTGTCGTCTCTCCCCCCCCCCCCCCCGCCCCCCCCCCCCCCCCCCCCCCCCCCCCCCCCGCCCCACCCCCCCCAGCCCCCCCCCCCCCCCCCCCACCCCCCCCCCCCCCCCCCCCCCCCCCGCCGGGCCCGCCTACACGTGCCTTTTTTTTTTATCGCGCATAGGGTTCAGCGTACCAACCGCTCGTCGATTTTCATCGAATATAGCTAACATACGCTCTGCATAGCCATGGGCCTTCTCCCTCCAAAACACAGCCGTCGTGCTCAGTCCCGGCATTGCGGGGATGCGAGAGTCTCAAGGTCATACATGCGACTTCGGCCCATGCATGGCACGGGATGATGCACTGTCCCTCACTCCCCACCCCCCCACCGCACGAGACACATACTTTCGCATCTAGATAGTCTAATACACTATTAATAGATAGTGGTGGTACTACGTTCGCTATCCTACGAGAGAAGCGTCGGTCACGGACGGCGAAATACGAAAAATGGGATAAGATAAGGAAAACGTTTCTGTGTATGATGCGTAACGTATGGAAACAAAAAAAAAAAAAAAAAAAAAAAAAAAAGCGTACAAATCCGCCCAAACGTTGGGGGTGTATCAATCAGGAGCAGGAGCGGTGCTCCGTCTCGAAAGCGATGCGTGGTCAACGGCCCAGTGACTGCTGAGGCAAGCAGCAGACGAGAAAGGCCGCCGACCCCTCCCCCCTCTCACCGTTGCGTCCTCGTGAGGCGTGAAGGATTGGATACCGCCGTTCGCGCTTGATAGCCCGCAGATTTTCTGAAGCTGAACGAGAGGCTTGTCTCCCTGAAGAACGAGGGGGGCGACGGGGGGGCGGGGCGGGGCGGGCGGGCGGGTGGCACTCACTATAATACAGGCCGTATTGGTGTGACCATAGACCCTCGCAACCCCTGCAACGCCGGGATGGAGCACGTCGGGTATTTTTTTCACCGACCAGGCGGACATTGCTTGCACCAAGCGCGAAGTGACGTGAGGTGTTGGGCAAGTCGCACGAAGGGTGAGCTGGCTGCATCCTACTAACAACCGCTTCAGAGGCGGAATTTTCGTGCATATGGATGACAGCATCAATGAATTGAGTTAATTTCTGGTGTGTCCACTCGTAGAGACTGCCTCACCATATACACGCTACGTGACACGATCATCCTCCTAGTGCGGAGGGAAGGTTCTCCCCGCACAAAAATGGACAAAACGAAGTGTTACACTAAGAGACAACACGAAGCAGACAAAGAAAGCATTCAAGAAACAACAAGCGGGACAGGATAGTAACCACGCGAACCAACAATGAACTATATACAGGAAAGAACCAAGAGCATATCAGGCACATGCCAAAGAGGAAGAACACCAAGAGAAAGCAGCGAAGAGGCAACAAAAAACAAAAAGGTACCACTCTGGACGAAAATATAATAAACACTTGGTATGAACACTAGTGTGTGAACGGTGCTTGCAATTCCCCCCAGGTGCTGCAAGCGTAATGAAGCAACGAACCGAAAAAAAAAAAAGGAACCCGAAAAAGACAGAAAACAAAAATCCAAAAACGAGAAAAAAAAAACAAAACAAAAAAAAGGACCGGACAAGAGCAAACAAAGCAAGACAAGGCAAGGCACGACTATTACGGAGGACCACAGTAAACACGACCTACGGTACACACAAAAACCTACATACATATTTCTCTATTTTTTCTCACAATATTTGGTCCTATTCCTATCTACTATGGTCCCCCATAATAGACAAGACAAAACGAGAAAAGACTAGATCGAAAAAAAATAAACGAGCCCACAAGAAGCACGGCAACGTTCACCCACCCCCTCGCCATCTCACCATACACGCCTCCACACAATCGCCCCCAAACTCCTCCTCCCCGCCCCCTCAACGCACCCCCTTCTTCCTCCGCTATATCTCGGCTCCCGCACGTCGTTCAAAGCGAAAAACATCGAAAATGTGAAGTAGAACAAGAAAGGAAAAAAAAAAACCCCGCCAACATCAACTTTATGTACCTGGTACACTTGTCCGTCTAAACGGCTTGAACAAGCAGCAGCACCACCACATCATCCATCGCACCCTCCCCATACTCTACCACGCACGCCTCCATATCGTCCTCCACCCTCCCCTCTTCAAACCGCCGTCCCCGCCCTTCTTCCTCTGCCGTACTGGATCAGCTCCCGCACGTGGGCGGAAGCTAAAGCAAAAGGGGGAAATAGTTGAAGAAAAGACATCAAATCCAGGAGAAGAACGAAAAAAAAAATGAATTCGCTCACGGCTTGCAGAAGGAGCAGCACAACAAAATCCACCGTCCCGTCTCCATCTCACCAAGCACACCCCCGCAAACACGCCGCCCCTACGTCCCCTCACCCACCCCCGCCGCCCCCCCACGTCCTATGCCATATCAGGCCCCGCACGCCACTTCGAAAGAAAAAGCGAAAATAGCAACAACAACAAAAAAACACACACACACACGAAACGAGTTAACACGAAAAAGCAGCTATTAATAGCAGCACAATATATTTTAATCAACCCCTCCCCTTCTCACCAAACACGCCTCTAAATCGCCCTTCCCCGTCCGTGTCAAAAGGCATGCGTGGTCAATGGTTAAAGCGATTAAGGCAAGCCAAAAATGAGTGCGCCTCCCGCGAAAACCCGACGCGCTCCGTCCCGGCATTGCAGAGAGGCGAGGGTCTACGGTCATACGACTACGGCGGATCTATCACCCCCCCCCCCCCCCCCCCCCCCCCCCCCCCCCCCCCCCCCCCCCCCCCCCCCCCCCCCCCCCCCCCCCCCCCCCCCCCCCCCCCCCTATCTCCCAACACTACAATCTCACCAAGCACGCCTCCATATCATCCCCCCCCCCCCCCCCGTTCCCATCACCGCCGCCCCCCCCTTCTTCCTCTGCCACCTCAGCTCTCGCACGTCGGCAGAAACATCGCCCCCGGCATCGCCCCCCACGCCCCCCCCCCCCCCCCAACAAACGCCGTTGATGCCTCCGCGGACTCTCCATCAATACCGCCGGCGCCGCCGGATTGGAAACCCGGGGACGACGTGTTGAAAAACCACGCCGGGGACCTACCCACCACGCTGGTGCCCGGGAGAAACCCGTCCGCCTTTTCATATTTGTATTTTGGAAGGGGGAGGGGGGGGGGGGGGGGGGTTGAAGGGTGGGGGGGGGGGGAAGGGGCGGGGGTGAAGGAGGGCGGAGGGGAAGGGGAACATGGGACGCGGGGTGAGGATGCTGTTGTTGTGGTCGGTGATGGTTGTGGTGGTGGTGGTGGTGTGGCCGTGGTGGTGCTTGCTATTTCGGGGGGGTCCATAGTTAATGGGACCTAATGGTATACATAAAAACCTGCACCTGGTATATATTTACCTATTATTTTATCACAATACTTGGTCCTAGTTACTATGGTCCCCCGTAATAGCTAGTGGCGGCGGTTGCGGTGGCGGCCGACCGCACGAGGCGGCGAGAGAGCCGTCCGGCGACCACCCGACCATCCAACCCATGAACGTAGGCACGCGCACGCGCGTAAGACTACGAATAGACTGTTACGGGGGCCATAGTTAATAAGACTAAATATCGTTCGTAAACATACGTAAATATATAGGTTTTTGTGTGTACCGTAGGTCCTATTTACTACGCCCCCCCCCCTCCCCCGTAATAGATAAGAGCTACGGTTAGAGAAATGCCAGGCACGAGAGAGAAAACGTATCAATCGAGCAATTTCGTACCTAGGTTACGTAGGCCATACAAGGGCGCTAAGGTCGCATCTTAACCGCTCGAGTGTTTTTTTTTCCCCGAACGGGAAGGTCGCCAACAGCAGGCAACATTACAATGAAACCCTGTTCGAATTTTGCAGTTCCGTTTTGGGACAAAAAACACTTAAATTATGAGCAGCTTGCCCCAAAAAAACGGGGCCACACTCCCTGAACGGGGTTACATTTTTTTTTTTTCTTTTTCTTTTTCGGAAAATATCTGGTCGAAGGCGTTCCGCAAACAAAAAAAAAAAAAATAGACTCTAAATACATAACATCAGCACTCTTACCGTTGTCGACTACAAAAAGGAGGGCGATAGAACAACGATCGCACCTGTAACCCTGAGCGGTTTTCGCTTCGTTTCGTTTCGTTTCGCTTTTTTTTTTTTTTCGCGAACCATACCAAAAGAATTGTTTAGCAGGCAGGGGATGGACGCTCTACACTCGACGCCGCTGGTGACGTGCCCGGGAGAACTTCGTCGGGCGCTTTTGGCCAGAAAGAGGGACGCAAAAGCAACTATCAACAAACAAACAAAATGCTACAAGTACGTCACCCGTGAGCTCGGCCGATTGAATCGGTTGGTGCTCAACTTTGCAAGCTTGCGTGATACGTCTGTGTTTTATATATATTCCCTTAGTAGCCACAAGCCTGCGGGTGGGGAGGGGGGGCTCAGGCAAACACTAATTCACTTCGTATCAATACAGTAGTCTTAGTACCGCCCCCTGTTTTCGCCGTGGCCACTCTGATGGAAACCCCTACCTTTAGACATTAGTAGTCGCGTGGGAGCAGAGGGTGCCTGACGGCGGCTATACGGGTGGAGACCTGTGGGGTGACGTGATGCTGGGGTCGGAAGCTGTGGGCGGTAATGTTATCAACGGTGGAGGCAAATGCTGGTCAGCGATGATTAGCTGCCACAGGAGGAACCACGGTTCAACTCCTCGACCGAACCCCCACCCTCTATTCACACTCCACATTTCTATCTACGACTCTGAAAACACCCCGAAAAAGAAAAGCCTTCCCTACACAAAGAGACAGGGTGGTACATGAGCCCCTTCGGGTCGGGGAGCGAAGACAGTGACCGAACCAAGCGAGTATTCGGCGTTATGGGGCGTGTACCGAGCAGCAAACGCCCCCCAGCAGTACCGGCGGGAACATTTTGTGCCCACCCGGCATGTAAACTCGGGCACCAATTCGTATCACACCCCCCCGCCCCCTCCCCAATCTATGTTAATACGACTACGGGCATGCATGATAATGAGTACAAAAAAAACCCCCTCCCCCTCCCCCTCCCCAATCAATCAAGCAGTGGCCGTCGATGTGAAATCGGCATTTATTGATCGATCGACATTTTTTTTCCCCCCCCCCGTCTGGAAAGTGTCCGAGAGGGGTCAAAGCGAAACGAGCACGTGCATGTAGGGGAATGAGGGCGCCAATACTTCCAAGCCTTTTTTATTACGGGGGGGCATAGTAAATAGGACCCGATATTGTTATTACGGGGGTCCATAGTAAATAGGACCTACGGTACACACAAAAACCTATATATTTCGCTATTTTTACTAACAATATTTGGTCCTATTTTCTATGGACCCCCATAATAGTAAAAATAGGGAAATACATAGTTTTTTTTTTGTGTGTACCGTAAGTCCTATTTACTGTGGACGCCCGTAAATAGTACCGCACTGCACATAAGCCTAGATTTGACTCTAATTCCAAGTATTTTGTCCCGACAGCGACACTGCAGTCCTGAAGGAGCTATTTAAACATGCTACAGCAAGGGTGTCGAGAACCACTTCTGAGGGTCTTTACTCGAGGGAAAAGCGTTGAAAAAATCCCCCCCAAGATGGTGAGCAAAGCAGTAAGGCGTGCCTTAAGAATGGCCTTCCAACGATACTATTAATTATAGGAGCCCCGCCCCGTCAGTCACATTTTTATTTAAAAAAAAAAAAAGATTGGTCCCTCTACCATAGCGCGCATCATCATCCATCATCAGCATCATCACCATCATCATCATCACCATCATCATCATCACCATCATCATCACTATCACCATCATCAGCATCATCGCCATCATCAGCATCACCACTATCATCATCACCATCATCAGTAACATCATCGGTGGTGGTGGTGGTGGTGGTGGTGGTGACGATATTGGAGGCGGCAAGGGGCATCCAACACTGGCAAGCTCGTATGCCATCAGAGGAGGAGACGGCGCGATTCAACTCCCTGAGCAAAGAGCCCCCATCTACACTCAAACTATTGCGTGGGGGGAGTGGGGGGGGGGCATGCATAGTACCATTCTGGCCGGAAACATAACGACAATTCATACACTAACATGAAGACGAATCGGTCCTTACATTTTCAGCTAGAGTGATACTATATACCATTCTGGCCGGAAATATAACGAGCGTTCATACATTAACATGAAGACGAAGCGGTCCTTACATTTCCAGCTAGAGCGATACCATATACCAATCTGGCCGGAAATATAATGATCGTTCGTACATTAACATGAAGACGAATCGGTCCTTACATTTACGGTTAGAGCGGTACCATATACCAATTTGGCCGGAAATATAATGATCGTTCATACACTAACATGAAGACGAATCGGTGCTTACATTTACGGCTAGAGCGGTACCATATACCAATCTGGCCGGAAATATGATGATCGCTAATACACTAACATGAAGATGGAGCGGTCCTCACATTTCCGGCCAGAGAGGTAGTAATCAGAACCCCCATATTCCTTATATATTGCACAACTGGATATGTTCCCCTCTCGCCCGTAAAAAAAAAATTGCACTTTTTGAATTGAATGTCAAGACAAGCTGGTGCATATGCTCAGGGACCTTGAAAATAAAGGACAGTTTTTTTTAAATATTAATCGTTAGTCAAACCGGTGGTTATATTTATAGACACGGGTAAAAGTATACCAGGTACATAATCCGTACATTGTACTTGTAGGAATAAGCCTTTTCTTTGAAACTGCACCCCCCCCCCCTACACTTTGGAGACAAGCTACTTGAAACTCGAGTTGGGGTTTGTTCTCGAAAAACGGACCGTTTTGGAGACAAACTACCTGAAACTCGGGTGGGGTTTGTCCCCAAAAAAAAACGGGCCGTTTTGGAGACAAACTAGTACTTAAAACTCGAGTGTCCTTTGTCCCCAAAAGCGGACCGTTTTGGAGACCAACTATTACGGGGTACATAGTTAATAGGACCTATGGAATAGATAAAAAAACTATATATTTACCTATTTTTACTAACAAAATTTGGTCCCGTTAACTATGGACCCCCCCCAAAAAAACGGAATTGCAGTCCTCAAAAGGGCTACACACCCACATGCGGCCTTCCTTAGCCCGTCCGAAAATAAAAAAAACCGGTGCCCTGGCATAATTTCTGGTGACGTCACTCATAGTAGTGGTAGTGTGGTCGCACAATTCAGTTGACGGTCAACGTCCGGCTCGTCAAGGCCTCTCTCTGCGGTGCATCGCCAATGCCAGTGACTGGTATTGGCCTCCTGCTTTTATTTACCCTACGTGTTCAGATTTTTCTGGGATTTCTCGGGAAAAAAAAAAAAGACGGTAGGGCAGAAGTCAAAACCAGGTACATACAGTCCCCAAGTCATTTCAGTACAGTATGGTATCACGGGGGGGGCATTCCTGGCAGTAATGAGCACCACATATGGCGTGCTAGCCTCACGGGGACACATGGAACTTTGGGTCCATTCCGGGTTGCTGTTTGATTTGCCCCCCGTACTACTGAAGTTAATATGTGAATTTCTCGATGTTGACGGTCGAGGGATGACCCGTCGACATATCCATACACATGCTACACACATACATTAGTGGCAGGGTGCATAGGGAGTTCCACTTGAAGGCCAGACCCGCCTGTCGAGGGAGGGGAAACAGCGCTTCCAACCCGACATCCCAGTACTCGGAAGTGGTGCCATAATAGTGTCGGTGGACAACGCAGACGGAAAGCGAAGCCATCAGCCGATAGTTGTACGATGTCGTGTGTACAGTTGAATAAAAAAAGAGGCAGACTCAGCTGCGAGATCGAACTTTCCTCGACTCAACCCATGTTTCCCATATATATATGCACCGCACTCGCACGAAATAGTAAGACACCTGGTGCGTATGTACGCACTACTTGCTGCACTCGCATGAAATAGTAAGCACCTGGTAAGACATCCAGCAGAGGGAGCGGCCGTCGAACACATCGATTTTCCCCGTAGACCCGAAGAACGCAGCCACCTCACGCGAAAAGGAAACCCCTTTCGTCGGCCCTCTTCGATCACACGTATGCGTACATCGTGCGCGCAGGACAGCACCAAGTAACAGCAACGCACAGCGCAGAACGACAGAAACACGCAGCACAGCACAAAAGCGGACCAGGTACAGCACAGCACAGGCAAACAGCACAGGCACGGCACGGCAACGATTTCGAGAGGGGTCGGGAGTCAGGTTTTGATGAGCTCAACAATGAAAAAAAATGCAAGATTATCCCACTTGGCTGGCGGCTCCTTGCTCGTGTGTTTTAACGTAACCGGGCGGTTTCGGCGATTTTAGGCTGAAATCTTCCTTCCTATTGTGGATCGTTCGAAACCGAGGCTGTCTATGGATCTGATTGGTTGATCGATTGTGGGGTCGTTGGTTGATACATCCATTGAATTATCTAGGGCACGCCTCGGGCAGATGATCTACAGATCATTCCCACTTGACGATCTAGATCCTCGAGGGCAGACAGATCAAACAGATAACTTTCCTGATCCGTACGATCTAGCTCATCATGTCGGCGGGTGGGGGCCGTATACTCTTGCATGGTATATAGGACCTATTTCTTGGGGTGGATCTGTACTACACAGATCGTGTACAGCACCTCATAACGGCGGGCTAGGATCATCTGTGGATGATCTGTCTGTAGATGATCTGTCTGTAGATGATCTATCTGTAGATGATCTATCTGTAGATGATCTATCTGTAGATGATATATCTGTAGATGATCTATCTGTAGATGATCTATCTGTAGATAATATATCTGTAGATGATCTATCTGTAGATAATATAACTGTAGATGATCTATCTGTAGATAATATAACTGTAGATGATCTATCTGTAGATGATATACCTGTAGATGATCTATCTGTAGATGATCTATCTGTCCGAGGTAATGACATATTGATGCATGATGCCGGTATGTAAATACAGATACCAAATTGACTTATTTTCTCTTCCGGAACACGTTCACTTTCCTCCTCCCGCCTGGGGGTCTTCTTTCTCGTGCTCTCTCTCGGCCGCGGGGCACGCCGGAGGCCCGCGTGTACACAACGGGCTTAACTTCTGACCCCGGCCGAGGTCCACGGCGCACGCTCTGGGAGTTCAAGAAAAAAGTAACTACGGAGAATTTTCCGGCGAGCCAGGGCCAGCCAGGACAACGCGAAACCCCACGATTCTACATCTTGGGGGGATTTCTTTAGATTTTTTTTTTTCGCCTTTCTGCCGTATCACACTGACTTGTCCTTCCAGCCCTAAAGTACAACGGCAGTCCCGCACCAGGCTAGCCCGTCTGCGACGGCGGCGGACCGTACTCCTGCGCGTGCGCGTGTTGTGTAGATGCCATCATTCCTGTCTTCCCGGGAAATCGAAACGAAAACACGAGCCGGTACTGCTGTAGGTTCAGAAAGAGGTGCAGTTGAGGGGGGCAGGACGATAATTCGAACCACACTTCCTCGGAATCGCAAGAGCAACGCGCAACCTCGGGATACGGTGCTTCTACAACGACGGCAGCGGTACAACTCCAGTCCAGCAGCAGCAGCAACAGCAGCAGCAGCAGCCCAGCGGCAGTGGTGCAACAGCACCCGCGCGTCACGCTCTGGTCTTTGTGACAACCACGGTGGCTTTTGTTTGCCTTTTTGTGTATGTAGCGTGCGCAATTGTTCCACCACCAGGAGAAAGGAAGATGCAAGCTGGACTGGAGACTACAGCAGCATTTTGGTACATTTCTACCTCCAGCTTGTTTCATCCACCGCACATCGTCGAACCTATATCCCGTCCTAAGCCTGAATCGGAACGCCTGATGACGATCCCCCTTTTTCAAGTCGCGACACCTTCGGGATTTTTCTTGTCAAGGACATCCCGAAAGGGAACCTTGTATATGACACGACTTGGAATATACGCATCGGTCAACACATTGGTTGATAAAATAGTTGGTTTACGATTGGTCGGCCGGACTGTTGGCTGGTCGGTCGTCCGGCTGGTCGGCCGATCCATTGGTTGATTGACTCGAGCAGAATCCTGCAGAAAGGGTTTGATTGATCTGGTAATTGACCCATACAATCGGCTCGTTCGATTAATGGGGCCTGGGCCGATCGCGGGAGGGGGGGGGAGGGAGGAGAGAGGGGGGAGGTACCTGACGGTCGGCGTGGACATCCTTGGCAAGAGCCTGTTCTCGCCGAAGTCGAACATGTCAACCATGGACGAGTTGCCCGTGTTCGAGACCCCTCCGGCGAACATTCCCACCGTTCTCTTTTCCTGTCCGTTTTGGATAAAGAAAAAATATATAGAGAGCGAGGGTACGAGTTCAATATATAGAGAGGGCGAGGGTACGAGTTCAAATAGCATACATGCCAGGTAAGCAATAATCTGTGATCTTCTTTCGAAACAAAAATCATCTCGCCCAGAGAAACCTCGATCGCCGCGTACACCCATGCTACACTACGCCTGGCGACAGCGGACATCGGGATCGGGAAGCTGACAACCATCGCATCAGCAGATATCCCGCGACAATCAACGGTCTAAAAATACACCGATACATGACTAAGATGCTATCATCTCCTACACGAAAAAAAAACACACCTCGCACAGAGCAACCTCCTCGGTCACTGCCGACTTCATGTTACATCTTCGGCCCTATATCGGACACAGCCGAAAAATATATGTTTATATCCAATACCAGTGTACCGCTATTTTTTGTTTTTTGAGGGTTTTTTTTTCGGATCTTTCTAGGGTTTCATCACCTTTTTTATTGAAAAAAAAAGTGAATAAGAAAAAAAAAAACTTGCAGCAAAACATTGGTACCCGATAACTAACAAAAAGTCGAAATAAAACAAATATACATGCATATTTTTTTTGAGGATTTGTTTTTTTCATCTGTTCTGTTCCGTTCTGTTTCGTCCCCCCCCCCCCCCCCCCCCCCCCCCCCCCCCCCCCCCCCCCCCCCCTCCTCATCCCCTTTGTGCAATATTCGCCCTTCTTTTCTCTCTCCTCTCCTATTCATCAATAGTCGTGACTCACATCCGGGCTCACACAAAAGCAGGCTCTGCTCGTGCCGCGAAAGTTTTACACTATCACGGAGGACCACAGTAAACAGGACCTACGGTACACACAAAAATCTATATATTTCCCCATTTTTACTAACAATATTTGGTCCTGTTTACTATATATGGTCCCCCGTGATACGAGGTGCCCTAAACAAACCACGTTGCACACCTCGCCAAGAGTGACCTCGATCACCGCCGACCCCATGCCGTGCCTCGCCTCCGATAGCGTATGCTCCCCCCAGGCGGAAAAACTCCACGAGGACCCGTCCCACACCTCGGCGCGGTCGCTGTTGAAACCGAAGCCTTTCGTCTCCATGGAAACCTATTGGGGCATGCGCAGCAGGCGTTAGTTTTTCCATGCGAGTCGACGACGGAAGAAAGGGCTGCAGTCTTCTCTCTCGCGATAAAACATACGAAGCAAACATCGTAGATGGCAGTCGGGAGGAAGAAAGAGCCTGCCTTCTTTTCGTGGACCCGGATTGTGAGGCGCGACTATTATTACGGGGGACCATAGTACACAGGACCAAATATTGTAAGAAAGAATAGGTAAATATATAGGTTTTCAAGTATACCGTAGGTCCTATTAACTCTGAACCCCCGTGATAGCAGAAGTGAGATAGATAGAAATAAAAAGCGCGGAGATAATAAATGGGATGGCAAAAAACAAAACAAAAAAAAAAATAAAAACAAGGGAGTAGGGGAAAGAGCAGATGGTGGGGGTGCCGGCGGCGATGGGGGGTAAGGTGCCTTCCGTCTGCATGAATACCTTTTTCACCATGCAACACCATGGGGTAGAGGAAGACGAGGAGGAGGAGGAGAAGGAGGAGGGGTGGGTGAAGGGAAGGAGGTGGGAGTAAGGTGGGATTGGGAGGGGGGGGGGGGGGGGGGGGGTGTTATGAGGCGTACAGACACAATGGTTGCTGAAACCGAAAGGCTTCACGATCCCGTCGCAAGGTCTATACGGGCTGTTCCCCAAGACACATACATCATTATCGCTGTGCGTTATCCCCCATGGCTTGGAGAAACTCGATTCGAAAATTCATCCCCGCGGATTATGATCCCTGATCACTCTAGTGTGAAAAGTGATGAGGTAAAGCGTGTCAAGGCAGGTTAGTCCTCGGAACCGAAGCCTCCGACCCGATGAAAAACTTTCATAGTATTCCGAAAGGGGTGGGAGGCGGGGGGGGCGGTGGGAAGAGGGCGGTGGCCGAGGGGTAAGAAGGGAGGGGGTGGGCTCGGTCGGCGCGTAAGAGCCGGCGACATCGCTGTTGAAAAGACAAAAGCTTCCGCTGGCCCAGCTGAAACCTTTCACGGCATTCAGCACATGGGGGCGGAGTCGAGGAGACGGTGGGAGTTGTGGGAGGGTGTACCCATCTGTTCCTGGCCTTAGTCGTTCGATCATCCCTTTCGAGGCGGAGACAAGGAGAGAGGGGGGGCGTAAAACATGTGTTACTTGGGCACACTCGATATCATGAGTCGCATGAACCTAGACCCTCGCATCCCTACAATGCCGGGACAGGTCACGTCGAGTTTTCAAGAGAGGGTGCAGGGCGGGGGGGTACGGCGTATTACCGCGATCGCCGCTGAACTAAAAAAGTCGCTCTTGACTCCGTGGAAACCTTTTTTGGCATTCAAGAAGAGAGTGTCAAGTGGGGGTGGGGCTGGGGGCTCCCCTGTTCGCAAGCGTCACCACGGATTACATCGTGGCGATTATTACGGGGGGCCATAGTAAATAGGACCAAACAGTGTTAGTAACAATAGATAAATGTATAGGTTTTTGTGTGTACCGTAGGTCCTGTTAACTACGGCCCTCCGTCATAGTGGACGTGAGAAAACAGACAACAGCAAAAAACAACAGCAGCAAGAACACCAGCACCAACACCAAAAAATGCATACACCTATACCAAAAAAAAATACGTCTATCAGCAACAACACCAGCAACATCAACACTGCCAACAGACACCAACACCAACCAAAACAAGCGCCATCAACGACAACAGCATCACCACTACCACCACCACCAACAACAACAACAACAACAAAATGCCAACAACAACAACACAGCCGCCCCGTTTTGACCCTCCTCCTCCAAGACAACACTCCCACTCACCCTGCCACCCGCGAACACACACTGATGCTTGAAGCAGCACGACGTCATCTCGAAGCGCGGGGGGTTGGGCAGCAGCTGAACCGGAAGCTTCGTTACCCTAGCCTGCGCCACGCGATGCGAAAAACAAACAACAGCAATACGCGCGCGCGGCGGGGGGCGGGGGTAAGTCACTTGACAATTTACCGCGCATCCCTTTCGAGACGGAGCAGCGCGTGGCGGGGGGGGGGGGAGGTGAAATACGGAATGACAAGAGAAAAACCGAAAAAAAAAGAAGACGAAGAAAGGAAGAACATAAGCAGGCGGCCGGGGGAGGGGAAGAGGGAAAATTCACCCGGAAAAAACTCGAAAAAAAAGTGTGAACGCTGATTGGCAAGGACAGTATTGGCATAGAAGCGTACGACATTCACAACACGGTGCGTCTGATCGGCTTATCGACCCTGGGATAAATTGGGTACCAAACCCGGTCGTCACGGCCATAATATTACCGCGGCGGACCTCAGCATTCAGGACCCATCACATACACGAAAACCTATACGTTCCAGTACTTTTACCAAGCGTAGTTGGTCCTGATTACGGGGGGCCATAGTAAATCTGACCAAATTTTGTTAGGAAGAATACGGAAATACATAGGTTTTTGTGTGTACCATAGGTCCTATTTACTATGGCCCTCCGTAATAGTATGTTGCCAAAAAAACACGGAAAAAATGAAGCCGACATCCCACTTCTTCTGAGTCCCAGACAGGGTGGTGGGGGGAGGGCGGGGATGCACTCAGTATCATGCATGGCCGTAGTCGTATGACCATGGACCCTCGCATGCCTACAATGCCGGGACGGAGCACGGTCGGGTTTCCACCGACCAGGCAGACATTGCTTACACCGAGCGCGAAGCGAAGTGAGTTGGTGGACGAGTCGCATGAAGGGGGAGCTGCGTCCTACTAAGGCCTATGCCAATGGAAACGCAAAATTCCCATTAAAAAAATGAATTCCAAAGATACCAGTCAGAATTTTTCAGGGACAGCTTGCTATGAGCACGATTATCAAAACCGTGAGTTCCAAACTTTGGGAAACCCCGAAAAAATCAATTCTGAGGCCGATGTTGGGCCAAGATCGGCTTCAGAAAAACTCAGGCGGATGTTTGCTTCGAAGCGGCGAGATTCCGAGTCCTCGACAGACATCGATCGACAAAACCAACGACTGCGTCATGAATTCTGAACGGAGTGCGCTCGTTAGGGGCTCCGACCCACCATTCGAGGGTCACCGCGTTCACACAGTGGCCGGTGATGTGTAGCGAGGCTTACTATAAAAAAACAATTGGCAGCCGGTGTGCACAAAACACATGCCAAAAATTCTTCATCCGTCTCGAACGGCAAAAATAGCCTAGTTTTCCACGTTTGGGAGGGTATCGTAGGACGCCGCCGGCAAGCTCTCGCCCACTAGACCATCGATCCACCTGATATCTTCGAGGCCGTCATCTATACTCGTTGGCCTTGCCCGACACCAAGCGGGTTGGCCGTGGGCTAAGTCTATGTCGAGATCGAGCGTCTATCGTCGCACGAGCTCATTTTTATCAGCGTATTGACAAGTTTCAACGAGAAAAGCAAATTGCGCCACCTGCAGCCGTTAGAAAAAGAAGAAGAAAAACTAAACGTTTTCCCCCTTTTTTCCCACAGAGGCGGTAGGAGGATATTTTCGGCTGTTCTTTTGAAAGCAATGTTTTAGAAAGAAAACTTCTTTACACTGTGTTTCCATTGGCATAGGTCTAAGAACCGTTTTTGAGACGTATTCTTCTTGCATATGGATGACAGCATCAACAAATTGATATTGGGGGGGGGGGGGGGTTACTGAAATGAAAAAAAAAAAAAAAATCTGAAAAAAACGTTTCACAAATTTTCTGACAAAAAAACCCAAACCGCTAGCGTAGGCCGAGCGCAGCAACAGCAACAGCAGCAACAGAGCAGCAACAGAGCAGCAACAGAGCAGCAGCAGCAGCAATCGAAAAATGGAAATGAAAGGTGCCGGTGCTGGTGCTGCTCATTGTTTTTGTTCAACTCTGATTGATGCCTCCCCTAGCTGCGGCTAGCGCTGGCTACTGTGGCTGCCGCTTGCTGTGCTGTTGCTTTTAATGCGCTGCTGCTGGTTGCGGTCGTGGGATGGCAGAGGCGGCACCGCGGTCAACTCTGCCACCGACTCTCGTTGCTGGGCTGCCGTTGCTACTCGCACGCTGTTTTTTTTTTTTCTTGCTTTTATTTCATTTTTTTGTATGCCGCGTTGGCGCACATCCCCACTTCCTTGCTCATCTCGGAACCCCGTTCGCAAACAAACTAAAATCATGATGGGAGGAGGAAATTCGCTTTTTTTTAGCGGAAGTAGTATTTATGGGGGTCCATAGTTAACGGGACCAAATTGTTTCGGTAAAAATAGGAAAATATATAGGTTTTTATGTATACCATAGGTCCCTATTAACTATGGACCCCCGTAATAGTCTTCTTTTTCTTTCTTTACTTCTGTCGCACAACACTCTATTACGGGGGACCATAGTAAATAGGACCTACTGTACACACAGAACCCCATACATTTCCCTATTTGTACTGACAATATTTGGTCCCATTTACTATGGCCCCCCGCAATAATAATGGTAAGTTGCCTCCATTTTGGAGCCTCGCCTTGCCCGTGACGCTGTCGATGCCGTCCTCTCGGAAGATGTCCACCGTATCGCTGGCGGTGTACTGTCCCCCCTCCGCCGTCGGGATAATGCCTCCGGCGACCAGAACGTGGGCTGTGTTCGACCAAGAGGAGGGGTCGCCGTCGTCCTTCGACCCCGTGTAAAAAACGCCTACTGCTGCCGCGTATTTTGGCTGGCACAGCCTTTAAGAGAGTGCAAGGAGAGGGGACGGGGGGACGGGGGGGGGGCGTGCTCATTTGTTGCTTGTCTCGAATCGTTAGGCCAGAGACCACGCATCCCTTTCGAGACGGTACTCCTAATAGAGACATTTGGGCCCTCAATCCGTTTTTTCGATGTATCACACAGAAGCTCTTGTGCGTATCTCATCCCCTTCAAGACAGGGGCGGGGGGGGGGGGGGGTTGTACCCGATAGGAGATATGTACTCGATCTCATGCACGGCCGTACTCGTATGACCACAGACCGTCGCATTCCTACAATGCCGGGACGGAGCATGTCGGGTTTTCAGCGACCAGGGAACCGTTTCACCGTTCGTGATATATTTCACTCGAGTGTTTTAGTTGTGGTCACTTAGGGAAAATCGTGTTCGATGCCATCCTGGGCGAAAGCACAAGGAATGCCTTCTGTATATTTAATCAAACTTGTAGACGGTGCTTATACATCCGCCCAGAATGGCATCTACTAACACGATAACGGTAAACAAAACACCTTACGTATTCGGCACGGTACGATCTCGATACCATACTACATCGAAGCTTCAGCTTTCGCTCAGTGTCAACAGAGAAAAAAAAAACAGGGGGAAAAGTCAGGGGACGGAAGAGGACAAAAACCATTCGAGACGACATACTTCGAAGCATCGAAGTTTGATATTTCGGTACATATAGAAAAATTCGATACGTATATGGAACGTTCGATGGTCCGATATATCTAATCTTCCGATACTCCCGTATACATCGAATTTTTAGGTGAGATACTCGTACGTATCGAAAGTTTCGATATTGTGATACATCGAAACGACAATTCGATATATCGAAAATTTGAATATTCCGATATATCGAAGCCTTCGACACGATATCTGCACTATTACGGGGGTCTATAGTTAACAGGACCTATGGCCTACATAAAAACCAATATATTTAGGTATTTTTACTAACAATATTTGGTCCTGTTAACTATGGACCCCCGTAATAGTTGGGCAGCATGTGTCTCATTCGCTGCGTTAATTGATCCATCGTAGTTACGACCGTCCCTGGTGTTGATGTTGCCGAACGCGCGAGTACGTGAGTCAAGCAAAAATCGATGGAAATCGTCGACGAACTGCGGGAATGCCGATCCCTTTGCGCGACATCAAAGACTGACGGAATACACCGGTAGGACAAGGAGAGGCACCCGTGACTACTGACTACAAGGCTTGTCCAGAACGTCGGGAGGTGTAAAAGGGCCAGCGAGTTGAGCTGGAAAGGAAAAACAAAAGGTGACCCGATTACAAAGGAGGAAAAACAAGAAGAGCCGTGGCATCAGCCGCCAACCTGAAGTCAGCAAACTGGAACTTCTTACAGCACCCTGAAGGACCTTTCAAACGGAAACATGGAACGTAAATAAAACACAAGGGAAAGCCAACATAGTGCAGGGCTGACGCAGCCGACTTCAAGCCACGACCGGCCCAGCAACGCACAGCACAGCACAGCCACGCACAGCAAAACAGAACAGGGAGCAAAACAGAACAGGGCAGAGCAGCAGAGCAGAACACAGCACAGCACAGCACAGCACAATACAACACAGCACAGCACAACAGCACAGCCTAAAACAGTACAACACAACAACTAAAACTCCTGCCGCCCCCCCCACATTCACTATCTAAACATCCTAATATTAATATCACGAGAAGTAATAAGCGAAACGCCCTCCCCCCCCTCTTCTCATCTCGACATTTACACCCCCCCCTTGAGACCATTCAATCAATATCATGGAAACCTGAGCGACCAGAGCAAAGGCCCTCCGCGACCCCCCTTCCCCTCACTGCGCACCCCGCGACCCCCCCGTGGAGACCTCCACCCCACCTCATTCTATCACCAGTGATGAGAGAAAAAATAATGTATAGAACCTCTCCCTCTTGTATCCCCCCCCCATGGAGACCTCCAAACCACAGCATGCTGTTAGAAGTGAAGGCGGCAAACGCAAGCTCCTCCCCCCCCCCCCCCCCCCCCCCATGCCGACAATGCCACCTCCCCCCATCAAAACCTTCAACCCACCTCATGCTGTCAGAAACGAAAACACAAACAGCGCAATGCCCATGCGATCATCCCCCCCCCCCTCCCCCCCCCCAGCACCGCCACCTTCTCCATATATACCTCCAACCCACGAACATGCTATCGAAGCCGACGAGGCGCCCGGAAAAAAAACGCTTCTAGAAGCGACCAGGGTAAACCAACGTCGTGCGCCTCTTCCCCTCATGCCGACAATCCCACCTTCACCTCCGAAACCTTCATCGCACCGCATGCTGTCAGAAGCGATGAAGAAAAATCGCGCAATACTATCTTCCATCCACCCCCTCCCCCAGGACCGCCACCTTCTCTAAGTAAACCTCCACCCCCACCAACATGCCATCAAAGGCGACGAGGATCGCAAAAAATCGACTTCAACCCCGCTCCCACCCTCCCCCCGTAACCCTCATGTATAGAAACCTCCCACCCACCTCATGCTGTCAGAAGCAACGAGCGTAAACGCAACCTCCCGCGCCCCTCTCTCCTTCTCCTCTTCCCCCTTCCCCTCCCCCTTTCCCGCCTCCTTTTCCTTCTCCACGCCCCGCTGCACCGGAGATAAGACGTCAACCACATCGGTCGCCCGGCAGTTCTTAAGCAGCAAATGCGTGTCAGGCAAGGGGCCCACTCCCCTACCTCCCCTCCCGCCACCCTCACGGCTGCTGTCAATGTCAACACTCGCTGAAGGCCCATCCCCTTCCCCCTGCTGCTCCTCCACCGCCTGCCCCGTCGGCGTGGAGGGGGGGACGTCAATGCCGCACCCCCCCGCGAAAAAAAGAGCGCCCTTGGTGGCTCCCACGCCTATGTCCGTCCGAGGAGTTCCAAGCCTTTTGTGTCGCCAGAAACGGGGGTGATGGGGGGGGACGGGGGACGGGGGGTAAGAGATAGGTAGCAGACCTGCTCTACTGTTGCAACGGGAGTTATGGGTTGAATTGAACCGACACGAAATCCGAACGTGGGAGTGTGGTGAGCTTAAGCTTTGTTTTCACCAATCCGCCAGAGGACAAAACAAAAACAAATGAAAAAGGTAGGGGGAAGGGGGGGGGAGGGGGAGGAGGGGTGGTGGTGTTGGTGCTAACGGTGGTGGTGGTGGTGGTGGTGGTGGTGGTGGTGGTGGTGGTTGAGGTGGCGGTGGGCTGGTTGGTGGTATTGGTACCGTTGTCGTGTGCACTGTTGACGACGATAAAAGAGGCAACCAGTGGGGTAGAAGAGAGCCGGTGCTGAACAATCTCCATATTTTGATTGGAGTAGACTTTCAAAAGAGACACGCTCGTAGGCTTTATTGACAGGAGCATTACGTACGTACGTACGTACGTACTGTAGTAAGCGCGAAGGAAGACAGCAGCCGGCTACGTAGATAGAGCGTGTGCTCTGCCCAACGTAGTACGCAGAAAGACAGCAGCCGCCTAGATGGAGCGTGTGCGCTGCTACTACTGCTGTGCAGCTACAGAGTCGACTCTCTTGGCGTGTAGTCCCGGTAAACATAGCGACATAAACCGCGGCAAGGCGGTCGTATTCGCTTTCAGAAATAGAAACAGTGTGCAGCCACACAAGACACAATCACGAGGGGCGGCGCGCGCGCGTGGTACACCTCCTTCCGTTGAGCTTCGGGCACATCTCTTACCCCCTACCCTCTACGCCAGCAGTCCTACTACATACAGCAATAATAATAATAATAATACGATAGTCTGCGCTACTTCTCGTGGCCGATGCCGTGATGGCCACTTCGTTTCGGACACTCTTCTTCCGTCCCAAGTCCCAAAGCATAAACCTCTGGACGGAAACATAAGGATCGTTTAAGCATAAATATGAATACCAAACGGTGCTTATATTTCCGTCCAAAGTGGTACCAGGGCAAGCCCTACCAGGTGCCAAGCACGACTGGTATTACCAGGTACAGTACCAGATACCTGGTACCAGGTATGTACTACCAGTTACAATACGTGTACATGCAGCATATCATAGGAACAAATGGGTAAACTACTTGTATAACACGCAAGAAAGTGCACAGCACACCCATCTTGAAATAATCTTTAGAGCTGATTTTTTTCTCGGTATCATGACGGGAAGAATGCAATGTGCACGCGTCTAACGAAGGAAAGACCTCGACGGGCGGGATCTTCCCAAAGCCGCAGTTTCGGTTGTGTGCTGAGGAGAAACCCGTCTCTAAAAATGATATTCCCCAGGGAGTTATCATGTGTGTCATGAGGTACCACTACAGCATGTCCTGACATGAAAGTACCGTTTGTATATCATACTGATAATAATGTTGTGTATATACGGCCGTTATGTTGCGGGACAATAGTGTTACTCTCGACCAATCATCGGCTCGTTTAATCACGCGTCAAAAGTTCAAGTTGGTGGCGACCAACGTCAGCAACAATACAACAGCAACTGCAACAACAACGACCAAATGCATATCAGGTACCAGGCACCTAATAGTAGTAATGTGAGTATACGAAGTGATACAGACAGCAAACAACACCAACAACAACCACCACTACCCAGAGCAGATGTCAGGAGACAGCATTTTCACCCCCTTGACAGACAGCAACTTTGCGTTGACATGCCCTTGACTTGACACCAAACTACTAGCTTTTAGTGAGGTACACTCGGCCCCACACGCTTGACAGCAAATGTTTTGCCCTGTTGCTTCACATGTCTCCTCTGGCATCTCGGACCACCACTACCACCACTACCCGCACCACCACCAACAAATTCATACAACAACCAACAACATCAAACACCACGTATGTACGTCACACTCCAACGCACCCAACAGCCCAGTAGTCGACACCTGCTGACCTGCTGATGGTGAACATGCGTAAGGTAGCAATTTGCGAACTCTGATTGGCTAAGGGGTACCTTAAACGCGGCTGAATCAACCTACAGCAGTAATATCAATAGTGGAGCTTAGTTTTTCCAAGCCACAGCATCCCGAGATCCTGAGTCCCGAGGGGGCTTCACCTACTCTGTAGGAGAGTACGAAATCTTTCCAAGCACCGCATCCAAGCCGGCCGAATCAACTTGCTGCAGTCTAACCAAGCACAGCCGACTCAAGGTACGCATGTACACACTCACGAGAGAACATCCCGATCCACCACCAGACCAGTAGCTGCATCCCCGCCAGAACCCCTAGCAGAACCCGCTCCCAGCGAAAACGCATCCACATTAGAGTCGACCACTGTCCCTCCCGAGCCGATGCCCCCGGCAAACACAACCACCGCAGGATCTTCCACCATGGCCGCCCCCATGAAGCCCCTCCCTCGGGAGAGGGCTCCGTAGCGCCGCTCGTTCGCCTCCTTCGAGGAGCTCGGCTCCGCGCCAGCAGCAGCGCCTTCGGCGCCACTGCCGCTGCTGTCGCGTTGCCGCAGGACGAAGCGACGGCCGCATATCGACGATTCTCCAGAGGCAACGCAGGCCCTCTCCGAGAGAAGCACGAGCAGCCCCAGCAGGGGCAGCAGCGGCAGCGGCTTACCAGATGGCAGCAAGAACTTCACAGATGGCAGCAAGAACTTTACAGATGGCGAGATCGACAACGTACGTCCTTCTACTGCTCGTCCTCCTTCTCGTCGGGGTGCGCGACGGCGGCAGCGGGGGTGGTGGGGCAGGGGCAGGTTTTGGCGGCCCCGCACAGGCAGAATCCCATCACTGAGAGGCATGGGTCAATGGAACTTTCTTCCGTAGGTATGGTTGAGCGGGTGCCTGCTCTAGTAGAGCCGTAGATCTGAGAGACACTCAGGTCGTGATTGCCTATGTGTGGAACTCGGGTTTCATTAGAGTAAAAAGGCGTTATTTTCGAGGATATTGGGGGTTTCGCGTGATTCCGATTCCGCATGTCATCATCTGATGACGAGACCACTAAGCTCGCGTCTAGTGGTGCGCGCCTTATACTACTCGCGTGACTTCTGCCACTGCTGTTACGGTTGGTGTTGCTGTTGTTGTTATTGTCGTTGCTGCTGTCGCTGTCCGCAGCTGCATGTGCTTGAGATTAGATTCAGTGACTTTTTTCCATCGTGCCGCAAGCTGCACTTTGGCCAATCAGAAAACCCACACCATTTATTCCTTTTTTTTGCTAATCGCGCCGCATTTTCGTCGCGACAAAGGCCGAACCGCGACAGCAGCGCTCAAGGAACAGCAATAGCTGGGGCTACTACCGCACTGTGGCAGGATCTGTGTTGTTTGCTTTGGCTATTTTTTAGCTGCTACTGCTGCTGCCTACCATTTTATTTATTTATTTGGGATTCTTCCTTTCTTTTTCGGTTTGGTTTCTTCGTTGCTTCTCTTTCTCTATGGTGTATTTTGGTTGCTGGCGTACGTATGTTGTGTCGGCCGCACCTAGTGCGGAGACATGGTATTGCGTAGGCTATTAATGCATCACGGTGTGTTATCTCTGTGTCACAGTCTGTGAACACAGAGCTCGTATCTTTCTAGGGTGAAGAATCAGCACGGACACTGGGCTTGCTGGATGTCGACGAGTAGAGAAAAACACACTCACACATATGATGTCATCCTGGGGGAACCATCAGCTACATCAAGATACACCCGCCATATATAAGTCGCAGCGCGATCCACACACCACAATCTGTTTGCACTACAGCAGTGAGCTTCGACGATATCATGCGCAGGACAGAAAACGACACCCAAAGTAGGTACAGCAACAACAGCGCTCGGCAGCAGCCATAGCAGGGGCTGCTGGGCTGCCACGCACGGTCGGATCTGTGTTGGTTGCTTTGGCTGCTTACTGCTGCTGCTGCTGCTGCTGCCTACTACTCTGTACATATGGGATCATCCAGGGGAATCACCACCCTAAATACCTCGTACCAGGTATGTATATAGACACGATACAAGTACCCGATACCGGTACACCGGCATCCGCAGAACGCGCAATCGAAGCATTACACGCAGTTTGCAACGATGAGTTCAAGCCAAAAATTGTCGTGCAAGCGTCGTGCCGTTTCACAGCGATCCGTTGGATCAAACCGTTATCCTCTCTGGTATGTCAGAAGTCCGCAGGCAAGAACGTTATCTCCACGTGGAACCGGAAATTATTTCCACAAGACGTCGAAACCCAGCAAAACCTATTACGGGGAAGCATAGCTAATAGGACCAAATAAAGTTAGTCAAAATATAGAAGTATATAGGTTGTAGCCCCCCCCGTTATAATAGAACCACAGGCGACAAGAGTTGTGCACAGTACAGGACACCTAATAAGAAACACAAATTCTGACCCAGGTTGGGTTTCTTATTTCGAGAGAGGGTGCGTTCTACACTATGGACATATTCAGTGTAACGGCTCCCGAATTTCTTATTTTTTTTGTAGCTCTCAGCCTGGGATTCGTGTTGCCTTGTGTTTCTCACCTGGTACAAGATATTACGGTATTCATACTGTGTGTGCCACCAGTCCACAATCGTCCTGTGTGTCAGGCGATAGAAGTTTTTTTTTCGCGGAGCTCGTGCCCAGCACCAGTACTTCAGGCCATGTGCGTATCTTGAGGCTCACCGAGGGTACATAGAGACGGTTGTTCGTTGTTGGCGATCAACGGAATTTATTTGCTGGTTGGCGAAGCGAAACACCTTGTGGTGCTTGTCACCCTGCCCCTTCCGTGTTTGTAGTGATTTACATTGTTATGCATTTTGGGCGGGCGCCCATGGGAGCTCTCACGGGAGCCATATGGGCTCTCGTGGGCTCCCACCTGGCGATCCCGTGTGCTATTACGGCATCCCACGTTAGCACCCTATGGATCCCGCGGCCTATTACGTGGGATTCCGCGGGGACCACGGGCGCGCGTGAGACACCACCTGGTAAACATGCTGCGGGTGCAGAAATCCTGTTATTTCTCCACGTACACAAGCGTGTACCACTCCCCCCACCCGGCAAAAAGTTTTTTGTTTTGTTTCGTTGTTTGAACCCATCATGGCTGATGAGCAGCAGGCGTCTGGCCCCCGTTTTTCCAGACCCAAGCCGCGGACTGCACGTTTAGCGCCAAACGTTTCTCCTAACGGGGCTCCTCAATGAAAGAGCTGCCCAATATGTTAGCGTGCGATGTGTGTCGTATATTATGTTGTGCAAGCCTCTGTGCTTGAGTGTATCGGGGCTTAGCTCACACTTTTTTTTATCGAAGTCGGTTGTTGAGTGACTTCCCCATAGTGCCAATGGCTTGCACTAGTAGTATATAGATCCTTACACGAGGAGCCTCATAGAGATCTGGAGCTACCCCAGCCACAGGCGCGCGCGATGTAATCAGTGCTTGTACCGGACGCTATCCAGGAAGTTCAAAGGTAGCTTGCATTTTTTGCCAAACGAGGACCGTTGAGAGGCAGATCAGCCAGCCAGAGATGTAAACTACCTCTACACAGGTGACCGGGACCCGCCCTTGCACGGTGTGGGCGCATACCAGCTCGTGTGGGGGGGCTGAACAGTGTACACCAAAAGGCGTACCGAGTTGGGAGGTTGTCGGCAGCTTGTGGGGTTTGCTACATTTATCAATGTCTCTATATTAAAAGGATATCTTTACCCCGCATTGTGCATGGGGGAGGGGGAGGGGGGGGTCTCGGCAACGGGTATATGTGCGTTTGAGTTGTGTTTTGAGTATCGGTGTGATTTCAGGTTGGGCGTTTTTGCCTGTCTCGAGTGCTGTGACTTTAAAACACTATCACACCAGGTGCAGCATACGTGTGCGCAGCTATTACAAACGATCGAGTCCCGTCACCGTTCTGCACCGTGCTGCACTTGATACACTCCAGGAAATATGCTACGATATGGTCCGACAGTCTCTACTCCGGGTCGGAAATTCTGCATCTACTACTGAAGCTTCCCGGCAGTCTGTACCCCCCCTAAAGTGCTGTTGATGCGATATACCCTCGCCGTCGGAGTATTATCATGGTAGAGAACGACTAGTGTATGTCGCTTCCACTACTATACGTCCTCTTGATGGATATTTGTATTATTGTAGAGTATGGAAGATTGAACGCGGGAAATCCATATTTTTTGGAGCGGGAAGTGAATCTTAACATACCACAGTACAACATGGAAGGCTTGTTTGTTTAGGGGATAAAACAGAAAAATAGCTATATACAGTAGGATGATTTAGGTTGAAGATGGCCTCATTCTGTAGGGAGATAAGGGCGACTGGGCGGGTACTGCAGTAGAATAGGAAACCATACGACAGTATAAGAAGCTGGTTGGTAGCCGACCGGAAACAGCTTTACACTTGAGGAAGGACGATGACACAGGAAGTTCGGATTTTTTGTTTTTGAGGAGGGGGAGGTAGTTGAGGTGGAAGCCTGTTTTTGGTGTTATGATACTGCCTTGAATGAGGTTGAAAACCCGGTAATTTCCTGGGTTCAGGCACCGGGATCGTATTTGTATTACTTGGAAGGCGTATCTTAGGTGGAAACACAGGGGTTTTCCAGAGGGGCACGAGCTTGGTCTCAGGCTCCGCGTGCACGAAAGGAATAAAGCTGCTCTTCTTCTATCTCTAAGCAAGCATCACACGTGAGTACGAACGAGTACCGACTTAATAGGCAAACTTGTCCAGGGATACAAAGTGTCTCGCTTGCATGATCTTAACAAGTGGCGTTAGCGGGTGGTTTTTTCTGCTGGGTGAGTTTCTGCTTTTTATTTTCTTGGGCTGGGTTGGGGATGGTTTTTGCGTATTTCGTCCTGCCTATACCCCCCCGCGCTAAGTGTCGGGGCTGGTCTAGGTAATCGGGCCACTCATTTGTGACCCAGGACGCGTTTTAAGAGTTGTGGGCTGGGTTTCGGTGGTTCTTGCCGTTTTGTTTATCTTCTCGTTTTGGTATTCACTTTTCGCTTTCCATGCACTTTCCTCGCCCCCCCCCCCTGTGCGCGTGGCTTTCATTGACGATTTCGTCTTGTCCCTTAAGGCTAGGTCTTCTTTTCATTTTTTTACGTGCATTGCCGGCTTCGTTGCCTTCCCGTTCAGAGGTGTGGGAATGGGTTTTGAGGAGCCGCATCTTCGACTCATGTTCTAGTTCGTGGAATCGGGGTTTCCATGAATTTCCCATAATTCTGCATATACGGCTCATCAGAGTGAGCTAGTGTTATGATACTGCCTTGAATGAGGTTGCAAGCCCGGTAATTACCTGGGTTCAGGCACTGGGATCGTATTTGTAATGCTTGGAAGGTGTATCTTAGGTGGAAAACCAGGGGTTTTCCAACCCGGTAATTTCCTGGGTTCAGGCACTGGGATCGTGTTTGTAATACTTGGAAGGCGTATCTTAGGTGGAAAACAGGGGTTTTCCAGAGGGGTACGAACTTGGTCTCAGTCTCCGCGTGCGCAAAAGGACTAAAATTGTTCATATTCTATCCCTAAGCAAGCATGACACGTGAGTACCAACGGGTATCGACTTAATAGGCAAACCTGTCCTGGGATACAAAGTGTCTCGCTTGCATGATCTTAACATCAGTGGAGAAATACGAGGATTAAATTGGTCAAGTGTAGGAGGCTGTAATTTGTGAGCTTGAGTGTAGTGCGAATAGTCAGCATTTGACCAGTAATTCCGTATCCATCAAAGGATAACTAAAGGGTATATTGCTGTACAGTGGGCGCCCGATTTTTTTGAAACTTCAATTTGGTGTCCAGGCTCAATGTCTTATTTTTTTCCGACCTTAATCTAACTCCATTGTAAAGGATTTAGAGTCGATCCCACTCTTGAGCCGTGTTTCTCTACCCAATTTTCTTATTGTTCGTGCTAATCAGAGCTACTTTTCTTGACATAATATTTCTCAACTATGGACACCCACTGTATGTATGGTGCAAAAACCCAACCTGCGACCGTTGACGAACGCGTGCCATAGCCAGGTGTATGACTGAGATGGGACAGTGTCGCCGGAAATTGTACTCGGGTAAGCGAGCTAAAATACGGCAGCAAGCAGTAGTCTCAAGGTTGAGTTGAGCCTATGCCCGTACCCCGATCATTTGCGCTCGAAAATTAGTATTTCACCGAACAATCACAATGTTCTACAACAGATCAGCGGGCCATGGGGAACATCGTGAGCCCAATCATGGTTTGACCATGGTATGTTCCATGGTGTAACCCGTGGAAAAAAAAGATACCTGGTACGGCGGAGTAGACCCTGGGACAGTCCAGGGATCAATGGTGTTCGCCATGGTACAGTCCATGACTTTTTCATGATCCATGGTGTAGTTCATGGTGGTATCATGGAGCACGTCATTGTTTATCCCATGGTGCCCGACGATAATAGCGTGGGAATTTCGTGCATGAGTCAACGCACAAAACAATGCTTCCGTGGTATGTGCCATGGTCACCCACATGCCCCATTCCACGGGAAATCCTGTGGACTTTCCTATGGTTCGCCGCATGGGACATGCGCCATGGTACATTCCGTGAAACGAATTCGTCCAAGCGGTCTGTATACATGGTGGCCTTCATTGAACGCCCCATGGACGGTCCGGGAGCTTGTTCCATGGGTGCATCAACAACCAGGCAGTGTGTTTAAGGTTGCCCGGTGGCACGTGCCATTGAGGATGATCACAGGAGAGCCCATGGAATACTCCACGACAATTCGGTACACACCATGGTAAATGCAATGACATCATGGAAGATACCACGATCTCCCATGTTGTACACCACGGGATAGCCCACGGGATGGACAAATCCATGGTGTACCTCATGATACATACCCCAAAAGGCATGGTGAGTCCCGTGGGGCGTTCCTTGGAGAAAGCCATGGACTATCCCTATACCTATCTCTAAACTCAAGCGTGAGGTATACCGTGTTGGGTTCCATTGGGAAACCACAGCATCGACCATGGGCCAGTCCGTGGGGTGAACCATGGCGCACATCATGGTTTGCCGTGTGGCGCACCCTATGGGTTCGTCCACGAACTATCCACGAACTATGACACTGTGTCGTTCCATGGCGGGTGTCCGTGGGTTGTTCCACAGTTCACCATAGTATCTACCATGATCAACCATTGGTTGGACGGTGTGGACTTGTCCCGGCGATGGGCTGTCCAACTAATGTGCATCATTGGAACTATAGTGTAAGAATGAACAGCCCGACCTCTGGAAGATCTGTCAAAAGGTGTCGTCAAGTAGACTCACCTAGGAGGCGTGCAACCGAATTGAGCGAATCGAGGGCGACAGCAAGATGTCGCATTGGCTAGTGCGGTAACAGCGAAGCTACAAGCGTTTGTCCGTACAGCATTTGTTGGGACAACTGCTAAGGCACCGAAATGAGACGCCCGCTACGGCAGACGTAGAGGAGTGCACCAGGTATTTCTGAAGGTACCGCCACTCTTTTTCTCACCCCGAAACTGTATTTTACACATTCAGAACCAAACAGCATGCGTAAATATGGAAGGATGCCTGTCTTTTTTTATCAGTTGTGGGTTTTGACTTTCAATACTATACCCCCAACTCGTCCAACACCTCACGGCGCTTCGCGCTCGGTGCACCAATCTCTGCCTGGTCCTTGAAAACCCGACGTTCTCCGTCCCGGCATATTTTAGGGACGCGAGGGTCTATGGTCATACGACTACGGACATTCATGATAATAAGTACACGCCCCCCCCCCATTTTTCGTAAGTTGGATTGGGGTCGGTTGGCAACAATACTGTAAAACATGCCGCTCCCTACTTGAGCTAGACAACCGGGGTATTTTGTTTTGTTTTGTTTTTGGCGGTTGGTCACAGCTGGTCGTCCAGTTAGATGATTTGTGCGAGGTGAAGAACATTTACTCCCCACAAGGGGAATGATCTATCACGTAGTGTTTGCGGTAAGGCACTCAAGAGGCAGTAACATAGTACTCCAATTGCTGTCTCTGGAAGTGGCTACACAGGTAATTAAATATACTCATTGAAGCTGTCATCCATAAGCAAGTCCGCCTCACAAGCGGTTCTTAGTAGGATGCAGCTAACCCTTTATGCGACTCGCCGGACACCTCTCGGCGCTTCGCGCTTGGTGCAAGCAATGTCTGCCTGGTCGGTGAAAAACCGACATGCTCCGTCCCGGCATTGTAGGGATGTGAGGGTCTATGGTCATACGACTACGGCCATGCATGATATCGAGTACACCTCTTCTACCAAGTACACTCCCCCCCACCTATATATTCTACATATTGATTGGGTTGGCGTCGGTTGGCAACGACGCTGTAAGACATGCCGCTCACTACGTGAGCTAGACAACCAGGGCATCGTTGTTTGTTTTGTGTTGGCGGTCGGTCACAGCTTGCGATCGAGTGAACATCATTTTGTGCGGGGTAGAGAACCTTTCCGCCGCACAATAGGAGTTGTCGTATAACGCAGTGTTTACGGTGAGCCAACCACGAGGCAGCTACGTAGTACCCCCCATGCCTTGTCTGGAAGTGGCGACATCAGAGTTTTTTTTAACTAATCGATGTCGTCATCCATATGCAAATCCGCCTCCCAAGCGGTTCTTAGTAGGACGCAGCTCACCCTTCATGCGCCTCGCGTTCGGTGCAAGTAAGGTCAGCCTGGTCGATGAAAACCCGACGTGCTCCGTCCCGGCATATTTTAGGGATGTGAGGGTCTATGGTCATATCATACGACTATGGCCATGCATGATAGTGAGCACACACCCCCCCCCTCCTTCTCCGTTGCACCATACATTAACCCCCCTTTAGAACCGCCCGAGATGGCTACCGAAACAATAATAATTTTTTGCGTCATTAATCAATCATATCCTATACGAGAAGCGTTAGCGCCCCCAGCAGTATCGGTAGGATCATTTCGCGACCGTGCTGTACGACTCCTTCATATCGCATTGTGTCTCCGACACCAATTTGTACCATCTAACAGCCACACACGGCAGTAGCCGTTCCTGTAATCGTCGCTGTTTCACGCTCCATTTTGCCCCGGAAGTCCCAGGAGGGTTGAGGATCTAGGATGCCAAAACCTAAAAAACATGTTCTCGTTATACCCCTACTACGTGGGACCATAGTAAATAGGACCAAACATTTTTAGTAAAAATAGGGAAATACATAGGTTTTTGTGCGTACCCCGTAGGTCCTATTTACTATGGCCCTCCGAAAATAGAGTAGCTACGCGTAAAGATAGTGAAACCCGACGAGAACCTTACGTATGTTGCCTATGAATAGAACAGGTATACACTCGGTTATTTATTTGCTGCAAAAGGCGAAATTAATGTCATATGAAAAAAACGCGTTCGGAACCTCCTCAGTTGTTGGTTCGGAAGTCCACCGGTCAGAAGTACATATCTAGGCCATGACAAGCCCTACCACCCCTTTTTAGCATTCGTCATTGTTGACAGAGGGGCGTTGGCATCGTGGCCCAGCATCCCGGACCCATGCCCGAGTGCGGAGGTAACGGGGAGTTGTTTGGCCACGACATCGTCTGCCTGGCCGGGCTCTTCTGCAACAGAGTAAAAATAGCGAACATCGTTCAGCCGTCACGTTGGTGTTTGTGTCGTCATTCCGTTTGTCAGCTGATAATGTCAAATTTAGAGCGCTAGATCCAGTCATACGCATGGCATGCACATATAGTAGTGAGTCCCGATTGTGGACATTATCTAATATCCTAGCAAGTTCGATTGGTCATAGGGTGCTTCGCCTACCTACCTCGATCGTAGCAGACGCCTCCATCGGGTATTGCGTTCTCTGGTAGGGGTGCTTTGTATTTGTTTTTTCGAAATGTTGTTTTTTTCGGTGAGGTGTATAGACTATGCATAGGCCCCCTTATGTGAGAAACCTGATCTAATATTACCACTGTATGTACCCTATCTAAGCATGGCTCATTGTTGAGAGGCCGGCGGCAAAGAGAACGGCGACGATAGCATTTGCCAGTTAGGGGCGAAGTGCGAAGCATCACCAGAAAAAACAAAAAGCCAAATCCATGCAAGTCTTCACAGTAGTAAGCACTTCATGCCTTGAAATCGTGACCAAATAAAAGGGAGACATTCGTCATCGCCAATAGACGTACCACCAGATGTATATTTGTCACAAACCAAACCATGACGACATCGAATATCATTTAAAAGTTCGAGAGCGATGATGGATGATGTCGTCACGATCCATGACGTAAACAGTTTTCTGCTTTAGAAAACGTGACACAACAACAACAGCAACAGCAACTTGCACTATAACCAGGAATCGTGATTTTTTTATCTTTATCACGAATCGTGTATTTTGATTTTGCGTTCGATCGGAAATAATAATCCAAACTACCCCAACGATCGAAGAGCGAGAACGCCCACATGCATGTAAAGAACTTTGCATTTTCAAGACACCGAGAAATTCAATCTCGGATGCCCCATACAAGCTACTCCCCGCGTTGGTGCGAACGTCCCGAAGCAAGAGGGGGCGTCGCGGCAAGCCCATCAACCAAGCTGGAACTGGGGCCCAGCACATAAGGCAGGTAGGTGGTGGTCCTTGGACGAACCCGGCGACAAAGTTTATAGGATAAGGAGTGTACCTGGTATACCAGAGTGGAGGTTAGAGATTGGAGTGGAGACCATGCCTTGCACGTGGTTAAACAGTGATGAGCAATGCAGTAGTGAAGGTTGATCGGTTTGATTGATTGGAATGGGCAAATATTACGCGCGTGGTCGTTCGTTTCATTCCAAACTGGTTGGGTTTGTTTAGGCCAAACATATTTTTGAATTGATTTGTGTCCGATTGGAATTCTGGGCTACCGAACAGGACACTGAGCGGAAAACAACCCAATAAACTGTTGCGGCTGAACCGTCCAGCTGCCTCTAGGTCAGGGGTGCCGTCACGGGAGAGGTGAGTTCTGTTGACATAGAGGATGACGTCACGCGCAAACATATCGCAAGACATGCCTCGTAGCAGGCGGCACGATTAATAGTGTACCAGGTACCGGGGTGTTCCTTCAAGTGGCACCCTCGGGACAAATGCAGAACTTCTGATAACGCCGTCGCGGCTCGACTAAGACTCCGGGAGCTGCAGCAGATGAACGCCATCGCGGTCTTCGGTATTTTGTCTAGATTTTGTTCGCCAGAGTCTAGTCCATCCCTCCCCTTTTTTTCTCGTGACCCTCCTGGTCAGGGCATGGCGATACCCCGTGATTCCTGCCACAGGCGAGTCTCGTGTTTTCTAAGTATATTTATCGTACGCTCCGTTGCGTGTGTCCATGCCATCTCATCATATACCCCACACCCCCGTGTGGGCACCCTAGCAGGCATCGCAGCACTGCCAGCGACAATCACTGCAAGATCATACCGGCGTTTGCGCCCGTTCGGTCGGGCGGTTCGGTCCTCCCAATCCAACTAAACTACCGCAGTCCTATAGCATGACACCTGATACTTCCTCTTCTTCCAAATACAGCTGACAGGGGCAGGGTGGGAACGATTGGAATCCACAGCAGCACTGTACCCGTAGTTACTTTGACACTATTTCATAACCAACTCCCGTCAATTCTTGGGAACGTACGTACCAGCCGTTCCAACAGTGTGCTCTTTCGGAAGAAGAAGTTCAGACACACGCCCACACTGTCCAATGTTAACTATACTGTCGATTCGCGACCGATGAAATTACAGTCCAACGTTCGCGCTCCGATCCACAGCCCTACGTAGCGATCGCGATTTATCACGATCTCGAAAATCACGTTCTCGAGATTGTCGATCTTTGCTTGAAATTCAACCAGTTTTTTTGCATCATGACGTCGATGATACTGTAGGTAGCAACGCACAATGCGACCGTCAATTTTCATACATATTTTTCCTTGACTAATTCCAAGGCATTCTGTCCCTAAAATACGGGTAATATATGTATATATGCGTATGGTATGTTTGTTGTGTTCACCTTCCAGGTAAAGTTTGGCTTTGATTGAAAGGAGTCCCACGGTAGGGGCCGTGCCATACTTACCTATTTCGACCTACCCGCCATCCACAGAAGAAGCGGGCGAATTTTATCTCCAGCTCGTGGCGCTTATTTCGTCCGAAAAGCGGTCTCGAGTCGGCCACGCGGTGGCTGTGTTGCCGCGGCCGTGCTGCTGTGTTTTGTTTTACGGAGCAGGATTGGTTTTGTTCTCCCCCGTCCTTCCTTTTCGGCACGCGCACATCTTACACACTGCAAGTAGGAAGCGGCCGTGCCTCCTTTACCCTCGCGTAACTGCATCATGTTTACCCTCGCGTAACTGCGTTCCAGGTAAGACCTGTCATGTCACAGAACATCGATCAAATGAGGTCGGTTCTTAGGATATACATCAGCCTAAAAGTTTATTCGTTGTAGGATGCCCACAGACTGTCATAACCTAATTTCGTCTGTCTGCGTGCTCATCTGCTGGTTTGTTTTGTCTGCGTATCCACCGCGGCATCATTGAATTGTGAGACCTGCAAAAGTCGTCGTCAGGGTACCAGTTCCTGTCACTGGGAACTCAGTCCTTGACTTCTCAGTAACTAGTCATATCGGAGTATTCGGTCCCAAGTGTACGAGGAGCTGAAATGCCCGAGTCCTCACGAGTCCCAAAAATTTAATCAACCCTGAAATGACTGGGTCCTCGCGAGTCCCGAGGGTATCATGGGTTCACTGGGTCCTCGCGAGTCTCGGGGGTACCAGGAGCTAAAATGATCGAGTCCTCGTCAATCCCTAGGGTACCAGGAGCTGAAATGGCTGAGAACTCGCGAGTCCCAAGGATACAGGGACTGAAATGAGTACTCGCGAGTATCGAGTCCAAGTGTCAAACGAAAATAGTTTCCTTTAGTTCTTTATTTTGGTACTTCTGCTCACTTGAACAAAAAATCAAAACCTCGAAAGAGTGTATGTCAGTGCCAGCAATCGGAAATCATTCGTTGCCTCGCGAGTACCAGTCATTTTGTATCGTAATCAGTCCCCGCAGTACGAGGAGCCGTGACCGAGTCCTACCAAGTCCAAAGGAATCGTGCAGCTGAAATGACTGAGTATTCACAAGTCCCAAGGGTTCCAGGGGTTGAAGTGACTGGTACTGTAGTCACTGGTACAGGTACTCGGACGACGTTGGGAGACCTACCAAGTATGCATTCATGTGCCCCCCGCACCGATGGACCGAATGGACGCCGACATATTGTCGCCCCGCAATAGGATACTACCGCTTAAATATTGAGGCGCTGCTTTGTCCTCTACTGTGAACGCCCATGCCGTGACTGCCACGGCCAGCATTTCCTAAACCTAAATAGACAAATCACGTCTCCCCTGTACGTGTGACCGGATGCGGTCCTGTGTGTCGGCATCGAAATGGACCCCCCACCACAACCCTGTCTCCAGACGACCCTCCCCCCATCGCATCCCCTGAAGCGTCGCTGAAGACTTCCCGCCCGTTATCTGCACGAGCGGGCCTCTCCATCGAAGTTAAAAAAATAATTGGGGTGTTATCGTTGTGCGTGTGTGTATGTCGAGACGGACGTCCGTACTCATATGCATGCGCCACTCTGTCGCTCGTCTGTTATGAAATTTGCGCCACCGCCAGGAGCATTCTTCGTGCTCTAGTACGCACGTGTGCCTGTACCTCCAGCCCGCTCATGTTTGGGCATAAACGACCCGCCTTCCTCTTCATGAGACGCGAACGCAACGCCCACTCGGCATCCGTTTCTGCGCCTATCGTTGCACAACGCCTCATGTCATACGGCAACCCCTAGGCACCGACACATACCGCGTTTCTTATGGGGCACGCTGGGTCCCGTCCTAGCAGCAGGTCTCCCTTATTCGCCGATGGCAGGTCAGTTGGCCACCCACGTCAGCTCGCTGTCCAGCAGAGGGCCGAGGCAGAAGAACAGAAATTATAAAAGGGCATTATACCAGGCGTGGATGGACAATCCAGTAACTACTTCACACGTCTGCTCGTACTCGCAGCAGGACCTCGTGCTTGCTCGTGCCCGACGTGGAACTGCTGACCTTCAAGGGAAGCCTTTTTTTTAAAGGCATGCTTCTAGCGTTCAGAACCACGCGCGCAAACCATACACTGTATCTCAGTCCCCGGTTCAGATATGCCTCACATTCTCCGCCATTAGATCTTGTTTTGTTTGATACTCTGTCTGCGGAGACTGTTAGTTCGTCTCCAAAAACAAAAACACTATTTTTAAACACGGCGGGCGTTTTCTCGTTGTTCGAACACATACTGCCCACGTGCTACTGGTACACCAGTACGTACCTGTTGCCTCTAACTTTGCATGCGCCAGGCAGCCTTGCCTCCCTCACCTGTCCACCCGGGGAGCACGCGCACGTACGGAAAGGTCGTTATTAACTGGCCGCTTTTTTTCTTTCGTTTCGCGGGATATTTCCCACAAACGCGGGAAAAATGCGGTGTGTCCTATTATCGTCTGGTGTCAATTTTTTCATGAGATTGCAGCGCTAGCCCATGTGATCGAGTCTTCACAACCAGCGGCGTGCGCGAAGGCCGTCCGCTCGATCGTGCCGCTAGGGGGGGGGGGCGGTTCCTAGAGATAACCCTTACCCGCCCCCGAGAACTCGACACTGCGTTTTTTTTTCCCGATTGTTTTTTTTTGGCTTGTTTGACAGAGTGACGAATAGGCGGACAAATGCGTTCCATCCTCGTTTTATGACATTCTGTGCCCGGTAGTGCTTCAATGCGCTCCTTGGTTGTGCGCTGCATGTGGCCGTGTCGTAAACAGACCTGCATATATGCAGTAGCTCAGCGTATTGTTCTTGCCTTATTCGGCCCAGCCCGGCATGTTCCACCATGTGTTCTGTGAGCGGGTCGAAGAGTGTCCGCCATGTTTACGACTGTGGCGTACAGGACAGCAGTAGAAGCGTGGCGGAGCAGGTGCTAATAACACCACACCCTGGACAGTGTGCTCAACATTAGGCTATTGCTTCGACAATGGGCGAGGGGAAAAATCTATCAATGTCCAATGTCGGCCACAATAGACTACCTGTACCTGTGGAACGCGTGTACTGATAGATACTGTCGACGACGACTCTTTAGTTTGGAAACCAGGCACCAATAGTCTATCGTGGAAACAATAGACTGGGAGTACTGTCAGTCAATAGGCATTGCCCACTGTTTGTCCACCACAATATACCGTGAAATGTATCCCTCGATGGCCCTTGCCGCCCGCAATAGATTGTGCCAGCTACCCATCGATATGTACTGTCCACCACAAAAGGTTGTGCACGTTGTGTTCATTGACGGCCATTGCCGGCCGCAATAGATTGCGGAGGCTTTCAGTCAATATACTACATATAGCAGTTCATTCAGGACATATATATATTTCACCGCGTCCCCGGTGGCTTGGTAGGTGGTCTGCGAGCCTATCAAGATCAATTGCGTGAGTTCGAGTCTCACCGAGTGCATACTCATAGGGACTTTTTCTTGCATCAAATTGATTAGCAGAAAGCGCGAGAGCGTGAGTTAGCTGTACATTCGATGAAAATGGACGAGCAGTGGGAATGCTGAACCCTATGCGCGATAAAACTAAAGGCACGTACCGGGGGGGAGAAGGGACGACACCTGTTACCACGGCTTGTCCAGAAGATCGTCGAGGGTAAAACCTCCTACGAGTGGGCTGGAAAGTAAAAGTGATGAAAAAAACAAGAAGCTGAAAATACATATTGAAAGGAGGACGGGCTGCAAAAATAGTGCACCGTCTGTACCACCAGCTTCCGTCCATCCTTGGCCTGCTGCTCGGTGGGTTCTGACGTTCTACCCCCCTCGTGCTCTCATAAAGAAGAACACAGACCATTGGTATCCACCATAGCACGACATCCATATACTATTACGGGGGGCCATAGTAAACAGGACCTACGGTAAACTCAAATATCTAAATATTTTCCTTTTTCTACTTACAGTATTTGGTCCTATTTACTATGGTCCCCCGAAATAGGAGGAAATAGAGGGAAATAGTCTAAAATGATTTGGAAACACGCCCCAATAATAGTGTATTGTGTCGAAGATGGCTAGTGCTGGACACAAGTGTGTGTGTCTATTGTTGGCGGCAATAGCCATCGATAGAATATGGTATTTGTGCAGTGTTAAAAACAATGTGGCCATCGATGAATAGCTTTGCACACTCTACACACCAGGAGGTGCCGTCGACAATGATTATCGATAGACACCCCACACAATCTTTGGTGACCGTCAATGGCCGTCGATGGACACAAGAAGACCCTATCCATTGCGATGGGGCATTACTGTAACTAAACCCTAGCCATTGAGCTAACGGTCTGCGTGTCGCACCCCCGTGTGGACTGAGGGTTCTCTACGATACTCCGCACAGGTTGTGTCGGGATACCCTTGTTCGCTCACAAACTATTCCTTGGAAATTTTACACTATTTCTCTCTTTTGCCTAGCTCAGGTGACATCTGAGCGGTGTGAGGGCAAACAATTCAACAACAACACACGTTTTTCGTTCAACATATACAACAACACAGTAGTATGCTAGGTATAAGGATTGTCCTGGGCTGGGTAATCGCTCGATCTTCTACCCCATATAGCTTGGTGGGTAACACTTCTGCATGTGACGTCGTCGAGGGCACGGGTTCGAATCTCGATACGAATGCCCATCTATTATAGAAACGCTTGTACGTCCCTAAAAACATATCTCCCTGGTTCCCCAGGTATAGAAACGAAGCGGGTAGATCATCGCACTGCCGTACACGGGACCGACGTCCCAAAGATTCCGCCGTTCAGAGGTGGCCGGAGTGTTGTAAGGATTACCCTGCGCTAATAGGTACAGTAATCGATCGATTTTTTACCCCTACACGTACAAGTCTCAATAGTTTACATCATCAGCTTCATAGGTGTAAATAGGCTACAGCTTCATAGGTATTATAATAGGTGTATGTAACACCCCCACAACAATTAGAGGGGACACGGGGGTTCGATCTCGATCTCGATTCAGGTCGAGCTGTAGTAATAATGCGAGTACTAAAGTACAGGCAATAATGTAGAATCGATCGCGAACACGTACTGTGAAAAGTATACTCACAGCATTGTCAGATTATCTTGAGAGGAAATATCCCGTGAGGTATTGCGGAGATTCGGGGGGGTTTCGTGTCTGAGTGGATCTACGATCGGGATACCATCTTTACCCCTGAATTGTGTTTTAGGCCGCATGTGTCTGTGACGTACGCTGTGGCTTGCTACTTCTTCTTGTAATCTACTTCCTTTCCCGACTCCGTGTCGACGACTCCGTGTCGAGGACTCCGTGTCCAGGACTCCGCGTCCTTCAATCCAAACTACTAAACCGGGGTTAATCAGCTACCGTACAAAAGGGGGTCCGTCCACCCAGGGGCTAACACGCCACCGCCACCGCTGCTATCAAGTCCAGCTTCAATACATTTCATATCATCAACAGGGCTCCTCAGCCACGACAAGGGTACGGGTTGTTTATAGGGTTTATTTCGTCTTTCTTTTCCGCCGAGCATCGGGCTATCCCCCTCGGCAACAACAACAAGGGCGCCCGGAGCACAGGGGCTACTCAACACGCTAGCGTTGGTACGAGTCGTCCACGCTTCTGTGCAAAAGGGCTGTGAGGATGAGGTTCTTCCCGTTTAGGATTCCTTATCTGGGGACTTGGATTACGCCGGTCATCGATGGAGACATGGCGATGGGGAGGAGGAGGAGGAGCAGCAGCATCTCCTCAGGATTCTGGTCAGGATGAGGCTGATCAGCGAGGGGTGGCCTCAGAGGAAAGGAGGGAGGATGCACGACAGGACCTGCCGAGTCCAGAGGACATCCGGCGGCTGACAATCCTGGCGGATCTGATACGTCAAGGGGTTGGGCAACAGAGCGGGCCCGCCCACCCTTCAGGCATGTCTACAACTGTAGAAGTACGAACTAAACTTGAGATTAGAGAGTGGACTGGTATGGTAGGAAAAGGAGAAAGCCTTCACACTAAGTTTAGGGTGTTTGAGAGTTCATTTCGTGCATATCTGGCAGCTGAGAAATTGTCTGACGTTCTTGGGTACGAGGACATTCCCGTAGGGTTGCCTGACGTGGATTTGGAAATGCTCAAATTGAACAGAGGTGCAGAAAGAGTGGAGAAGTCTTTGAGAGTATGGAACTTGCTGCTGACAAAAATCACCGACGGTCCGACTCAAAACCGAATCGTCGCGTCTGGGAGCCCTCAGCAAGGATGGAGGATTTTTGTGTCACAGTACAGAGAAGGATATGACATGGAGGGAGAGCGTTTAGAGAGGGAATGGAACGAGTTGTGGCAGGGCGATGGTGAAGATGTCTTGGAATACCTTCGTCGTGGGGAGACTATCGTGATGAACATGAACTCCCGCTTGGGCCCTAGTGGCCACGGTAAAAAGCCTGAAGATGTTGTATGTCGTCATATCGCCCGACGTCTAAACACCTCTTTTACCCGCGCTCGGGAATCCCTTATTTTTTTTCCGAATCTCTCGAGGAAACACCTGGAGTTTACATTGACACAGGCCCAGCACGAGCGTCGGCAGTCCGGGGGAGAGGGACACCGAAGTGAGGAGACGAGGCACGCGCTCTACACTGGCGGCATGGGTCGGAGTGGACCATCCTACGGCAGGGGCCAGGATGATGGTGGAGCACGCGCTGCAGGATGGAACGGTGGAGGAGCACGCGCTGCAGGATGGAACGGTGGAGGAGCAGGCGCTGCCGGATGGAACGGTGGCGGAGCAGGCGAGCGAGGCCCTCACCAACAGTCACCGATGTTCTGCAGACGACACGGCCCGAACGACTCCCACAACACCGCGGACTGCGTGGCCCTTCGACGGGAGTTCGAGGAATTCTTGGCCTTCCGCGAGCAGAGAGGAGCCCAGGGATTTGCGCATGAAGGCCGACAGACGGGGCGGGAAATTGACGGAATTCGCCGCCCGGACTTCGTGCAAGATCGACCCAGGGAGCAGCCACAACGTTCAGACGGGAATTGGGGTCGAGGCCTCCCGCCAAGGCAGGCACCTGGTCGTGGACGCGGGCCTGCAGGGTACACGGGTCGCCAACCGGGGGGGAGAGGTTTCGCGGACGGGCGTCCTTCCTCCTCCGGCGGCAGGGGGGCGAGCAGAGCACCGAATTTCCGCCCTAATTTTCCACCTCGCTCTGCCACCCACAACGGGCCCCCGCGTTACGCGAACTACGCTGGGCACAACGACGGCTACGGGTACAACGCTACTGCGGACGAGCGCTGGGCTGCTTCGGAATGGCAATCCTACGAGGAGCAGCAGTACTCCCCCGAGACGCAAGAGTACGGCCTCGCAGCTCAAGCGAGCGGCTCTCGGGAAGGCTACGGAGACGTGAGCGGAGGATACGGCTCAGGCTATTTCTCCGGCGGCGGGGGAGTTTACCCGCCGCAGCCCGCCGTTCATGGCGATGGCACATACGGCTCTTACGCAGGATACTCTCCAGCTGGACCAGACGCCTTTCAGCCGATGCGGTATCTGGAACCGAACGGCGCGTCACAGCAGCAGCAACAGCAGCAGCAGCAGCAGCAGCAGCAGCAGCAACAGCAGCAACAGCAATACGGAGTTCAGCAGCCCGCCAGCGCCGCCTCATTCTCTCTCACTTCGTCGTCTCCCTCTTCCGGATCGCCGTCGTCTCAAGGGCCTCTTCGTAGCTGTGTGGCATTGAATGTGTCTCGAGGCAAGTTTGATTTGGTGTCCGATTTGGTGTCTGATTCGGCGTCTGACTTGATTGATTTCGGTGTGGAATCTCCTGCTTCTGAGTGCAAGTCTGGTGTGACTAAGGAGAGTGAGACTGTGCTTGTGAGTGCGCATGTGACGGAATCTGCTGTGAGTGCTGCTTTGCTGTGCGAACCCCAATCCTCGCTCACTCCCTCCCCTCCCGGAAGTGAGAAATGGACGTCTGATTCTGGATCCACGTCGTACGTAACGAACGACAAGACTCTCATGTACGATTTGCGTGACGTTGAGCCAAACCGCGAGTTCATCCAGATTGGAAACAAAGGCATGATTCCCGTGGTAGGGGTAGGAAGCATCAACTTGCGATTCCACATGTATGATGAAGACGGATTCGTGAAGGATTTTGACGTGCAATTGAAGGAAGTTTTGTATGCACCACAGATCGGCTTCAACCTTTTTTCCGCGTGGAAAGCTTCTCACCGCCAGGTCGTTACCCTCGATCCCACGGGTACCCACCTCATGGAAGGGCAACTCAACTTTGCACGTGGTAAATCGAGCGATTTCTTGTATGCCACACGTTTGCCCAACGACCCAAGCAGGCAGGTGATCAGTGTTCCCCGATTGTTTCCGACTCCGTCTTGCCCGCCTGCATCAGATGACGTACGTGATGTTGCGAATTCGTTTTTCGACTTGTCTTTGTGTGCAGAAACGCATCCCGACATGCACCTCGGTCGGGAAGTCGAGGGAGTTCTGAGTGACGTGAGGCCTGACGGTGGTTGTGATGAGAGTTCCAGTTGGTGTTTCTCGCCTGAAGTGATCCCAGAGAGTGAAGCAGAAATGGACGCGCGACAGTTTGACAGAATAGAGCATGAGCAGGCGAATGCTGTTTTGGGTCCCGGTTCGAATCCGTTCTTTGTGGGAAACCGCACGTCACACATCGACGTTAACGACTTCCACCGTGCGAATGGCCACCTTTCCGAATTTCTGTTGCGAGAGACCGCCCGCCAACAGGGTATCACTCTCACAGGTGTGATGCAGCCGTGTGGGGATTGCATGGCAGCGAAGGGGAGGAACACACCCGTGAGAAAAAGGGCGGGCTCGCGGGCGGAGGAGCCGAACGACCTCGTGCACCTCGACTTCTGCGGGCCGTACAGCGCTTCCCTCGGCGGCAATTGCTACATGCTGTACGCCGTGGATAGCGCGACGCGGTTTTCCAAGTCGTACGCTTTGCGGCGGCGATCGGAGGGTCTCGTGGTGTTCAAGCGTCTCATCGTGGATCTCGCTCGCATCGCCAAGCGCCCCGTCCGCTGCATTCGCGTGGACAACGACGCCGTCTGGACCAGCGTCGCTTTCCGCGATTTCTGCGCGAGCGCGGGCATCGCCGTCGAGTTTTCTCCGCCCGGCGTCCAGCAGTACAACGGAGTGGCCGAAAGCGCGATCTGGCGGGCGAACAAGGCGGGGATGGCTGCGCGGCGCTGTGCCGCCCGTCTTCTCGGGCCTGGGGGTTTCTCGAACATCCCCGGCCTCGACGAGCGCGGCGACAAGCTGTGGGCCGAGTCTGCAAAATGGGCGACGGAGGCGTTCAACCAGTCGGGGACGACCGCAAACGAGGGCCGCCGGTCGCCGCAGGAGCTGTTCACCGGGAAGAAGGGGCCTTTCCGTGTCCTGCCGTTTTTCCAGCGAGGATACATGCGCGTCGAGCGGCGGAACAAGATGGAGGACCAGGCCGTCGTCTGCCACTACCTGAACGGAGGCGACAACCACGCGGACTGCTGCGTCAAGGTCGTGAAGGCGCGCGCACGGGGCATGTTTGCTACACGAGCAACGTATCGTGGGCGTCGCTGCCGTCGTCGGGGGGGGGGAATTCACGTGGAGTCGGTGTCCCTCTCTCCCCTTCCGCGCCTGCGCCGCCCCCGCACCCAGGTTTCCAGATCCAGTTCGTGCCGCCGCAAGGGCCTGCCGCTCCGCCGCCGTTCAGGGCCGCCGCGCCGTCGCCGTTGTCCGTGGAGCCGCCCAGGTTCGGAGCCATGCCGCTGCCCAGAGGAGCTTCGCCGTCTTCTGCGCCGGCCGCGTCATCGCCGGCGCCGTCGCCGCAGCAAGCATCGGGAGCGCCGTCGTCCGGCTCGCACCCGCTTCCGGCATGGTCTCCGTCCCCGATCCATGGAGCTTCTTCGCTTGGTGGTTCATCATCATCTGAGCCGACGCCGGCGGCGTCGTCGCGGCAACAGCGCCCGCCGCCGGCAGCTGCCGCGAGATTTCCGCCTCTCACTCCGCATGCTATGAGACAGGTCGGGGGTGAAGGGGATCGTCGGATTCAAGGGCGCACTCGGCTGCAAGCACGGGCGATCGCGGAGCAGAGGATGCTTTCCCCGATGGTGGATGGGGCCGTAAACTCGCCGCTGCCGGAGTCTTCGCCGGGAGATGGGCACCGTTTGGGTCTTGCTTCTCAGGTCGGGCCGAACGTGATGGCGGCGTGGGAGAGGACTGCCTGTGCGACGAGGGAGCATATCGATGCGGTCATTCGTGACGAGGTTCCGCCTCTTCAGCGTCCCGAAATGCCCACTTGACACGCGAGTGACCTTCACGTGCCGAAAAGTTACAGGGATGCCGTGCAGGGTGATCATTCGGTGCAGTTTTCAGATGCCATGCAGAGAGAAATTCACGGGTTGGCTGAAGGACAGGTTTTCGAGCCTGTGCCGGAGCAACAGCAGATAGACAATTGTATCGGGTCGAAATGGGTGTTTGACTGGAAGGTTGATGCGTTCGGTTGGCCTGTGAAAGCGAAGGCGAGACTTGTTGCCAGAGGTGATATGCAGAGAGAATTCTTGGATTTTGGGGAACTGTATGCACCTACTGTAGATGTGTCGTGTGTTCGTTTGCTGGCAGCCTTGGCGTGTGAGCTTGACTTGGGGTTGTTTCACCTGGATGTTGATCAGGCTTTCGTCCGAGCGGAACTCGAGGAAGAGGTGTTCATGCGTTTACCGCAGGGATGTGGTGCGTTGTCGGGGAAGATCGTGAATTTGGGCAAGAGTCTTTACGGGTTGAGGCAGGCATCCAGGCAGTGGTTTGCGAAGTTGAAGAAATGTCTTTTGCGTCTGAGTTTCGAACAGTGCCTGGCAGATCCATGTGTGTTTCGTCTGATTGAGGAAGGAAAAGTCGTTTTGCTCTTGGTGGTTCACGTCGACGACATTTTTGCAGTGGGAGAACAGGCAAGGTGTGATCAGTTCAAGGAAGACCTGAACAAATTGGTTCCAGTGAAGAACTTGGGGGATTTGACGTGGTATTCCGGGTGCTATTACGAGAGAGACAGGGAGGCAGGAAGATTGACGATTTCCCAGAAGACATACGTCGACAACCTGGCAGGAGAATACGGTGTTACGTGGGGGAAAAGTACGCCGTTGAGCACGACGTACAGACTTTGGGAGTTTGATGTAGATGAGCCGGAGGTGAACGAACCTTTTCGACAATTGGTCGGATCGCTTCTGTGGGTCGCTCGGTTGACCAGACCCGATCTTTTGAACGCAGTACGGGCAGTAGCGAGGTATTGCAGTTCGCCGAAACTGATTCACTGGAATGCGGCGCTCAATATCCTGGGGTATGCAGTGAGGACGAGCCATTTTGGTATTTCATTTCAGAGAGGTACTGTCGAGGGGCTGAACTTGGTTGCATTTGCAGACGCTGACTACGCAAGCAAGGCAGCAGACAGGAGGTCGGTGTCAGGAGGAGTGATTCTGTGTGCGGGGGGGCCGGTCAGCTGTATCTCGAAGACGCAGAATTGTGTGACAACATCTACGACGCAGGCAGAGTATGTGAGCATGGCTATGGTTGCGCACGATATTTTGTTTCTGAGGCAGGTATGGCGGTTCATGTTGCCGAAGGCTGGTATGCCGTGCATTCCTTTGTTTGAGGATAACGAGGGGGCGATTCAGATCGCGAAGCATCCGATTTCGAATTCGAACTCGAAGCACATTGACGTGCGGCACCACTTTCTGAGGGAGCTAGTGGAGAGGAAGGAATTGGAAATTATTCACGTAGCTTCGAGGTACCAGCACGCAGACTTTCTCACGAAGCCGTTGCCTGAGAGAGAGTTTGAGTTCCACCGGAATTTTGTGATGAATTTGAGGTGATTTTTCGGATGACAGTTTTTGTTTTCAGATGGAGGATTAAGTGTTCGTGATTTTATGGAGTTTGTCGGGTTCACCGTTTTCACTTGGTGACACCGCATGTTTTTTTTTTCTGGTTCTGTTGGAGCGCAGTTTGTGGAGGATAACATGAAATTACCGTTTTACAAGGGTGGTTTCCACTGCGCAATCTATATTTTTTAGTTTTGATACCTTGACGTGAAATTGGCGTTTTACCATGCGATTTCACGAAATTGGATATTTGAAGAAATGAAGAATTGCCGTTTTACCCTGGCGATTTTGAAAAGGGACTACATTTTAGGATTGATGAAACCTCGCAGAATTGCCGTTTTACATTGACGATTTGGGTAGGTTTCGAAAACAATGTTTGAATCGTTGGAGTTATTTTCTCTGTTCGAAATATTTTTGAATTCCAGGATGCGAGGATGGTTTGATTTTCTTGGAATTTATTTTTGGTATTGATTGAGGAATGATTTGAATGATAGTGAGAACGTTGTTTTCTGTATTGAATGAGTACAAGTATGATTTCCGGTATGACAATTTGACGAAGAGTTGAAGATTCGGGTCGAAATCATGACAATGTCGCGAGCAGGGGGGCTGAAAAGTATACTCACAGCATTGTCAGATTATCTTGAGAGGAAATATCCCGTGAGGTATTGCGGAGATTCGGGGGGGTTTCGTGTCTGAGTGGATCTACGATCGGGATACCATCTTTACCCCCTGAATTGTGTTTTAGGCCGCATGTGTCTGTGACGTACGCTGTGGCTTGCTACTTCTTCTTGTAATCTACTTCCTTTCCCGACTCCGTGTCGACGACTCCGTGTCGAGGACTCCGTGTCCAGGACTCCGCGTCCTTCAATCCAAACTACTAAACCGGGGTTAATCAGCTACCGTACAAAAGGGGGTCCGTCCACCCAGGGGCTAACACGCCACCGCCACCGCTGCTATCAAGTCCAGCTTCAATACATTTCATATCATCAACAGGGCTCCTCAGCCACGACAAGGGTACGGGTTGTTTATAGGGTTTATTTCGTCTTTCTTTTCCGCCGAGCATCGGGCTATCCCCCTCGGCAACAACAACAAGGGCGCCCGGAGCACAGGGGCTACTCAACATACTGTGCTGTCTGCACAAAGCGATACCAGGTACCCTGGTATTAATTTCCAGAAGATCGGAATTATCGTGATTCAGAGTCGGCAGTTCGATCTCGATCTCCATCGGACACCTGACTGAGAGAGAACTCTGTAGGAAGATACGCAGCAGCCCAGTGCAGGCATTGCACACACGCCTGCAGGTACGACGGCCGGTACACTGATTGTGGCAACACAACAGTGAGCTGCACTGCACTTTTACACGTAGTCGACAGACTGTGGGCGTGATATCACCAAAAATGCTCGTGTACAACAGCCCAGTGCAGTCATTGCACGTACACCTGCTGATACAATGGCTCTACTACTATTATTGCTGTAGCAGCACAGTGATGAGGCGGGCGAGCTTTTTTTGCTTGGTTTTCGGAGGAAACAAAGCCTCTTCATGACGGATCGTACGTGAGTAGGGTGCCTTGTTTTGAGTGGTGTTGCTGTTGTACAATGTGTGCATCATCGTGCGTCCGATTCAACATTTTATTCGGCGACGTTGTTGCCTACTGCACTCAACCCACACGGCATCAATGCCAGTCCCGGTGTGCTCTGTGCACGCACACACACTGCCGAAACCTTCTCGTGCTGGTGCGGTTGTAAGTCTTTCACAGTTAGTTGGTCGAGCTAGGTGTGGTAACGTTTGTAGGCACAAGGTTAGGTATGGTTGAAAAAACACCGTGAAATATCGTAAGAACTTTTATTTTTATTTTTTTTTAGTTCTACCCAACTCTACGAGAGTATACGTACAGTAGTACGAGTAGGCAGAATAAGCCTGTCCACAGCAACGTCCGGGCCATGCCCTAAGACATGCTGCAGGTGGCATTGTCAGGCCCGCCCTCCTACCGATGAGGGGATGAAGGAGCAGGAGAAGCTCTGCTGTAGATTTCGTACAACAGTCAGTATATTAGTAGTCGTGGCGTCTGCTACAACACAGCCCTCCGTGTTGGACACAACATGTCAGGTGCAGATTTCTCGTCCTCAATTGGTCGTGCGCCGACTGCAAGAACTCGGAAGAGCTAGAAAAAATCCCCTGTACGTGTATGTGCTTCATCGATTTGCAGAAAGCATCTGACTCCGTCGACCGAGAACTGTTGTGGGTGGTGCTCGCACGCTTCGGCGTACCAGAGAAGATGCTAACCGTTATCCGCCACTTCCACGAAGGCATGCGCGCTCGCGTGCGTACGGATGATGGCGAACACTCGGAATGGCTTGACGCCACTAAGGGGCTGCGGCAAGTATGTGTGTTGTCACCGCTTCTGTTCAACATCTTCTTCGCTGCTGTGATACACGCCGTGCTGGTACGCTTCAGTGAAGACCCAGGTACTATTGTGAGGGACTTGGTTCACCTCGAGGAGGACCTCCGCGAGGACGGGGTGAAGGTTGACCCACTAAGTTGTGTACGGAGGACAGTATAGAGTATGCTGTACGCGGACGATGCAGGCCAGCGTTCTGCACTATTTGACCTTGTCGTGGGCATGCCGTGGAGTTGCCATGGTACCGCCCATGGCATACCATGGCATCACCACGGCATCCCATGGTGTGGCATAGGACTCCATGGCACGCCGTGGGGAGTGCCCGGCAAGCCATGAGTAGTACCATGGCAACCCCCGCGGCTACCGCCACGACATTCCATGGCAACTCCACGGCATATCACGGCAACCCCCGGGGCACCCCAATGTCCACGGCACCTAGGTTAGGGTTAGGGTTAAGGTTAGGGTTAGGGTCCCATGGTATACCGCGGAGGTCCGTGGAAGGTTCCGTGGTATGTCGTGGAAGATGCCGTGGAAGGTTTTGCCGCAGGTGGTGCCACGGCATGCTACGGCATGTTGCGAAAAAAGACATTAATGTACATCCTAAGTCGGCGGCAGGCCTTGCAAAAATAAATGATGACTGCCATTGTGACCGTTTTCGAAGCAGCAGGCCTCACCGTATCCGAAAAGAAAACGGAGACCATGCTGCTGCGGACACCGAACCAAGCACCCCGGACCTCACCGCTCGTCATCGAAGCAGCAGGGCAGAGTATAAACAGACGATGCAGCTCTTGTACCCGGGCGGTCTTGTCGTCGCAAGCGCTGACATTTTGCCAGAGATCACACGACGGATCCGATTCGCATGGGCATGCTACAATCGGTTAAAACGGGAACTGTACGATATGGAGGATGCCCCGTTCACCCTTAAAGTGCGCATGCTAAAAGCCGAGGTGATGGAGACCCTGCTGTACGGGTGCGTGACGTGGACTCTTGGCCAGGAACACTTCGCTGAGCTCCTAATGGCACACCACAAACTCCTCCTACGTGTCATTGGCTTACAACGTCGACAACGCACTGACCACCTCATCATGTCGTACGCCAAGGCCCTAAAAAAGACTGCGAGAGCATTGAAACGGCCCCATCCGCAAACGACGCCTCCTCTTTGCGGGGGGCGTACAGCTGACGACCAATGAGCAACTGACCCGCCGGGTGATGTTTGGGACGATGCCTGGTGGGAAAAACCCAGAACCAGGCCGACCAGAAAAGAACTGGGCTCAACGTCTAGCAGACGATCTCAGGGTTTTTCAAGCAACCGAGGGGTCCACGGAAAGCTCCCCTTTGCTGTTCGGAGTAGAGACGGTATGGCCGAGGGTGGCCGAGAAGAGCGGGGAGTGGTACCGAGATACCGAGGGGTCTTCGAAGCGGCGGACCGTTTCATGACGAGGTGGCACAGGGACGAGGCGCAGAGAAGCCGGCTGCGCCACGCAGCCGAGGGAGCCAAGAGCAGCGACAAGGAGAGGTGGGGAAGGGGGGCTAGGGGTGGGGGCAGCCGTACCGATATAGCTGTAGACGAATGCAGAAGCGAAACAATAGATCGGATGGCTAGGTATCGACGAGCTCTTGAAGTCTAGCAGAGACGGCAAAGGGTGTGGCTAGGTTCCCGAATCGATTTAGACGGGCACCCATGTTACTATCACCGCCTGGAGTACGATGTTCTCTTCTTTTTTGCCTTGTCTCTCCCTTTGTTTTCCTTTCCCCGCCCCGCCGTTCTCGTATGCCGGTGTCTTCCTCTCCTTCGTGTTGCTTCCTCCGCGCGGCAGCTATATGTCCTTCCTGAGTACGTATGCTTTCCGTCTAGCAGCTTTTTTCTTTCTGATCTCCTTGCATCACTAGTAGTATTCTGTTTCATTGCAGAATTTATTTTCGTTTCGTTGTCTTTTATTAGTACTTATTTTATAATCTTGCATGTGTTGTTGTGTTCTCGTACCCGGTACGCTGGCACTTCACTCGCTTGACCCTTGAATTTGCGACTACCGTGGTATTGTTCTGTTTTTTGGTCTTCCTCTGTCTCACAGTCTGTGACCACAAAATCAGTACGATTATCTCTCTAGGATAAGGAATCAGGACGGACGTTGGGTGTACTGATGAAGCTGGGTAGAAAGGACGATTTAACGTAAGGACAGAAAAAAAAAATGCCGACTTTCGACAGGAATCACACAACAAAATTAAGTACGTACGTACGTTTACAGGAACAAAGGGTTCAGTAGTCAACTATTACTATTAATGTTTGATCAGTCGAACTCAATTTTATTAAGGGTTCAACGGTTAGACCGACAAGCGTGTACTGTACAGGAGCGATGCTGACCTTGGCTTCGTGGGCCCTACTGCTGTTTGTTGTTGATGCTGCTGCTGCCGCTGCTGCTAGCAGCTGCTGTGTTGTAGCTGCCGCCATGTCTGTCCACTGGTGCTGCTAACGATTTTCTTTTTGATACCCAAACGTAACGGATACATAGTAAACTAAGTATGGTACGTACAGTAGTAGGCGTCCCCGGTGGCTTGTGGTAGGTGGTCCGCGAGCCTATCAAGATCAATTTCGTGGATTCGAGTCTCACCGAGTGCATACTCGTAGGGACTTTTTCTTGCATAAAATTGATCAGCGGAAAGCGCGAGGGCGTGAGTTAGCTGTACATTCGATGAAAATCGACGAGCAATGTGAACTCTATGCGCGACAAAACATAAAGGCACGCACCTGGGGGGAGAAGGGACGACACCTGTGACCACGGCTTGTCCAGAAGATCGCTGAGGGTAAAACCTTCTACGAGTTAGGCTGAAAAGTACATACAAGTGACCTTTAAAAAAAAAAAAAAAATGTTCGTTCGTGTTCGTCCAGCACAACAATCCGTATTCGCCCAGCATAATAATGCAACGCACTGCTGTAGATACTGAGATCGCGCGTCATTACCACCAATTACCACTAGTATACTCGACATCGGGTGCAACATCTCGCACTACAAAACCTCTGCCGTTTGGTGGTGTTTCCACGTAATGGGAATTGGTATTCCCATTTGATTCTACGCAATGGGAATGACTATGCATTCCCATTGATTCCACGCTTCGTTTTCCAACTAACTGTACAGGGAAATGTAGACTAAAAACTACATGAATTTAACTAATAAACTCGATTTCCACCACACAACGGCAAGGGTTTTCCCAAAAATCCCTTGGGCTACGTTTCCGGGGAACGGTACATCGGAGATTATTATGGCTGTGGGGCCTGCCTGCTGTGTTCCAGCTCCTTGATTCTTCAATTGGAGCTGCTGTCATTCTATACGCCCGCCCTCCTGGCAGGCACGGGTCTTACAACGTTTTCTCGGACTCGCTGGGAAAGACAGAAGCAACAGCCTTAGAAGGACGCAGAGCAGGACGGAGAGCTCGCTCGAAGGGCACGGTTCCTGTTCCTGAATAGGTGAAGAGAACAAAAATATGCTATTCAAATACCTGGTATGTATATAGTGCCAGCAAATATACTGCTGTTACCGGGGACCGTATTAAATAGGACCACATACTGTTAGTAAAAATACGTAAATGTATAGGTTTTTGTCTGTACCGTCGGTCCTATTTACTATGGTCCCCCGTAATAGTGTGTCAGTAAAAGAGCCCGACGCCGACACAACTAGCGCACCTCCAGAGCGAGGGTCCTTCCGGTTAACAACACAATAAGAGGCTGCAAGGCTGATTTACGTCGTGGAGTCGTGAGTCACGCACTGCACGCACACCTCGCGCATCAAGCTCGGACCACGAGGAGACCATCTCACATCCGACCCATCCTGCAATATAAGAGCAGCACTGCAGTTGGGCTGTATCCCGCAATATAAGAGGAGCACTGCAGTTGGGCTGTGGTTCCGTCACCATCTTACTGCTGCTGCTGTATACATCGGTTGTTGTGCTGTCATGTTAACTCTCACCACCAAACGAAGGAGTCCGTGGTCACACAATGCACGAAGGTGCTGGAGCCCTCGTAGGAAGATCCGGAAACCATAAAAAACGAAATTCGGCAAACAGCACGTATACGATATGATATGACACGAGACGAAGAAAACACACACAAGATGAAATCAATGTGCAAACTGAACTATTGATAATATCGTAATGTTGCTATTAATATTACCGGGGGGCATATGATGCCGGCGTCCCCGGTGGCTTGGTAGGTGGTCCGCGTGCCTGTCTAGATCAATTTCGTGGGTTCAAGTCTCACCGAGTGCATGCTCATAGGGACTTTTTCTTGCATAAAAAAAATGATTAGCGGAAAGCGCGAGAGCGTGAGTTAGCTACATTCGATGAAAATCGACGAGCAGTGGGAATGCTGAATGAACCCTATGCGCGACAAAAAATAAAGGCACGTACCGGGGGGAGAAGGGACGATACCTGTGACCACGGCTTGTCCAGAAGATCGTCGAGGGTAAAACCTCCTACGAGTGGGCTGGAAAGTAGAAGTGATGAAGAAAAAAATAAAATATATACATATATATATAGTAAATAGGACCAAATTTTGTTATTAATAGGAAAAATATGGATATATATACGGGTATTGGTGTGTATATATCGTGGATCCTATCAACTATGGTCCCCCGTAATACGCATTTCACAAACATGGCCGCGGGTATATCCTCTCAACTACAACATAGAGTTCCCCCCGTTTCCGCGACTAACCATCTCGTGGCTGCTGACTACAGCGGCTGCTGTCTGGAGTGCTGCCTGCACCGTACGAACGCACGGTAGTCGTGAACACAGAGAGGAATAGGCCTGCTTGCTGTTTGGGGTTCTGTCAAAGTGACGACTCGCAGACATGCAGTGGAAAATGAGCAATCGAACCTAAAACCACCAAACGGATATCAACGATGGCCATCTCTTCCCGGTTTGTCTGACACAAAAGGTGCAGCACAGCTATGATACCACGTCCCTGATAATTGCAGGGCTCATTCCCCATGAAGGGTGTACAACTCGCCAGCACTATAAATACTAGTGAAGTTAATAACAAGTACCAGGTACATACTACTGCCTCGTGAAAAACCAAAACCGGAAAAAAAAGGATGACTGCTTCTCTCGGGATGGTGTGCGCGCCGGTCATGGGTCTCCGTGTGCCCTCCTGCTGCCGTTCTTCATGGCCGCCTCATCGCCTTAGCCCAATCCGCCCGCTCCTTTGCACGTGCTCTCGTGGCCGCTCTTTTCCAGTCGGTTCCCCTTCTCCCCCGTCCCGAAAAACAAAATTCTCCTCGCATTTGCGGTTCTTATCTGAAAAACAAAAATTCCCGCACAGGGTGAGTGCAATCCGTCTCTTCCCCGCTCGTCGACGCTGTGTCTCCCTCCTCCTTCGTCCTCGAATCCAGCCTCCTACCGGCGTAATAGGCTGTTGTGCCGTAGTTTGGCCTGTGGTGCCGCCTGCCTCCGCGTAAGAACATCCCGATTGAGCATTGCTGCTCTGCCGCTGCTGCCTAAACAAAGACGCGAGAATTGTGGGTCTCCGTGCCTGACGCACCACGTACGTTCCAGCTCTACTGCCGCCTGAGTCTCGCGGCCACACGCAGCAGCAACAAGGTATCACTCCTTGAGGATGAATCCGGCCTTACACCCGCCAGAAAGACCTACCTCAACTTCGGATTTTGTCTTCCTCGTGTATATGCGGGCTGCTGTTTGCTGCATGAGACCATTTCAAACCCGTACAAGTACCCGCGATCGAAGTATGACACACAGACAGCTTGCACAGATGAGCTCCGACGAAATCCTCGACTGACCTCACAGCTGTTGTTTTTCAATTTTCATTTCTAAATGTGTACTATTAATAAGCTACCCAAGATATGAAAGTAGTACCAGGTGGACACAAAAAAACCGATGTACCGGGTACATATATATATAATTCTCTTATCATCTTGCAAATATATATGGGGAATAGTGTTGGTAAGCAACTAAAATATGCATGCTAATCAATTTTTTTGGGGGTTGCTTATTCCAAGCATAATCAGAGCAAAGTTGTCGTCCTTATTTTCTTTTAAGCAAATAAGCATGCTTTACTAAGCAACCGGAAATAGTTGATTTAAGCATGCTTATTTGCGTATTTTGTACCGGGGTACTACGTAGCTTCGTACTTTAGCGTCGCAGCACTGCTGTAAGCCTCCGTCAGCATGATACAGGCCGCCCTACTCGTCGTCTTCAACAAGGTGGATGGGGAGAGTTGGTACACGCCCACAAAATAGCTCCAAGAATGGTTGTTGTTGTAGGTCTGTGGGGAGCTATTCAAAGGCTGCCTCGTGCAAAATCGGTCGTCTACGACGACACCCCCCTCACACTCCCGATGGAGGCTGATGGACGAAACACTCCTCGACATTGTTGAAGAGGGTTAGCTCATGGGACGGACGCGCGTGCCAGGGATCCGAGTGCTGAGCGTCACGTGGGACGTGTCGTCAAGCGTGGTTTTGACTCGTTGTACGCGCTCTCTCGTCGGCGTCAAGAGAACGGTGCTAGGGGAGAGATTCGACGACAGGGTGCAGGGAGCAGGTATAGTGGCGTGGGCAAACTGAGTGGAATGTCTGGATTTCAGTGCCGTCTTCGACGAGGAGATCAACATCAACGGAGTGCAGTGGCCGGCTTTCCTCCAACAACTCTCGCCTTTGGGGGCCTTTTCAACCAAGGCGTGGGGGGGGGGCAACGTGGCCGAGCACTCTCCAGTTGATCGTTGTGTGTGACGGTTGAGCGCACTATAGACCGAATCGCCTGTTGTTCTACAGGGGCAGACGGAATCACTTGCTGTTCTACAGGGGCGGGGGTGAAAGTGGTTACGTCCTCTTACCAATGTGGATTAATTTTGAAGTTTCGCTGGTGGCAGGCGTTTTTTTTTCGTTGTTATCAATTATCCGTGTCTCGCGCCTCCATAGTTCTGCGAAAATTGAGTAAGAAATTCGGGAGCGTGTTCTTCTTTACGTTATAAAGAAATACCCTGGGCTGGGTAAATCGATCGATCTTTTACCCCTATAGCTTAGTAGGTACTGTAGTACCTTCACGTTTGACGTCATCGAGGACACGGGTTCGAATCTCACTTCGAACGTTTCTTTTATAATAGAGACGCTTGCGCGTGCGTCCCTCAAAACCTTATCTCCCTGGTTCCCCAGGTGTAGAAACGAAGCGGGCAGGCCAGCGTACGGCCGTACACGGTACCGACGGCCTAAATATCCCACCGTTCAGAGGGGGGAGTGTTATAAAAATCACCCTGGGCTTGGTAATCGATCGATCTTTTACCCATATGGCTAAGTAGGTAACACCTTCATTGTTATACTGAAGTTAGGTGTCAACACATTTTTTTTCGGCCTTGGGTACACGGGTAGGTCGAAGGACAGTACGAGCATGCCTGCCGGGGAGGAGACGGGGTTAAACGTTAGCAGCTGATGACATGTACGCATACTTGTGCGCCTGGTGTGCGCAGACAATCAAGGAATTTGTGTGCGGCTACACTGCAGTTTGTATGCAATGTGGAAACACTACAGTGTACACACAAGCGTCTCGAACTACCAAACAAAGCTTACCTGTGGGCGAGTGAACGCGTGTATGGGTTGAATTACCAACATGGCCGAAGGAGACGAGGTATGGTGGATGACATTTAGATGTGCAAAAGAGAGAAAGCATATTATGTACGTGGTGTGATGGATGTCACAATAATAATACTGCGTCTTTCTTTCAAGTTTTTGTCAAATCCGTCAGCCGTGGGTTCGACCGTTGAATGGTCGATACTCCAATATCCAAGCTGCGTGGTGCTTGATGCACTCGCAAAAATATTTCCAATGGGTCAGCTGTGAGTTCGACCGGACGGATGTTCGATACTCTAGCTGGGAAGCTGCGTGATACGTCGTTTGCCCAGAAGCAGCAATTAACTTCTCGCTCGCAAATCAACGACATAGAACACCTATAATAATTATTACAATAGTAAAATCGTTAGGTGTGGTCCGGTACCTGCGGTCTGTTTCCTGTGTGCCGTGCTGTGCAACAGCTGTGCGCTTGTTCGTGGCGGGCTGTGTGTGGTGGTCGTGTGCCGAACCCGGTGCGAACACGCCTTCCATTTCACTAGAAATTACTAATTTTCGCTGGAATAAAATCTGCTAATAAGCTTTTTCTCTTTGGTTATGTTGTCGTCATTAGGACACCTCAGGCCTACGCAAGGTTTTTCCCCAATAAGCAATCGTCATAGCAAGCCTTTTTTTGAGTTGCTTACCAACACTGACGGTCACAGCGGTCAGTGCGGCTCAGTGGCTGACGGCGGTATGTACGGTCAGATGTGTTGTAGCCGTCAGCCGACTGCAACTGGCCGCACCATATGTTTTTGAGTTATGAGGCTAAACGCGACATAATGATGTCACTCGATCGATTTGCGTTTGTATTGCCATCCACACGAATTTTTTCCGGTCAAAAAGATGATATAGATCAGCTTTAAAAGCGCTGTTTTTCCCTCAAACGAACCGAGTCAGTTTTCACTGCACTTCAACTTTTGTTTTTTGTAGGTCAATAGTTCGCGTCCGCCGATTTATAGCCGTCCGTTGCGGTCGGTTGGCCTCACGCGAGCGGGCAGCTCGTTTGCGGTACGGTCGGTCGAAAAACTGCGCTCATTCCCCATATTGGCCCACGTATATTATACAAGACGAACAGAACAATTCCATAGAACTCGTATAACGGATGACGCATTTTCTACTTTCTATATACTACCGACAATATAGATGCCTCACATCTCACATGGCACTCATTACACCAGTACTGATTTATGCATAATATATACGTAAGGAGTCAACTTATGAGAGCGCTTACAAGAACTGTGGGAATGAGAAGCGTGACAGACGCCTAAACTAACTCCTCACGGAATTAACCCGCTTAAAACTGCAGTTCCCGTTTTGAAGGCAAACCACTCAATTTTGTGAGTAGTTTGACCCAAAGCGGGCGGGACTGCGGTCCGACAGCAGCTAGAGGGCTAAGCTACTGCGATGGCGGTTTTGGGTTTGTCACTGTGTTCCAGCTATATTCTTGGGATCGCCTCCATATTGTTGAGCGATGCGCGTGAGCGCACAAACCTTGTATGGTGTGTAAGGTGGCAGGGTGGGTGGGGGGGGGGGGGGGAAGGGGGGGGGGTATTAGTAAATCAACTAGAGCCTTTAGCCCCATCACCAAGGGAAGGACAACAACAATAACACCACAAGTGCGAAACAACTAGTTGGCCACAACAACACCAAGTGATTAAAAATCAACAACGAGGCACACAGGAACAACAAACAACAACTGGCGGGGGGGTGCAGGAGACTATTAGTAGTCAAGAGCACACGACAACAAGAAGGCCGATTTAGTGCAAATAAAAACCGTACGTATCACAAGCAGTTGACAACACAACACCGAATGCAAAACAAATATTAAGACCGTGGGGGAGCGGCAATATTGATTAACGTCTTCGGGTGTTGATAGATACCTGGTAGTACCAGGTACTACAGTGAATAGCAGTATCAACGAAAAATTGCTGCTGCTGTGCACCAATATTAACTCTCAACAGCAGCATCTGTGGGGTCCCCGATTCCCTGATTTGAACCAATTTATTCATGTCAAACCGACATACCGGGTACACCCGTGGTCTGGAATGCGCGTGCTTCTTCGACCTGGAAGCGACGTAAAAACGCAGCACCACCTATAGCGCCCTGCAAGCTATAGCCTTCGAGAAGCCTCGGTTCTATTTGATGTGGCTGGGAGACTCTGCATCTTTGTTTCCGGAGGAGATGCTGGTTGCTGAACTTCTCGAAGCGCAAAATCACCAGCTCTGTACTGCTGCTGTTTTCTATGGTAGCTTTGGCTCATGCCTCAATTCCCAGCTACGACCAGAACCTTCCCTGGTTATTCGAGCATCTATCACCAAACCCGACGAACTCACCGCGGGTCTCGACGCGAGCAGAGGAGGATGGAGCTTCAAATAAGGGGGCTCCATAGACACCGTCGGTGTCGAAATCGGCGATGCTTTCGTCCCCGAACACACGGACGGACACGGGAAACAAAAAATTGCTTCGTTACTGGTACCCTCTACCCGGATTTTCTGGGAAGTTTTATTGCACCAACCACGCAGCTGCCCACGGCGCACCCGACCCTTTTCCTGCCGGAGATACGCCTAGCGGCTGGTGCTCATAAGGGCATATGACTCCTCACTGTAGCACATTTACGTGGGTAGACGCAATTCGACGTCAAGGCTGAAATCCTTCCGCGACAAAATGCAATGCACGAACCGTATTGGAGAGGGGGGGAGAAGATCCTGCTACAGCAGCAGTACGACTGGGTGTGCTCTTCGCAATGCAAATGTGACCTGGGATCTGGGTCACGATTTGGGTTATGATTTTTATTGAGAGAGGAAGACAATAAGGGCGAAGACGAAAATGGGATGGGAAAAATAGCCCATATCTAAACCTTTACCAGGTATTAATTTTGAACGTGCGCGTTTCAACTCGGTACATACGTTCAAAATGTTCTTCGAAAATGGCCACGGATGATGCAGAGGTGCGAACCTTCGGCAGCCTAATACCAGGCAACGAAGACACATGTGTCATATCATAAATATGTTGTTGTTGTTGCTGTGCTCTCACATTAACGCATCGTCACGATGGAGTCTGTTACATATTCTCAGTTTGAAAAACTGGGTCTCTATTTTCGGGATTGCAGATCTGTCTGTTTGTCTGTCTGTCCGCATCCCTTATATTTTCGTCATCATAGTAGGTCGTTCCAATGGTTATACAGTTCGTTACAGGTGATATGCGTACCACATATTCGACTCCTACAGACCTTATATACTGAAACATACCATACCACCAGGCAATATTTAGCCATAGAATATATCCACCACACCGTACCATCATATCATACCACCAACCTGCCGTACACACCGTGGTTTTTCCATATATATCAACCGAACCGTGCCACCATACCATACCTAAAAACGATATGAACATACCGTGCCACAGCACACACCGTATAGCAGTACCACGTAACCACACCCATACTATACCAACACCACCCGAGGACACAAGAAGAGCATGCCCCGCGCAGAGAGCACTCGAGCACGAACGAGTATAGATAACATAGTGCTGTACCACCTCCACAAGTATGCACGCAAGGAACAGTAGGAATGGAGCAAAGCATTACGAACAGGGGAAATGATGTTGAAATTGGATAGCACCACCTTTGTGTGTTCAACTCTTTTCTGTGGACACCCCACCCAAACAAGGTAATGCAGTTGAACGAGGAGCTCACCCCTACGAGGACAAGAGAAAAGCATGCCCAACAAAGAAGCGTTGAGAAGAGTGTGCGCCCCACTGAGAGCACCCGAGCACGCATATATCACGTATCGTTGCTATTTATCGCGTATCTTTCAGGAGTCGTCGGTAACCGGTACCCTGGTCTCCCCTCGTTAAGGCAGTCTCCTGTCTCGGCGTGTGACCAGCGTTTGGGTGTGGTTGACGGGAGCACTTTCGCTGTGATGGGGAGGCTTGCCGGCCTCCTACCATCACAGATACATCACTCCGTCCGAGTGCTTCAAAGCGGGCGTTTATCGTCTTCGATGTGCCTTAGTCTGGCAGTCAAAACAACAGCACGGAAGGACTGACCCTCGAACCAGTTCAATCTCCAACCCTGGCAATGTAGGCTTTCGCGCGAGAGGCATGGGGTGCTGTGCAGCAGCTCGAGCCATGCACTGCGTTGGGGAAATATCGTTTTTAAAAAAAACATCGAAGAATCAGAGCCTTCAGGGCGACAGAGCAGGAGCGAGGGCGCGACAAGGGTTTGGCAGAGCCTCAGCTGTCTGACCGCAGAGCACGCCGGAGTAGGAGCCATCTCATGAACGCTTTCCATCCGCTATTTGGGCTGTAGTTTAGTTGGCCGTTGGGATGCTGCTGGTCTGTGTGCTGTACCCTGTGATAATTGTTTTGCTTTGTTGCGTGTGCTTGCTCGTTGCAGGCTCGCTATGTACTCGATCCTCGGAAAAAGTTGAGGGGCGAGTACATTTCTACTTCGTGAGGGCACGCCGCTGAGCCACACGAGCGGGATAGCTCTCACTACCCCCAACGTCGCTGAGGTTGTTGCACCCGCAGTAGGTTCATTGGTTTGGGTTCGTGCTGCCACACCAAGCGGCTAGCTGTAGCTAGGCTGGGCGTTGCAATGATGGCGCCCTGTGTGCTGTGTGCTGCTGCTGGGTCTGTGTTCGCGTTGCCTCGTTTGCTCATGATCTCCATCCCCGTCTGTGTTTGCTGGAGATTACTCGGAACCTTGCTTCAAATATGCACTTGGTCAAAGAAGGAAAAAAAGCGCCCATGTGCATATTTTGGGGAATTCCGCTTTTCACGGTTATCTGCCGTGGTCGGAAGCCTAATTACTTTCACATTCTGAATAGATAGGCTGTGGCAGAGTCTAGCTGCTGTTGCATCACAATACCGACAACACGAAGCAGAAATGTATGTAGGATGTTGAATGCCTTCCCGAGCCACGACGAATATCCCGTATCCCTGCCCAGTACGACCACGGTTAGTACCGATTTAGTACCGATAGCCAGCACGCAGACGGCCAGTATGGGCCAAACCCCGCCCGCTGGGGTGCCGTCTGTGCCGCTGTCGACTGGTCTATCTGGTCGCTCTCACCAACTCCAACTGCGTCTTCACAAAAAAAGCAAGCCGAGAACGGGGCTCGAATGTATTTCATCGAGGGCAATAACAGTGATATTACAGTATACATACCAGAATTTACAGCAGACCAGGCTGCTGGTTATTTGCTCATACGGCAGTATATACCCGCCCTAACCCTCAACCTTAATGTCCAGTATTGTTCATGGTTTCAGTGCAACTATTCCCCCCCCCCCCCCCCCAACCCGTGAAAAACAGGTCACACAAATCAGCCAATGGTGGTGCTTCCTCCTGGTAGTGATGGTGGCGGCGAGGGACGAGACGGCTGGGTAGCATCAGCATGGCGTCATATGGCGGGGGCATTATCAATGTTACCATCATCATCACGTTTTCGTTACGAGCCGATCGGAGACCCGAGAGAACGGGACAGAGGCAAGGCGTGTGGAGCCAGCATCAGCAACAGCAAAACAACGAGGAGGAAGCAGGGTGGTAGTAGCAGTGACAGTAGCGGTAACAGCAGCAGCAGCAGCAGCAGTGGTAGTAGTAGTAGCAGTAGTAGCAGTAGTAGTAGTAGAATCCCGCTGCAGAAAGGGCTAGTTTGGGGTGCTCTCTTTTGCGCGGCTGCCCTAGTGGTCACGGTGAACAACTTCCAGCGATATTCGCCAACATCGTCAGCATCACCACCACCATTATCATCTTCACGATTATCGTCGTTACCGCCGATACGACCAAAGACAACCAGCTCCAGGGAAGAAGCAGTCTCCTTCCCCGCTGATGCTAAGAGCACGAACCGTGGGAGCTCGGTTGGGGATGAAGCCTCCGTGTGGGAATCAGACTCGACCTCTTTGCCGCGATCTTGGAATGTCCGCGTTTCGAACAAGTACCAGACAGCGACTGACCGCGACGGGCAGAAGCAGAAGTTGATGTACCCATGGGGGCACATCGCGGAGCCGTATGCCGACACGCGGCTGGAGGTTGCGAATTTCTTTCCTGGCGACGAGGACGACGATGGTAGTGTGAAGTTTAGGTGAGAGAGATACAGCGGCGTGCTTCCTTCGATAAAAGGTGTTGCACCTACATAGCACGATGCCCCCCTAGCTTTGGAGAGAACCTCCACCTACCTCACACTTCCATCCGGTTTTGATATTATATTGTAAGGTAAATCCCACACATACAGATAGCCCCATGTGCTAGACTACTGTAGGTGTCCAACCATGATTTCGAGTGATGCATATGCATGCGCCAAGTATACCGAAGCATACGCGAAGTCACGGCAAGAATGACTCGTCGCAGGCCGTGTCTCGGGCCGGCCGCATCTGTGGTTCAGACAACATTTGTTCCGGTCGGTGGTCCAGCATGTATACTAAACTTTTGTTCTTACTGCGAGGTACCCAGAACGGATGGGTGTAATTATTGAATTGCAGTCCACCAAATACAAAAAAAAAACACACAATCAAGTTGAAAATAAATGTGTAGGTGTCTTGGGTTAGGATGAATTCAATATTTTTTTTTTGTTGGGAGACTATGGACTACACCCCGTGCTTCGCGACGCCTGTGGCGACGGTGCTTGGCGTTGTTAAAGTGCCCTGTGATGTTTTGGTGGCATCCGAGCCATGCCATCGTGGGGGCTGTGCCCCCAACACGACTTCGAATACACCTGGTACCGCAACTCGACCAACACCTGCGTATTTGCGCCACAGCAGTCAGTACTTGTAGTTCTGACGCAAACGCGCCATTTTATTAAGGGGGTCCATAGTTAATAGGACCAAATTTTGTTAGTAAAAATAGTTAAATACGTAGGTTTTTATGTATACCATAGGTCCTATCATCTATGGACTCCCGTAATAGTAAAGGTATCATAATTTGTATAGCCGGTATAACATTACTATTACGGAGGGCCATAGTAAATAGCACCTACGGTGCACATAAAAAGCTATATATTCCCCTATTTATGCTAAAAAAATATTTGGTCCCATTTACTATGGTCCCCCGTGATACTGTGGTTGCTCACTTGAGCTCAGCCGGTCCAAAACCGAAAGGACCAAAAAAACACGCCACCCCTACTAGGGGATGAGTCATCTGCTGTGTGTGTGTGCTCCCTACCAACGCCCGGTCATGACAGATGGGAGATGGACGGATCCGTCCTGGGGCACGGGGCGTCGATCACCACAGTCTTCCGAACACCGGGACTTTTTAATGTAAGCGAACGCCAAACGGTCAATATAGAACAATTAGTTGGCATAAACGTCGTCGTCCAGGCAGATAGATCCGCACTTTGGCACCAAAGTTGGGACCACAGCTTATGCGTAAGATTGACTGAGAAAACCCCATGAAACGAGGTCAGTTGTGCAGGCGCTGTTCCGACAAGACTCCTGCCGGGGCAGCAGGAGGCCTCCTCCAGCCCAACACTTACATGTAGTGATCAGTTACAGAGAGCGGGCAGTAGTGTTCAGGAGCGAGTTCCTGAAAGCGCGAAGAAATCGGTCATTTTCTGGGCGTTTAAATTAAGCGTGACTGGAAGAACACAAACTAGAGTGGTCATTTCCCGGCGTCTGCAATACGCGTGAATTGCTGCGCATCGCATTAACAGGCCGTAGGAGTCGGATCAGTTATTGTTTGTCGTTGACTATATTATTCGCGATTGTCGGTGGGGTTACTACTGTAATGATGTACCAGTGGCAGCTGTTACCTCCGATACGAGACGTAGCATGCACGCTCGAGCGTATAGCAGTCTAGTAGAAATACCGCTCGCAGCGCAGCAAAATCGCTCAGCCTACGCAGGAGATGATGCGTGCTGCTCTATGGGTAGTGCTGCTACTGTTTCGTTAACTTGGTCGCTGGCTGACGCTGCTTCTCAACTCAGGAACTCCTAAATAACACTACTGTTTGGTCCACACAATATTTTTGATAAACCATTCGGCAGTGGTCTGTTAACCCGTTTTAGCCGTTTTTGAACTGGAGTCAGTCCCGTTTTGGGGACAAACTACTTGGAATTTGAGTGGTTCGTCCCCAAAACGGGACCTTAATCCTAAAAGGGTTGAGAGCACCCGATTTAAGGTCATAGTAGATATATACGACCAGGTAAATCTGCTTTGTCACGCGAAGAAAATAACTATTAATACCTGGACTTGGTCTGGCATAACTTTTTCAGCAAGAAAGTAAAAGGCAAGACCGAAATGGAGGTGTGACCCATGTTAATTAGTTTCCGTTACGGGGTTGTCTTAAAATGTGCACACTTCTGTTTTTGGCCCAACTGCTTCACGTCTGCCATGCGATTGATGATCGAGCTGTCTTTTCCTTTTTTTCTCGAACCCGGCAGATTGTGGGTGAAACTGACAGCTACTCAAGTGACGAGCCCCAGAAACATTACCTATTGCACCCCTCTATACTGCAGCATGAACGTCAGATCGGTTCGATTCGACCGCGCGCTTCTTCTCTTCCCCCCAGCTCATGACATATCTTGATTTCTGTGGATGTTTACTGGAGGTTGACCGTGTACGAAGTACACTTGATTGTGCGTTTGTACTCTGACCCAGAAGGTCTGACCTTCTCGCCTTACATCCCTTAGACCTGTGGCTAAATTTAGAGATCTGCTAACCAACGATGCGTCTTGGGTACCCCGCCGTTCGGAGCGCCCGCGCTATCTGTCGACCCTATATAGTCGGTCGGAAAGGGTGGGAGAGGAGTAGAGAGGGGTTGCCTCTTGAGTAAAAGAATAACACGGCGTCGACAAAGGTTGCCTAGGTGGCATCAAAGATGGCTACCTGCGCAGCCTCAGGTATGGCTTCATGCCCCCGGTCCCCTCGCCTCCCCTTTTTCCGCAGTAAAGCAATGGAGCTCGGGTGCTAAAACAACACGACCCGTTGGTTTATATTTTCTAGTCGTGAGACTTGAACTCGGCGTGCCTATTCCCGGCCGTTCGAAAGCTTTCACCAAACTTGACCATTACTTAGCCTCGTTCATTAACCCCGACCATTACTCTGCTTTCTCCCTACATTCATAGCAGCTGTTTCCTCCCCACCCTTCGCTTCAACGGCTGTATGACGCAGTGCTCCGTCACCGCGTATCGCGAAGACAAATCACTCAATACACATGGAATCCCGGGGGGCAGGGTTTCAGCATCGTTGGGTGACGGCACCCGGGGCGCGGGAGAATCGGCAACAGAGGAATTCGTCGTGGCTGTGAAGTATGTCCGGCGTGAGATTCGGTCGCTCACGGATCGCGACCGCGAGGTGTTCTTCAATGCCATGGCCGTGATGCAGCGGGTTCCGAGCGCGGTGGGCCGCGCGATCTACGGTCGGAAGTACTACAGCAAAGACTACTTCAACCGGATGCACCTCTACTACGGTGCGAAGACGACGAGAGTGTCAATGCGGGTCGAAAGGATCGCGTTGCTGCTCTGTATTGTACTTTCTGTAGGTTTCGATAAGGCACGGATCGAGGTACAATCGTCGTTCCCGTGTATGGAACATACAATACACTTGGATCGCGGGATAATACGTCTTTGTGCGGGAGTCGGCACAACACGTTATCGTACGGTGTGTTTATATCAATTTGTCGCAGTCTAGCTATCAGTCCCAACATTATACAACTTGCATCGGTAGTAGTGGTGATCGGCGATAGGCCCACACCATCCAGGCACACGGATGTGGCAGAACCATAGGCAGTTGCAGCGTCGGAACACGTCGCGACAAGACGTCATTTTGCGGGATAATATGTTTTTTTTTGCGGAACAATGCTGTATCGTACAGTGCTTACAATCTATCGCAGCCTACTGTAGCTGCAAATACCGATACTATACACTACTTGGACGGGTAGTAGTGGTGATCAGCGCTAGGAACACACGCTTCGGAAGGGTCACGCGGTTGGTCAGAACGACGGGCATAGGAGCGTCGGAAAGTAATTACCCCCTCCATCCAGACTGTCCACCCATCTGAACCTGTTGCTATCGCAGAGGCCAAAAAAGGCTTTTCAATAGGGGGCTCGCCATGCCGCGAGTATCAATGCCTCCGAGGGAGGCTAAGTCTGGCCACGTACCATCGTCCACTTCCACTTCCCTTCCCCTCCTCTATCTCCTGCTGGATGCATGCTCCGCTCTGGTGGGCTCTGACAGCTCTTGACACCACGGAATTCTCGTATGACGACGGAGAAAGGCTGGGACTACCCCTCCCCCCCCCCTCGTTGCCGCCTCTCTGAACGTAAGCGCTTGATTGTTGGCAACCTCATGTGTTGCGCTCGTCCTACTTGTACTGCAGGCGGAGCCAGAAACTGTGACCACTGGCATGCTGGTCCTGGGTTCGTGACGTCCCACATAGCCCTTACTCTCATGTTTGAGCAGTCGCTGCAGTCGGTCAACCCGTCCATCGCCATGCCCTACTGGGACTTCACGATCGAAGGAACACACTTTGATTGGACCAACTTTAGGTTGAGCTCCGTCTTTTCGGACGACTGGTTCGGGCAAGCGGCTCCAGACAACGTGAGCCACAGCAATAGTACGATTTGCTTCAATGACATGTATCTGGTACTGGTACGTGTTCGTGTGGTGTGTGTGTGTGTTTTTTTTCTAGTTTTCCCCTCAGGTAGTATCCCACATCAAAGGTATTAGAACCTGTCTTGTGACCGCGTGCGAAGACGCCATCAACAGCAACAACATCGACTCCACAACGGCTCGACAACCCACTTGCCGTCTCGGAATAAGCAACTCCCCGCAAAGTGTTACCCTCCGGCTTTCCCGGTACTTGTTGCCGCCGATTCCCCCCCCCCAATGTGTTTCCCATCGTTTTTTCCCAGAAAACGTTTCCTGCCAGGTTCTATCTCCCAACGTCCTTCGGGTTAGTGAGGTAGAAGACACAACGTATGCGTGCTACGATACGATATAGCACCTAATCGTTCTGAGCCTCAACTCGGTTGAGCTGTACCCCCCACCCGAAAATAGGCGAAATCGAAAAAGGCTAAAGGTGCAACTCGATGTGAACAATCCCAAAGCCCCTGTACGGCATATCCTGAATTATAACCACACAGGAATTATAACCCGTTCAGGACTGGACCCCCGTGTTGGGCAGAAAACACTTGGAATTAGAGTAATATATTAGATGTACACTGCAGTACTAAAAGGGTTAGGGTCCCCGGCTAGTCCCATTTTGGCCGAAAACTGCTACTCCTTTCGTCGCACGCCCCAAGAACTTTGCACTCTTTGCTCTTCACCTACTGGGCCACGCAGGAATTAAAAACGCCGGAAAGGGGACGGTTCGGATTCGTCCCGACCATGGTAGACGCCAAGGAGTACTCGCAAAGCCACAACGCGTACGGTATGCTCCGGTCCCCGTGGAACAACGACCCGAACCCTTTCATGACGCGGCACGACCACGAAACCGGTTTCATGAACAACAAGAAACCGTCGGGGTGCGAAGAATACCGCGATTCCGTGATGGTGGGCAGCTGGTGAGAGGTGGAGTGCGTTCATATACCCTCGGTCTCGGAAACCACGCTCGACGCCTTCTTAGATATGAAGGTGGTAGCGCCCTCTCAGGACTTGGAGTGGGAAAAATTCTCGCTTAAGAAACGACGATTCGTAGCTACGGCCGCTGCTTTTTTGGGGGAGATAGGAGTTGGTGCCCGAGTTACAATGGTTGAACGCAAGGGGGCCGTACGGCGCGGACGCAACATGGTCCTACCGGTACTGCTGGGCGCTCATGTTGCTCGTAGACGCCCCATGGCACCAAATATATATCCGGTTTGATCGCTCTCTTGGCGTCCTCTCGGCAAGGGGTTGATGGCAAATGTTTTGGCCTGGCATAGTTCTGACTGATCGGGGCTACTGGAGTGGGGAACTGCTGCACCTACAAGCGTCATTGTTCGTGGGTTCGTTTTTCATTCGTGACACAAACCTGCAGTAGACTCTATCATGGATTTGCTCATCGGGATCAATTATGCCGTTTGTTTCTTCAGCAAGCCAGACACAGCGGTAGGTGCGCGCTCTTCTACCATATCATGGCTCAGCGTGCTACCGCAGAGGGGCGGAGGTGGCATTTGTTTTTGTCCACCCCAGCTCTTCTGACTGGCAAGCCTCCTCGACGGTAGAACTCCACCCAATATGGCATACGGATCATCTCAATTTTGGTTTACCCAGGCCATCGTGGTGAAAAAAGCGTTCAGGTTTCTTAGAAGTCGGTTTTTTTTTTTGCGGGATGCACAGAGCTCCTCAAGCCAGGAGCTCAAAAAATGTAGGTGCAACCCCTATCGTAGCCTCTGTCTCAAGGCCCACCACCATAGGTGCACCCCTCTACGGTATCATGCCTCCGCGACAAACCTTGGATGTGTATGAAGAGCCTACCGCGCAGAACCTCCTGCTGGATAGTATATACATGTGCTTTTAAGGCACCTCCCGTCAATACGTTATCAGCGAATGTTAACAGGGACGCGAACGGGCGAAGTAGTCATACTTGCCGCGGCCTCGACAAGTGCTCGCGGTCCCGCTTAAGGCTGTAACCCGAACCTCCCTCACCGAAAACCCTAACCTCCAACCATACCTCTGACCCCAGGCAATCCTCTGACCCCAACCATGACTCTGACTCCAACCAAAAATGTTGAGACAAAACCCTTCGCCTCGGACCGCAGGATGGAGCTAGCTGTGTGGTTGAACTTCGGGGCTCATGGGCACATCCACGAGCTGCTGGGGGGCACCTGGTCTAAGCAGGCCACGGCCTTCGCGGCAAAGGTGTCGGACATCACGCAGCTCTTCGCGCACAATAGCACGGTCAGTACGGCAGCCGACTAGCACATAATATGTGCATCGCTGCGGTCCCTTAGCTGTCTACTTCGTATCGGAACATCTCTGTTGTCAATAGCTGTCTGCTGACTTGAGACTGCCACTGCGTTTACCTAGGTCTGGTAGTACGTAGAGGTTCAAGAACGTTCTTCGCGCCAAACGACACAAAAGCACGATCAGACTCCTTTCTGTCGGTCGGGCAGTTCTCTCCTACGAACGAAGGGGGCAATGGGCCCCTGAGGACAGGCAGGCATTATCTCGGGCTCTTCCCCTGGGTCTAGCGCAATGGTACCCGTGATATCCTTGTGTACCTACTCTGCCCAGCCCCACTCCCGCCCTGTAATCAGGCAGCAATGGTCGTCGTTCCGGTGTCTATACCTGGGCCCTAGCAAGGTCATCAGGAGTTGAGGCGTTAATGGCGTTCATGTTTCGAGCATTGATTAGACAATTATACCGCCCATACCCCCCCCCCCCCCCCCTGCGCCCCCCTGACCACGGGCGCCTATTTGTTTGCTGTGAGGACGGCCGCTATCCCCCCCAGTTGCCCCCCTCCCCCCCTCGGAACTAAAGATGGCCACCTTTCTTGCTGCCTTGCTGACAGCCGCTGCAAAGATACTTGTGGCGGGCGGGGTACATGGAGGGCCCCGCGGAGTGCGCAATGACCCAACCGTGGGAGGAATGCAAGGTCGTGTGCTCCACGTCTGCTTTTGGGGAAAAGACCCCCGCCGAGGTACGTGCCCGCCATGGCGGTCACCGTCACGACCGTCGCCGTCGCCGTCCTAGCCGTCACGGTCAAGGATGCATGCCACGATAGGAGTGAACCTACTGCAGTGTGCTTTGTAGTTTTTTTTTGCGCTTGAGGAGCTCTTTTCCCTTCCCAAAACCTGACCTTGATGATGAAGCGTCAAGGCCAGCCCGATCAAACGTTCCCATTGCGTAGGTGTTGTTTTTTTTGCAGAGAATTTTTGTTGCGGGTCCAGTGATGGTTCAGCTCCATGACTCCAATGGTTTCGCGACGGTGTTTTCGTCCGCTGATTGATTTTCCTCCTACGTGCTGTTTAGTTGCGGCGCTCCTCCTCGTTCGACGCGAACCAAGCCAAGCGTATTAGCACACGCTCGCGGGCTTATGGGGTCATAATCGACGGACAAGTCGAAGCGCTCCGCAGAAATCCAGCATCCTCCTCCCCCGCCACAACCGCTCTATCGTGCACCCAAACGCCTCAGATTCTCATGGACTCCGGTGTTCTGAGGGATGGGGTGTTTTTCGACAAGGACTTCACCTATATCGACAGCCTGACCGACGGAGAGGTAACGCGTATCAGCCGGCATGTACCCGTCGGTATGTAACGGTCCGATGTATGTAACGGTCGATGGGCAACGGTCGGTATGCTACTGTCGACGTCAGCGCGGGTCCAATCGCTGTTGGGTGCAACCTCTGTTGGTGCCGCGCGTGTAGGCACCACTGCCAACAAACCCATCTCTCTGGGCGCCCCAAGGCCTGACGTTTCAGTACAGTGCTTGCAGAAATAGTTTGCCGAGATAACCGATATCAGACAACCGATACGTTTCCTCAGGTTTGCAAGGGAAGGAAGGGGAAGCTGTTACACACATCCCACACAACTAACCGCGCTCAGCCATCGCTGTTTTCAGATCACACAGCACAGCGGCAGCATGCGTTGCCCCGACAGCCAGCATCGCAGCAGGACACAGCAGGACACAGCCATCTGTAGTAACACACGTAGTTATCTTTCCGTATACAATTCATCGTCGCATCAATACGTTTGAAATGTTGTTGACGGTGTAGTACAACATTGGTGAGACACGTTAATGAATACATTAAAGGAGGTATCACTGACGTACTGCACTAGTCTCCATACACCAAGCAGTACGTCTTATTTCCTTACAGCACAGTGTAAACAATAGCTCAGTCGAAGGTACCAGGACGACAGTGCCACGTTTAGGCGTATAAAAACAAGCAACGATGGAGGCGTGCTGCACCAGGGGATGCAGTTTCTATATTCCCTATAAGAACTAACAACAACGGAGGCGCGCTAAGAGAGGGGGATGCAGTTCTAGATGCCCAAACATTTCCCATTCATAGGGGGGGCTCCTCAACGTAGGAACTTTCCGGTAACTTTGCATCCGATGTCCGCCGCGTGGTAACTGGTCTTGTTTTTTTCCCGAGCCAATTAGACCACAACTTGTGCATCGGGCTTGACTCCATATTCCTCGAAGTGGGTTGTTCGGTGGGTCGATAGACCAATGCTACGGTAGATGTACACCTTGATTTTTTTTAACGCTCCTCGCTGGAGCAGCTCTGTCCCAGCGACCCAAGAACGGATTCAAGAAACAACAAAAACATTATTGGCTCGATGAGCAATACCATGGCCTATCCATTGGCCTCTTATCGAATAATACTGTTGCATCATAACGATGTTGCGTAGTTCCTGCTTTTGAGAAGGCCCATCCGTCAGCAACGTTTTGGGCCAAAAAAAAGGTCATCCCTGTTGTAGGACGTGTAGAGAGCATTCCTCGCTACCGCCATCGCTATCGCCACGCTCGTGCTATTTAGTTAGAGGGCCTATACGTATCCATCGTTACGTCGCTGCGCTTGTGTTTAACGGTGTGCCCCATGATGTATCGCCATCGCTGTAGCCACGCTTGCTATTGTTGAACAGGGCCCTATCGCCACCGGTGTCGCCACGCAGCTGTTTTGAGAGCGCCCCACCGACATCGCTATCACCGCATCTGTGGTCAATCGCGCCCTACCGGCATCGCTATCGCCACGCCTGTGTTTCAACCTTCTTAGGACTGCAGTCCCGTTTGGGGGAAAAACCAGTCAAATGTTGGGTAGTTCTTGTCCCCCGAACGGGACCGAGGCGTTCTACAGCATGTACGACAACGTTTCCGCATTTGGGAAAAAACGAAAACAAAACAAACTGAGCCACCACGGCGGCCTCACCGGGCGCCAGTTTAAGGATGCAAGTATGTTCTTTGTGCTCTGCATTGTTGGGCGTGCTGCTTACGTACATGCACGTACGAGATGCATGTAGCACCAGCCGTATTCATGGGTTTGTCCCCGTTGACTTCCGCAATATGCCTGGGGGGGGGCATGGGAGCCGCCGAATATTTAGGGAGAAACTTTATCGGAGAACGCCTCGGCTTCAGTCCTAGAGGGGTTTGACAGGGCCCTACCGTCATCGCTATCGCCATCGCCATCGTCTGCTGTTCGTTGGGCCCCATTGCCAACGCTATGGCTGTGTTTTTTTCCTCGATCCCTGTGGATGCCGCCACGCTTGCGTCTAGTGGCGCCCTTGATCGCCATCGTTGCCACCACGCCCGTGCTTGATGGGGCCTTATCGCCGTCTGTCTTTTGCTATCGCCACGCTCGTGATCGGTAGGTCTTTTAACGCAATCCCAATCGCTATCGCCAAGCTTGTGCTTAGTTGCGCTCTCTTGGCGTCGCTATCGCCACGCCTGTGCTTAATTAGGCCCTATCTATCGCCATCTCTTGGACTATCGGTACACCTGTGTTCAGTAGGGCCATGTTGCTGTCGCTATCGCCGCTTGTGTTTTGGTACGCCCCAATCGCCACCGCTACCGCTACGCCCGAGTTTAGCTGGGCCCTTCGGCCGTCGCCATCGCCCCCTTCGCCACGCTTTGTGCGTGATAGGGCCCCATCGCCATCGCTATCGTCTCGCCGGTGTTTTTTTTTTGCCCCGATCGCCATCATCGCTATCGCTTCTCGTGTGCTTACTAGGGCCCCATCGCCATCGCTGTCGCCACGCCTGTGTGCATTGAATACAGGGTCGTGCGTTCGAAGCATTCCCGGGCTACACGAAGGAGGAGACGGGCACCATCTACTCCAACATGCTGGACGCCCTGTGCACACCGATGAAGATCGGCACCCACTACCAGGCTACCAGCACCAACGACCCCACCTTCTGGGTGATCCACCCCACTTTCGACAGGTCAGATTTTTGAGCCGAAACGGTGAGGGATTCGGAGAGAGGATTCGAGCAAGGCCGCGGTAGCGTTACCACGGCTTCGGTTTCACTACGTTTCTGGCCAGATGAGCTCCTCAAGAGAGCAACTACCGGCTGGTATGCCCATTATTCTACAGCGGTTAAACCTCGTTTGTTCAGGAATAGCGCATAGAAATGTTGCTCGGTTTGCGCGACCAAACTTTCTTACGTAGTCCTGTTGCGGGTGGGCAGTTGAGCTCCTCGCCGCGTAGAGAGCTCAGAAGGTAGGCCGCCATCCTTATAAGGCATTGTTCCAACATGTTCTCGAGGTGGTGGTTACGAGTTGGGCCCAGCTCAGCAACAACAGCGTGTTCCCCCGACTCTCGACTCGCAGGAAAGATTGTTCGAACATGTTCTCCAGTAGTGTTTACGAGTTGTGCGGCCCACCTCTGCAACAACAACCTATTCCCCCCGACTCTCAACTTGTACGAAAGAATGTTCGCGCTATTGACCCCGGCCTTAACCCCTCACGATTTGGGCCCAGCTTCGAAAACAATGTTTGACGCACCTCGGACATATCGTCTGCAGACCATCTACAGATCATTCCCAGGTCACGATCTAGACCGTTCAGGGCAGATAGTCTGTATGATGCTGTATGATCTAGCTCACGTTGCCGGCGGGCCAGAGCCGCACATCTCGCTTATGGAGGGGCATGTTTCCTGGGTTGGATCTTGCGCTATAGACAGATGCGGCACAAGACGCGTTCTACGATAGACGTAGCACATTTCCGCTAAAATGGTTTCTGAATGACGGGTGTCCTTAACCCAAAAATCGTCGCAATGCCAATCTTGTTTCGAAAAATGACGTTTTCGTATACTGGGGCCATGGGCATTACTCATCGGGATGCATTTTGATTCTTGCTGAATTAAGTTTTCGGGTGAGGTGTGGAGCTCCTTAAGGTCAAGTGAGGAGCCTCGGAAAATTCAGGGTCAACATATTTCGTAGAACGCCTCACCACAACCCGTCAACGGCAAGTGTTTCGCAGGGTCTACAGTGTAGTAGGTGGTCTGCGTGATCTGGATCGTGATCTCTGTCCGACGAGTGAAAGGTGATTACACACGCCAACACTGAACGTTTTCTCCACATATTGATTCCGGTGGAAGGGGGGGGCTACGGTTAGAGCTCAAGATACAGTACCTTCATCCATGTAGGTCGACGCTTCAATTGGCCAAGGTTTGTTTAGCCCTCTTGCGGGTTCAACCGTTGCACGCCTCGGAGATAAACGGGCATTGTTCGTGAGGGATCTGGCTACCACAAAAAAACCCAGCTTTACGATATTTAAAAAAAAGTGGTTGTGGCGGAGGCGGTGTTTTTCGTGGTGTTTATGTTGGTGAGTGTAGTGTAGAGTCATATTCTTGGCCCTTCGTCGGCTTGACCGAAAAGTACGTTTCGGACCTTTTTCGGTAAACGGCGAAGAGGGTCGGCAAGGCACATGCACGCCTGCACAAAGCACCTCCTCCTCCCCCCCCCCCCCCATCTTTCCATATAAATATATACAAACCTTCCGCACCCCGACACCCTTTCGACGTTGAAACAGGTTGTGGCACCTCCATCGTCTGGAGATTGGGCCCCTCTTCGACCAAACGTGGGAAACAGACTCCACCGTTTGCTACGGCCACAACCCAGACGACACCCAGCCGTTCCACGACTTGTTCCCCCTCGAGGGGGCGGATCCGGCCACTGCTTACGGCACGCGGTTGCCAATGGGAAGTGAGGTGGCGGGGGTTAAGGTCTACTACACAAACGCAGAGTTGTACGCTCAGCTTAAGCCGGACGAGATGTCGAGCCCGTACACCTACGATAACTTCGACTGGCCTCATTGCGAGGTGAGCAAGGCGCAAGCCTTCGAATAAATTTCGCGCGCCAAACCCAATGAACAACCAGCCCCATGGGCTATCGTAGCTGCACCTATACTTCGTAGAACAAGGCTGTGTAGGCTGTGGGCTGGGAGATAGAGACCGCGCACTGTTTCCCAAAAGCATTGAACCGGTAGGGCGTTCTACGATAGAGATTCCCCCCAAATATTCGGGGGCTCCCATATCACCCCCCAAGGTGTTTTGCGGAACGCAACGGGGACAACCAAGCACATGAACACATGATTGGTGCTACGCGCATCCCATAGGTGTACGTACGCAATAAGCCTTAACAATGTAGAGCACAAGCTGCGTACTCGTCCTTGAACTTACTGGCTCCCGGTGAGGGCGCCGTGTTGGGTCAGAAACGTCCTTTCCCAAATGGGATTCCTCCATCGTAGATCGCCTCAGGCCTTCGTGTGTTCTCTGAATCGGGTTGCGTTGCGTTGGATTCGCGTCTTTCGGCGGAGAGGTCGTGGCCTATGGTACGATAACACCGTAGGATATCGCATCCCCTTCAGACAACAACTCAATCGTATTTCCTTGTCAACGATGGAGAGCGCATGCACGAAGCAGCCATGCGTCCATCACGGAAAGGTCTCGAAAAGCAGAGATTTTGTTAGCCACGACTGTGGCTGCGTGCGCCCCCCCCCACCCCCCCCCCCGACCCTTGTTTTGAAGGGAATAGACTCGGAGATTCGTCTCAGGAGATTGGTGCACTAGCTTGCGTGTTCTGAGGTATATCGTACATGGCTCTGTGCTGGCTTGAATTTCGTCTCGGAGTGGTGCGTAATGGCCCGGCTTGACGTGTGGTGGTTTCAGCATGAATCAGGCGTGTTCGGACGCGCACCCCAATGTATGACGTTCTCGCGTAATTGGCCATACGCACGGCTGCTGTGGCACAGGAAAGAACAGGCGTTTGCTGCGGTAGGCTGGTCGCGCGTTCCAAAAAATTGCTTGTTTGAGGATCCCTTGCTTAAGGAGCTTTATATAGCCTCACCCAATACGCTGTTTGTGTATAGGCATGTGAAAGGTTCTCACGGTGAACTGTCTCGTGGTCTAGGTAATGTCACATGAATTATATTCCAGAACATTGCATGATGCCCCCCAACGATGTTGGGTAGTTCAATGTTTCCCAACGATGCTGGGTAGTTTGATGTTGCCCAACGATGTTGGGTAGCTAAAAAATGTTTCTCAACGATGTTGGTTGGGTAGTGTGAAATGTTTCTCCAACGATGTTGGGTGGTAGCAACGTTTCTCTCCAACGATGTTGGGTAGTTTAATGCTTCCCCAACGATGTTGGGTGGTAGCAACGTTTCTCTCCGACGATGTTGGGTAGTTTAATGCTTCCCCAACGATGTTGGGTAGTTTAAAGTTTTCCCAACGATGTTGGGTAGATTAATGCTTCCCCAACAATGTTGAGTAGTTCAATGTTTCGCCAACGATGCCGGGTAGTTCAATGTTTCCCAACGATGTTGAGTTGTTCCAAGTTCTGGGAAACAACGATGTTGGGTAGTTCCGGAGTCGAGGAGCTCGGTCAGTCCAGCGCAAGTTTGGCCGACATGTGTTACCCTCGCAGAAGCATGCCTCCACCATCAAACAACGGCGGGCGCGAATGGAGGGACATACCCGAGATTCTAGCTTCAGCAACCTGTGCCGTGTTTGGTGTAGGTGACTCCGAAAACCCCGATGTATGTGAAGGGACACATGTTCCCTTGGATGCTCAAAAACTTGATCAACTAGAGCGTCGTGCAGTGCAAGCCCGCCATCAAAAACACACCTACTGTACGCAGTCCATTGATAGGCAGCAAGCCTTGACGCGACCTCTGAGCAACCTTATTCATAAGCACTACTGACAGGTATTCCGTATTATTTAGTGCAGCGCTCGCTTGCCGCCGTGCTCGATATACGATGCTAAATTTCTTTTCTTGCCCCAGAGAAGCGGAGTCATACATCCGTCTCTGAATCAGGTTTATTCTTCGTCGCCCTCTGCATAAATAGCGCCTTTCACCCCCGACTCACCTCCCATTACCAACTTGCCGACCGCGTTGTTCCACAGGAGACTGGAGTCTTCATACGCGTACCCCATTAAGCGAGGAGGGAGGCAATGGACCTCTTGTCGACCTACGCAGCATGCGTCCGAGATCACATCACCTTGGGCTGCCGTCACCGCCGCCGCCGCCGCCGCCGCGAGAGCAACATTTGGCTGCTTACTATTAATAGTTTACACCAGAGTCGAATGGACGTGCTTCACGCACCAGCCTTGTTTTGACACCTCTCCGGACGGAAGTGTAGAAGGACCGTTGGTGTTTTCGTTGTATCCCAACGGTCCTTACGCCGGGGGCAGCAGGAAGTTGTGAGAGGAAGTGCTCCTTCCCACGGGGCCACGTGTGCTGGATGCACGACAAAAGGGTCTACGTATGACGTGGTGGTGAGGAAACGAATCGTCCACAGGACAACACCAACATCCCTGGACTCAACAGGAGCCCGGGGGCCAGCATCGCTTGAACACCAGGCTAGGTAGTGTAGATGGATCAAGTTCCAGAAAAAGGACGGAAAGAGACTGTCATGCCATGCCATGCGTTGCAGGCGGCATCGTCCCAAGCGGCAGCTACAGCTTTTACGTGAAAACCTGCATACCTACGCAACAGTAGTAAACCCGTGGATATGCCAAAGGATGGTCCCCAGACGCTACGGGTCGAAAGGAAGGGGAGCCACGCTTTTGGACCACCACGCAACATGTTTTTAGACTGGCTGGGCTCCTCAGCTAATTGAAGGAATGCCCAAGCTCTTGAACTCCCATGTTGAGTTATACCTGGTTTATGTGTTGGCTTGCTGTTGTTTTGCGACGTGCGTATGTGCCTACCAGCCCTTGCGATTTGTTGTTCTGCGATGTGCCTACCAGCCTTTGCGATGAGTGATGCTCGATTTTTGGCGTGGAGGGTTTCTCCAGGCAATCGAATTGCCCTTCCCTTGCCCCCCCCCCCGCCGGTCAACCCATGCGCAAACACGCCTTCCTACACAAAGATCGTACGCCGAAACCGATCCGAACGGACAAAGAGGAACCAAGGGCAGTGGCTACTCACGCGAGCTGCCTGGGACTAGTTCATGTATGTATGTGCTATATAGTAGTATATTAGCGTTAGATATCGAACGCTAATCGAGTTTAAACGATACGATACATTTAAAAAAAAAATGGTCGATACGATTGCAGCGTCTTGGTGTCAAGTTCGATATACGATACGATACCGATAAACAGAATAATCGGCACGACTTCGATTTCACACGTCCGAAGCTTTCATTCGGTGTCAGCATATGAGACGGGTAAGATAGGGAGGAGGTGGAGGGCAAATCACGTTCGATACTATAAATTGGAAGTTCGATAGTTCGATATACGAAGCTTTCGATACGATACCCCACACTACAGTAGCACGTGCCCCCCCCCCTACCTGTAGCATGGGTCGGGGACGGCAGCTCTACGTGGAGAGAAGGGCTCGAGGCACTGCGCAGCTTTCAGAGCCCTCCTGCGTGTCTTGTGTGATGCTGACGCTGGACGTAAAAGGAGAAATGTCGTAAGAGGTATTCACGGTGTTACGAGCCGCCTTTGACCGAGCAAGAGCTGGGACGCCAGCATCACCACCAGCGAGTAGTTTTGCTCCCGAGTCGAGCTGCTCGTAAGAGTATATGGGGTCTAACGGTGTAGCCCCAGCATGTCTCACAGACGGCAGGGGTTCCTGAACAACTAAGTACCCGACGGATATTGATCCTCTGGTGTACCAGTTATACATTTCACGAAACCTTTAGCAGGCGTATGTTTTATGAATCACCTAGCAAGTATTCGCTAGACACGGGACTGCTTGTGTAGTGGGCTTAGCTTCCATTTTTTTTCCCAGAGTCGTTTGGCAAGTGAGACCTTGAGTTTTTCTTAACGCCGACGGGGGGGGGGGGGGGTAGTCATTATCATGCATGGCCTTAGTCGTATGACCATAGACCCTCGCATCCCTACAATGCCGGGACGGAACGCGTCGGGTTTTCACCGACCAGAGGCAGACATGGCTTGCACCAAGCGCGAAGCGCCGTGAGGTGTTGGGCGAGTCGCATGAGGGGTGAGCATTCATCCTACCAAGAACCGCTCTAGAGGCGGATTTTCTTGCATATGGAAGACAGCATCAATGAATTGATTTAATTTCTGGTGTGGCCACTTCCAGGGACACCAATGGGTTTTACTATGTAACTGCCTCGTGGGTGCCTCACCATATACTCACTGCGTGATACAATCATCCCCCTTGTGCGGAGTAAAGGCTCTCCCCGCACGAAAATGATCTAAACTTGACCGCCAGCCGTGGTAACCGCCAAACAAAACAGAAAAAAAGCGGTACCCTGGCCGTCTGGCTCACGCAGTGAGAGGCATGTTTTACAGCGACGTCGCCTACCGACGCAAACCCAACCTATATATATATACCAGGTATAAAAAGGGGGGGGGTTTGTGTACTCATTTTATGCATGGCCGTAGTCGTATGACCATAGGGGGGGGGGGGGGGGGCAGAAACGATACGTACTACCCTTCCCGTGTGGTTTAAAAAGTTGAAGCAATGCCACGGTTGGCGTACCGCGTTTGGGCTAAATATGTTGTCACCGGTCGGGCTCTCAAAGGGAGAAGCTGCCGGTTTTCATGATACATACATGTGCAGAGTGGACTTGATTTTCGGACTTGTACGCAGCGCGTTCGAGGAGATGCTGGCCGGGTCTACGCGAACAAACGTCTTCGGAGTTATATTTCGGGTGAGACATTGAGCTGCTATTATTGCCAGGAGCGTTTGGAAGGTGAGGCACAGTCTTCACCGTGGCATTGCTGACGCAGTATTCGGCTACATCCCTAGCTCGACACGGGGTTGATTGTGAATCGGACTTGGCAACGCTGGATTGGTGTTTCCGTAGGGCTTGTTGCTAGAAGAGACCACCTCGAACGTCACGCGCACGAGACGACACAACGAACACCCAAGTACCACCAGGACCGCGCCACCAGCACCGCCGTGCTCGACACCGGCACCATTGATGAGTACCTTACGAGCGTGGCCGACCAACCACAATCACTGCCATAACAAGCTTGACCGAGAAAAAATGGGAACCGTCCCGTCCCGTCATGAAAGCACATACGTCCCGTCCCGTCCCATCCCTTCGTGAGAGAATGTATTGACGGTCCCGTCCCGTCATGGAGAACAAGAATAATTGCGCGGTACCGTCCGGTCCCGTCGAGACATGTTTCACCCAATGTCCAGTCGCGTCCAACCAACTATGTTGTTCATTGTTTTACCGTCCGGTCCCGTCGAGAAAGGTTTCACCCAATGTCCCGTCGCGTCCAACCAACTATGTTGTTCATTGTTTTACCGTCCCGTCCTCAATTTGTTTCCCACAAAACATGTCAAAACAGTTCCGTCTAGTTGATTGACGCGGCTGGCATGGGAACTCGTGTCTGACTCCAGACAGTAACACGTCCCGAAAGGGGGAACCGCATTCTGCAAGGGGGTGGGTGAGCGGCCGCAAGGAAGCAATCTAGCAATCAATGAAGCAGGCAAGCAAGCAGGCAAGCAAGCTGTTGATTGATCTCTAAGGGTATAGACGCAGCTGGCACGGGAACACGTGGTTGGCTCCAGACAGTAACACGGAACTCCTCTTATATTATATCCGAGCTGTCGAGTGGACTCGCTTCCTATGGAGCTACATCTAACGACTGGAATAGGTGGGCACACATAACCCCGACATCTCAATACCCTACTACCAGAATCCCTTTCCAGTATGGAACTCCTCAATCTACGATGGATCTTGTAAGTCGTGTTTCTGAGTACAATCAACACGTCTCGAATGTGTTCAGGCATAACCAGCCCTGCATATAACTATATCGTACACCTGTTGCACTCAACAGCCTCCCTATTTTGTGAGCGAGACAATATAGCGGTCGTTACGTTACGCATAGTATTACAGGGATTCGAAATCTAATCACCAAATACAAGAAATAGAATACCAAGCGTCAAACTTCAGCCTGGAAATTCGAACATCTAAAACCAGAATCTTAAACCTAAAAAAATCGCGTAAGAAATCAAGCGTCGACAAACTGAACCCTAAGCCTTCAGTCTAAGTCGAAAAAACTGAACTTGAAAAAACAGGATCTCGAACCTCAAATCTTAGCCTGAAAACCCCAACATCAAAAACTCTCCAGTTATCCAAGTACAATAGCTAGAACTTGAATATCCCCTTAGTGTAAACACATAGCCTTCCCGGTCAAACGGCCATCAGCTGAATGAAGGCACCAGAACGCAGTCTTCTCAATAGAGTACACCCTCAATCTCAACTATTACGAGGGACCATAGTAAACAAGACCACATATTGCTATTACAGGGGTCCATTGTTAGCGGGACCAAATTTTGTTAGTAAAAATGGGCAAATATATAGGTTTTTATGTAAACCATAGGTCCTATTAACTATGTACCCCCGTAATAGTAAAAGTAGGCAAATATGTAGGTTTTTTTCTGTACCGTAGGTCCTATGTACTATGGTTCTCCGTAATAATAAACAAGCATATCCAAAAGATTACACTTCTCGGCCTCAATCAATCCTTACCGCTTGCTCGGCACGAACTTTATGCTGCCGTGCTAAACCTGAGCCCACAGCTCCATGCAGGGTGGAGCGAAAAAAAAACTGTCGGCTGTGTCCACAGTGCTGTAGTATGACTGAAGTACTGTAGTACTATTGTTCTGTGCCATGCCCCTACCGTGAAGTATGAGCAGAGGTTGATTGTCCCGCGCGTTTGTCAGCCCACACTGCACACGAAAAGGAGGCTATTTTGGTCACGGCACCGTTTCTTCGTAGTCCTAAGTATCTCGCCTCCTTCTATGTATCGCTCTAATTGTCGTCCGCACGGCACCTGTTCTGAGTGGCTTTATCCTGTGAGAAAACGTAGCTCCTTGATGAGGAGCAGTCGGCGCGTGCCACGAGAGTGGGACGAACGCACGGTGCAGTAGCAACATTGTTCTCAGACCCTCCTCGTCCAAAACGGAAGACGAGATGCGTATAGGGCTAGCCCACCAAACCAACAGTCTACTTGTTAAGGTGTGCAGGGGAGGGTAGGATGCAACACGAACAGGATACCGGGCGCGGCTTGCAATTCCCGAGTAGAGATCTCCGTTAGAAGCGTCCTACGATAAAGGTTCAGGCTAAATTTTCTGAGGCTCCTCGCTTGACCTTAAGGAGCTCCACACCTCGCTCGAAAACTGACTTCAGCAAAAATCAAAGTGCATCCCTATGAATAATCTCATGGCCCGAGTACACAAAAAAAACGTCATTTTTTTAAAGAAGGTTCGCATTCCGACGATTTTGGGTTAAGGAATCCCGTCATTCAGAAAACGTTTTAGCGGAAATGTGCTACCTCTATCGTAGAACGCATCGCTAGCCAGAAATGCTTCAGAAAAACGTTCTACCCACGTGTTCTACTATTACGGGGGCCCATAGTTAACGGGACCAAATATCGTTAGTAAAAATATGTAAATATATAGGATTTTGTGTGTACCGTAGGTCCTATTAACTATGCCCCCCCCGTAATATAGAGATAGCCCATTTCCGGTAAAAAAAAAAATCTGAATGGCGGGGCTCCTTAACCCAAAATCGTCGAAGGAATGCCTATCTTGTTCTTGTTTTTGAAAAATGACGTTTCATGCTGTATACTTGGGGCCATGGGGTTCTTCATCGGGATGCACTTCGATTCTAATATGATGTCAGTTTTCGGGTGGGGTATATGGAGCTCCTTAAGGTCAAGTGATGAGCGTCAGAAAAAAAGGGTGAACCTCTCTCGTAGAACGCCTCTACCCCTAATTGCAACTCCTATCCTATCACGCACCATTTTCATCATCGTCGTCGGTTTGAATCGCCTGTCCCTCGAATAAAAACCTCTGACATGTTCTACGACGGAGGTATTAATGGCACATTTCGCGCTACAATTGTTTCTAGATATGACGGGACTCCTTAACCCAAATTCGTCGGAATTCCAATCTTGTTTCGGAAAATGACGGTTTTGTACATTGGGGCCATGGGATTATTCATCGGGATGCTATTTGAGTTTTGCTGAAATCAGTTTTCGGGCGAGGAATAGAGCTCCTTAGGTGAGGAGCCTCATACAATTCGGGGTGAACCACCATCGTAGAACGCCTCTTGACGATGTCAGTATCGACCGAGCCAAACGGCACAGGGTGCTGAATTCGGGCGCGCCGTCTTGTTGTCATTTGTCAGGAATAGTAGAACCCAGAAACAATTATGGGCGTACCGCAGCTGTTGTAGACGATAGGTATGGCTACCCTTCTAGTTGATGTGTTCGCTTCACCTGTTACAGCCCTGCTACGAGCGCAGTGCGCACACACCAAAATAGGACTCTAGTTTCAAGTGTTTTGTCGCCTCAAAGGGAATGCAGCCCTAAAAGGCATTCAACTAACCACGCTATTCCGGCAAAAAAACAGACCAGGCCAAGCCAAGCACATCCAAGCCTGACGAAGCGTCTTCCTCGTCGTCTTCCTCCGTCATACCACCGCTCGATGGCAACCGTGTGTCCGTGCGAGGTTGAGTAGTAGCAGCAGCAGCACCCGGGTCAACGGGAAGGAACAAGTCGTGGAAACGTTGGAATACTCCCGCGTCTGGCCGAAGGTTTGGCTGTCCTTCACACGGTTGAGGCGCCATCACCTATGAGAGTTTCATCATCAACGCATCGCGGTCGATGGAGGCGTGAGGTTATAAATGCACGGACGGCGAGGGATAGGGGGGGGCAGGTTAGCCCGGGACCCTCCTCTCTTTCACAACGTTGGCGTAAACGAAGTCCTCCCGGCCGCTGTTGTCGAATATAGTTTTCCCCCCTATTTTCCTATTGCTCTTAAAGAAAAAGTAAACAGAAAAAAGGACAAAAAAAATCCCGAACATGGAAGCATAACCGAGGCCGAAAGGTCAAGACCACATACGAGCATGTAGCTCCCCTCTTCAAGAAAACTAAAATCAGGAAATCGGGAGATTTAAAAAAGTTAAATAAGCAGGAAAACACACACACATATTCAATAGAAAAAAATCAGGAAATCTACTAGGAAAAGCTCTTCGCTATTACGAGGAACCACAGTAAACAGGACCTACGGTGCTCACAAAAACCTATACATTTTCCTATTTTTACTAACACTATTTGGCCCTATTTACTACGGTCCCCCGGAACAACAACGGCCCTTAGCGGAGACAAGTGCACAACGTAGCCAACCTCTCGCCACAAGGTGCCGACAACCTCTCAGTCCGGTACGCCTTTATGGGGAGAGCTACATTGTTCCATTGTCTCCAATTTGTTTTGTTTTTTTTTGTTTTTTTGTTTTTTATCCTCCGGCGGATTGGTAAAAATGAAGCTTAAGCTCACCACACTTCCACGTTCCCAATTTCGTGTCGTGATTGTCTCCAAAAGTATTTGTTTACGACCACATTATTTACCGGCGGGGGGGGGGGGGGGGGGTAGTTATTCTGGCCACCTGTGTGTTGGGGTGGGGGGGAGAGAGGTGGAGGGGGGGGAGTTGCTTGGTGAATGGCGGTGCCCTAGCAAGGGTACCGGGGATCAAATTGCGGTGGCGGCCCCCGTAACCGCTTTGGGACTGAGACTCGGGCTACGATACGGAGGTTGTATTACGGGGGACCATAGTAAATAGGACCAAATATTGTCAATAAAAGTGGGTAAATATATAGCTTTTTTATGTATACCATAGGTCCTATTACCTACGGTATGGACCCCCGTAATAGGACGTTTTTGCCAAGAAACGTTTTCTGAATGGCGAAGGCTCCTTGGCCCAAAACCGTCGAAATTTCATTCTCTGCGTGGAGGCGTTTTCGGCTGTATGATCGTTTTTGGGCCGTGCGATTGCAGTGGCGTCCCCAGTAACCGTTTTGGGAATGAGACCCGTGCCACGATAAGGAGGTTGTAGCATATTTTTGTCAGAAACGTTTTCTGAATGACGGGAGCTCCTTGGCCCAAAATCGTCGAAATCTCAATTCTCTTGTGCCCACGAACTCACGAAACAGTCGAATCAAACGTCAAACCCCG